>CM075980.1:61755909-61836286 GCA_038087875.1 Malacoraja senta | reverse complement strand
GAAGGGAAAATATGTATGTCTTGAGTGCTGCTTTGAATCTTGGCCTTCTGGCATTAAACTAAAACAGTGTAGGCATGGACAGTGTTGCTGCTAACAGGTTAATGAGCACATTCCCTGAAGTATTGTTTTGTGGTCACTTGTCCTTGCAGTTTCTTGCTGGTTTCTAACTGGTACTGAAACAGTTGTGAATTTTATTTTATAACGTAGCCTGTGGTCAGCTGTAATCAGGGCCTGAACTGTTGTTTAGTTTTGATCTTTTCATGGTGGTGTTGGGGACTTGAGGAAGCTTTGCTGCTGCAATGGGGAAAAGACTGCTGGAGCATATAAGAATCGACAAATGTACTCATTAACAAGATGAGCAACTTTGGAGGAACTCAGCAAGGCTGTGGAAGGACCAGCTGGTTGTGATGTACAGTTGTGACGCTTAAAGGGTGCAAGTTAAGTTTTGAAAGGTAAGAGGAAAATAATATATAGTGTTTTTAAATGTGTTTTTATTCCTTTCAATAAAATGTAAACAGTATTGTGCAGGGTTTGAAGGAGACATAAAACTTTGTACTCTGTGTCAGCTTTTAGTTCTCAGCGACCAATGCAGATCTTGCCATTTGGGTTACAGCATGAGAAATTTCACAGCAATTACAGGGTTACAGAGAAAGACAGCTATTAATTAATGGTAATGGACATGATATTGTGCAAGGTTGTGAAGTATTATGAAGAAATTGAATATTCTGATTGTGAAGACATTTTTTGTGCTTGAAGGTATGTGGTTAAATAATGGAAAATTAGTTGTTGATTGGGTAAAGGTAGCAAACATTTTTGTTTTTGTTTTAATTTTGTTCTAATAGACAGCATTGTGTGTGTTTTAGTTTTCAGCTTCCGAACTCTCCTGTTTGAAACATTTATGGGAGCCAAGAATCCATTTGGTGGATATCAGTGTCTCAGAATTGTAAAATTCAGGCAAAGTTGATGCTCTTGAATGGTTCAAATTTTGTAGCTTTCCTAGAATGAGTGTCTAAGGTATGCTTCTAATATAACTCATTTAGGATTGGTTTTGAGTTGTAAGAATAGGAAGCTGAAAGTGCTTTTTATTTGGGAATCCATACATATATTGAGGCATTAGTGGAAAAGGCAGCAGATGAAATGGATCAAACTTTTTTTAATTCGCCATGAGAGAAAGGATAAAAGCACATTTAAAAAGTATCATTCTTTTATTTAAGCATTTCGTATTTTATTTTTAACTTCCATGTTTCACATTTTTCCAGTTTGGATGGACATACAATGCATCGCTCTATTTTAGAATTGTTTCACCGTAACACTACAAGATCACATGAGGTAATAATTTTGATTTTTTTAAAAGCTTTTAAATTAGTTTAAAAAATGATCTTTTGAAATGCAATTTCCCCATCTTTCCTTTGCAGAATGCTGAGGGGGATTGTGCTAATGGTCATGAAATTGATGAAGATGACGACAAAGACAAAAGTGGTGACAATTATGCCAGTTGTTTTGATGATGAACTGAAGGAAAGTTCTAATTTCGATTATGGAACTATGAAAAGGTGTAAAGGAAGTAACTGTGGGCTCAAATCGTGGATTCAAATGGACCCACGACTCTTTTGTTTTCTATATGACGAGCAGCAGAACAAGTGCTATTGCAAGTAAGCATAAGTATTTAAATGGCAAGTAAGCATAAATATTTAATAAGCAAGTATTGTTGAACATTCATTGTTGAGATTATACACAAAATACTCTTTTGATGTGTTCTGTTTTAGAGTTTGTGTTGATAATAGCATTACTGATACAGAGTGGACAAGTGGTAGGTCTCCGCCACAAGGTGGGTGGAAAAAAGATTACTTGCTTCGCCACCTGGCCAGTAGGGAACACCTCCAGGCTCTGTCGGTCCCAATAAGTGCAGCCAACTGGGAGAAGGCGTTGTTTACTGATGCTCTGAACAGTGAGACAAAAGACGATGTTGTTCATCTGCTCAGAAATGTTCTGTGGTTAATCAAGGAACAGTTACCCATTTCCAAAGCTAAAAGCCTACACAGGTAAAGACTGTTAATATAAACCTATTTTTTGGTCTCGGTTTTGTTACTGTCTTTGTCTGACATAAATTTTTAATTTTAGGTTGATAGAAAGCCATGGTGTTTCTTTGGGCAGACGCCACAGAAGTAAAAATTACAGCTGGCAGTTTGTTGCAGCTCTTAATGAACCTGTTGAGGCAGAAAATTTATTGGCATTAAAACAAGCAAGGGTTCATTCTCTGATTGTAGATGAAAGTTCAGACATTGCCACTGAAAAGCATCTGATGATGTACACAAAATTTCTTGCAAAGGTAAGTCTTAATTTAACAAGATTTTAGGGAGTTATTATTGATGCAACAGTATCTATCCAGTTGAAAGCTCAAAAACTGTTTTACTGCTCCTTCCAAATATAACTATTGCTTTCAAAGTGAGAGATTCGCCCTGACTGCATGGTTATGTGATTCAATCATGGGTTATTTTCTCAGCTGGATTTTAATAAATGTCATTAATGATGTCTGGGTAGATCTTTGGATCTAGAGTAAAGGACTGTTATCTAAATTCTAAGACACTTTTTTAGAAAAAGGTTAATAGTTGCTGGATGTGTTTAATGTCTCATATGAATAAATTGATTTATATATTCAGCCAGCTATTTGACTTGTTAAGGAGAGAGATTTAAACTTACCTCTGTGAGCCAGATTGGAGGCGGTAATATCTAACCTTTTCCTTCGACTCTTATTGCTTGGTTTAATGTACTTGAAATTCAAAATTATCTCTTCTCAATAGTATTTGGTTTCCTCTCCTTCACTGATACTCGGGTGCTATAAAAAATCCATTATCAGGAGCAGACACGGGTGTTTCCAATGTCTACCCTATTTGTTACTAATTACCCTCCAATCCAATTGCATTTGGTCTCTTAACAATCCTCTCCACAAGCATGAACCCAATCCCATAACCCCACCACTTTGGCTCTCTTTCTCTCAGGCCTGCTTTTCACTCAGTGTAAAAGTTTATGTTGATATGTGTGAATGATTCAACATTGTAATTTGATCATACAAATTAGGTCCACTTGGCCTTTCAAACATGCTGCAATGTTTAATAAGATCATAACTGACCCAATTTGTAGCCTTAACTATGCATTCCCACCTACTCACAGTAATCTCAGCTCTGTATCAAGTAACCATCTACATCTGTTTTAAAAATATCCAAACACTGCTACTATTCTTTGTGGAAGAGTTGCAAAGTCCCTGTGCTGGAGACGGGAGGGGGGTGCTGCAAAAATTCACCTCATTGACTTTAAACAGGAAGCCATGTTCTAGATCGTCTCCACATCCAACCTCTCATGACCCTTTGGAATCCTTTAGGTTTCCGTCAAGCCCTCTTGTTATTTTAAGCTCCAGTGGACACAAGCCTAGCCTATTCAGATGTTTACTGTCATATACCATGTGCAATAAAATTCTTTGTTCACATGAAGCTTGCGGTGTAAACAGTATACATACAGTAATAATGAATACGCTGATGAGCGCAAAGCAGTAGTGTGATCTGAAAAACATAAGTATAATAACTGAATAACTCAGTACTCTTAAAAGTAAGAGAATGTGGCACCACTTCCAGGAAGGAGTGTGAAAGCGGTGAATGGTGCAGGAGCCTTATAGGAGTGAGGAAGAAACTCTGTATTCTTTAATCTGGATGACCAGGCTCTGAAGTTCCACTGTCTTCTTCTGAAAGGTAGAAGAGAGAAAAGGGTGATAGGCTTCGTTAACGATATTTCCAGGCTTTCTAATCGTGAAGATGGGCTGAATGGTCTGCTCTCTCAAGAGCAGAGGAATTGCCATTTAAGGCAGAGATGCATTCATTCTGTCAGAATACTTAGTGCTTCTGTAGAAATTATAGAGATTCCTCGTGGACATGCTGTATCTTTTCAGACAACTAAGAAAGTAAATGTGCTGATGTGCTTTCTTGATTGCTGCCAAAGTCTGAAGGGGCCTGTTTGCGTTGCTGTTGATACGGATGCTTAGGAATTTGAAACTTTCCACCAGAGACCGGGAGGATGAAGCCGGTGACAACGGCGGACGCGACGGGTGTGGAACAATGCCGGTAGGAAAGGGTACTGGGGTCTGACCTACTGCGCCCTCATAGTCGGCTGTGGGAGATGCCCCATAGGCACAAATGTGGAACGGCGAGGAGAGGCACGTCGTGTCCAAGGAAGGTGATGGCTGGAGGCCCACAGCAGCCTGGGGGCTGGCCTGGATTGGGCATCACTCTTAAGAACTAGACTTTGGACTTTGTAAATGGTGGACAGGACGTTGAAAATTGCATCAAAACATGGCGGGGATGCGGGCTCGGTAAACTATTTCTGTACACTTTGCTAATCAGGGATGTGTACACGTATAGTAATACTTTGTTCAACTGTATGCAAAAAAAGAATTTCACTGCGTTTGCACATGCAACAATAAAAGCACCATTGATTTTTACAGTAGCTCAGTTGATGAGACCAACGTTGTTTTCACCCCCTCGCCTCTTCCAACTCTTTTGTCTAACATGTGAGAGGTCAGGTGTTTGTAATGTTAGCATTTATTTTGAGAGGATTAGACTAGAAAAACATGGATGTAATGCTGAGGCTTTATAAGGCACTGGTTAGGCTACATCTGGAGTATTGTGAGCAGTTTTCGGCTCCATATCTTAAGGCAAGATGTGCTACTGTTGGGGGGGGGGGGGGGGGGGTCAAGAGAGGTTTACGAGGATGATCCCGGGATGATTTGATTAAGGAATGTTTGATGGCACTAGGCCTATACTCACTGTAGCTTAGAAGGATGAAGTGGTACTTCATTGAAACTTGCCAAACAGTGAAAGGTCTGGGTAGAGTGGTTGTGGAAAGGATGTTTCCACTAGTGGGAGAGTCTAGGACCAGAGGGCATAGCCTCAGAATAAAACAACGTAACTTTTAGGAAAAGGATGATGGTGAATCTGTGGCATTCATTGCCATAGACGGCTCTGGAGGCATTTGGGTATTTTTAAGGCGAAGATTGACAGATTCTTGATTAGTAAGGGTGTCACTCATGGTTTATGTGGAGAAGGCAGGAGAATGGGGTTGAGACCCAGGTATGATCCTGACTACGGATGCTGTCTGTATGGTTTGTACATTCTCCCTGTGTTCGCATGGGTTTTCTCCAGGTTTTACGGTTTCCTCCCACATTGCAAAGTCGTGCAGGTTTGTAGCTTGATTGGCTTCTGTAAATTGTCCCTAGTGTGTAGGATAGAACTAGTGTACAGTTCTTGCTGGTCGGCGTGGACTCTGGGCCAAAGGGCTTGTTTCCGCGCTGTATCTTTAAACTAAACTAGACAGATAATTAGACTGGCCGAAATGGGGCCAATGTTTTCTCATCAGACAAACTGCCCTTCACGTATTTTGTAAATATTCTCGAAATTATGTCATAATTGTGTAGTATAAAAATCAAGGGTATTTCCATGGGGGGGGGGGGGGGGATATCTAGCGGTTAGTAGAGTAGAGAGTAGAGTGTTAATTTGTTTAGTAGAGAGTAGAGTGTTAATTTGTTCATGATATATGTATTTTTACTTCTATTTATTTTTTACTGCACATTGAAATGGACACTGGTTGAGTAACGTTTTTTTGTTTTCTCTGGGTATGTGAATACTTAGGAAATGACAATAAAGATATACAATACAATTACTTACAGTGAATAGATTTTCAAAACACATTGGCGGAAAGTAATTGAGAACTAGAAGTGGAAGTTACCTTGTAAGATGGGCTTCCAAATGAAAATTAAAAACTAAAATCTGAATTATAACAATGCTGGAAATTCTCAGCGGGTTGGGGATTGGGGAACCCTTTGTGGAGAGAAGAACAGAGTTGATGTTTTTGGGTCGAAGACTATCAGAACTCTGTTTTGTTTGTATAATTTCATGGCCAGCTTGGTATTTCACCCATAAATACCATATCAGTCCTTGTCTGTAATGTGGCCTCAGTATGGTATGGTTAGTACAGAAGCGTGAGTTCCAGGGGGAATTGAAACGAGGAGAGATTTAGTCACTTTTCTTTTTTGTAAGAAACCAAGATACTAGCTTGTAGCAATTTGAGTCGTCATCAAATTATCTCATCACAATCATTTTAGCCTCAGACCATTATTTTTGGGGACCTATTTAAGGACACGTAGAGATTCGCAACCCAAGTTCATAAAAGCAATTTCTAAATCTCAATAAACTTTTGGGTGGTTCCATTAGTGCTACATACTCTCCCAGGTCTTTTGGTAGAAATAATTTTTATCAATGGAGAAAGAACGTTGGTAGACTCAATCTGCAGCAGACATTTGAGAAGCCACTTGCTGCTGGACTGATTTAGCTACTGGAGTTTTGAATAAGCAATAAGGACATCATGGTGTTATGATTTTGTATGTTGCTGGGAGTGTAGCATAGAGACATAAGAAACATCTGATGGTGGCAACTTATTTTCATAGAATCTAGGTTCTGCTCTATATCATCACATTTCCAGCCTTATCTTTTGAGCTCATTGACTTGACGGGAACTGTTTTTGCATGAGTTTGACCTTCTTTCAGGCGGTTCTTTCAAATCTTCTCAGAGACAAACACCAATGTGATGCATATCTCTTAGGTGATTGTTGGCTTTCATTATATCTTCCATTTCAAGGCCAACAAAACGGCTGTAATCTGAAGCCATGTGTTTGCCTTGTATACTTATTACTTACTATTTACTCATAACTGATCTAGTTCACGTGCCAGTATCATGCTTGTATTGTATCAACAGGCTGATGCTTATTAAAATATTCAGAAAATATTTATTATGCTGACAGTAGAAAGCTATTTCCATTGCTGGAGGCAAGCAAGGCATCCCTGCTAATAGGACAATCATATCCATACTGATCCAAATAGCACAGTGGCAGTTCTCTGCAGGTGTTTTATACAACAGGCCTTTTCAAGTTCAAGTGAGCTTATTGTCATGTGTCCCTGATAGGACAATGAAATTCTTGCTTTGCTTCAGCACAACATAACATAGTAGGCATTGACTACAAAACAGATCAGTGTGTCCATATACCATTATATAAATATATACACACATGAATAAATAAACTGATAAGTACAAATAACAGATAATGGGCTATTAAAGTTCAGAGTTTTGTCCGAGCCAAGTTTAATAGCCTGATGGCTGTAGGGAAGTAGCTATTCCTGAACCTGGTTGTTGCAGTCTTCAGGCTCCTGTACCTTCTACCTGAAGGTAGCAGGGAGATGAGTGTGGCCAGGATGGTGTGGGTCCTTGATGATACTGCCAGCCTTTTTGAGGCAGCGACTGCGATAGATCCCCTCGATGGAAGGGAGGTCAGAGCTGATGATGGACTGGGCAGTGTTTACTACTTTTTGTAGTCTTTTTCTCTCCAGGGCGCTCAAGTTGCCGAACCAAGCCACGATGCAACCGGTCAGCATGCTCTCTACTGTGCATTCTTGTCTGATAAGGCTCTGATAGATATTTAAGGTTTTGGCTGCACATGATACCTACACTTTTAATTATACTCCCACCAACCTTGAGGTGATGTCGTTATCAAATGTTCAGTGTCTTCACCTTGTGTATTCTCAAATGTTTTATTGTTTTCATACGAGTACCCTTGTTTAAGGTGCTGTTGTGGAAAATAACTATTATATAACTCGGGATCTTTGGTACAGGGGGTGGGACTCACTTCATGGGCTTCCTGTTGTACAAGAAGTAATATTGTTTTCACCAGCTTGATCATGACTTCACTACTTCAATGCATAATCTGAAAATACAGTGGAAGGTTTTGGTCCTGTGAGCTTTCAGTGGCAGAGAGTTTGATGTCAGGCTGCGAGAGGGTTGGCATGTTGTGCTTTGGAATGTTACATAGAACTCTGAACAGTACAGCACTGGAACAGTAGGGCAGCAGAGTGGCACAGCGAGTGGAGCTGCTGCCTCACAGCACCAGAGACCCCGGTTCAATCCTGACCTCGAGTGCTGTCTGAGTGGAGTTTGCACGTTCATTCTGTGACCACATGGGTTTCCTCTGGGTGCTCCAGTTTCCTCCCACATTCTAAAGACTGCGGGTTTGTAGGTTAATTGACCTCTGTAAAATTACCCCTAATGTGTAGGGCTTGGATGAGAAAGTGGGATAACATAGAACGACTGTGAACAGGTGATTTATGGACTCAGTGGGCGAAAGACCTGTTTTCTCACCATTTTTCTAAACTAAACAAGCTGTTTGGCCTACAATGTCTGTGCCAAACATGATGCCAAGTTTAAAGTAATCTCCTCTACCTGCACCTGATCCATATCCTTCCATTCCTTGCAAATCCATGTCTATCTGAAAGCCTCTCCTTTAAACTTTACCCCTCTGACCTTTAAACTGTCTGCAATGTTATTGCAATATACCTTAATATTGGCATTGAGCCAAGCAGTAACAAAATATGATCCCAATGCTTAGACAGTTCATACTTACAGACGTTAGTCCGATTACCTGTAACCCCATGATCCCTCTACATCAATTCTGTCACGGGTCATGCGATTAATGGTATATTTTGCACTTGCATTTGACCTCCTTCACACACCCTCAGATTAAACGCCATCTACCATTTCTCCACCTATTTCTATAGCTGATCTATATCTTGTTGTATACTTTGACAGCCTTCCTCACAGTCTGTGACCCCAGCAATCTTGGTGCAGACTTACTAACCAACCAACTACTTTTATGTCCAATTCATTTTTATATATCACAAGCAACAAGTTCCTAACACAGATTTCGGCAGAACTCCGTTGGTCACATACCTCCAAACTGAATAATATTCTTCCACCAACCCTCTTTATACCCTCTTCTATCAGAAAACCAGTTCTCAATTCATATGACCAAGTCACTGTTAATCCCTGTGCATCTTAATATTCTGTATCAGACTACCATTGGGGGACTTCATCAAATACCTTACTAATATTCATGAAGGCTACATCCACCGCCCTATGCTCATCGACCTCTTTCATCACCTCTATTAAATTTAAGTTTTAAATTGCATCAAATTCAAATGTTTTTAAATATCTTTGATAATAAATGGACAAATGGCAATTGATTGCTGATAGGATGGGGATAGTTGTCTTCCAAGATAGCTGCAATTTGTCTTTTAGAATCAAATTAGTTTTGTCATGTGCACAATGTGCAATAAAATCCTTTGTTCACATGAAGCTCATAAAATAAACAAGATTTACAATAAATATAACAATGAATGTAATGCAACAGAATGGTGCAAATATTCTAGTGCAATTAGAAATACTACAAAAAAAAACTTAAATGCCATAATGGAATAACCAAATGTGGTTGAGTTCGAGTGCACCGATGTTGAAATGTGGTTAAGAGTATGAGTGCGCCACATCATCAGTGTAAAGGGACCAGGTTAGACTGCTGTTAATATAAATGCGTAGGAACATGACGATGTCAACCATCTCTATACCAGCTTCGTTGCTGAGGACATGGTTGTGTTCACCACAACCCCTACCACTCCTACTTCCTAGGGTCAACAATGAACTCTTTAGTCTTGCTGATGTTAAAAGCTAGGCTATTGTCCTAACGCCATGACAAGCCACGCCAGCGTTTACAATCTCCTGTACTTTGTCCCTTCATTGTTATTAACCTGTCCCGATAGTGGTATCATCGGCAAACGTCAGATTTGAGTTGGCACTGTACTTGCCAACACAGTTGTGGGTGTACAGGAAGTGGAGTGCACAATCTTGAGGAGCACCAGTGTTGAAGGTCAGGGTGGAGGAAATGATATAACCAATTCTAAACAACTGAGGTCTGCCAGTTAAGAAGCTAGTGAGCTTAACACTGCCATTTTGGATTTGTGGAATATATTTTAGTTTTGAACTGAATTAATGTGATATTTCAGCTTTTAATGTCTCTTTTGGGTTGTTAGATTAATTGGTTAATTTTGAATGGAGCTTTACATGGGAGCAAGGACCATTGTCTTTTGCACCTTTTTTATCTTTGTAAATAATGGCTGCTTTCTACATTAACATGCCATGAGTGGCAACAAATATACCTAAAATTGCCAATTTGGTGAAACTAAATAGAACGGTGCCCTTGTGAAACAATAATTTGATCCTATTGCTTCCCAGCAGTTTGTTGAGTTCCTTGTCATTGCCAACAGCCTGCTATAGGTGTCCAGAGATGATGTGGGTCATCTTCTTCTGCTTTTCCAGCCAGTTTCAGGACTTCAGCCATCAGATACTCGAGCTCAGTAGGTAGCTAGATGGAGGCTCCGTCAAGGTGGTTTTCGGTGCATTGGCCTTCTTCAGTCAGGATATAAAGTTGTGATGTTATATTACTGTTGAACAACATGTTGTGAGCCCACATTTGGAGTATTATATTCAGTTTTGACCACCCTGCTATATGAAGAATGGCGTTAAGCTAGAGTGCAGAGAAGATTTATGAGGTTGTTGCCAGGATTCGTGGGCCTGAGCTATAGGGAGAGGTTGGACAGGCTAGGACTATATTCCTTGCAGCGGAGGAGGACGAGGGGTGAACTTATGGAGGTATATAAGATCATGAGGAGAAAGATAGGGAAAATGCACTGAAATCTTTACTCGGAGTAGTGGAATCAAGAACCAGAGGATGTAGTTTAAGGTGAGAGGAGAGAAATTTAATAGGAACCTGAGGGGCAACTTTTTTCACACAGAAGATGGTAGGTATTTGGAACGAGCTACCAGAGGAATTGGTTGAGGCAGGTACTATAACAACATCTGATAGACATTTGTACAGGTACTTAATTTAGAGTGTGGAACATATTATTGTCTACCCATATTATTTATCAAACCTAATTTTCTAAAAGTTGCCCCTTTTCAAATTTCTTAGCATTGAGAACACAACATGTTTTTGTCACATGGGTATTGACGTCAATAACCTTGGGTCAGGGAAATCAAGAACTAGAGGGCATAAGTTTAAGGTGAGCGAGGACAGATTTAATAGGAACACGAGAGGCAACTTTTTTTACACAGATTGTGCTGAATATATAGAATGAGCTGCTAGATGAAGTGGTTCAGGCAGGTACAATAATGACATTTAAGGCATTAAAAGAGGTACATGGTTTAAAACAAAGTTTATTTGCTAAATGTGGGCAAAAGGTACGGACACAGATGGGTTATTTTGGTCGACATGGATGAATTGGGCCGATGAACCTGTTTCTGTGTATAATCCTGACTCTTCTCTTCCTGTCATTAGAAATTACAGTGGTGCCTGTTTGATTGTTAATGTCAGCCTGTTTAAAAAATTACAGTTATCATGTCTAAATATGAACAAAATAAAATGTAAATAGTTTTTTGTAAAATAAAAACATGTGTATAATTATAGGTAAATATTAGTTTTGTTTTTCATGTAGACTGAGCAGCAAGTGAAATTTATAAAGCTGCTTTATCTGGATGGTAAATCTGATGCTGTATCCTTGTACAAATCTATAAAGAAGTTCTATGCTGAGCACCAAATCTGCCTCCAGTCTATGGCCATGATAACTACAAATGGTTCAGCTATTATGATGGGATCGAAAGGAGGTCTCCATGTCAAGCTCAAGGTAAATTAATAGTGATTTTGGCTCTTAAAATCATCCATTTGCACCTGATGGAATTCCAATTATTTTAGGAGGAAGCAATTGTTATTTGGTAATTTGTGAGAAGGTAATTTATTATACTGATATAACGAAGTGCATACAAACTTTTGAATGTAAATACTGAACTTATGTATTTTGAGATACATTTTGTATAATCCAAAATCCTGCAGACCAGAATGAATATAGACAAGGTCTTTCCACTGAAAATTGCAAGTATATGGAGATGGTTGAAAAATAAATACGACCATTCTTGGGTCACTCTTTCATCATATCCAGAGTTTTCATGTGTTAGAAGGACGCTGTGTTTGACAAGCATGTTTGTTCTTTGGAGACGCAAGAAATGGCAGTTGCTGGAATTTTGAGCAGGACAAAAAAATGGTGTCTTGCCCTTTCAGGAACTCAGTGTGTCAGGCAGCATGTGGAGGGAATGGACAGCAATGTTTTTGGTTCAGACTGATGTTTGTTCTTTGAATAGCTTGAAATATGCCAAATATAGCCTGGGTATTCAAGACTAGACATAACTTGGAGTATTTTTTTTAAACCGTCTATAAACCCTGAAAATCTAAAGGCCCATCAGGCTGGATTAATGGAGTTTTACTACATTGAGGAACAAAAGCATCTTGATGTAAAGTCTAAAGATCCCTGAAGGTGGCAGGCAGCACTAGTAGATAGGACGGTAAAAAATCCATATAGGGTGCCACGCTTCAGCAGCCAGGAAATGGAGTAAGTCTTGGGACCTTTATAAAAGGTAAGTTTTGGTTACTGGTAATGGTTTAAAATAGATTCACAAGGATGTTGCATGGATGGAATGTTTCAAATATGAGACGGTTCGGAGAAGGTGGCATTTTCTTTTAATGTGCACATGAGTGCTCTTTGACACATTATGTAGCTAATCCAATGAGGTAAGGAGAATTACAGAATCTTGGAGAATATAACCAGTCAAGTGGAGGGAGTGTCCATGAGAGAGTATTTTGGAGATAGTGACCATAGTATCCAGGGCAAATTGGGTTCAAAATTGGCTTAGCAGTAAGGGGCAGGTGATAGTAGAGGTTTGTTTTGTGATTGGATGGCCGTGATCACATTGTAGGTAGATAAAATTAGAAAGCATAAATTTAGGGCAAGAGATTTGGAGAGGATCTGAGTGGGGCCATTTTCACTTGGAGTGGTGAGTAACTGAAACGAGCTGCCAGAGAGGGTGGTGAAAGCAGTGTCACTGGCAGCATTTAAGAAGTATCTGGATGAGCACTTGAAGTGTAAAATATTACGGGTTAAATCCTGGAAGATGGAGTTAACACGGTTTGGTACCCAGAGGTCTGCATTTTTCCGTGTTTTATGATTCCATAGCAAGGCTGGTTTAGTTTTCCTTGGATCAGAGGAGGCTGAGGGGGACCTGAGAGGTGTATAAAATTTGAAAAGGTATTGATAGGGTGAGATGATAAACTTTTCTTCTTGGCAGAGGTTTAAAATGAGGATGCTGTTTAGAGGATATCTGAGAAAGATTTTTTTTTTTTTTTTACCCACTGGATGGTTGCAATGTTCCTGAGAAGGCATTGGATGCAGACCAAATTAGATTCACTAGGCTATTTCCTGGGATGATTTGGTTGTTCTATTACTAGTGGATCAAATAAGTTAGATCTATATTATTTGGAGTTCGAAGAATGAGTGGTGATCTTACTGGAGTATATAAGATTGCTATGGGGTATGACAAGGTGGATATCAAGTTGATTGCACTAGTAAGACAGAAGTGATTAGGAACTACTACTTGCAGTGGGTGGTGAATCTCGGGGATTCTCCACTCCAGAGGGTGGTGGAGACTCGCTAGGGATATTTAAACAGGGATCAAATACATCTTTAAGAGATCAGGGAATTGAGGGCTATAAACTGGCACAGAAGAGGAATGGAGACCTGAGGCATGTAAGCCATGATAATATTTAGTGGTGGGGTAGGCTTGCTTGGCTGAGTGGCTTATTCCAGCATCTAGGTGGAAACAGCCTCTGGGTGGGCAAAATATCTTCCCATGATCAGCTCTAAATATCCAGCCTTTACCTTGAACCTGCGTCCCTTTTGGTTGTAGACATTTCTGCTAATGGGCTTGTTTCTCCTTATCTACGTCATCTATGCCCTACATTTTGTATATTGCTATCGTGTCCCTCCCCTCAGACTTGTACATCATTTAAAAAATAAACAGATTTTCTAGAATCCTTTCCGTAGCTTAAACTACCCCCTGCAACATTCTGGTAAATCGCCTGTCTAGTGCCATCGCATCCATCCTATAGCATGTCGCACTGATTCCTAATTAATGTATTATGCAATTGAACTTTTACACTCTGCTTTTATATTCTGTACTGCAGCTAATAAAGGCAAATATCCTGCATACCTTCCTAATCTTATATTGATGTTGCTGCCTACTGAGATCATGAACTCCACTGTGTACTATTCCTCAGTACTTGCTAGCAATTATTGTGTATATCCTACTCCTCGCAAAATGCATCCTCACATTTTTTTCAGAAATCCCAACTTTCATTGCCATCTTACTAACTCATCTAATTCATTCTGTAGCTGAAGATTACCTCATTATCAACAACGGCATCTGCAATGGTATTAGTTATACCTCCTGCATTTAGTCTAGATCATTAACGTATAGAGCAAAAGCCTCAGCTGTAGAATGATCTGTAGAATGTTAGAAATCTGGCATGTTTTAAATTGCAGAGAAGGGAAAGGGATGGAGAGAAGGGACACAATGCCTCAATGAAGGGGGTTTCTATTGAGAGACTGGTGAAAGCTTGTTAATTACAAATTTAGGGTGGGGTGGGATATAAATAGGTACCAACAGAGGTTTGAAGAAAGCAAATATAAAATGCTGGAGCAGTGTGATGCAAAACACTTCAGTTGCTGGTGATATGAAAGACAAACCCAAATGTTGGAAATACTTAAGGGGTCCCATGGGGAAAGAAATAAGTTTGTTTCAGGTCCATAACCTTTCATGAGAATTAGCTAGGTTTGACATATAAACTGGAAATGTTAGCTGTCTGAAATTGTGGAACTCAATAATTGAGGGCTGTAAAGTGTCACATTCCTTGAACTCCTGCTTGCCTGCATTGAGTAAAATGCTTAAGAAACTGAAGCCGGATAATAATGGAAGTGAGTGACATGTTATTAGATTCTGCTGCAATTTTCACACAGAGAATGGTGAATCTCTGGAACTCTCTGCCACAGAGGGTAGTTGAGGCCAGTTCATTGGCTATATTTAAGAGGGAGTTAGATGTGGCCCTTGTGGCTAAGGGGATCAGGGGGTATGGAGAGAAGGCAGGTACGGGATACTGAGTTGGATGATCAGCCATGATCATATTGAATGGCGGTGCAGGCTCGAAGGGCCGAATGGCCTACTCCTGCACCTATTTTCTATGTATCTATGTATCTATGTAACTACCTCCTCTGGCAGCTAGTTCCATATACCCACCACCCTCTGTGTAAAAAAAATTTTTTTAAAGAAGTTTGCCCCTCAGATTCGTATTAAATGTTTCCCCTCTCACTTTATACCTTTATCCTTTGGTTCACGATTCCCTTACTTTGAGTAAAGGACTGTGCATCTAGTCCATCTATTCCCCTTGTGATCTTACACACCTCTATAAGATTCCCCCTCACCCTTCTGCACTCTAAGGAATAAAGACCTTGACAGCCGAACCTCCCCTAATAGCTTAGGCCCTCAAGTCCTGACAATGTAAATTTCCTCTGCACTCTTTCTAGCTTAACATCTTTCCTATAGTAGGGTGGTCAAAACTGAGCGCAATACTCCAAATGAGGTAGTGATATGTTTCTAAGTCAGACTGTAGTGTGAGTTGGAGGGGAACCTGCAGGTGTTGATATTTATTCACAGGCAGTTTCTGCCCTACATAGTGTTGCAGTCATCGTTTTGGTAAGTGCTATCCCAAGTGACTGGAGTGAGTTTTGTGTATAGTGCCAGTCCATAGAATGGCAGTGGAGGTTGTGAATTAACACATATAGTCAACATAGAATTTAGAGTTCGTAATCTTTGTCCACTTACGGCCCACTTCTTTATTGCTTTCCATACTGAACAATATCTAGCAACTTTAAACTATACCATGCTAACAAGATGAATCAAGACCTGCCTTTTTATAAAAACCTTCTTTTTTTTGTATTCTTTTAACCAGTTTCTGAATTTCCCTTCCACCTTCAATGAACTGTGCAGTGATTTTTCTCAGTGTAACTCTTTCAAAATCTGGTCCCTTTATTTACCTTGCCTCATTTCATTCTTCCAACCAAATTGTAATAGTTTGTATTTCTTAGCATTAAGTTGCATCTGCCTACTTCACACCAGGCAATCACCTTGAAGTCTATTGGCTATCATGCTAGTGCATTGCACCCCTAGGTTTTGGCAGATCTGTGGATATAGGAATTGTGTTCATATATTCAAGTCCTAATTATAAATGTATTAAAAATTGGTACTGTACCAACTCAAGTAAAACTCCACTGTAAACTTTCCTCCCATCTGAAAAATAACCTTTCACATACTTTATTTCCTGTTCTTTAAGGCAAAATTCTATCCTTGCTGCATTAGCCCTGTTTATTCCATGAACATCAAATTTCATGAGAACCCCATTAGGTGGCATCAGATTAAGTGCCAATTGGAGTTTCATTTGCACTACACCAGTTGTGTTTCCTTCAGATGCCCTCTTTGTGCCAAAAAATAACTTGTTGGTTAAAGATGATTTGCCTTTATACTTTGTGTACTCAATCCATATTTCCAAGTAACTATTAACTCTAACCCTGTTTATTTCTTGAACTTTCCCTCATACTGAGATTAAACTAATTGGTCTGTAATTATTGAGCTTGTTCCGACACTCCTTTTTGAGCAAGGGTAAAGCATTTGGTTTCCCAATCTTTGGGCATTTCTCCTGAATTTGTAGATGTAGGACAACGGTCAGGACCCTGTGCAATTTCTTCACTCAGCAACTGACGGTGCAAACCACACAGATATGGTGCTTTATCCACAATGCAGCTAGCTTTTCAACTACCCTTTTTTTTTCCAATTTTAAACGTATGCAAAAGCTCAAACATGTTGTCATTTGTTGAGACCCCAGAAATTGGAGACTAATATAAAGTATTAATTTAGAACATCATCCACGCTGCCTGCCTCCATGAGCCTTCCCTTGCCTTATTTTGTCTTATCTTGCACTCTGGCCCTATCTTTCCCCTTTCCTTTTGTCCTCCCTCTTCATGTGACTAGAGAATATCTTTGATTTTCTTCTATGTTTGCTCCCACTCTTTCCGCGAGCACTTTCACTTCCTTTTTGACTTCTCCTTTGAACTTTCTATCATCAGCTTGGTTCTCCCTTGTCATAAATTTTAAATCAGACAATCACTTCTGCAACTACCAAAATGCCTGCCTGCTTCCCAGAATCTGCTATAAATGTTGCACTTTTGACCCACCCATGTTGGTGTTATGGTGTCAGTTCTGACTAGCTTCCCCCCATCTGCACTGAAAGGAGACGTATTCCGGAACTACAGGCACCCCGACTTGTGTATAGGATTACGTTCCGTAAGTTGGAATCACTTTAAAACTAAGTATAAACAAAGAACTGCAGATGTTGGCTAATATGCAAAGTGGCACGCAAGCTGGAGTAATTCAGCAGTTCAGAGAGCATCACTGGAGAACAGGGATAGGTGATGTTTCAGGTCGGGGCCCTTCTTCAGTCTGATTCAGTCGGCCGAGTTACTCCAGCATTTTGTGCAGGTTCATCTTAAAACTAGATGCTGATGCCGCAGTTCTGCACCAGCGAGCCATTCTCCATCTGCCACGCTGGTTGATGCAACTATTGTTGCGGCTCACGTTGTAGCCCCTGGCTGACAGTGTTCTCTTCATGCCGCTGCCACCAACAGGATACGTCGGTCGCTGTGGCGTTCCCTCCCCTCTCACCAGCTGTCGGCCGTTGCTTTGTCTGGTCCTCCTTCCACCCTGCACCTTCCTGCTTCTCCCCCGATTGCCGATACTTTGGAATATATTGGCGACTGCAGGGGAAAAAGAGGAGAATGTGGCAGTGGAAAGGGGAGCCACAAAGCGTGAGCCGCAATAACAGCTCCGTCAAAGAAACGGTGTGGCCGCTGATGAAGAAGAGCTTGCTTGTTCACCTTGTGGAAGATGTCAGAGTCTTGGCCGGGAGTTCACCGCCACCGCCTTCCTCATTCTTGCTCGCCTTCCCAGTGTCACACCGATGGCCGAAATTGGAAAAGCAGCACTTTTATATCTATGAATTGGACGAGAAGCCCTTTGCATCCTCCTGTTGCAATATCACTGGTCAGTCAGGAAATGGACCACCTATTGTGAATTGTTTACGTGAGTTTACTAACTCGTCCATTATGTAAGTCGGGGAGTGCCTGTACTTCCCTGCACTTGTTTCTCTCTCTAATCTGATCCCTCTCTGCTTGCACGTTCTTGACCTGTGGGATGAACACCACCTAAAGTGGACTATTCACAAACCTCATTGCATCACAGATAGTGCTGACAATACCAGATATTGCTTGAGCTCCACCAGGTGATGACTCTTCCTGCATCTGTGGTTGTTCAGGTCACGGGACCCATCCTGGATTCTTGAGTGGCACAGGAGCTACATTCCACAAGTCTGAGGTGCCTGTATGTGTCAGATTAGCCCAATAATGAAATAAACAACAGATTCCTAACACAATTTGCCAACTGTTTTACTTATCCTTATTGATTTCCCATTTTCCAAGCTACCTATTTAAACCAAATGCTGCTAAAAAACTCATTAGGGTCCCAGTTTCGCTTGCACCTTGTTAATCTCCCTATGAAGTTGCTGAAGGTGGTTGGGCAAAGGACACCATCCTGAACAACCCCTACACTGATATCCTGGAGCTAGGAATATAGGTCACCAACAACAGCAAACATTTTCCTTTGTGAAAAGTTCAACTTCAACCACTGGATTACTTTCCATTTTGATGTCCATTTACTTCAGTTTTACCTAGTGATTTTGTGGCCATATTCTGTTAAATATTGCCTTGATATCATGCAGTCACTGTCGCCTCGTTTTATATGTTTATCTTTTTGGACCAAGGCAGTGAGTCTGGAGCCAAGGGGCTCCTGGCAAAACCCAAACTGGGCACAGGACAGCAAGTACCTGGGCATCTGTGCAGGGCAATTTTCGGATTATTGGTTGAGTAAATGTTTCGCATTATTAAATTGACTAGAGGCAGGTTCTGGAGTACAAGTTTTTAATCTGTTTCCTTTTGATTTTGCTATATCCATTACTCTCAATCATTTCACAACATCATATGGAATAAATGAAATTGGTTGAAGACTGGTTTAATGATGATGAGGATCTTTGGGGAAAGGTGAAGTGAATTATGCACTTATCACTGTCTGAGGGTACTTTGGGGTGATCTTTTATGTTCGCAGGCTGAGCGGGTGATTGTTGAGAATGGGAATGTTCTTGCAGCTGCCTCTCTGTGCCTTACACTTGCCTACATGTTCTCCAATTAAATACAATAGGACTGCAGAGCTTTAATCTGATCTATTGATAAACAAAAAAATAGGAACTGGAAAAGGTCCCCAGACCCTTCAAGCTTGCCCGGTCATTAAATATGATATATGCTGGACTCAACTGTGCCAATTCCCCTTAAGCCTCAATTCCTCAATCTTTCAAATATTTATCTATCTCCACCTTAAATATATCTCATGATTCGGCATTGAGTAGCCTCAGCAGAGAATTCCAGTGATTCATTACTCTCTGCAAGAAGCCATTTCCAAGTATTTCAGTTTTAAATGACTGGTCCATTATTTTTGGTCCCTATGCTAATGAATTTTCCACTTGTGAAAACAAATATCCCAACATCTATCCTACCAAGCCCCCTTGGGATCTTGCATGTTTGAATAAGATAATTCCTCTAAACTGCAAGGAACGCATACTGTGGGAATACTGATGTAAGATTGCTTGGCTCCTCCTGCATGTTGTATTTTGCTGTTTAATAACCGTGTTGCAGTTTTAGTACCTCCATTTCCAGATACAAATGCTACTTCTCCTGGCATCCCTTTCTGCATTTCTAATTGAACCAATAGCAATGTCATCTCGCAGTTTGTCTTGCCAGAAATTATGGATTGTGTAAAATCCCAGACTATGAAATTACATTGTTACTGTTGGTAGCCCACAGTGTCTTGTAGATGCCCAATTTTAAACGGCCAGGTCGCTTCAAAGTCTATCCTCTTTTTACAGTGGTGACTGAAGACAGTATGGTGGGTATGAATAAGCAAGTACATTTTAAGAAATGAACAATGAATTGCCACACTCTCAGGCTGCATTATTATTGGAGTGTAATTTGGCAATATTGCATCTGTTTTTATTAGGAACAGAGCTATCAAAATAACTTTTCAGTTTTCACTGAGGATTAGTAATGGATAAGAATCGGACGGCATGGAGTGATGGTTTAAGGCATATGGGTCTCTAATTGTCTGTATGTGCTCGACAAATATATGTTCAACATTATAGTGATTCTTGTCCCAAGAAAAATGTGGCCGATTATTTATGCTCTTGAATTTATTGAATTTCTTAAAGATTTTTTTTAATTGTGGGTGCAATGTGCTATGGCTGAGATTGTTATCCAATCATTTAAACCAGGTTTGTGAAGGAAAGGAAAAAGAGAAAACGTTTCTTTTGATTGAACACTATTATTTAGTTAGGCAATCTGTTTCACCCTATATATCTATTTGGTCTTGTATTTCTTAATACATGGCACACATTTCTCATCTCCTCCCCCTTCAGTTTTTAGTCTTTTTTTATCATGAAGCCCTGAGCGTTTTAACAATAACCATTTGTAATCGGGTTAAATGCATTCTGCTTCTACTTACTTTTCATTGGCATAGTGCCATTTTTAAGATGGGAAATTGACAAGTGATCCAGTAATTCCATGTGACCTTGTCAGTGCGCATAGAATGAATGCTCTGCACGTTAGATAGTATCTCTGGAAAGAGGCAGTTAATGTTTTGGGTCAGTGACCTTTAGTCAAAATTGGCTGTGCTTGTTGCAGTCTGTATGTAGGTGGTCACAGTACAAATCTTCCAATAGAGTAACCTGGATGCAAGATGCTATCACGGTTAGGAGGTGACAAAGAAATTTATTTGGTGATTCTGATCTTGTATATCTAAACAAGTTTGTGAATAGGGTTAAAGTATAGAATATCCAATGTTTGCGTCAGGAGTTCAGATGCTAACCATTGATGTGAACAGATGCTGAGCAAGAGAAATTCAATAAGGCTGCGTCGTCAATAACTTCAGATGATGAGTCGTAATCTTATTAGAACTTCTCTACACTTTGGACATTTCCCATGTAGTTGTTGCCTTTCCTAAAGATTTTTTACAAAAAAATCACACAACTATGTTATGTTTTATATTTATATTTAATGAGTCTTGCTCACAGACTTTCATTTAGGCACTGACTTAATGCTATCTTATTAAGGTTTCTGTGGTTTGTGAAAGAAAGGTTAAGGACTCAATTTGTAGAAATGAAGCAAATTCCAGTAGACTTGATCATAAAAAATATCAAAGACCTTGTTCACTGCTCTATTTTTAATAACACAATTGCACTATCACTGATTTGGTCTTAGTTGTACAACACAGAAACTGGCCCTTCAGCCTCCTGTATCCGTATCCACTTTTCAAGAGTGGTGAGACAAACATCTGTGCCTTAAGTCAATGCAAGTTCTCTCTACTTTATTACTGTATTGAACAGTGCAATAGCAGGTAAAATCTTGCATATATTTGCAATGCTTTAAGAATAGGTCTGATGCAAATTTATAGTTGGGGAGAGATGCAGGTGGAGGGCAGAAAGGAGAGGATGCATTTTGCCTCTATGTAGCAAGGATGTTACCAAACATATTATACTTGTAAGGCTATTTTAACTCTTGATAAAATGATACAAATGGTAAAGGCATTTGACCCACCTTAACCCATCTAAAATAGTAAGATTAAACGAGAACTTACCTAAGTTTGAAGTTTGATCTTTATTTTATGAGGAGTTACGTAGGTGATTACGTGAAGAACCCCGCCAGTGCGCCTGCGCGTCAATCTTCAAAGCAGCGGTGTGAAATCACAAAAAACAACAACCGAAGTAATATAGTCTCATACTAAAACGAGTAAGACAAGAACTTCCATCTGACCTTTATGATAGAGGGTAGGGTCGTGGTGGGCACGTAATCACCTACGTAACTCCTCATAAAATAAAGATCAAACTTCAAACTTAGGTAAGTTCTCGTTTAATCTTACTATTTTACTTCGGAGTCACGTGAGTGACTACGTGAAGATTTTAAAGCTTTGTGATTTCATGCCGTGGATCAATCCCGGCTTCTCACTGCATAGATTGACTCGGAACGAGAATAATCAATCATGCATTCATAATAACATTTGTACCACAAATGCAGTAATTCATTTCAATAATGAAATGAATCAGATCCCCTTTAAACCAGAGGAATTTACACAGAACTTAAAATAGTTTCTGCAAACAACCCCGCATTAACAATAGGCCGATGGTAAAAATGTTGAAACATCAACTCATTGGACCACCCGGCGGCTGCGAGGATATGGTCGACGGGGCCGTCTTTTGCCCTGGCCGCCGACATTTCTGCTGCCCTAGTCGAGTGAGACGTAAAAACATAAGTGTTAATACCAGCAGCTGTTAAGACTTCTTTTATCCATCTGGAAATAGTCTGTATTGAAACTCTCTTGTGTGGTTTCTTGTGTGTGATCAACAACCCAGTTTCCGTATTCTCAAATTCTTTGTGACCTCAATGTATTTTAATAAATATGTCTTAATACAGAGACATGGATCATTTGGATATGCTGCTAGCATAATTTTAAATCCTGTCACACCTGGCCTAATTTACTTTAGTAGGTCATAGATATAGAATGTAACCTTGTCTTCAGTTACTTCCATACTGTCTTTTTGTAATTTTCCAAGTGTTTGCACTCGTTGTGCTGTCACTCATGCCATAAGCATGAATACTTTCATACTGAGCTTGACCAAAGGTAAAGACACACTTGATGACCATTCACGAAGTAGTTTCAGTACCACACTTACATCCCAGATTGTCACGTACCTAGGTTTCGGTGGTTTGGAATTAAAGATTCCTTTCATTAGTCTGGAAACAATTGGGTGTGACCCAATTGAGTTTCTTTCTGAATCCAGAACCAAATATGAGGACAATGCACTTCTGGCTGAATTAATTGCACTACAACTCAGACCTTCATCATAATAAAGTTTTGACAGAAATTCTAAACATTTGAAATATCTGCAGTACTTTATTGCACATTCTTTTGTACCCAGAACTCTTCCCATTTCTTAATATAAGAAAGGTACTGTTTTTGAGTGCTCTTCCTCCAGGCTGCCGTAAGCATGTCCACAGTATGCTCAGACAGTCCTCGTCCCAGAAAAGGCATTCTTAAAACCTGCAAATCAACAAATCCAAACGATCATATAATGGATGTTGTTCCCCTGTACAGGGTGCAGCAATAAATTACTCTTTTTTGGGACTTTCATCAACATTTGTGTTGTTAATTCTAATATCAACGGATACCATGGCTGTGTAGGCCAATCTGGTACTACCAATACCCTTGAAGCAGCATCTTGCCTGATTTTAAGCAAACATTGGCTTATGAGGCAGAAAGGTGGAAATATATATGAAAACATACCACCCCAATGTAGCGAGAAAGCATCAATCGCCACTGCTCCTGGATCTGGTTTCCATGAGACATATCTCGATAGCTGATGATTCAAGTCCATGTCGGTCATTCCAAATCTGATGACTATATCATTGAATACCTCTTGATTCAACATCCATTCTTTATTATCATGGAACTTTTCGTGACCTGGTGTCTGCTATCGCTCATTCTACCTGGTAGATAGATAGCTGAAATCCAAATGTTCTTTTCAATACACCAAGCCCAAAGTTGATTAACCATTTTGTCACAAGACACCGACTTAATTCCATATCATTAATATAAACAACTACTGTTGTGTTATCAATTTGAACTTGAACATGCTTATTAGTTGTGTTAGAACAATAAGCTTGGAGCCCATAGAAACATCCTAGAAGCTCCAAATAGTTAATTCCCCATGTCTGCAGTAACAATGACTCTTCCTGATTCCATCTGCCTCCTCAGCTAGATGTTAAGTCAGTTGCACCCCATCCTGGTGCACTGGCATCAGTTTGTAATATCATGGAAGGTTGTTCAATCAGCACTTTGCTGGAACTGCTTGAGACGTAGAATCCACCACTGCAGATCAGAAACAGCATTTGTTGTATGGTTCTATCAAAATGACCAACATGCATTCTCGGTGCCTGTTCTTTAAGTCTCTGCAGCTGTTGATAATGTAATGGTCCGAATTGGACTGCTGGGAATGCTGCTACTAATTTTCCCAGTACACGAGCCACCTGTCTAATTGAAGGTTTTTGCTCGTTTAGGAGATTACTGCAATCTTTAATCAAATCCACCCTTTTCCCTGGGCAAAGTAATATTCATTTGGACTGAATCAATTGTGAACCCCAAATAATTAATAGAGGTACATGGTGTTAACCTAGATTTCTGTGGATGAATTAGAAACCCCAAATTTTCAAAAGTTGATTTCACAACTGCAACAGATACTTCTGTTGACTGTTTTGTCTTTCCTATAATCAAGACATCATCCAAATATGCCATTAGTACATGCCCCTGGCTACTCAGCAAGCCCAGAATTGGTTTTAACAATTTTGTGAATATTCTGGGTGCAGATATTAACCCATTAGGCAGAGCTTTGAACTGCCATAACTGGTTCATCCATTTAAATTTAAGATACTTCCTATCTTCTGAATGAACAGACACTGAATAATATGCATCTTTCAAGTCTATAGTTGCCATATAACATGCTTCTGAAATAAGCTGTTTGGCAGTCACAAATGTTTCCATTTTAAAATGTCTAAATTGCACAAAAGGATTCCGATTTATCAAATCTACAAGAATCCTACATCCTCCATCCTTTTTTGATCGAGGGAATATATTTGACACAAATTGGTGACTTTGGTAGACTGATTTTTCAATAACCCCTTTTTTATATAGGATTTCAATTGCAACCTGAACCTCCATCACTTCTTTTTGTACAAAGTGCAGAGTTCGGCTAGGAACATGCTGAACAGGCAAATCATAATTTGGATTGAATTCAATTCGAAATCCTTGTATATTATTCAGGATTACCACATCTGAAGTAATTTTCTTCCAATTATTATAGAAGAAATGTAACCTGCCTCCAACTTTTGGACTTAATCCAGTTAGTATGTTCCCATGAGAACCAGGTCCACCTACCTCTTGAGTCATTTGAGTACCCTGAGATTCCTGGGTTCTCCCGGAAGCACGCCCACTGGTTCTTGCTCCCGCTGCAGGCCGCCAACTACGTCCCTGCGTTGATGAGCGACTTGGTCCAGGATCCGTATGACGTCTGAAAGGATACTTCCTCTTTACAGACTTCACAACCATTGATGTCTTCATCAATCCTGTTTTCGCTTCATCTTCCAACTCTTTAATACGTCTCCCGAGATCTCTCCAAAGAGTAAGTTGGGTAATTTGTATATTACTTGGTTTGCAGAGTGCTGCGAATTTCGGATTCATAGTAGACCGTATAGCACTTCTCGAAGTGGGTGCTGCATAGCAACCCCAGTGCTTGCTGATGCAACTTCGTCATCTTTTGGTTGTTACCTGCTATTCTGGTAAAAGCAGTTATTCCAGAACCCAGCAGCTTTAATATTCTCTGCAACTGATTCCAGATACTCTTGCAGTCTCATCCATTTCATGCTGTTCCAGCTAATGGTAAACCAAGTAATTTATTAAGGAGGCCAGTTCTTCCTAATGGCTCTCCTGACCCTGACGGGGCAGCGAATCCTACTACCAGGGGTGGAACATCTGGCAGCTGCCTTTCATCGCCTTGTACAGCCTCACCGTCAGAGTCGGGGTCTGAAATCTCATGACCCGTAGCACGCTCCTCATTCCTGAGGGTGCATTCCATCAGCCCTGAGCCAGGTGCTGTTAAGCTGCTCCTGCAGCTTGGATTACAGTACACTCCTTCCTGAGTGAACTTTTGCTCCAACAACCTATGAAAAAGGCTTCTATTTGGGCAATACGCTCGAAAGCAGTATCTAGCCCTGGAGCTTCTTCATTGCCTGGGACTCCCTCCGTTGGGATTTAAACTTTGTCTTTTGCCCGACAGGCGCTGACTGTGTTTTCACCAGCCCCAGGACCACAGTCGCTATGCTCACCGCTGGCGACTGTACCGGGGTTTAGAGGCGGTTGGTCTCTAACCGCGGACTCCCGACTTTCCCGACTTCTGTCGGCTATGTCGCTCGCCTCTTCCCCCTGTCCGTTTTCTCCCATGGCGTCTGTGGAAAAAATCGCCATAGACCCACAGTAAACGGACCTGGAAAACCTGGAAAAAAGTTTTTACTTACCTTGTAGTTGAAAAACTACAAACCACTGTAGGAGCACTGCTCCTCACGTCCGTTTGCGTCAAGGCGTCTGACGTAATAAAGACGCGCAGGCGCACTGGCGGGGTTCTTCACGTAGTCACTCACGTGACTCCGAAGTAAAATGACCTCTTTCTTTGGCCAGTTGGTTTGATGTTTTTTTCCCTCCAATTATTCAACTTGAAACTAAGTTGTTTTAAAATATTGATAGCTTTATGTGAAGGAATATTAATCTTTGTTGCAACTTGAGGATTCCTTTTGCTGTCTTTAATTATTCTATCAGATTACCACTCAGTCTTCACCTTTCAAGTTGAAAAGATTATTTTACCGGTTCTTCTAACAATTAAAGAACATTCAAAGACATCCCTGCAGTTAGTCAATGAAATTATGCTTATAGGCGACACAATCCATAAACACATATTTGTCCTATATCCCTTCATATCTTCAGTCTGAAGAAGGGTCTCGACCTAAAACGTCACCCATTCCTTCTCCAGAGATGCTGCCTGCCCCACTGAGATACTCAAGCATTTTGTGTCTACCTTTGATTTTAGCCAGCATCTGCAGTTCTTTCCTACACATTTTGTCCCTTCATATCTTCATTCATCTAAAATCTATTGATCTCAGATTTAAAAGTAGCTATTTTGTTTGTGGAGTAGAATGTGGCAGTTTTTTTTTTTTAATTGCCTCCGAAAATCTTTAACACTATGTCCCATTGTCCTAAACTCGCACCTTCTTTTGTCAGTTATCTTTAATTTAAATCATCACCTAACTTTCTAAATTCCAGTATTGGTAATCTCTCTTTGTAACATTATATGGAGTCCAAGTGTCATTTTGGTAAATTATTGCTGCACTCTTTCCAAGGTCAATCATGCTTCCGAAGGTGTGGTGCCTAGAATTGTTTCAGGAGTAGTTAACTTGAGTTTTATGTAGTAAAATAAGTAGAAGGTCCACATGTTGTATTCCAGCCCTCCACATATAAAGGGCAGCATTCCACTAGCCTTTATGATAATTTTATGTATCTGTGTTCATGGATTCCCCTGTTGCTGCTTGTTTTACACCATTCTTCACTTTTTCCATTTTTTTTTTTTAGGTCTGCCGTACATAACCTAATGAAAGCTCCATTTAGCTTAGTGTTGTCAATTTGCTGTCAATATCCTTGCAACTTAATGTTCCATCTACACTGCTTATAATGGCATCTATCCAGCAACAGATTGGAAAGTTTGGCTTGCTATCAGAACCAGATCTAATACATCCATATTTATGAATATTATGATAGTCAAGGGTCTTCTTGTGGTGTATACATCCTTCCAGTTTGAATACCTGCCCATAATCCTTCCTCTGCCCACTTCCATTTAATCAATTTCCTAAACAGGAAATTTTCTTCAATTCGTAAGCTTCAGTTTAGCTCATGATATCTTTGCCAAGTACATCCTCCTCTTCTACCACAAAGTTCCCAGACCATCTAGGACTTATAACTTGGTAATAACTTCTAGGGCAGAGCTTCCCAGTTGAATTTTGCAGCTGTAGTTCATTCAATTTATTCCTTATACTCTGTGCATTTATGTAAAAAATATTTGTTTGCTTGCTCTAATGTTTCACTCGCGCATCGTGCTTTACTCTCCTGCTTTAACACTTCAGTTTTCCCTTTGCTTGCAGTGATGAAAGGTGCAGTTAATGCTATTACTGTGCTCTGTGCTATGAACTCTGCTCGCTTCCCTTTTGTTTGCTTTGTAACACATTTTCTTGCAGCTCCCATGTTTACTCGCTTAAGATTCTTGTGATCACTGGTCTCTGCCCATTCATTCTGTTCCTTTGTGTCCCTATGCTGGCGGAATGGATCCCTAGTTCAGCTGTTCTCCATTTCCTGAATACCAACTTTATGCTTCTCTCAAGGCCATTGCCTATTCACGTTCAGCGGCAGTGGTGACTTTAATGGGCCAGATCACACTGATCATGTTTCATGTGGCCCTGACTGACCACTCAGTTTTTGCCGTCATCTGATGTCCAGCATCACCACCAGGGCCCCTAGACAAGGCATGGCATGATGCACGTGATGGCTAGGCTGCAGGCAGCATGAGTTAAGACACCAGCATCACTCACAGACTATTCTGATGGCTGCCCCATGAGGGGCATTTGGAAATAATTGGAAAAATGTTAACTTTTTAAATCTTAAGTATTTAAAAACATGAAAATACCGGTGAACAAAATCAGTGTTCACACAAACTGGTGAACAGTTTTAGACCAACATTTTGCCTTTTGTGATGAAATCAGTGACCCCATTCATTATTTGAATGGTGGCATGCTAGATGCGCCAGCTAAGGTTAGTGTAAACCAGAGTGGCCAGACACTGTGCATTTGTCTCCTTGGCTCAGAAAACATCACTCTTCTCATTGAGGCTAGGGGCAGGCACAAAAGTCTGAAATTGGCTGCTGTGTGCACTGTGGTAAGCTCGTTGCTGTAGACAGAACTGTTGGCTAGCCATCAGTGTGTTCTGGCCCAACATACCCTTATGGGTACAAATCATTGATGTGAATTAGAGATAGTGGAAGTCTTAATGCTGATTCTGGAGAATAGTGTCTAATTCTGGCCATCTTTAGGAAGTGTGTCAAGACCTTGGAGATGATGCAGAGGAGATTTACGGAAATGCTACCAAAGATTCAGGACTTCAGTTATGAGGAGAGACTAGTGAAGCTGGGATTGTTGCCCTTGGAACTATAAGAAGGTTACTTAAATATGTTTTTGTGTATCCTTGCATTTATCCCTATGAATCTCCATTTTCATCATAGAGCATTTTAGATTTTATTTTTTTGATTTTGATTTATTTAGAGTCGCATATTTAGTCTGAAACTATTTTAGATATTTATTTGATCTGCATGCTCAACATAGCTTTAATGATACTCTTAAGTGTTATTGAGGACTTCCAACAATCATTGGCATTACTGCTTAGTTATTCAATGATTCCTTTGAAATTAGCTATTTAATGTCAAATCCTCGTTTTCTGGTTTTAGGCTTTACTGAAATCCCTATTCATGTTGAAATAGATGATTTTATAATGGTCATTCTGAAGGGACCATGACAAACACTTAGGTTTTTATTTGTGAATAAATGATGCCCTGGACTGTCTCTAATTTGTTAATGCATTTTATGCATTTCATGCAGTTAACAATCTGACTTTACAGCACTTGTGTTTTTCTAAATTAATGCTGGTTGATTGAAGCCTTGCATTCTATTTCTACCTATTTATAGAGTAAATATTTTTCAACTCCTTCTCTGCGATTATTCAATGTATAATGTGGGCTTTGAAAACTGTAATTATTTTTAATTTGACAATCACTTGCCGATATTTTTATAGGTAGATATTCCATGGCTGCTTGGACAACACTTTGTGGTTCATTCAGAGGCTTTGGCCATTAAGGATTCATACAATGAAATTGCACTTTTTCAAGAAATAGATGGTTGTTTCAAAGCTATCTATTCATATATTTCCAGGTAAAATGCATTATACTTCCTATGAAAATATTTTTTCCCCTGAAAGACAACTTGTTTTGTAAACCTGCCAAGCAATGCATTTTTAGAGTTATTATTAAAATGGGATATTAATAAATTTTGTAATTTTCTGTTAGTCTTATTAAGGTTAACTTTGCCCCTCTGTTAAATATGACATACTTGTTCCAAACATGTTTATTCAATCACTAATCCATTGTGCTGCACTAATGATATTACTGCTTGCATTGTCCAATCTGGGGAGGATATTTTTTATTTTAAAATGGTTACCCAATTTTGTTGATGGTATGAATACAATTTCTGTTAAGGTTCCAATACTATGTCTGAAGTTCCTATATTTAGCCTTACATAAAAATGATATTTCCTTTTAGTTATAACATCTGCATATGTTTTGAATTTCCAGATTTTTAAAATGTTTTTTGTGCTGCAGTATATGTGCACATAGATTGAGATTGAGGCTTCTTTCACCTGGTTCTTTGGCCATCATGTTGGATTTCTTTTTACGAATAATTCTGACTTCTACTCTGTAGCGTATACACTGTTCATTATTTGTCATGGAGTTATGGCCGACAGAATACAAAAATATAAACTTTCAATAAAATTGTAGCTGACAAAGCAAAGTTGTATGTGAATAGCTTATAAGATAGGAGAAAGAGTTAATGAAAAACTAACCATTTTTCAAACTTTTCAGATCCACAGTTAAGCATAGCGGTTTGGAAGAAATTTTCCATGTCTTGGAGACGAGTACCATCAAATTGGCAAAGGCTTGCCACTTCAAATGGATAAATCGGGGCCGGGCAATCCAAGCAATTTGCAAATCCTACCAAACACTCATAATATACTTTTCTGACATGAGTTATAATGATCATGACATCACAGCAGAAAGCATCCTTATTAAACTCCAACAGCCTCGGTATTGTCATTCTAATATCTATTTTAATTTTTGTCTCTAATTCTTGCAATTTTCTGGGACTCAGTTATTGTTTTATGTCCAGGAGTATCAATTTAATTCTCAATTTTGGAAGTTCATTCTTTGATCTTCTGGGCGGGTGGGTGTTGTGTATTTAAGAAAAGCATTTGTACATGTCCTTTCATCATCTTGGGTCTATTCAATGTGCTTCACAGTACTAGTGGTACTTTGGAATTGTAGTCACCTTTCATTGTAGAAAAGACTGTAGCCCAATTATGTATAGCAAAGTCTCAAGAATAAAAAGTTGGTAATGAACATAGGCGTTGTACATATCAGTAGAGTAAAACAATTGTTTTCAGAATACTGCTTTAGCTTGAGCATGCAGATTAATTTGACATAGTTGATACTTTTGACAGTAGAGCATGATAGCATCAGCCAAGATTTTGTCCTTAAGTTATTTTTGGACTTTATCCCATAACCGTGGGACCCAAAAGCAATTGAGTCTCTACCATCATATCGTTGACAGTCGAATTTTCTGAAAAATACTATTAAACTAGCAGATTAACCACAATTAACACTTCCCATGAGGAAAATAATTTTATCCTGTGACTGTGATAACTAGATCCATATAATTGTGCAATGCTTTCATTATCTTTTTACATTTGCAGCATTCTACTTGCCATTTTCTTCTTGAGAGATCTCCTCCACCACTTGGACAATCTATCAATATTTTTTCAGGAAAGATTTCTGAACCCAGTTAGAATACCTGAAAGGGTTCAATCCACAATTAATCTCCTTGAATGCAAGTACCTTGGAAACAATATCTTGTGGGAGAGCAGCTTTCTGTTGGGGATCCAGTTACTGGAAAGTGGTGCTCTTTCTCGACTGCCAATGGCAAGAAAACCACATGGACCAATACTACACAAGACAGCAGCTAAAGCTACTGATGAGATTGCTGACTCTGTTAAAACTTTGGTTAGTAAATTCTAATATGTTAGTGATTATTTAAGTTCTTGTTGGTTCCTTCAATTTTGACATAAATTTTCTTATGATGTTTTATGATCGGATTTTGTCATTACTGCACTAAACGATAGTGTATAATGAAGTGTGCTCTGTGTTCATGGGGCAGGTACACGGTCGTAATGACGAAACACAGACAGAAAAATGAGGTTTTGGAGATGGTGTCTTATTGTAGAAGAATTCTGCGTGTGTTTTGTTTTTATTAGGTGAGGAATATTGTTGACAGTCTGAAGGAGAAGTTTCCTGACAATGCAATCATCAGAGCTTTTCGGATCCTAGATCCAGATAGGATTCCGTCTGACCCTGAGAAACTGGCTCAATATGGAAATAGCGAAACAGCAGCTCTGCAAAACCATTTCTCAGATTTCCTTTCCTGTGATGGAAAAGATTTAGTTGCTGAGTGGGATCAGATGAAATATCTAATTGCATCCAGAAAAGGAGAGAGTTTGGATGAAGTAAGCAATTCTTTCAATGACAATTAAAAAAAAATGTTTCCACTTGTGTTTCGTGTGGTTTAATATGTAGAGATTACTTAAGAGTATGCCATTAAGTTGTAGGAGGAGGATTTGGCCATACTGACCCTTGAGTCTTTCTGTAAGAACCTAGCTGACTTGAATGACCTTGTGCCCATTTTCCCACCTAATTCCCATAGCACGTGATTCTCCATTTAGTCTCAAAATGTGTCTATATCAGCCTTCAATGCCAAGACCTAAGCTGCCCAGCTCTCAGAAGGTGAGAATTCCAAAGCTCCACCAGCCTTTTGGAATTCCAAAGCTCCACCAGCCATTACCCTAGACTTTCCTATTAGTTCCAGATTACTGCAGCAGGTGAAATGCCGTCATTTAGAACTTTTCATGTCTTAATGAAATCCCCTCTTGTTCTTCTAAATCCTGGACAATATTTGCTAATGTTTTCCCCCACAATTTAATCTATTTCTAATGATAGATTCCAAGTATGAGTAAAACTCGAAAAGAAAAGTATTAAAATACATACAGTGCCCTCCATAATGTTTGGGACAAAGACCCGTCATTTATTTATTTGCCTCTGTACATTTATTTGCCTCTATTACAATATGAGATTTGTAATAGAAACAATCACATGTGGTTAAAGTGCACATTGTCAGATTTTAATAAAGGCCATTTTTATACATTTTGGTTTCACCATGTAGAAATTACAGCAGTGTTTATACATAGTCCCCCCATTTCACGGCGCCATAATGTTTGGGACACCGCAATGTCATGTAAATGAAAGTAGTCATGTTTAGTATTTTGTTGCATATCCTTTGCATGCAATGACTGCTTGAAGTCTGTGATTCATGGACATCACCAGTTGCTGGGTGTCTTCTCTGGTGATGATCTGCCAGGCCTGTATTGCAGCCATCTTTAGCTTATGCTTGTTTTGGGGGCTAGTACCCTTCAGCATATAAAAGGCATGCTCAATTGGGTTCAGATCGCGTGATTGACTTGGCCATTCAGGAATTGACCATTTTTTAGCTTTGAAAAACTCCTTTGTTGCTTTAGCAGTTTGTTTGGGATCATTGTCTTGCTGTAGAATGAACTGCCGGCCAATCAGTTTTGAGGCATTGTTTGAACTTGAGCAGATAGGATGTGTCTATACACTTCAGAATTCATTATGCTACTACCATCAGCAGTTGTATCATCAATGAAGATAAGTGAACCAGTACCTTCAGCAGCCATATATGCCCAGGCCATAACACCCCCACCACCGTGCTTCACAGATGAGGTGGTATGCTTTGGATCTTGGGCATTCATTCTCTCCTCCATACTTTGCTCTTGCCATCACTCTGATTCCCATAGCACGTGATTCTCCATTTAGTCTCAAAATGTGTCTATATCAGCCTTCAATGCCAAGACCTAAGCTGCCCAGCTCTCAGAAGGTGAGAATTCCAAAGCTCCACCAGCCTGCTGTTAATCTTCTGCTGTTAATCTTCATCTCATCTGTCCACAAGACCTTTTTCCAGAGCTGTGGTTGCTCTTTTAAGTACTTCTTGGCAAACTGTAACGTGGTCATCCTATTTTTGCGGCTAACCACTGGTTTGCATCTTGCAGTGTAGCCTTTGAAGAGTGTTTCTGATCTGTCGGACAGGTGTTTGGGGATTTTTCTTTATTATAGAGAGAATTCTTCTGTCAACAGCTGTGGAGGTCTTCCTTGGCTGTAGTCTCTTTGCGATTAGTAAGCTCACCAGTGTTCTCTTTCTTCTTAACGATGTTCCAAAAAGTTGATTTTGGTAAGCCTAAGGTTTGGCTGATGTCTTTAACAGTTTTATTCTTGTTTCTCAGTCTCATAATGGCTTCTTTGACTTTCATTGGCATAACTTTGGTCCTCATGATGATAAACAGCAATAAAGGTTTCCAAAGGTGATGGAAAGATTGGAGGAAAGACTAGATGCTGAGAGCAATTAAACACACCTGAGCAATTACAAACGCCTGCAAAGCCATGTGCCCCAAACATTATGTTATCCTGAAATGAAGGGACTATGTATAAACACTGCTGTAATTTCTACTTGGTGAAACTAAAATGTGTAAAAGTGACCTTTAATAAAAATCTGACAATGTGCACTTTAACCACATGTGATTTTTTTTTCTATTACAAATCTCAAATTGTGGAGTACACAGGCAAATATATAAATGATCGGTCTTTGTCCCAAACATTATGGAGGGCACTAACTGAAATGTTGCTGAATAGAGTATTTTGAAATATTCCAAAATGTAGGGGTCGTGCAACATGAAAATGGACTGACAAGTCCACCTTGACCATCAAGTACCCATTTGCACAGATACAATTTTATTTACCCCACGTTCCCATCCACACCAACCAGTTGCTCCTAATCACCCATATATTGCTTAAAGTGGCCAGTTAACATACCGACACCCTCCAGGATGTGTGAGAAATCCAGAGCATCGGAGGAAAGAATGTAGTCTTAGGAAGAGCATGCAACTCCACCTGACGCTCAAGGCTATGATTGAACCAGGATAGATGGAGCAATGAGGCATCAGCTCCACTAACTGTAGGATTTTGCAACTCATAAGGATGATTATGGACTCAAAAAGCTGGAGTAACTCAGCGGGACAGGCAGCATCTCTGGAAGGAAGGAATAGGTGACGTTTCGGGTCAAGACCTTTCTTCAAACTTCGCCCATTCTTTCTCTCCAGAGATGCTGTCTGTCCTGCTGTTACTCCAGCATTTCGTGTCTATCTAGAGGAGGTAGTTGAGGCAGGTACTATGACAACATTTAAGACATTTGGACAAGTTCACGGATAGGAATGGTTTAGAGGAGTGTGGGCCAAACGTAGGCTGGTGGGGCTAGTGTACATGGAGCATCTTGGTCGGCATGGGCAAGTTTGGTTGAAGGGCCTGCTTCCATGCTGTATGACTGCGACTCTCAGCTTAAAACTATCCCTTCGCTTTGCACCTCTTGCAGGACACAGGGCATTAGCATTATAAAATACTCACTGGATGAGTGCAATTCCGACAGTTCTCAAGGAATTTAAGATTGGTCAGGATAAAGCAGCCCTCCTGGCAACCATCCCCCACTGTAAACATGCATTCCGTCAGCAGTGTGGTAGTATGTATTGTCCTCAAAATACATTGCAGTTACTCATCTGAGGTACTGTCATATTGTTTTGACAGTATCTCCCACATTGAGACCTCCTACCACTAAGAAGAACTAGGCCAACAGGGTGCAGGGTACACTATCTTGTTTGAAAATATGTCAGTCGTTCCTCACTGGGCATAAAACCTCAAACTCTCTCCCCATCAACAGTGTGGTTGTATCTCCCCCAGAAAGACTGCAGGGTTAAAGTGGGGACAATTGCTGACCTTGCCAGCGACACCCCGATCATGAAAATAAATATATAAAAATAAACTAATTAGCTTGTATCCCAAAGATGGTACTTTGAATTCAGTTTTATGCTGGATTTTACAGGATGTTTTATTTATTTGAAGCAAAAGTGAATATTGTTTTTTCTCTTCCCTCTTTCCTCCTCACAGATCTGCATTGACCTAGCACACTCTGATATGTGGAGAAAAGAATATCCAAACTTCTCAATCCTATCAGAGGTTTGTATGGTGATGTCAGCATCAACCACTGAACCTGATAGGGGATTTACCTCTGTGAACTTGATAAAAAATAAATACAGGTATTGTCTAAAATTGAGAATTGGCCAGCAGTTTTTGTTATATGGTTTACTAGCAGTTGAATGCTGTGACCTTAATTTCTTCTGCAGGAATTTGCTTACTTCGGACCAGCTTGATCAGTTGCTCAGACTGTGTTTGGAGAAGCCGGAAGATGCACAGGATTATTTGGATGCAGCCTACGCTGCATGGCTGCAAGCTGAACAGTGGAGGCTTCTTCTCAAAGAATGGAGAAGAGGGGAAGAGTCAAAAACTGAATCTGATTCAACTGAATCAGATCTGGATCCATTGTCCGATTCAGAATAAGTGATTGCTGCTCACTGGTGTCTCGGGACATGCATGACAAAGGGAGAAATCAATTTCTTTGTTAACTTGTGATTCTCTGTTGGTGCTATGTTGTTTGTAATTGTATTACAAAGAAATGTACATTTGCCTTACATTACATTACATTTGCCTTACATTACATTACATTGCCTAAAATAAAAGGCATCTCCCAGTATTCTGTATACTGTTCCTTTATTGCCGATTGATAATCCAACACAACATGCTTCTATATCATAGCATGTCTATCATATAATAAAAGAATTGACAATTTTTATACATGAGTTTAAATACAGCTGGGTTATCATGACTCAATAACATTTGGTACATTTTTAAGAGAACTTTTGACACCTGCTAGTTTCTTAGAGCTTTTAACAGTCATTGACTATCCAAAATTGGACGTAATAAGTTCAAGGTGAAATGCTGCTGCTGCTGTACATGCGATCATTGCAGTGATGCTTGGGTACAGGGTAGGAAGGAAGACGATGTTTGCAGAATTGAATTCTTAAATCTCCTTGGGAGCTTGCGTTTTAATAATACTTTGAAATATTCACAGGTTTCAAAGTCTTAATCAACTCCTGGGATCCCATAATTGCTAAAAATTATATTGCAAAGTACTGGGAATGATGTCACAAAAATGAAATTTACAAGACTTCATATTGGATTATTCCATTGAGTGATATTTTAAAATGTGGCATTAACTTTGATTTTAAGAAGTATGAAAGACTTGTATTTGGTATTTATTTTGATAAGGCAGCTGTATACTACTTCAGGGAGTTCTAGAGCTCTGCTTCCTGTATGCAATGCAGAAAAGTGGAGTTAGGGCTTTTATCTGAGCTGTCAATGCCATTGGCATCGGCAACATTTTTTTAAATGAAACACTTTTTACAAAATATTTCACTTTTATGAATGTTCAGGTTGTCGTGTGCATAGATGAGTATGAAAATAACATCCTCTCTGATACTTTGTACAGTATATATTTCAAATCAAATAGGAAGTAAACATCCCTCAGCAAACATTCGAGAATTGAGCTGGGGCTGTGTTTTATTGTTGGCAGGTCACTGGGGTGCATTTACTACCTTCCCTTCAGTGATATAATCTGCTTATCTTGCACAGCAAGCTATTCATCGTTAACCATTTCAGTGTCTATGCTAATTAAGTTTTATTTAATTCATGCTACTTGGCTAACCTGAAACTTCAGTATTTAGAATTGTGCAAATAGTTTACAACTCTTCACTTTTGCCCCATGGATTTCCTGTGAATTTAACACCCTGGTAATCTTTATGTATGTGAAAGCAGTTTATATGTGTGGTCTGTAATTGTTGCAACCCCTGACGTATTCGGTGCTGAAAAATTCACCAGAATGTTGGGTAAGGTATGTGACCAGGTTATGTGGTGAATTGTAAGGGAATGAGTACCCTTAGCTCCTTTCACCACTTCACGTGGAGGAACTGACTCGTACCGCACCGCACCATTCCTGGGTCCATTAAGAGTTGATTTCTGAATGTTAAGCAAAAGGTGGTTTGGCTCTTCCAGCCTGTATTGAAGCTCTGCAGTGCATAAGGTTTACTTATTAGATGACAACGAATATTCTTGCATGTTCGCACAAGGCAAAACATTCTGTGCAGCAGTTCACCAATTATTTTTTTTAATCATTCTCCCTCGACACCAATAATTAAGTGTGAATAGGGAAGCTGGTAGATATCCACAAACATGATTATTCCTTTCCATGCTTTAAAAAAAAAATTCCATTTACTTTTTTTTTAGTAATCACCTTATTTAATGTTGCACTTGTGAAATGGATGGACTGATGTTTGTTGTCGGATATTCTCATGGCATTTAATTGAGTTCCTTGTATATTCTTGAGCTGCTGCTTTGGCTTGCTTAATATAATTGGTGGTGGGTTTGGTAGTAAATGTGTCCATTGTATTTCTGCTTAACTAAGCAAATTTTAGTTTATGGCATATATTCATTGTCACTTTAAAAAATATATACAGGTAGTCTTAACACTAGTTTGCCAAAAATATTGTACAAGATTTCTATGAAGTGCATGATCCATTTGTAGCATTTTAACCACTGGCCATTAATTCACTCACTGTGCATTTTAATATTAATCTTAACAACATGCATTCCCACTTTAAATAACTTTTCTCAAGAAGGTGCTAACATGCTTTTCAATAAATAACTAACATGTTGTTGTGTTTAGGTAAAAATTGGAAATGGATTGACAGTATACATTGTGCTGAGCACTGAAAATGGATATAATTGAGGAAATATTATGCTTGGAACAAGATGATGCATTTAAAAATTTGTGCTTGGAATTGGTGTTCTGTTTATTTGGGAGATGGAAAATGATTTGATGCATTTAGAATTCTATGCTTGGATCAGAATTATACTTGGAACAGGTATGTAGCTGTGCTTAACTGGAATTGGATGTATTGTGTTTTGTACTGTATACAGGCTGCTCTTGGTTGAAAGAAAATAAAAGCGTTAAGTTTGTTAAAGGAACTCCTTTTGAATGTGATGACTTCAAACTGCACACACTAGATTGTCTATTTCTTAAATGTAATTGGGAACAGGAGAAAGCAGATCTGCACTATTAATACATGGTGGTTTAAAGAAACTCCGGTTAGGCCATTATAGTATTTGAAGGGAATGCTAAAATTGCATTTTCGATCCTGCTTAGCATTAAAGGCTTCAAATAAACTCTTGGTGAACTTTCACCAGAAGAAGAAAATGTTGCATACATTAAGCAAGTGGAAACAAAATAAAATAAAAACTGTAAATGCTGATCAGCAGTGCAGTCTTTTAATGCTGACTTGTCACAGAGCTCTAACCTAAAAACATTATTTTAAATATGTGCAGCATTAATTTAATGATAATTTTACATTATTTGTTTCTCATACAATATTCCATTACCTATTAGAGAAGCTAGTTGAATGTGTTTTTTGCTACGATTAAACATGGTTTACGACATATTGGGATCAAGAGAAAATATAACTGCGTTGAGAGCACAAACCTATATTTACAGATTCATGTAGCACTGACTTGTTTTGTTCCTTCAATAAAATTGAGACTTGCAGAGTAATGAAAGATTAGCAAAACTAGCTAATTCGTTACTCCTGTAAATGATGTAAACTTAAACAGGTTTTTTATATGGAATCTTGCATTGCCCACAGGCAGTTTGGGGTCTGGAACCATTGTTATACTTCATTATGCATTAATGAAGCAAGGAACCAAGCTTGTGAGAATGTTAAATTAAAACTGGTTTACCTGGTATGAGTGGGGAACTATCAACTCCAAATGTAATATGCAGACAGTGATATGTATGTATCCTAGAAATTAAGTATTTTCTGAATCTAGAGCATTTGAAATACGGTACATTTCTGGCTTTGTGGAGACTGACAGACCTGTGGGAATGCATTAATTAATTAATCTGAACACGGGCTTCTTAAGTATGTGCAGTCCTGTTTTGGGGAAGGTGGAATTTGACCTGACAAAGTTTCCAAACATATCAAAGCTGTAATGACTCTTCGGGTTTGTGGCTTAATCTAAATTTTAAGAGGCATGGATATGTACGGCACAGAAAAAGGACTTTTAGCCCATAATCTGCAGTGGTGATCAAGAGCCTATTTACAATGAACCTAGTTTATTTCTGATAAATATCAACTGTTGCATTTCGCAAAGTCAAACCAGTGCAAGTCCTTCACAATGAATGTAAAGGCCCTGGGGAGTTTTGTAACGCAGAGGAATCTCAAGAGTACAAATACATAATTCCCTGAAAGTGACATTGCATGTATGTAGGGTGGCACGCTGGTCTTCATCAGTCAGGGATGAGCATAGAACTTGTGACATTATGTAACAGTTGGGAATAAGCTGCACTTGGGAGTATTGTGTTCAGTTTTCGCTATAGGAAAGATACTATTAAGCTGGAGAAGAGAGGGTGAGTGCACTGTCTTTTCTCAGGGTAAGGGAATCGAGAACTAGAGGGCATGGGTTTAAGGGGAAAGATTTGGTGGAAGTAGTTGACGCAGGTAGAATAGCAACATTTAAAAGACAAGGTACATAGATGGGGATGGTTTAGAGGGATATGGGTCAAATGCAGGCAAATGGGACTAGTTTTAGATTGGGCATCTTGATCAGCATAGACAAGTTAGACCAAAGATATTCCCATGCTGTATGACTCTATGATTATATAATCATCTTTGTCCCAAAGGCAGTCCCAATAATGCAATCTAAGGCCCTCCCTCCTGTGCCATCTCTTTTGCCAAGTATTCTTCTGATCTATCCCTTTGTTTTTTAAATCTCATTCCCATGTTCTAGTACCCATGTGTAGCACGACACCTGCCTGATCACTCTCCCTCTGTAGTCATTCAGAGACATCCTTGGCTTCAGGGAAGCAACATGCTATCTGTGGGTCTCTTTTGTGGCCACAGAAACATGTCTTTTCCCCTCACTTTTGAGTCACCTGCAGATGTTGCCTGCCTATTATTTTTCCTCCTCTCCCAGTAGGGCCGACTGTGGTGCCAGACTCTTGTTGCCAGCAAATAGCTCCCCTCAATATTATCCAGCACTTAATACTTGCTTGAGAGGGGAATAGCAACAGGCAACTCCTGCACCACTTCCCTCCACTGATTATTCTTCCTGGCAGGTCACACATCACCTTTCTGCCAGAGGTTGTGGTGTGAACGGTTTGTCAAATGTGCTATCTACAATTATCTCAGCGTCACAGATGCTCCATAGTAGATCTATCCCTGTGGTCTGTCAGGAGCTGCAGCTGGGCTCCTTTGCCAAATTCTAATCTGCTCTCAAATCTCAAGCATCCTATTTTTTTTTCTTGCAGTATTTTATGCCTCTGAATTTAATACCATTCCTAATTTTCTCAAGAAATAATTCAGCCCACTTTCCTGATCTTATTTTGTACAAGATATACTTCCCTTACATAATGATAATATTCCTAATGAGAAAAATGTTAACTGTATGCACATGCTTCCTCGAATTGAAAAATGTTTTTATAAATTTCACATTGGATTCTGGAAACGTTAGAGAGAGGTGTGGCCTGTTCAGAAAGCATATTTATCAACCTGTAAGAGATTGTTGAATTAGCAAACTTTTACTGGCAATTCTATTGGCCCTGTTGCCCTTGATATCAGATGTGTTGAAGAATTCGTAGACAGCATATGAATGATACATTTTTACGTTAACTTTGTGCGACATTAAATAAAAGTTGAAATATATTATTAAAATAGGGGTGGCGTGGTGGTAGAGCTATTGCCTTACAGCACCAGAGACCCGGGTTCGATCCCGACTGTGGGTGCTGTCTGTATGGAGTTTGTACGTTCTCTCCGTGACCTGCGTGCGTTTTCTCCGAGATCTGCGGTTTCCTCCCACACTCCAAAGACGTCTAGGTTTGTAGGTTAATTGGCTAGGTATAAATGTAAATTGTCCCTACTCTGTGTAGGATAGTGTTAGTGTGCGGTGGTCAGTGTGGACTCGATGGGCCGAAGGTCCTGTTTCCATGCTATATCTCTAAACTAAATGTTAAAAAGAGCAATTGCTTCATGTTAAAATCCCTGATACCATAAAATAAGGAATGGACAAAATTCTACTTGTAGGTCTGAAAGTTTTCAAAATAATAATTATGACTCCATTTGCTATGTAAATCGCATTCAGAGATATATAATCAATGTTTCTGGTTTTCTGGATAATTTAAAGTGGGTTTATCTTGCAAAGTAACATTTATGTAATTTGAAGGTAGATAATGCTGGAGAAACTCAGTGGGTGAAGCAGCATCTATGGAGCGAAGGGATAGGTGACGTTTTGGGTCAAGACCCTTCTTTGAGGTGATTTTGTTAGATTGTTCTTTACTTTAAGAAAAAGACTACAAACTGCACAGCTCATGAAAGTGTGCCGGATTAGTAACAATAACTTTAGGATTTCCACATTTTATTTCCTTTGGAGCCAGGAATGGCAAATGGCGTTTAAAGAATTTAACTTGGACAAGTGTGAAATGATACAGCTTGTGAAATAAACCAGGACAGGAATAGCAGGGTCCTGGGGAGTGTTGTTGAACTGAGACCATGGGGTATAAGTGCATAATTCCCTGAAAGTGGTACCGTAGGTTAGCAGAGTGCTGAAGAAGGCATGCTGTATATTTTCCATCATCGGTTGTGGTATTGTCTACTAGAGTCATATTACAGCCGTCCAAAAATGTTTGTGAGGCGGCACTTGGTATATTGTGTGCAGTTCTGGTTGTCACACTACAAGATAAATGTGATTTAAGCTAGAAAGCATATTAAAAAGATTCACAAGGATGTTGCCTGAATTGGAAGACTTCAGGTATAAGGATATACTGGACAGGTTGGAACTGTCTTCCCTGGAGAACAGGAAGCTGAGGTGATATGATGAAATGATATTAAGTTATGAGAGGCATAGATGGCCAATTGTTCCCCGTGGTATGGATACCTAAAACAATAGAAGAAACCTATGAGGATCTGTGGGGATCTTCTTTATGGCCTTGCTCATCAAATACCTTTTGCAAGGTTTTATTCAAGAAGAATGGTGCTAAAATAAGTGTAAATGGTGAGCCAGCATGGATTTATAAAGGAAAATTTGTGTCCTCTGAACCTATTGGTCTTTGTTGAAAAGTCATGATGGTTGTTAATATCGTCTTCTGGAAGGTGTTTGATAATATTTCGCCTGACAGAAATGGAAGGACGTAGATTTGGATGGGCCTCAAGGGCCTGTCCCACTTTCACGACCTAATTCACGACCTCTGCCGAGTTTGCCATTGACTTATACTCGCAGCATGGTTGTCACAAGGTCGTAGGAGGTCGTAGGTAGATCGTGATGCTAGTCGTAGGTACTCGTGGCATCAAGTAGGTCTGGGCGTTTTTCTAGCCTGATGAAAAATGTCCACGAGTAAAAAAGGTCGTGAATCAGGTTGTGAAAGTGGGACAGGCCCTTTAGTTCACTGCATTTACAGTACATTCAGAAAGTATTCAGACCCCTTCACTTTTTCCACATTTTGTTACGTTGCAGCCTTATTCTAAAATGGATTTAATTTTTTTTTAGCATCAATCTACACACAATACCTCATAATAAAATAGCGAAAACAGGTGTTTAAAATTTTTTGCAAAGTAATTAAAAATAAATAACTGAAATACATAAGTATTCTGACCCTTCACAGTACTTTGTTGAGGCACCTTTGGCAGCGATTACAGCCTCAAGTCTTCTTGGGTATGACGCTACAAGCTTGGCACATTTGTATTTGGGTAATTTCTCCCTTTCTTCTCTGCAGATCATCTCAAGCTCTGTCAGGTTGGATGGGGAGCATTGATGCACAGCTATTTTCAGGTCCCTCCAGAGATATTCGATTGGGTTCAACTCCGTGCTCTGGCTGGGCCACTCAAGGACGTTCACAGACTTGTCACAAAGCCACTCCTGCATTGTCTTGGCTGTGTGCTTAGGGTCGTTGTCCTGTTGGAAGGTGAACTTCTGCCCCAGTCTGAGGTCCAGAACACTCTGGAGCAGGTTTTCATCAAGGATCTCTCTGTACTTTGCACCATTCATCTTTCCCTCGATCCTGACTAGTCTCCCAGTTCCTGCCGCTGAAAAACATCCTCACAGTATGATGCTGCCACCACTATGCTTCACCGTAGGTATGGTATTGGCCAGGTGATGAGCGGTGCCTGGTTTCCTCCAGACGTGACACTTGGCATTCAGGCCAAAGAGTTAATTCCTGGTTTCATCAGAACAGAGAATCTTGTTTAGGTGCCTTTTGGCAAGCTCCAAGCGGGCTGTCATGTGCCTTTTACTGAGGAGTGACTTCCATCTGGCCACTCTACCATAAAGGCCTGATTGGTGGAGTGTTGCAGATATAGTTGTCCTTCTGGAAGTTTCTCCCATCTCCACAGAGGAACTCTGGAGCTCTGTCAGGTGACCATTGGGTTCTTGGTCACCTCCCTGCTTAAACCATCTCTTTGGCCATTGAGCACCAGAATTTAACCCTTCTCCCCCGATTGCTCAGTTTGGACGGGCGGCCAGCTCTATGAAGATTCCTGGTGGTTTCAAAGTTCTTTCATTTAAGAATGACGGAGGCCACTGTGCTCTTCGGGACCTGCAATGCTGCAGAAATTGTTTTATACCCTTCCCCAGATCTGTGTCTCGACACAATCCTGTCTCGGAGGTGTACGGACAATTCCTTTGTCTTCATGGCTTGGTTTTTGCCCTGACATGCACTGTCAACTGTGGGACCTTATATAGACAGGTGTGTGCCTTTCCAAATCATGTACAATCAATTTAATTTACCACTTGTGGACTCCAATCAAGTTGTAGAAACATCTCAAGGATAATCAATGGAAACAGGATGCACCGAGGCTCAATTTTGAGTCACAGCAAAGGGTCTGAATACTTATGTAAATGTGATATTTCAGTTATTTATTTTTAATTATTTTGCAAACATTTCTAAACACCTGTTTTCGCTTTTATATTATGACGTATCATGTGTAGATTAATGACTAAAATAAAGAATTTAATCAATTTTAGAATAAGGCTGTAACGTAACAAAATGTGGAAAAAGTGAAGGGGTCTGAATACTTTCTGAATGCACTGTATAAGCCAAATTGGTTAAAGGAGCAAGGTATCATATCCATGTTGGATGTCACAATAAATACTTTGGATGGGGATACACATGAGCGAACTCTAATTGTGGCTTTTTTAAAATCCATTTTGAGGAATTGTAAAGTCATCTGCATTTGACTTAAAGAAACTTGTAATACTTTCTGAATCTTAACTGATGGACAAATATTTGTCAGAAATTCATGACATGATGCTTTTCAACTCTTTATATTAAACTGGAAAAAATATTCAGATTATTCCACTTTGAGCTCTCAGTCCATTACTTAGCAGATGCATTGCATCAAATGCCCATCCGGATTGTACCAAAACATGGTATAGATTTCTGCTTAAACCATCTCTTTGGCCATTGAGCACCAGAATTTAACTCTTTGTAAAACGTTTGCCTCATTTTCCCAACAATAATCCATACTTATCATATGCTGAAGCGGAAGAATGGAATTTGCTGGACGATTTCATATTTATTGACTCTGGATTGAAATCTGTTTCAAACTTCACTGCACGAAAGTCCAGCCGCAATAAACATTTCAAAGTAGTGCATATAAATTAGAAAGAAGTCTGAAATGTGAAGAGAGAAAATGTTTTATGATGACTCATTTAGACTCCTGCAAGAGCATTGTACTTATTTGCAGTGTATTGATTCTTCATGACAGTGTCGGTTGAGACTTGCCTGAATTATACTGAGACTTAAATTGATGCCCAGTTGCATAAATTCTGTTTTTTATTCACTTTTTTAAAATGAAATGATCTATTGAGAGTTACAAAGTTTTCTGATGGATGGGATTAATTTACATTTGGAAAGCCAAAGACTGATGATTATGGATAGTCAACATGCCTTTGTGCATGGGAAATCATGTCTCAAATTTGATTAGAGATTTTTGAACGCAGTACTGGAACAAGTCCTTTAGACCACAATGTCTATGCGGAACACCTCTGCCTGCGCATTATCCATATCGCTCCATTCCCAGACAATGACAACAGTTTGGAAAAGTAGATGCCCTCATTTGCTTTGGCATTGAGTACAAGAATTGAGATTGGAGAGAGGAGGCAGAAGGGGAACATTATGAAGTTTACAAAATCATGAGGGGCATCGAGAAGGTGAATGTCACAATCTTTGTCCTAGGATATGGGGTAAACACAGAGGGCATATATTTAAGGTGAAAGTGGAAAGATATACCTGTGATCTGGTGCAAGTGATGAGGAGCATTTATTTCACAAAGAAAGTGGTAGGTATTTTGGAACCAGAGGAGGTGGTAATAATAATAATAATAAACTTTATTTCGGACTCAAGGTCCAGACAAGGGACAACATTACATAAAAATGCATTGCATATTAAGAAATATCATAAAGTACATAATCTTAGTTCACTTATAAAAGCATCATAAATTATATATTAAAAAAAACACAATACGTGAATTAAAATCCAAAATAAAAGAATGATCAATGTCCTACAACGATACCAGTGTCTCCACAACTGGGATTCGTAGTGTGTAGTGCTATACCTTATGTTTGACAAGGCCACAATAATTAAATTTTTAGAGTCATTTATGGTAGATGGGAGTAAAATTATAATTGAAAAAAAAATTTTTTGAACAATTATTTGGGTCGGAAAATTTAGAGGGCCAAGCATAGCCAAATGGGACTAGCTTGCAACGGCATCTTGGTTGGTGTGGATGAGCTGGACAACAGACCTGTTACTGTGCAACATAACTTTATAAAACTATGAATAAGGCGATAGGTAAACTTGCTAGGATAGACCCAATGCACTCGTGGGTAAGTATACAACAAGAGGTTAGAATCTACCAGAGTTGGCCTGTTGTGCGTAATGTAAGAAAGGTCCTACAAACATTAGTACATAATAAGAATCAGGAATAGGCCCTTGAAACTAATCTGCCATTCATAACTATCTGGATTGGTATACGTGCCCATCAATGCCCACATTTACTAATATGCTACATTTGCAATTACATTAACTTAGTTTAGAGATAGTGTGGATACAGGCCCTTTGGTCCACCGAGTCCATGCCGACCATCGATCTCCTGTACATTAGTTCTATGTCCTACACACTAGGGGGCAATTTACAGAATCTAATTAACCTACAATCCTGCACATCTTTGGACTGTGGGAGGAAACCAGAGCACCCAGATAAAACGTGATCACAGGGAGAATGTACAAACTCCGCATAGAAATCACCTGTGATCAGGATCGAACCTGGGACTCTGGTGCTGTAAGTCAGCTGCTTAATCTTAGCACCAATGACCTGTGGGGTAGAGAATTCCAACAAATTCTAACTCTTGAGTAAAAGTCTCACCAAATCAGTCCTAAGTGCTTAGCCTGAGATTATTACCCTGAGTATTCCAGTATTTCTGCTTTATTTTAGATTTCCAGAATATGCAGTTCTTTTGGTGCAAGATTATTTGGTGCTTTCATGAATTCATTATGGGGCTGCTTGCCCAAGATACTCGGCACGTCTAAAGACTTCAATTTTGAGCCTGCTGAGTACAAAGTAACTTGTCGTGATCATAGTTGCATTGTTTCTTAAAGTTTTGAAGCGAGCTACTTTGATCCCAAGGTCATGATCTGTCAAAAAGTAGCATCTCCTTTTTGAAAATGTTTTTTACATCTTGGCATTCAGTGTTACGACCAATACCATCACTGTTTCAAATATATCACTATTTGAGGTCATAGTTGAACTTAAGATAGATACAAAAAGCTGCAGTAACTCAGCGGGTCAGACAGCGATTCTGGAGGAAAGGAATAGGTGACGTTTCGGGTTGAGACCCTTCTTCAGACTGAAGAAGGGCCTCGACCTGAAACGTCACCTATTCCTTTTCTCCAGAGTCGCTATCTGACCCACTGAGTTACTCATGATTTTCGTGTCCATCTTCGGTTTAAACCAACATCTGCTGTTCCTTCCTACTCCTAGTTGAATTTATTCCCTCTGGGCTCACAGGAGGTAATCGGAGGAACTAAATGTACTCCAGGATGTGTTGCTGCAACTCATTACTTGCACCAGATTTTGATGCACGTTTCCCTCTTCGGGTGAAGGATACGTCAATGGCAAGAGTAATTTCATGGTAGGTGGACTATTTGGCTTGTGTCCAAATCTGTTACAAAAAGCGAGTAGAAGTCTTCTGGTTCAAAAAAAAGTTGGCATGTAATAGATATGTAAGCAAGTAAAAGAAGTCTGCTGACAATATCTAACTAATAGTTAATTTTACTTATTTATAACTGCTAGTCAGTAAGTAGTTGACATTATATCTGCACTATACCAAATTTGTGGAAAGACAAATGTCCCAGAGTGTGTGAATAAATGGCAATTGAAATTGAACATGGCAAGGTGGGAGGTAGTTCATTCCGATGTAACTTTGTCAGCCACTGTGGTTTTAAGATAAAACTGGAGTAATTAATAATGTGAAATGGGAGTCTATGGCAGAACAAAGGCATCGTGGTATTTTTGTACATAAACCACAAAAGGCTGAAGGTCAGCATCCCATCAGAATTGTTGGTTAATGTACAAACCAGAAATCAAAAATGCTAATAAAACATTGGCTGGAAGGCAACGGGATACAAAAGTAAGGAAGTGGATATAGAGTTGCCCACCCTTTTATGTTTCTCGCCATCTTGTATGCTGTGTTCAACTTTGGGTACCAGAGCTCAGAATACACTTATGAACCTGGTCCAGATTCTTAGGAATTGGGGACTAATGAAGATTTTAAACATTTTGCGAGTAGTTCAAGTTCAAGTGAGTTCAAGTTCACTTATGGCTTTTTGTTTAAAAGATTGACCTAAATAGATGTTTATCCTAAAATGTAAGGTTCTCAAATAAACTATTTAGAGATTAGTTTAAACTTTAGCGAAACAGCATGGTCAGGCCCTTCGGCCCACCGAATCCGCGCTGACCATCGATCACTGTCGACACTAGTTTTGGTATCCCACTTTCTCATCCACTCCCTATGCACTGGGAGCAATTTACAGTGGCTGACTAACCATACCTGCACATCTTTCGGATGTAGGAGGAAACCTATGCTGTTACCGGGAGATTGTGCAAATTCCACACAAGCAAAACCTGAAGTGAGGATTGTACCTGGGTCTCTGGTGCTGTTTGGCAACCAGCTTTGCCACTGTGCCATCCTTGAATTGTCTCTGAAATGTTAAACTGGAAATATGGAGACACAAGAGACTGCAGATGTTGGAATCTGGAGCAGAAAATGAGAAGATATGTGGTGGTGGCACAGATATGAAGAACCATGGTTACTTTAATTGGAATCACATTGTTGATCAAACTTTGAATTTGGCTGAGCTGTATAATTACTCCCTTGGATCTGATTTGTGAAATACCAGACACATTTCTTTAGTCAAGCTTGGAAATTCCAGACAAGTGTCAAAATTATCTACCTATAATTAGCCTATCACAATTTAGTAAACAAAACTTAGTGTTATTGAAACCTCTTCACAAATTACTTTGCATCAACATTTAAGGAATGGTAATAAATGTCCTATTCAGGATGAAGCACAGCGGTGTTTCCATGCCCCCCTTGCACCTAAATTTCTAGAGGTTATAGCTTTAGAGTCTTGCAGTGTGAAAACAGGCCTACCGGCCCAAGTTGCGTACGCTGACCAATATGCCCCATCAACAATAATCACACCTTCCTGTGTTGGCTCAATATCCTTCCAAACCTATCCTATCCATGTACCCAACACCCTTTGTGCTTATTTAAAAAAATAAAAAATAAAGTTGCCTCATGTTCCTATTAAATTTCCGTCTCACCTTAAACCTATGTCCTCTGGTTCATGATTCCCCTACTCTGGGTAAAAGACTCTGCATCTACTCTATCCAATGCTCTCATGATCTTATATCTCTCTATAATATCACCCCTCAGCTCCCTGAACTCTAAGGAATAAAATCCTAGCCTGCTCAATCTCTCCATAGTGCTCAGACCCTTGAGTCGTGGTAACATCCTTGTGAATTATCACTCCTCTTTCCAGCTTAACAACATCTCTCCTATAACAAGATGACCAAAAGTGAACGCAATACTCCAAATGTGGCCTCACCAATCTCTTGTACAACTGTAATACAATCTCCCAACCTATATACTCAATACTCAGTCTGAATGAAGGCCAATGTGCCGAAAGCCTTCTTGACCACCCGTCTACCTGTGACGCCACTTTCAAGGAACTATGTACCTGTACTTCTAGATCCCTCTGCTCTACCACATATTTCCAGAGCCCTGTTATTCACTGTGAATGTCATGCCCTAGTTTGTCTTCCCTAATTCAACACCTCATATTTATCTGTATTAAACTCCATAAACCATTCCTCAGCCCAACTGATCAAGATCCTGCTGCAATTTTTGATAACCTCTTTCACTATCTACACTGCCACCCACTTTTGTGTCATCTACAAACTTACTAATCAGGCCGTGTACATTTTCATCCAAATTATTGATATAAACCATAAATCATCAGCATGAACCTCTCGGAGCAGCCTCCAATGTGCAATATATGTCCTGAAATAGTGGAAACAGAACTGCAAACAGCAATTCTACACAGGTCTTGCTTGCTCCTTGTAAAGTTGCACTAAGACTTTCCTGCTTTTAAACTGCAACCTCTTAAAATAAAGGTTCTTGGATAGCACCTTCCAAACCCTTGATCCCTACCAGCTAGAAGGACAAGGGCAGTAAAAGCATAAGAGCACCACCACTGGAAGTTGCCCTCCAAGCCACACACCACATTTCTTGAAAATCTATTGCTCTTCATTCATTCTTTGTGGGACCTTGGAACTCTGGATCAAACATCGTTGTGTTCTGTAGTGGTTCCAAGTGGGATCCTATACAGGTGAGAAGTTAGAATTTGGTGTGGAGGGTGGTGAGAGAAAGTTTAGTGGCAGGGAGCGAGGAACTCTGTACCTGCATTCCTAGATTCCACTCCTCTATAACACTTCCCAGAACCCTACCACTCACTGTGTAGGTCCTGTCCATGTTAGACTTCCCAAAGCACAACACCTCACATTTCTCGGTATCAAAATTAACTATTCCTCAGCACACCCACCCAACCAATCAAGATCCTGCTGCAAATTTTATAACCATCTTCACCATATAGAATACCACCCATAGACATAGAAAATAGGTGCAGGAGGAGGCCATTCGGCCCTTCAAGCCAGCACCACCATTCATTGTGATCATGGCTGATCGTCCCCAATCAATAACCCGTGCCTGCCTTCTCCCCATATCCCTTGATTCCACTAGCCCCTAGAGCTCTATCTAACTCTCTTAAATCCATCCAGTGATTTGGCCTCCACTGCCCTGTGGCAGGGAATTCCACAAATTCACAACTATCTGGATGAAATCGTTTTTTCTCACCTCAGTCTTAAATGGCCTCCCCTTTATTCTAAGACTGGGCCCCCCTGGTTCTGGACTCTCCCAACATTGGGAACATTTTTCCTGCATCTAGCTTGTCCAGTCCTTTTATAAGTTTCTATAAGATTTCCCCTCATCCTTCTAAACTCCAATGAATACAAGCCTAGTCTTTTCAATCTTTCCTCGTATGACAGTCCCGCCATCCCAGGGATCAATCTCGTGAACCTACGCTGCACTGCCTCAATCACAAGGATGTCCTTCCTCAAATTAGGAGACCAAAACTGTACGCAATACTCCAGATGTGGTCTTACCAGAGCCCTATACAACTGCAGAAGAACCTCTCCTATACTGAAATCCTCTTGTTATGAAGGTCAACATTCCATTAGCTTTCTTCACTGCCTGCTGTACCTGCACGCCAACGTTCAGTGACCGGTGTACAAGGACACCCAGGTCTCACTGTACCTCCCCCTTACCTAACCTAACCCCATTGTGATAATAATCTGCCCCCTTGTTTTTGCTACCAAAGTGGATAACCTCATATTTATCTATATTATACTGCATCTGCCACGCATCTGCCCACTCACTCAACCTGTCCCGGTCACCCTGCAACCTCCTAACATCCTCTTCACAGTTCACACTGCCACCTAGCTTTGTGTCATCCGCAAACTTGCTAGTGTTGCTCCTAATTCCCTCTTCCAAATCATTAATATATGGTAAACAGTTGCGGCCTTAACACCAAGCCTTGCGGCACTCCACTCGCCACTGCCTGCCATTCTGAAAAGGACCCGTGCACTCTTACTCTTTGCTTCCTGTCTGCCAACCAATTTTCTATCCACGTCAACACCCTACCCCCAAAACCATGTGCTCTAATTTTAGTCACCAGTCTCCTGTGCGGGACCTTATCAAAGGCTTTCTGATAGTCTAGATACACTGCATTCACTGGCTTCCCTTCATCCATTTTACTTGTCACATCCTCAAAAAAATTCCAGAAGATTAGTCAAGCATGATTTTCCTTTCATAAATCCATGCTGACTTGGACTAATCCTTTTACTGCTATCCAAATGCCCCATTATTACCTCTTTAATAATTGACTCCAGCATCTTTCCCACCACCGAAGTCAGGCTAACTGGTCAGTAATACCCCGTTTTCTCTCTTGCTCCTTTCTTGAAAAGTGGGATAACATTAGCTATCCTCCAATCCACAGGAACTGATCCTGAATCTATTGAACATTGGAAAATGATCACCAATGCGTCCACTATTTCTAGAGCCACCTCCCTGAGGACCCTGGGATGCAGACCATCAGGTCCAGGGGATTTATCATCCTTCAGTTCCATTAGCCTACCCAATACTATTTGTCGCCTAATGGAAATTTTCAGTTCCTCGACCCCCTTAGATCTTCTGTCCTCCCGTACTTCTGGGAGATTGTTTGTATCTTCCTTAGTGAAGACAGATCCGAAGTACCTGTTCAACTCTTCTGCCATTTCCTTGTTCCCCATAATAATTTCACCTGTGTCTGCCTTCAAGGGATCCACATTTGACTTTGCTATTCTTTTTCCCTTAACATATCTAAAGAAGCTTTTACTGTCCTTCTTTACATTCCTAGCCAGCTTCCCCTCGTACTTCATCTTTTCGACCCGTATTGCCCGTTTTGTTTCCTTCTGTTGTCCTATGAAAGTTTCCCAATCCTCTGGCTTCTGACTACTCTTTGCTGTGTTATACATCTTTTCTTTCAGTTTTATTCTATCCCTAACTTCTCTTGTCAGCCACGGTTGCCTCCTACTCCCCTTAGAATCTTTCTTCCTTTTTGGAATGAAATGATCCTGCGTCTTCTGGATTATGCCCAGACATTCCTGCCATTGCTGTTCCACCGTCATTCCTGCTAGTATCCCTTTCCAGTCTACCTTGGCCAGCTCCTCTCTCATGCCTTCATAGTCCCCTTTGTTCAACTGCATCACTGTCACTTCTGATTTAACCTTCTCTTTCTCAAATTGCAGATTAAAACTAATCATATTATGATCACTACCTCCAAGCGGTTCCTTTACCTCGAGTTTTCTTATCAAATCTGGTTCATTGGACAACACTAAATCCAGAATTGCATTTTCTCTGGTCGACTCCATTACAAGCTGCTCTCAGAATCCACCTCGGAGGCACTCTACAAACTCTCTTTCTTGGGGTCCTGAACCAATCTGATTTTCCCAGTCTACCTGCATATTGAAATCCCCCTCACCACAGTGGCATTACCTTTGTTGCATGCCAGTTTTAACTCCTGCTGCAACTTACACCCTACATCCGGGCTACTGTTTGGGGGTCTGTAGATAACACCAATTAGCGTCTTCTTGCCTTTGCAATTCCTCAACTCAATCCACAGTGACTCTACCTCGTCAGTCCCTATGTCTTCCCTCGCAAGGGACTGAATTCCATTCCTCACCAGAAGAGCTACCCCGCCTCCTCTGCCCACCTGCCTGTCCTTTCTATAGGATGTATAACCCTGAATATTAAGTTCCCAGGCCTGATCCTCCTGCAGTCACGTCTCGGTAATCCCCACATTGTCATATCTACCAACCTCTAACTGAGCCTCAAACTCATCTACTTTACTTCTTATACTTCGCGCATTCAAATACAATACTTTTAATTCCTTACACATCTCACCATTCACATCAATCCCTATTACACATGGCCATACTCTCTTATCCCTTTATGAGATTTATTTCCCATTAATTCTGAGGTCATTAACTATCCCTTTACTCCATTTCCCTCTAACTCCGTCCTTGACTATCCCATTTGACCCCCCCCCCCTTATTTAGTTTAAAACCACCTGTGTCGCAGTGGCAAACCTGCCTGCCAGAATGCCGGTCCCCCACCTGTTAAGGTGCAATCCGTCCCTTTTGTACAGTTCCCCCTTACTCCAAAACAGATCCCAGTGGTCTAAGAATCTAAATCCCTGCCCCCTGCACCAGTTCCTCAGCCACACATTCAGGTCCTGTATCTCCCTGTTCCTGCTCTCGCCAGCACGAGGAACTGGAAGCAAACCGGAGATAACCACCCTGGAGGTCCTGCTTTTCAGCACTTTTCCGAGCTCTCTAACGTCATGCTTCAGAATATTCATCCCCTTCTTTCCGACATCGTTTGTGCCAACGTGCACTACAACTTCCGGCTGTTCACCTTCATCCTTGAGGATTTACTGCACTCTGTCCGTGACATCCTGGATCCTGGCACCAGGGAGGCAGCACACCATCCTCGAATCCCGTCTGTTGCAGCAGAAACCCCTGTCCGTACCTCTCACAATGGAGTCTCCAACTACCACGGCGTTGCCTGACGTCGGCCTCTTTGGTTTTGGCTCAACAGCACTTTTTGCTTTGCAAGCCAGTGCGCCGCTCAGTGCATTAACGTCTTCTGTCCTGACAGCTTCTAAGTGGGTGAACCTGTTCACAAGAGGTACAACACCCGGGGACCTCTGCATTCCATGTTTACTTCTCTTTCTCACTGTCATCCACCTTCTCTCATCCAGTACCTTAGGTGTAACAATCTTGCTGTAGGACTCATTGAGGAATGTCTCAGCTTCTCGGGCAAACCTGAGGTCATCCACTTGCTTCTCCAGTTCCCCAACACGGTCCTTCAGGAGCTGTACCTGGATGCACTTCTCACATTTGTAGCAGCCAGAGACACCAGCGGTGTCCTTGACCTCCCACATACTGCAAGCATCGCATTGAATCAGCTTGCTTGACATCTCCTTCTTTCATCTCTCCCTGTCCAGCGTTTTGCGTAGCCTCCTCTCCTAAGACTCTCGAGCCAAAGACTTACACTTTACTCACAAGGCCGCTCCCTCACTGCCGCTTCCCTAGAGCAGCCTTGCTTATAATGACTGATAAATTGCCTAATTTACCAATTTACAAACCAAATTCCTCAGTTTTAAACTGTTTATCCCCTATGACACCTTCCCCACGGGCTTCAGCCAATCACTTCTTCTCCCTGCTTCTCTTTGTTGCTGCTTGTTCAAAATCCACGTAAGCTCTACGTTAAGTCTGGTGGCGTTTTGCCGCTCTTTTTCAACTGTTTTCCCCCTCTTACTCACCTCTGACTCACCTTCCCCACGGGCTTCAGCCAATCACTTCTTCTCCCTGCTTCTCTTTGTTGCTCAGTTTTGTGTCATCTGCAAATTGCTAATCATGCATGAACGTTCTCATCCAAATCATTGATTCAGATGATAAACAGCAATATGCCCAGCATCAAACCCTGAGGCACACCACTTGTCACAGGTGTTGAATCCATCTGGGTTTCATACTGAAATTCCCTATTTCACAGAAGCTGGTCCTCAAACTTCCCAATTACAGTACTGAATACCTGCACCCCAAAACAGCTGCTCCCTAGCCAAACTGTAACAACGCTGGCATCTGCCAGCCAATTGGGAAATTGTCATTGCCTCCTGTTCACTGGTGAATTGTCCAGCAACAGTCTCAGTTATGAGATAGAAGGAGTTGAAGGAGCATCAATAACCTTCATCACAAGAAGGATCTGAAGAACAAAGAGCTGAATTACTGAGCTGAGTGTGACAACCGTTGTTGACATCAATATAATATTTGATTGAATGTGGCATCAAGAGGAATACACTCAGACAAAGAAAGATGCTGTGCTTGGTGGAGATCAACCGTCCCAGCCCCAGGACACACAGGAGTTTCTCAGGGCAGAGACCTGAACCCAACCATTTTTAGCTGCTTCATCACCTGTTGATAATTGAACAATATTTAATTCTATTCATAACTCGTCAAATGAAACAGCCCATGACAGCATACTGCTAGACCTGGGACATTCAGACATGGGTTGATTGAGTAACGTGTAACATTTGTGCTGCAAAGGTTCCAGGCCAAAACCATCTCCAATAAGAAAGAATCCAACTATCTCCCTTTGATATTATCATTGCTTAAAGTCCCAGTGGCACAGTGGCACAGCAGTAGAGTTGCTGCCTTACAGCACCAAAGACTCTTGTTTGATCCTGACTATGGGTGCTGTGTGTACAGACTTTGTGCATTCACCCTGTGACCTGCGTGGGTTTTCTCCCACACTCCAAAGACATGCAGCCACAGTGCCCTCCATAATGTTTGGGACAAAGACCCATCATTTATTTATTTGCCTCTGTACTCCACAATTTGAGATTTGTAAGAGAAAAAAAATCACATGTGGTTAAAGTGCACATTGTCAGATTTTATTAAAGGGTATTTTTATACATTTTGGTTTCACCATGTAGAAATTACAGCAGTGTTTATACATAGTCCCCCCCATTTCAGGGCACCATAATGTTTGGGACACATGGCTTCACAGGTGTTTGTAATTGCTCAGGTGTGTTTAATTGCCTCCTTAATGCAGGTATAAGAGAGCTCTCAGCACCTAGTCTTTCCTCCAGTCTTTCCATCACCTTTGGAAACTTTTATTGCTGTTTATCAACATGAGGACCAAAGTTGTGCCAATGAAAGTTAAAGAAGCCATTATGAGACTCAGAAACAAGAATAAAACTGTTAGAGACATCAGCGAAACCGTAGGCTTACCAAAATCAACTGTTGGAACATCATTAAGAAGATGTTTCTTCATTCTACTGAGATACAGTGAAAAGCTTTGGTACTTTTCTCGTTACACTACCTGTTGTACTTGTGTATGACTTGATTATACTCACAAATAATTTGATTTGACTGGATAGCATGCTGAGTTCAGAAGATAGACAACATTATAGTGATATAGTAAGAGTGCAGATTTAAAAAATATGCTAGGTCCATAATGAGGTGGTTTGATAGATTGAGACTACACCCTAGCTTTGAGACAACCACTCAGTAATCTGATAATAGTGGAGAAGAAACTGTTCATGAATCTGGTGGTACATGCTTTCAAGTGAAAACGGCCCTTGATTGTGTGGTCTGCTATCCAGAGTCAGCATGAAGTGTAGATGGAATTGATGAAGAAGCTGGTTTGTATGTTGGACTAGGCTACAGAAGCTAAACCTGACAACTATTTTGGCTATTTGGCTGGGAATCTTGCAATGAGTGACTCCTCTTTCAAAACCCTGAAGCCGTATGTTAACGATTTGGACGAAGGAATTAAATGTAACATCAAGTTTGCAGATGACACAAAGCTGGATGGCAGTGTGAGTTGCGAGTGGATGCTATGAGGCTGCAGGGTGACTTGGATAGGTTTGGTGAGTAGGCTGAAGCATGGCAGATGCATTATAATGTGGATAAATGTGAGGTTATCCACTTCGGTGGCAAGAACAGGAAGGCAGATTATCTGAATGGTGTCGGATTAGAAGAAGGGGAGGTACCACGAGACCTGGGTGTGCTTGTACATCAGTCACTGAAAGTAAGCATGCAGACAGCACAGCAGGCAGTGAAGACAATTAATGGCATGTTGTCCTTCATTGCAAGATGATTTGAGTTTAGGAGCAAGGAAGCCCTACTGCAGTTGTACAGGACCCTGGTGAGACTGAACCTGGAGTATTGTGTGCAATTTTGGTCTCCTAATTTGAGGAAGGACATTATTGCTATTGAGGGAGTGCAGCATAAGTTCACCAGGTTAATTCCCGGGAGGGCGGGACTGACATATGATGAAAGAATGGGTCGACTGGGCTTGTATTCACTGGAAATTAGAAGGATGAGATGGGGCTATAGAAACAAATACAATTCTTAGAGGATTGGACAAGGTAGATGCAGGAAAAAAAATCCCGATGTTGGGGAAGTCCAGAACCAGGGGGTCACTGTTTAAGACTAAGGGGTTGGCCATTTAGGACAAAGATGAGGAAAAACGTTTTCATCCGGAGAGTTGTGAATCTGTGGAATTCTCTGCCACAGAAAGCAGTGGAGGCCAATTCACTGGATGTTTTCAAGAGAGAGTTAGATTTAGCTCTTAGGACTAAGGGAAACAAGGGATATGGGGAAAAAGCCAGAATGGGGTACTGACTTTGGATGATCGGCCATGATCATATTGAATGGCCGTGCTGGCTCGAAGGGCTGAATAACCTGCTCCTGCACTTATTTTCTGTTTCTATGTTATCGGCCAAATGAAAATCAGGAGCATGATGGAAAACCTGCCTGATGAGTGTAGCTCCAACAATGATCAAAAAGCTTAGCACCATTCAGGACACTTTATTGGCATCCTAGCATCCACACTAAACATTAATTCCCTCAACCACGATGAACAATGGCTGCCGTGTGTAGCATCTATAAAATCCATCACTTACCCAACTCGCCTCCTTTGACTACATCTCCAAAATCTTCACGGTCAAGAAGGACAAGAGCTTCAGTCACATGCGTAGACCACCTTCTGCAGGTTCTCCTCCAGATTACACACCGCCCTGACCTGGAAGTATATCACCATTCTTTCATCAAAGGTGGGTGTAACTGCCAAAACTCTCAACCCAAGGTCAGTGTTGAGGAAATTTCACCAGAAGGACTGCAGTGATTCAAGAAAGTGATCACCACTACCAAGGGCAATCAGGGATGGGCAGTAAATGCTGGCCTTCCCACTTCGCACAAAACAAATAAATCAAAAGAAGCAGAAAATAAAAATGTACTTAGCATGGCATTATGGTTAGATGAAACTGGATCATGTCACTGGCAAAACAATAGGATTTAATAATCAATTTGGGCAAAACTTTGGTTGGATTGAAACTGAATATGTATTCGCCCTTTGTATAAAGGATGGTAAAAGCCAAAGTGTGCAGTCACCAGAATGATACCAAGGATGGGAGATTGCAGTTTTCAAAAAATCTTAAAATGCAAGTTTCACTGGAGCAAAGAAAGCCACCATTGCTTGATTTTTTTTTAAAATATTGGGAGACATTTCCTCTGAGTCAGTTGCGAAATAAGATGGCTGAGGAGAAATTCATTTTTTTCTATCGTCATGCTTTAATGGAGGTAGTAATTGCACACAATAATGAATATTCCTTAATTCACAATTTTCTGGAGGTAGAAATAAACTTGATAATTTGTGAGGTTTCGGCCAATGTTTTGCTTGGGCACATTGGGTCTCATTCAATTTGTGATCTTCCCAGTGTTTAATTGGAAAATAATTTTGACATGTAATTTCAGAATAGTCGCCTGGGGTGTGAGTGAAATGACTGAGAAGTAAAACTGGATATGATCTGCACACATTTATAAAAGTTAGTCTCCTGTGCTTGGAATTTTGCAATCAAATGGCATTTTACCTATAGTTAAACTGCCTGGGAACTCAAGCTAACGGCACTGCGGCAAAGGGCCTTTCAAGATCTGCGAGGGGAATTAGGATGGTGATCACGCTGTGCTGCTTAGTTATAGAATCATCGATTAATACAGTGTAGAAATAAGCCCTTCGGCCCAACTCGCCCACACCGGCCAACAATGTCCCAGCTACCCTAGAGTCCCACTTGCCTGCACTTGGTCCATAACCCTCCAAACCTGTCCTATCCATGTACCTGTCCAACTGTTTCTTAAATGATGGGATAGTCCCAGCCTCAACTACCTCCTCTAGCAGCTTGTTCCATACACCCACCACCCTCTGTGCGAAAAAGTTACCTCTCAGATTCCTATTAAATCTTTTCCCCTTCACCTTGAACCTATGCCCTCTGGTCCTCGATTTCCCTACTCTGGGTAAAAGACTCTGTGTATCTACCCAATCTATTCCTCTCATGATTTTGTATACCTCTATAAGATCTCCCCTCATCCTCCTACGCTCCATGGAATAAAGACCCAGCCTACTTAACCTCTCCCTGTAGCTCACACCCTCTAGTCCTGGTAACATCCTCGTAAATCTTTTCTGAACCCTTTCAAGCTTGACAATATTTTTCCTTTAACATGGTGCCCAGAATTGATCACAATATTCTAAATGCGGTCTCACCAACGTCTTATACAACTGCAACATGACCTCCCAACTTCTATTCAATACTCTGACTGATGAAGGCCAAAGTGCCAAAAGCCTTTTTGACCACCTTATCTGCCTGCGACTCGACCTTCACTGAACCATGCACTTGTACTCCTAGTTCCATCTGCTCTACAAAACTACCCAGAGGCCTACCATTTACTGTGTAGGTCCTGGCCATGTTCGACGTCCTAAATGCAACACCTCACTTCTCTGTATTAAAATCCATCAACCATTGCTCCACCCACCTGGCCAATCGATCCAGATCCTGCTGCAATCGTTCACAACCTTCTTTACTATCTGCAAAACCACTAACTTTTGTATCATCAGCAAACTTGCTAATCTTGCCCTGTATGTTCTCATCCAAATCATTGATGTAGATGACAAACAGTAATGGGCCCAGCACCGAACCCTGTGGCACACCACTAGTCACAGGCCTCCATTCTGAGAAGCAACCTTCCACCATCACCCTCTGCTTCCTTCCATGGAGCCAATTTGCTATCCATTCAGCTATCTCACCTTGGATCCCATGAGATCTAACCTTCCATACGGCACCTTGTTGAACGCCTTACAAAAGTCCATGTACACAACATCTACAGCTCTGGTACACAAAAATGCTGGAGAAACTCAGTGGGTGCAGCAGCATCTATGGAGCGAAGGAAATAGGCAACGTTTCGGGCCGAAACCCTTCTTCAGACGGATCTACAGCTCTGCCCTCATCAACCTTTTTGCTCACGTCTTCAAAAAAATCAATCAGATTTGTGAGACACGACCTCCCACATACAAAACGATGCTGACCTTGGCCATCCAAATGTCTGTATATCCTATCCCTCAGAATACTCTCCAGTAACTTATCAACTACAGATATTAAGCTCATCGGCCTATAGTTCCCAGCATTTTCCCTCCAGCCCTCCTTGAAAAGAGGCACAACATTTGCCACCCTCCAATCCTCTGGCTCCTCCCGTATTTAAGGACGACTCATAAATTTTAACCAGGGCTCCCACAATTTCCTCTCTAGTTTCCGGCAATGTCCTCGGATATATCTGATCAGGCCCCGGAGATTTGTCTACTTTCAAATACGACATTACCTTCAGTACATCCTCGACAGTAACCCTGACTGCTCTCAAGACACTTCCAGTGACTGCTCCAATTTCCTTCATCCTACTGTCTTTCTCCTCGGTAAATACAGAGGAGAAATACTCATTGAGGACCTTGCCCATCTCCTGTGGCTCCACACAGAGGTGACCACTTTTATTCCTGAGAGGTCCCACTCTCTCTCTAGTTACCCTTTTCCCCCTAAAATATTTATAAAATCTCCGTCCCGATCCATAACTATCTTAAACCTAATCGAACTGTGGTCACTTGTCCCAAGAGGCTCCTCCACACACACTTCATTAACTTGCCCTTCCCAATTTCCCAATACTAGATCCAGCGTTGCCCTCTCACGTGTGGGGGCTTCCACATATTGCTTAAGAAAACTTTCCTGAACACTTTTGAGGAATTGTGCCCCATCTAAACCCTTCACGCTATGATTTTCCGAGTCTATATTGGGAAAGTTAAAATCCCCTACTACAACAACCTTATTTGACCTGCAGCTGTCTGCAATCTCCCAGCACATTTGCTCTTCTAATTCCCGTTGACTATTCGGGGGTCTGTAGTACACCCCCAACAAGGTGATCATCCCTTTCTTGTTCCTCAGCTCCACCCATATAGCCTCACTAAACGAACTGTCCATAATGCCACCTCTGAAGACAGCCGTGACATCCTCCTTAACCAACAATGCATATCCCCCTCCTCTTTTTTCCTCAGCCCTCTCTCCTGAAGCTCCTATACCCCGGAACATTGAGCTGCCATGTCCTGCCCCTCCCTTAACCAGGTTTCAGTCATGGCTACAACGTCCCAGTCGCTCGTTCCTATCCACGCCCTAAGCTCATCTGCCTTACCCGTCAAGCGCCTTGCATTAAAATACGTGCTGTTTAAACCAACCCTCCTTCCTCGCTCTCCGGCCTTTTGCCTATCCTGTCCATTAACCTTTCCCACACCACCCTCCATATCAACTTCTAGCCTGTGCCTCTGTCCTGCACAAGGTCCCACCCCCAACCATGATGTTATGGAGGAACTGAGTATAAACTCCACTGGTTCCGTGCCAGGACCTTAACTTGAGTGTGATGGGTCCTTCCCTGGACTGCATAAGACATTTGGATAAACATACAAGATACATTTATTTGTCACATGTGCCAGTTGGCACAGTGAAATGTGTGGTCACCATACAGCCATACAATAAAAATAAAGAACACAACACACGATAGAGTTCAACATAAAACATCCCCACACAGCAGAATCAAAGTTAGCCACTGTGAGGGAAGGCACCAAAGTCAGTCATCTTCATCTAATGTTCCCCAATGTTCACCCGTGGTCGGGGCCTCCCGAGCCCACCGCCGTCGCCACTACGGGCAGTCCGATGTTCAGGCCCGCTCGCCGGGGTGATGTAAGTCCGACGTCGGGGCTGGGGGACCTCAGCGGCCTGGACATCAGAGTCGGCTAACTAGTACTGTGCTCATACCAGCTAACTAGTACTGTGGACCAGAAACCGTCCTGGTTCACTGGCATTCTTCAGATCTTCCATCTGGTGACTCCAGGCCAAGCCTATGCAGTAGACTCTAGAAGATGTCCCAAGCAGCCACACAGGTGCAGGCAGCTGACAATGGTTTTAGAAGTGGGACCACAGATGGGTAACAGGTACTTTATCTTCCAAGCAAGAACATATAAATAGGAATTAAGGTTCAGTGACTCCATGCAACGTTCCACCAAGCTGGGCAGAATCTCCATCGTTCTCTGACCAGAGCAAACACCACTTTATCCCTTTAACAGTCTGAAGAAGGGTCTCAACCCAAACTGTCACCCATTCTTTCTTTCCAGAGATGCTGCCTGTCCCACTGAGTTACTCCAGCATTTTGTGTCTATCTTTGGTGTAAACCAGCATCTGCAGTTCCTTACACTGCAGTAGACAAAAGCTATGGAACGATGAAGAGGAGAGATTGAATTTGAGAATGTCCTTGCATCTGTGCTGTGAGTTGGGCAGAAGCCTGCCAGGCTAATTATAGGAAAGTGAGTTATTGCAGAGAGCATTGGAGATGCTAAAAAGAAATGTTAGTTTTAGTTGAACAGATTGGATAGGTCAAATGTGAGCCATTGAAAACAATGTTGATAGTTCTTAAGACAAGAAAAAGAAATGTTAGGTTAGGAAAGGTATGAGGGTAATGAAGATAAGTTTTGTGGAAACACCACCTGAGGAAAGAACTTGGATCAATGCTTAGGACAGTGACTTAAGGGCCTGTCCCACTTGGCCGTCATTTGCACGTCACGCAGATGGCGCGCAAAGATTTTGTACACCACAAAATCCTGCGACGCCGCTCGCAACCACGCGTCACTGCCTATGTCATCACGCACCATGCGCGCATCACATGTGCGTAAATGATGTTGAGTAAATTACGAGCAAATAACGGCCAAGTGGGACAGGCCCTTTAGGATTCCAAGGGGCAAGATGGTCAAGAATAAGGAGGCATGGGGCAGGTATAGGCAGCTTGGATCAAGTGTATCCATGGAGGAATTTTGGGAAGTAGGGAGCACATTAAAAAGGGAAATCAGGAAGGTAGAACTGGGACCCGGGATAGCTCTGGCCGATAATATTAAGGATAATCCTGTTTGCTAGGTGAGAACACGAACCTGGTGCGATTTGGAAGGAGAGAAAGGGAGTGCAGGAGTTACTTGAAGTTAGAGAAATCGATATTCATACCACTGGGTTGTAATTTGTGATTAGCCTCACTCTGGCAATGGAGTAGGCCTAGGACAGAAAGATCAGCGTGGCGATGGTAAGGGGGAATAAATGTTTGGCAACCGGGAGATCAGGTAGGTCCAGGTGGACTGAGTGAAGGTGTTCAGCGAAACGATCGCCCAGTCTACGTTCGGTCTCGCTCATCTATGATCCACATCTTGGACAACGGATACTGTAGAGGTGGTTGGAGGAGGTGCAAGTGAACCCTTGCCTAACCTGAAAGGACTGTCAGGGGTCTCTGGACAGAGTCGAGGGAGGAGGTATAGGGACAGGTGTTTCATCTCCTACGGTTGGGCTAATTAAGGACAGTCAGCACGGTTTTGTACATGGGAGATTGTTTCTCACAAATCTGATTGAGCTTTTTGAAGATGTGACCAAAAAAGTTGATGAGGTTGTTTATGTGGATTTCAGCAAAGCATTTGACAGTTCCACATGGTAGGCTGCACTGGAAGATTTAGATCACATGGGAACCAAGGAGAGCCAGCCGACGTAATAGAAAATTGGCTTCATGAAGGAAGAGGGTTATGGTAGATTGTTTTTCGAAGCTGATGCCTGTGATTAGTTTTGTGCCTCAGGGTTTAGTGCCCATTGCTGTTTGTCATCTAAACTATATCAATGATTTGGATGAGAACATACAAGGCATGATTGTAGGAAGTTTGTAGGAAGGAACTGCTGATTTACACTGAAGATGGACACATAATGTTGTCAGCGGGTCAGGCAGCATCTCTGAAGAAAAAGAATAGGTGACGATTTGGGTCGAGACCTTCTTCGGTAAGTTTGCAGATGACACCAAAGTGTATTGTAGATAGCGAGGATGGTTGGCAAAATTTGCAGCAGGATGTTGATCAGTTGGGCAGGTGGGCTGAGGAATAATTTATGGTTTAATACAGAGAAGAGCAAGGTGTTGAATTTTGGGAAGTCTAAATAGGGCAGCATCTGCACAGTGAATGGCAGGGTTCTGGGGAGTGTTGTAGTGCAGAGTGATCTAGGTTTGCAGGTACATAGTTGTTTAAAAGTGGCATCACAGGTAGATAGGATGATCACGTTGGCCTTGATTAGTCAGAGTGTTGACTATAGAAGTTGGCAGGTTATGTTACAGTTGTATCAGACAGTGGTGAGGCCACATTTAGAGTATTGTGTTCAGTTTTGTTCACCCTGTTATCGGAAAGATGTTGTTAAGCTGGAAAGGGTGCAGAGAAGATTTACAAGGATGGTGCCAGGAATCAACAGCCTGAGCTGCAGGTAGAGCAGGCTAGGACTTCATTCCTTGGAGTGTAGGAGGATGAGGGATGATCTTCTAGAGATGTATATGATCATGAGAGGAATAGCACAGAGGTAAATGCACAGTCCTTTATCCAGAATAAGGGAATCAAGAACCTGAGTTCATAGGTTTAAGGTGAGGGGGGAAAGAATAATAGGAACCTGAGGGGCAACTTTTTTTACACAAAGGGTTGAAGGTATATCGAATGAGCTGCCGGAAGAGATAGTTTTGGCTGGTAACATTACAACGTTTAAAACATATATGGATATGTACATGGATAGGATAGGTTTAGAAGGATATGGGCCAAATGCAGGCAGGTGGGACAAGTGTCGGGCATGTTGGTTGGCATGGGCAAGTTGGGCCGAAGGGCCTGTTTCCACTCTGTATGACTATGCTGAGGCAATAATATGCTGAAAGAGTCCACAATCTTGATGCTGACGGAAATTGAAGGGGTATAAAAGAGTCATGGTTATAGAACCATACAGCACAGAAACAGGCCTTTCGGACCAACTCGTCAATGCCAACCAAAGTGCCCCATCTAAGCTAGTCCCATTTCCCACATTTAGCCCATATCCTTCTAAACCTTTCCTATCCATGCACCTGTCCAAAAGGATAAATAAGGGTTGAGAAACTGCTGCCGCCTGTCTTGAGCTGTACTGGGCTGAGAGTACTGCCTGCCTGTACCTTCGCTGCTTGGAGCTACCCATGTGATTATTCACTGTTGTTGCCCATTTTGGGTGTAACAAAAACAGAAAATGCTGGAAATAATTAGCAAGTCAGGTAGCAGCTCTAGGCAGAGAAACGATTGACATTTTGGGTTGTGAAAGGTCACCAACATGAAATGTTAACTCTGCTTTTCTGTCAACACATTTTTCAAGACCTGCTGAGTATTTGCAGGATTTTTTATTTTGGATTTCCAGCATCTGCAGCTTATTTTTATTACTGTCTCACTCCACCTACTTTGTTGCCATTGGGTGTAGGAGTTTGATGCTAGCTGAGCTAATCGTGTAGGTAGGGCGACTTGTGGAGTACATGTTATGTCCTTGTCGGTACTAGATGCGGAATTATGTCCCTGCATTAACTGGATACTGTTGGAACAAGACTCTGCCATGTGTTGAGTGTGGGACAGTGCACAAAGTAATCACACAGAGATTGAATCGATTTTGTTAGTCATCACTCTGAAACTCTGACGTTTCACTAAATTCCTTTCCATTTTATGGGTTGATTTCCAAATGGAAAGGGAAAACCGAATCTTTGGAAATTAAATCCAGTATCCTGAAAGTACATTATCAGAGTCCAAACCTCTGAGAAGGAAGGCTCCATTTTTTTTACTATGATCGGTAATGAATGAATATTCAAGATTACAATGTGTAGATTATATGTACTAATCTTTAAAGATCTCAGGACAGTTTGAGAAAGCGATCTCAATTTAAAAAAAGGCATATTAAATCTTGGCCATAAATGGAGAAAATTATTTTACACCTTTTAAATGCAAGCTCGGCCACAAGTGGAGGAAAATATATATCCTCTGAAAGGTTAAGAGACCCATATCAGTGTTCTACTCTGGGCCAGTGTCCCCACTGTTGAAGTTATAATTACGCTTTGTTGGATTTGCTGGATATCTATGTTTTTCTCATGCCTGCCGGATTCCTGAGCTGGACACACCATTCTGCCTAAGTACGGTAAGGTATCGGTACATTGAAAATCTTGCGTGCAGCAGCATCACAGTCAAAACATAAAAACCTACATTATACTTGCATACATAATTAGACAAGATGGTGAAAAGAAAAAGACCACAAATACAAGTAATTACTGCAAAAACACAATCAAGTAAACAACCATGCAGTGCAAGAAGTGGTCCATAGTTTTCCGTTACTGAAGGAGGATTAGGGTTCTGCAGATCAATTTAAGAACTTGATAGCTGCAGAAAAGGAGCTGAACTTGAACCTGCTGGCGTAGGACTTCAGCCTTCTGTACATCCTGCCTGACTGTAGCAGTGAAACGAATTCCTTACCTGCATGATGGGTATCCTTGCTGAGAGATTCTGTCTTCTTGAGGCATCGTCTCGTAGATGCTTTTATCGGTAGGGAAAGCTGTCCCCGTGATTAGAGATTAGAGATTAGAGATTCCTTTAATTGTCATTCAGACCTTTCGGTCTGAACGAAATTTCGTTGCCTGCAGTCATACATATAATAATAAATGACAAAACACACAATAAACACAAATTAACATCCACCACAGTGAGTTCACCAGGCACCTCCTCACTGTGATGGAGGCAAAAGTCTTAAAGTCTCTGTCTCTTCCCGCTTTGTTCTCCCTCTGCGCTGAGGCGATCCAGGCTTCTGATGCTGTGACCCCGCCGGGCGACGGTAAGCCAGTCCCGCGGCCGAATCCGTGCTCCGCAACGGGCCGGCTCAAACTGGGCTGAGCCCACTACTCTCTACAACATGTTGCATTCCTGCGCTTTACAATTGCCATATCAGGCCATGATTCAACCAGTTAGGATACTTTCTACAGTGCATCTGTACAAGTTTATAAGAGTATTCAATGAATGCTGACTCTCTCTAATCTGCTGAGAAACTGGAGATGCTGGCATATCTTCTTCATGATTGCATCCATGTGCTGCGCCCAGGACAGGTTTTCTGAGATGTTAACACCCAGAAATTTGAAGTGGCTAACTCTTTCCGCAGCCAACCCACCAATGAAAACTAATAGACACTAGAAATTGCAGATGCTGGCATCGCGAGCAAAAAAATCCAACAAGATGCTGGAAGCTGAGCAAAAAAATGAAGTGCTAGAGGAACTCAGCAGGACCTGTTGAATTCTTCCAGCACTTCTTTTTTGGGTAAAAAAAATTGGCACTTGATCTCCTGAATTCCCTTTCCTGAAGTTAAGGATTACTTCCTTTGTCTTGTTGAGGTCAAGCAAGAGGTTGTTGCAGCAGCGCTAGTCAACCAGGTGTTCTATCTCCCTTCTTCGCTGACTCATTGTTCCCATGATTTAGCCAACTACAATGTGGTCATCAGCGAATTTGTAACTCCCAGTTCAGTCACAGGTAGGGTTGTTAACTGTCCCGTATATTGGACTAAATTGGTTTGTCCCATACTGGACTGCCCTTGTCCCGTATTTGACTGCTACTACTCGGGTCGAGGGGACTGTCGGGTCGGAGCACCGCGTCCGACCCCGCCTCACCCATCCCGACATAGTGCAGCCCATGGAGTGCAGCAGCAGCGCCTCGTCCGTGGCCCCATCGGTCGGCTGCCCGGCCAGCTGTCCGACCTTCGGAACTTCGCTTACCGACGACACTACTTGGCCGATCATCGGTTCATGAATTGGATGGGGTGCTGGACTTTGCGCACGTCGTCGCGCACAAAGTCCGGCGCCGGGGCCAAAACTCCTCAGCTGGCCCGCCGGCTGGGTTTTGTGTGCAGTCCAGCACCCAGGCCAATTCATCATTCACCCAGCCAAGGCTGAGTCAGTCAACGCATTGCCGTCGGGAATTTGTCCCTTTTGTCCCTTATTTGGGAGTGAGAAAGTAGGCAGCCCTAGTCACAGACCATCAGAGGAAGATGTTATAAGAACAATGATGTGACATTCTCAAAGACACATGAGAATCACTGACTAATGCTCACTCAAACTGCAGAAGGAGGGCAGTGTGAGGGATTGAGGGCAGTAATTGTTTTGCCCCCATACGTTGGAGCACATTGAGGGTCTGTGAGGAGCGCGCTACCCCACAAATGACATTCGGTCACCCTGTCCCACCCACATGGGAGTCCCTGATGAGATCACCCGTACACTAGTTCTATCCTACGCACTAGGGACAAATTACAGAAGCCAATTAACCTACTAATCTGCATGTCTTTGGAATATGGGAGGAAACCTGAGCACCCGGAGAAAACCCACACAGCCACAAGGAGAATGTACAAACTGATCGAACCCGGGTCTCTGGCGCTGTTAGGCAGTAACTCTACTGCTGCGCCACCGTGTCCCACAGTTTTGCTCTCATTCCCCTTCTTTCTCCCCCCGCCAGACAGAACAGGATAGAGTTCCCCCTGGGCCTCACCTTTCACCCCACCATCCGCCACATCCAACATCTTTCTCCAACATTTCCGCCATCTTCAATGTGATTACACCACCAGTCACATTTTCCTGTCCCCGTCTCTTTCCCCCTTCCGTACAGATCACTCCCTCCGCATCTCTTTGGTTCACTTATCCCTTTACACCCTAGCCACCCTTCCACAGGCATTATCCCCCAAAATTGCAGGAGATGTAAAGCCTGTCCCTACACATCCTTGCTCACTTCTATTCAGGGACCTCAGCAGCTGCTCCATTTGAGACGGACATTCACATGCACCTCTTCACTGCATTTGGTTTTCCTGATATGGCTTCCTCTCTCGGTAAGACTAAGCAAAGACCAGGAGACTGTTTCTGTCCACCAAGGCCCGCTGAATCTCCCAGTTACTAACTATTTTAGCTCCCATTCCCATGCTAACTTTTTGTCTTCCATTGCCAGGATGAGGCTGCACACAAGTTGGGGAAACAGCACCTCATATTCCACTTGGGATGCTTACAATCTAACGGCATGAACATTGGATTCTCCAACTTAAAGTAATGCCCCCCTACCCCCTCTTTCCTTCTCCCTCCCTCCAAAACTGGAGCGTTCCTACTTCTCCCACCATCTCCCACTGTCCTGTCACCCTGCTCCTTTCTCCTCTGTCATACACTCACCTCCTTTCCACAAATACTCCGTTTCCCTTTTCTCCCCACATTTGCAGTTCTGGTCGCCACGCTACAGGAAGGATGTGGAGGCTGTGGAGAGGGTGCAAAAGAGGTTCATCAGAATCTTAGTTAGACAAAAATGCTGGAGAAACTCAGCGGGTGAGGCAGCATCTATGGAGCGAAGGAATAGGCGACGTTTTGGGTCGAGACCCTTCTTCAGACTGCCAGAGTCTCTCACTGTTCATCAGAATCTTACCTAGTTTGGAGAAGAGATGTCTTCATTCTTTTGGGAACAGGGGTTCCCCCCTACTATCACAGATGAGGCCCTCACATTTGTCTCCTTGGTACCCCACAGCTCCGCTCGTGCTCCCCCCCCCCTCCAGTCACAACAGGGACAGAGTCCCCCTAGTCCTCACCTTTCATTCCATCAGCCATCGCATACATCACATAACCCTCCAACATATTCTTTCCTCCTCACCTTAAACCTATGAACTCTGGTTCTTGATTCCCTTATTCTGGATAGAAGAATGTGCATTTACCTTATCTCACCACTTCCCATCTTCACCCCTTTCCGCTTTCTGCAGAGACCATTCTCTCCACAACTCCTTGATTAACATCTCTTTCCACCCAAACCACCCCCCTCCCCAGGTACTTTCTCCTGCAACCGCAGGAGATGCAACACCTGGTCCAATACCTCCTCCCCCGACCCAATCCAGAGATCCCGGCAGTCTTTTCAGGTGAGGCAGAGTTTCACTTACACCTCCTCCAACCTCCTCTACTGTATCTATCCTCTGTTCCAGGTGTGGACTATATATTGGAATGACTATGTGATTTTTTGCTGAACATCTTCACTCAGTCCACCTTGACTTATGCGATCTCCCGGTTAACAAACACTTTAACTCCCCTTTCCTTTTCCCAACTGACCTTTCTGTCCTGGGCCTCCATTGTCAGAGTGAGGCCAAATGCAAATTGGAGGAACAGCAGCTCACAGTTCACTTGGGCAGCTTACAACCCAGCAATATGAAATTTGATATCTCTAACTTCAAGTAGCCTTTGCATCCCCTTTCATTAAGTCCCTACCCCACCCCAGTCATCGTATAGTTTCACTGTCATCCTGCTGAGTTTCACAGTTTGTATCACTTGTTATCATCTTCCCCAAAGCCAACAATAGACTAATGTGGGCTCCACCTTTCCTTGATCATCGTTGAATCCATGTCCAATCCTTGTAGCTAACTAAATGTTTCTTAGGTTCCTATTAAAGTTTTCCCTCCTCACCTTAAACCCATGTCCTGTGATTGTCCATTCCGCTACTCTGGGCAAGAGACCCTGTCCACCTACCTGATCTATTCCTCTCATGACTTTGTGCACCTCTGTATGATCACCCCTCATCCTCCTGCGCCCCAAGGAATAGAGTCCTAGCCTGCTCAACCTCTTCCTATAGCTCAGGCCATTGAGTTCTGGCAACATCCCCGTAAATCTCTGCACCCTTTCCAGCTTGACAACATCTTTGCTATAACATGGTGCCCAAAACTGAACACAACACTCTAACTACGGCTTCTCAAACATCTGATACAACTGCAACATGACCTCCCAACTTCTATACTCGATATTCTGCCAAATGAAGGCCAATGTCAACGCCTATATGACCACCTTGTCTACCACTTTCAACTAATTATGTACATGTACTCCTAGATCCCTCTGCAATTCTCCGCACAGCCCTACCATTCACTATGTAGGTCCTGCTCTGTTAGTGCTCCCAAAATGCAACATCTCACATTTGTCTGTGTTAAATTCCATCAACCATTCCTCAGGCTACCTGCCCAACCGATCAAGATCCTGCTGCAATTTTTGACAACCATCTTCACTATGTGGAACACCACCCACTTTTGTGTCATCTGCAAACTTGCTAATCATGCCATGTACGTTCACATCCAAATCATTTATATAGATGACAAACAGTAACGGGCCCAGCACCGAACCCTGAGGCACTTCACAGGCCTCTATTCCGATAAGCAACCTTCCACTATCACCCTCTGCTTCCTTCCATGAAGCCAATTTTTAAAAACATTCAGCTATCTCTCCTTGAATCCCATGGGATCCAACCTTCCAGAGTAACCTACCATGCGGTACCTTGTCAAATGCCTTACTGAGCGAGTTATTTTTGCACCTATTTGATGCTAAAGCATTAGTCATAATTTTGTTAGCATCTGCACAATTCAGAAAATGTTTTCCGTGACCTCCATAATATGTAGCTGTTTGCACAGGCCATCTGCGTGTAATGAATGGGTTCTGCTTTTATAGATGTTCATAAGCAGATTTTGCCCATGTCAGAAACACCAGAGTTATAAGAAAGAACAATTACCAAAAGGGCGGGAAGGGGGAGAGAGAGAGAGAGAGAGAGAGAGAACACTAGTTGCTCCATTCATATATATGTTAAACTTTTGAATTTAATAATGTTATGGGAACTTGTTTATGTAGGAGTGTCCATACATTGGGTGCTTTAACCCTGGGAAGCCCTGCATCCTGTTCCTAACAAGTTGCCTTTGTCCCTTTTCCCTTTGACTGATATTGACTTCCCGTACATTGAAGTGTTTTCAAATCCCTGCATGGGTCAATCCCAGCCTCCTCCTGCACTTCTCTAGGTGGAGCCCATTGTTTGTCTATCTGTCTTGATATCATTCCAAGGCCACAGTCATCCGCTCATAAACTTTCTCAATTTCCACTCCTCTCCCTTTCCTCAAACTCATGAGAATATTTATTAATGAGTTGTATTTAATCATTCATTTAATGGTGAGCATACGTCCAGTTAACAGTTTATAGTAGTATGGAATTCAACATTGGGTTTGAAAGGTAAAATCAGTCATGTTTTAGAAATATAAAATTATGAGAGACATAGATAGGGTAGACAGTCAGAACCTTCTTGCCAGGATAGAAATGTCCAATAGTAGAGGGCATAGCTATAAGGTGAGTGGGGGCCTGGACCACATTGTTCGGTGGTGGCGACAGATACAATAATGGCATTTAAGAGGCTTTTAGATGCAGTAGGAGGAAATGCAGGGAATAAAGGGATATCGATCATGTACAGGCAGTTGAGACCAGTTTAACTAAGCATTAGGTTTGGCACAAACATTGTTGGCCTTGGTGTTCTTGTGTTGTACTGTTCTACGTTCTATGTAGAAATGTAGGTCAGGCTGACTTTGCAGAAATGAAGTAGAAATTGACCACAGTAGACTAGGCTGGACGGAAATATTAATGGATTATTGTAAAAATATGCTGTTCAATAGTACTTGTGCATCCTGCCCCTTAATATAAAGGTAGATGGTAAAAAATCTTTATGCCATTGTGGGGGTGTCAGAAACAAGGACGTCGATTAAAGTGAAAGATAGGAGATTTAGAAGGGCTGTTTGGGGGAGGTGTGGGGGGGATTTTGAGTGACTGCAATCTGTAATGCTACTTGAAAAGGTGGTGGAGGCAATATAATACATTTAGGAAGCGACTAGACAAGTACTTGAATCACCAAAGCATAGATGACTGCAGACCCGATGCAAGTAAATCAAATCTGTGTAGGTAGGTGCTATGGATAACATTAATGTGATGGGCCAAAGGATCTGTTTCTATGAGACACAATGACTCTAAATCCAATTAAATGTGGAAAAGGAACTGAGGGAGACCAATTCAATTGGTTGAATCCAAGTAGACTAAACACATGGCAAGAGCTGTCGTCACCTGAGGCCTTCAATGTCTGCAATCTAGAAATTTGAGGTGATCATGCTGGAAGCGATGGATGAAATGTTTCATGCTCCTTGGATTTCTCTAAGTACTTCACTAATAGTGTAGCATGATTGTCCCCATCTTGGCCCCAGAGTCTTTCTCTCTCTGAGTAAGTTGTGCAGCAGCTAGTGGTGTGCGACATTATGAATGGCAACTCTGTCTGGATGTGTTGCGACAACACTAGATCCAACATCTAAGGGTTGAAGACATGAATGAAACAAAGCAATAGTTTGCCCCTCAGGGGTTAGCTAGTATTTTGCATGTTGTGAGAGCAATCAATTCCAGTAGCTGCAGAAAAAGGTTTAGGCCAAACACCAGATTGGTCTGATTTTACTCAAATTATTGGAGGTCCAGATTATAAAAGAACAATATAACAGCACACTAGTATTTAATGTGAGGAGTGAGATGCCTCTGTTTGTTCTGCTTATTCTGAGTGGTTCTTCTATGGTTTCAGGCTTCAAAGTCTATAACAAAGAGCCAACCTCTGGTAATGTGAAGTGCCATCACACCTTTAAATGACATACCTTCAATGTCAACCTTGACTTCAACATCAAGCAAAATTGTTCTGTAATTATTAGAATTGAAGTGTGTTTTTCCAATATGTCATATGGCGATCTTCCAACAAAAGAGCTTCACGGCAACAACCTGGAAAATGCAGAACACTTCTCATGTATTGAGAGCCACCTCTCAGCAAAGGTAGAAATCAACAATGAAATTCAATGTTACCTTCAATGTGCCAGTATGGCCGTTAGTAGATTGTGGAAGATGACAGATCTGGCACAACACTGTTCTAATCAGTACGATTCCTGGCCTACTACATGCTTTGTGTCAGTATTCACCACGGAGAAGGATGTAGGGAACAGTGAGATCAAGGTGCTGATATTCTAGGGCCTGGTAATATCAAGATGAAGATGATGTTAGGTCTATTGCAAAACATTGGCAAAGTTCCCAGGGCCTGATGGGATCTATCCCATGTTATTGAGAAAGGTAAAAGAGGAGATTGCTGGGCCTTGCCAAAGATTTTTGTATCACCTTTAGCCGCCGGTGAGGTCCCAGAGGATGGAAAACATTTAGTGTTCATTTGAGAAGGAGAATAGGGATAATCCAGCAAGTTATAGGCCAGCGAGCCCTACATAAGTAGTAGGGAAAATCATTGGAGAAGATTATTCGGAATAGTGCATCTACTTACATCTGGCAAAGCATGAAAATGTTAGCGGTCGTCAGCATGGCTTGTGAAGGCAGGGCACGTCTTACGAACATGATTGAGCTTTAAGGGCCTGTCCCACTTTCACAACCTAATTCACGACCCTTTTTACTCGTGGATATTTTTCATCAGGCTAGAAAAACGCCCGACCTACTTGATGCCACGAGTACCTACGACTAGGATCACGACCTACCTACGACCTTCCTACGACCTCGTGACGACCATGCTGCGAGTATGAGTCAAGGGAAAACTCGGCAGAGGTCGTGAATTAGGTCGTGAAAGTGGGACAGGCCCTTTATGAGGAGTTGGTGAAGAAATTGGTATGGCATAGAAGACAGTGAATAGTGTTGAGGTTTTAACCTGACTGGATCAATTGTGTTCTGCAGGGATCAGTGCTGGGAGCTCAAAATGTGGGTGAGCTGATTAGTAGATGAGGATCAAATTGGTGTAGTTGTGGATAGTGAGGAAGGTCGTCAAAAGATTCTGCAGGATAGAGATAAATTGGGAATATACTGGGGAAATGGTAGATGGAGTTTAGTCTGAACAAGTGTGCATTGTTGCATTTTGGGAGGTCAAAACGAGGATTTTGCCAGGACTTGTGGGCCTGACCTGTAGGGAGTGGTTGGGCAGGCTAGGGCTGTATTCCTTAGAGCGCAGGTGAATGAGAGGTAATCTTATAGAGGCTTACAAGATCATAAGGAGATAGATAGGGTAAACGCACATTCTTTTACCCAAGGTAGGGAAAGGAAGTATCAGAGGACATAGGGTTTAAGGTGAGAGCGGAAAGATTTGATAAGAATCTGAGCTTTTTCGCTGTCAGAGGTGGTAGTTGAGGCAGAAACTATAATTTAAAAGACATTTGGACCGGTACATGGATAGGAAAGTTTTAGAGAGATATTAAACGGCCGGTGGACCCGTTGGGTCCTGTTCCCCCAACGCAAGATTCCACCACTCCCCCATTCCCCTCTCCTCTCCCTCTATCCCCCCTCGTCCCCCACTCTCCCTCCTCACCTCCCCCACTTTCCCCTCCCTCTCCCTCCATACCCCCTCCTCACCCTCAATACCCCCATCTCCCTCCTCACCTCCCCAGGATCTCGATGTAAACCACGGCCGCCCCATTTTGTCCACCACGTCGCCGATTAATTTGTACTCTAGGCAGGGGCTGTGTGGGGGGACGGGCCGAGCGGAACGCAACATTCGATCACTCTCCCTCAATCCCCCAATGCAACATTCGATCACTCACCCATAGCCCCAACTGGAGGCCTGGTCCCCCAACGCAACCCATTCCCCAACGTAAGATTCCACCACTCACCCATTCCCCCAACGCAACCCGTTCCCCCAATGCAATATTCCACCACTCACCCATAGCCCCCAACTGTGCAGGTCGGCTAATTTTTTCACCCTCCCTCATTTTAAACTTTAACAAAAATGCAATTGCACTAACATGTTTTTATTCTTTAATGTGTTGGAGGTGCCACCGACAAGGCCATTAAATTTTGCTGTGGCTTTGCAATCACATATGTGCTGGGTTAGGCTGGCAGATTCTTCCCCTGAACGACATTTGCTGTCAAGGACTCAATGTCCTGGGATTATTATTATATCATGTCACCACACAACTGTTTGCCAATAGCGTGCAAATTTTAGTGCCACGTCGTTGGCCTCTGCAAGGTCCTTTACAGTGCATGTGTCATGCAGCATGTCACAGCTCAGGAGGTACCCGGACGTGGCGCCGACAGACAAGAAGCCGAAGCAAAGAAGTCAAAGCCAAAGAACGGAAGAAACGAGGCCGAAACGCCAATAAACCGAAAGAGTCCGAAGACGAAACGCCTACCAACCGAAAGGACGGGACGCCTAAATCCCAAGGAACCGAAAAGCTGCGTCGCCTATAAGCAAACTTACCGAATGGCCGCTCTGTCGAAACGGCACTTACCCAAAAGGCGTCGTCGCCTACAAGCCAAAGGACCGACTGCCGCTCAACAGAAAAGTCCAATAACGGACTTGACGTTGCCGGGGGGCGGGACTTGTCAGCGATTGGTCCAGACCCACGCGTCCATCACATCATTGTGAAGGCATGAACATTGTCCCAAACCTCCGCTCCACCGGACCCGCAGCCCACGGAGGGTGGCCGTGGGAGAGTGGGGGCTGTCCCGAGCGATGCACACCTTCGGCCGCTTTCAACTTGGTGCTTGGGTTCAGATTACCCAGTCACCTATGGCTTGTGTGGGAAAATGAACCCCACGCTCCCGTCTCCCCCTTCTCTGTCCCCTCTTCTCTCTCTCCCCCCCCCCTCTCTCCCTCCCTCTTGCTTCGGCCTCTCGTCCGTCGGCGCCACGTCCGCACACGGCTCAGGAGATGTTCCATAGTCTGGAGGCCCGTCCGCACTCGCAGTCTGCTGCATCTTTATTATATCCCCACTTCAGCATGTTCGTTTTGCTCCTTCCCATGCCTGTCCGCAGTCTGTCGAGACTGCGCTAGGTTATCCGCGTTTGGTCGGAACCTGGTGTGAGTTTCTCGGAGTGATCGATTACCATGTGAATGTCTTCCGGAGATTTCTCTAGTCTCTCTTCCCAGAGTTTGAGCCTTCTGGACGATGCACTGCAGTTCAGGGGATAGACAGAAGAGAGGAAACTTCTGCGTGATTTCAAACGCTGAGGTAGCAAAGGGTAGTTATGTCAGGGGTATCTTTCATCCTCTGATTGTCTAAGGCGTTCTTTTTGACTAGCTAGAGCTCTTCTGATTCCAGGGGTGCAATGCCAGAGAGAAGGTAGATGTTGTCAGTCTTGGTAGGTTTCATCCATCTACTGATGCAGCGACAGTATCCTGAGTTTAGCCCAGGATCAATCTTCCTTGCATGAGCTGAATGCTCCCATTCTGCGCAGGCATACTCGGCAGCGGAGAAGCAGAGAGCCAGAGTTGTTGATCGAATGGCTGTAGAATTTGCTCCCCATTTTGAGGTACTCAGCTTACTAAGAAGAGCTGACTTTTCCTTTAAGGTTGGTGATATGTGCTTTGTAGGTCTGAGATCGATCAAGAGTCACACCGAGATAGACTAGATTGTCACAGTGCTCCAATCTGACTCCATTCCATGTGATCTTCTACCTTCGATTTGCATACTTGTTCTTCAAGTGGAAGGCGCAGACTTGGCTTTTAGATGGATTGGCTCTCTTTGTAGTACGAGGACAGGTTGACTAAAGTAGCTTCTGCCTCGAGGAAGTCAGCACTTTGGGTTGTAATACATAGGTCATCTGCATAAATGAAACTCCTGGTGTTGGGATGGATAGGCTTGTTGTTAACATAGCGATTGAACAAGGTGGATGCCAGTACACTTCCTTGAGGGCGGCTGTTTTTCTGCCTGCGCCAGTGACTTTTCTTTCCTGACAAAGAAGCATCTGTTTTCGACCAGAGTCTTCATCAGGTTGGTTAGATGCAAGTTGTGTGTCAGATCAAATACTTTGTGTAGCAGTCGGCGATGGTTTACTGTATCATAAGCGGCTGAGAGGTCTACCAAACAGCGCCTGTGATAAACACCTTCCTGAAAGCCTTCCTCTATGAGTGGGGTGAAATTGAGAAGCTGACCTGTGCAGGACTTCCCAGGCCAGAACCGTGCCTGCTCCTTTATTAGGGTGGCTCTATCACCGGGCTGTGACGGGTCAAGATGTCCTGGGATAGCAACATTGTAGCTTGGGGATGGTGACGTCATAGCTGGTAACTACCAGTCTCAGATTTTAAGAAATCCTTCTCAAAGTGGGGTTTTGTAAATTATTAAATGTCAATAACTTGTGAAATATAGCATCAATCCGAATGAAACTTGACACAAACAATGTCACGACAATGTTGCGTAAGGTGGTGCAAAAATGTTGGCGCTATCATGTACCATTTTGCCGTACTTCCGGGATCACTTGGATACTCGCACACCCATAGATAGATAGATAGATGGATAGAAACAAACAAGATGAGAGTTTTAGTAATATACTAGACCAAGTGGGACGCGTTGGACCCCATTTCCCCAATGCAATAATCCACCACTCACCCGTTCCCCCAACCAACCCGTTTCCACCACTCACCCGTTCCCCCAACGTAACCCGTCCCCCAACGCAATATTCTACCACTCACCCATATTCCCCCATGGGAGGCCTGGTCCCCCAACGCAACCCGTTCCCCCAACGCAACATTCGATCACTCACCCATAACCCCAACGGGAGGCCTGGTCCTCCAACGCAACCCGTTCCCCAACGTAAGATTCCACCACTCACCCATAGCCTCCAACTATGCAGGTCGGCTCATTTTTATCGCAATATTCGACCACTCACCCATACCCCCCACGAGAGGCCTGGTCCCCCAACGCAACCCGTTCCCCCAATGTAATATTTCGCCACTCACCCATAACCCCAACTGTGCAGGTCGGCTCATTTTTTCACCCTCATTTTAAACTTTAAAAAATTGCAATTGCACTAAGATTTAATGTGATGTAGGTGCCACCGACAAGGCCATCTTTTGTTATCCAAATCTAATCATTAAACTTTGCTGTGCTGGATTAGGCTGACAGATTCTTCCCCTTTGTATCCAAATCTAATCATTAAACTTTGTTGTGCTGCGTTAGGCTGGCAGTTTCTTTCCCTGAAGGACATTTGCTGTGAAGGACTCGGTGTTCTGGGATAGCAACATTGTAGCCGGTAGGGCATTGTGACGTCATAGCTGCTAACTGCCAGTGAAGATTTGAAGAAATCCTTCTCAAAGTGGGGTTTTGTAAACTTTTAAATGTCACGTAAATTTTTTTTAATCTCCTCCACTACGTCCCTCTCCTTACAACAATGTAAGAAAACTCTCATTACTTGTTGATTGGCAGCTGAGATCCCATTGTGATGTCATTGTGGGCTGGCGGAATGTTCAAGGCAGCATATGTAAATGAGATCCCATTGTGATTGGAGGACTGTGAGATGCCATTGTTACATCATCACTGGAAGCTGCCAGAAAAGTCTCCCTCACACTCAGTTATTATTCTCAAAGTTGGCATTTTTAAACCTTTTAATATCAATAACATGAAATATAACATCAAATCTGAAGGAAACTTGATTAGATCGACGACGGGGAAAAGCTGAGTAAGGTTCTGCAAAAAATATAGCTCTAACCGTGTACCGTTTTGACCAAAATACCATCAGACAGACACACACACATACACACACACACACACGCACGCTCGCACACACACATAGAAACAAGACGAGACTTGTAATAGTATATAGATATATATATATATATATAGATAGATAGATAGATACTAGACCAGGTGCGGACCCGTTGGGCCCATCACCCAAGGCAATATTACACCACTGACCCATAGCCCCCAACTGCGCATGTGCAGCTGACAGGTTCCCATTGTGACGCCAGAGATCCCCGTTGTGACGCTAGTCACGGCAACCCTCCCCAACTGCGCAGGCGCGGCCGGCAAGTGGGAACGCGAAATGGCAATAACCTGTAAAATATAAGATCAATGTGAACGCATCTCACTCTCCCTCTTGAGTCCCCTATTCCCTCCTCCATTATCCTCCCTCTCCCTACCCTCCACCAACCCTCCGCTGCTTCCTTCCCTCACCCATTCCCTCCCCTCCTCCCTCCTCCCTCTTCCCCTCCCTCCTCCATTACCTCACCATCCCTCTTCT
>CM075980.1:61542738-61755709 GCA_038087875.1 Malacoraja senta | reverse complement strand
ATGTTGATTTTGACCAATCCTGTCACTGCTTTCCAATTGCTGCTGTCATAGCTCAGGGCTCTCCATTGCCTGGTATTGTTCTGTGGCCTCTCTCTCATGGTCAGAATGTAGTACTGCAGATGAGAGTTAACCAAAGCCACCTTTAGAGCCTGATAAGTGAGTGATCATCCAGGCATTGTAACCCATTCCCTTATTTCCTTTCGAGAGAGATCACTTTATATTGCATCCGCGACGGGGACTTTGGATATCGGACCCAATCCACAAGATCTGCACACTGAGGGCATTAAACCTGCAAGGTAAAACACTGCTTGCTCGATCAGCACTGCCTTCTACAGGTAAATACAAATGAGCAGTTAGTCTGGGTGTGACTCTAGAACATGGGTCAATCTGTTAGAGTCGTAGAGTCATACAGCGTGGAAGCCGGCCCTTCAGCCTGTTCTGGACAAGTGTAAAGCCCAGCAGGAGTCAATGATTTGCAAGGCTTGTGTTAAAAAAAAAAACTGGATAATGATAATGAACACTGAGTGGAACTGACTGCCGTGTTTGATTGTGTTTTGTTGTTTTGCAGAACACCAGAAGTTATGTTACTCTGCATTGCTGCTCACCATGGTGTTTTCCATGGGGAACCATTGCCGTATCATCATTATGGTATGTAGAACCCTTTGGGCACGTATGCTTTAGAGACTTAATCCTTAAAAATACACAGTTGTTTTATCATGGCTTACTGCTCACAAATAACTAGCCCAGTTAAGCTGTCTAACAGGACAATGGTGTAAGCATCGGGTTTAAACAGGGTTTAAACTGAAATCTCTTCTTCGTCACTCAGTTCAGGAACATTGCCTTTACCATGTGAAACTGACAGATACCAAGCAGCTATGTTCATTTAGACAGTGGCCAATTGTCGTGCCACAGACAATAATGTGGCAACATTTGAACTAGCCTTAAAGGGCACAGCTTGTTCAAGTTCCACATTACTCACTGGAAATGGTTAGCTGATGAACTTTACCATTATTCATCTTGGGCCAGCGATGATTTCCTTATTACCGTACTAAGCCTGCTGTGTTCCGGTCACTCATTAATTTTGAATGTGCGTGCGTTAGCTGTGCACCAATTTAGTGATCCCAAAACACAATCTCTCATGAAGTAATGAACAAAGATGACCAGTGACACTGGGCTCAAAGAAGATGGACAATTGTACTGAATTTTACCAGTAAATGAGGGGCGGAACAGCTTTCTTATCAGTAAGGAGTCTTTAGGAGTAATTATAAATCATTGAGTATTTCAGAATGTCTATGATAAGGTGCCACGCGTGAGGCTGTTAAACAAGTTAGGAGCCCGTGGTATTTGAGGCCAGGAACCTGCGTGGATAGAAGAAATGCTGACTGGCGGAAGGCAAAGCGTGGGAAGAAAGGGGGCCTTTTCTGATTGGCTGCTGGTGAGTGGTGGTGTTCCACAAGGGTCAGTGTTAGGTCCGCTACCTTTCATATTATAGTGAATAATAGGGATGAGAGAATTGATAGCTTTGTGGCCAAGTTTGCAAATGATACGAAGAGCAGGTAGTGTTGAGGAAGAAGGGAGTCCGCAGAAGGACAGGTTGGGAGAGTGGACAAAGAAGTGGCAGATGAAATACAGCATAGTAAAATGTACAGTCGTGCACTTTGGTTGAAGCAATAAAGATGTAGACTATTTTCAAAAAGGGGGGAAGATTCAGAAATCAGTGTAATGGGGCTTGGAAATGCTGGGTTCCTAAAAAGTTAATTTGCTGGTTGAGAGCTACGTTACTCCAACATTTAGTGTCTACCTTCAGCTAGAAAGGTTAGTGGCTACTAATGCTTGGCATTTGGCTACCTTGTTATTTTGGTATGGTCTGTCTTTATCTTTAGTAATAATCCATTTTACCTTGTCCCTCCTTTGAAAGGTTTATGTCTTCCAGATATACTATCTCTTCAAAGGAAAAGAATGGAATCATAAAATCAGAGAAGTATTTGACAAAAAGTGAACCCATTTAGCCCTCACCCCAATCTTTTAAGTTTGGTTACTTCCCTCTACTCGTTTCATCAAGATGAAGAGTCATGTACTGAAGTAGGGTCTCGGCCCAAAACGTTAACCATTCCTTCTCTCCAGAGATGCTGCCTGTCCTGCTGAGTTACTCCAGCTTCGGTTTAAACCAGCATCTGCAGTTCCTTCCTACACATCTACTAAAACATCATCTGTCCATTTCCCTCCATGCATGCTATCCAACCCACTGAGTCCATCACCGCAGCTGTCCTCTTTTTGTCCATTTAGTCCCTATTTGTTGAACTTAAAGGAAAAATATCGAGTTTAATTCTATGTCCCTACATTTAGATTCTCGGCCTTCTAGGTTTCTGGCAACAAAAGTGTTCATCTGGGCATATACTGTTGGTTTCTGCCTCTGCCATCATCTCAGGCATGCATTCAGACTGAAACCATTCTCCCCATCTTCCTCTAATCACTGAGTCCAGGCTGTTACTTATTGATCTCTATTCCAAGCTGGAGCCCTTATAATTTTGTACTAGCCAAGAAAATTATTCATCTCTTTCTGTGAAAATTAAATAACTACAATCAGTCAGTCCAATTAGTCTTCACTGCAGCAATGTTCCCATCTGTTAGTTATTTTTAGTTTAGAGATATAGTGCTGAAACAGCCCTTCGGCCCACCAAGTCAGTGCCGACCGGTGATCCCGTACACCAACACTATCCTACACACGCTAGAAACCATTTTACAATTTTTCCAAACCAATTAACCTACAAATCTGTACAACTTTGGAGAGTGGGAGGAAGCTGGAACTCTCGGAGAAAACCCACGCAAGTCATGGGGAGAACGTACAAACTCTGTACAGACAGCACCCGTAGTCAGGATCGAACCCCGGTCTCTGACGCTGTAAGGCATCAACTCTACCACTGTGTCATCGTGCTGCCCCATCCGGGCCAGAATCAAGCTCCAATCATAGGCAACCTAGTCTTCCAATAATCTTTTTAATATATTTACCTTGTTTTATAGATCAACGTAGAAAAAAAATAATGTCTCACCTATGTTTGCAGAACACTTAAACTCGGATTTCATCCAATTTCTCCTGGACGTGATTGAGGATGGATTACTCTCTGATTCCACTGAACAACTTCCAGACTTGTTTACGAACGTACTGCTTTCTTTCAATCTCCATATGCTCGGTGCGTTATTCTCAGATTATTAGATATCCAGATTAATTCATTAATTTCTTGGGATGTAGGACATCCAACATTTATTGCCCTTCCTTGTTTTACTGGAGAAGGTATGGAGAGGCCCCCCCCCCCCTCCAAATGTTATAGCCCTCCCATGAGGGAGGTCACTCAGCCATTTTGAATGTGCTTGCAGTAGCTGTGCACCATTGTAACCACCTAAGTCACTCATGAGGCACAGTGGATCAGTAGTGGGGACAGATGATCTACCCAGTGTACCAGTGTCAGTGGCCGGGGACAGATGATCTGTGCAGTGTCAGTGATTTGGAACAGGTGATGAGTCATACAGCATGGAAACAGGACCTTCAGCCCACCATGCCCACACTGACAAAGATGCCTTTACTAGTCCCACCTGCCTGCGTTTGGCCCAAATCCCTCTAAACCTTTCCTATGCATGTACATGCCAAAATGCCTTTTAAATGTTCTAATAGTACCTGCCTCAACTACCTCCTCTGGCAGCTTGTTCCATATACCCACCACCCACTGTGGAAAAAAGTTGTCCTTCAGTGGGCATGGGACAACCATTAAATCTATTAAACCTTTCCCATTACACCTTAAACCTATGTCTTTTGGTTCTTAATTCCCCAACTCTATGTAAAAGACCGTGCATTTACTCTATATATTCCCCTCAACCTCTATAAGATCACCCCTCATCCTCCTGCACTCCAAGAAATAAAGTGCTAGCCTGCGCAACCTCTCCCTCTACACTGCCATTCAATCCTGGTTGATCTATCTTTCACTCTGAACCCCACTCTCCAGCCTATGCCCCATAACCCTGACACCCTTACTAATCAAGAATCTAGCCATTTCTGCCTTAAGAATGTCCATTGATTTGGCCTCCACAGCCTTCTGTGGCAATGAATTAGAGATTCGCCATCCTTTGACTGAAGACATTTCTCCTCGCCTACTTTCTAAAGGTACGTCGTTTAATTCTGAGGCTATGACCTCTGGTCCTAGACTCCCACATGGAAACATCCTCTTCGCAACCATTCTATCCAAGCCTTTCACTATTTGCCGTTGTGCAGTTCCCGTTTGTCCCTGGGAGGTTGCAAAAGACTGGTCGCTCACTCTCCCACAGCTCACCATTACCACCATTCTGCCCAGGAAACTCTGCACTCCTGTTGCTGCCATGCTCCTTATTCAACATGGCATTTCTTCATCGCTAGCCTACGTTACTGTTGATTTGCCCACTTTATAATGATTTTACTTCGGAGTCACGTGAGTGACTACGTGAAGAACCCCGCCAGTGCGCCTGCGCGTCATTACGTCAGACGCCTTGACGCAAACGGACGTGAGGAGCAGAGCTCCTCGAGTGGATTTGTAGTTTTTCAACTACAAGGTAAGTAAAAACTTTTTTCAGGTTTTCCAGGTCCGTTTACTGTGGGTCTATGGGGATTTTTTCCACAGACGCCATGGAAAAAACGGACAGGGGGAAGAGGCGAGCGACACAGCCGACAGAAGTCGGGAAAGTCGGGAGTCCGCGGATAGAGACCAACCGCCTCTAAACCCCGGTACAGTCGCCAGCGGTGAGCATAGCGACTGTGGACCTGGGGCTGGTGAAAACACTGTCAGCGCCTGTCGGGCAAAAGACAAAGTTTAAATCCCAACGGCCCAGGAGGGAGTCCCAGGCAATGGAAGTAGCTCCAGGGCTAGATACTGCTTTCGAGCATATTGCCCAAATAGAAAGCCTTTTACATAGGCTGTTGGAGCAAAGTTCACTCAGGAGGAGTGTACTGAAAGCAAGCTGCTGGAAACAGCTCAAACAGCTCCTGGTACAGGGCTAGATACTGCTTTCGAGCATGTTGCCCAAATAGAAAGCCTTTTTCATAGGCTGTTGGAGCAAAGTTAACTCGGGAAGGAGTGTACTGTAATCCAAGCTGCAGGAGCAGCTTAACAGCACCTGGCTCAGGGCTGATGGAATGCACCCTCAGGAATGAGGAGCGTGCTACGGGTCATGAGATTTCAGACCCCGACTCTGACGGTGAGGCTGTACAAGGCGATGAACGGCAGCTGCCAGATGTTCCACTCCTGGCAGTAGGATTCGCTGCCCCGTCAGGGTCAGGAGAGCCATTAGGAGAAGAACTGGCGTCCTTAATAAATTACTTGGTTTACCATTAGCTGGAACAGCAGGAAATGGATGAGACTGCAAGAAGTAACTGTGGGTTGCTGAAAGCAGCAGCAGTGAATCAAATTATCTGGAATCAGTTGCAGAGAATATTAAAGTTGCTCGGTTCGGGAATAACTGCTTTTGCCAGAATAGCAGAAAAAAGCTAAGAGATGACGGAGTTGCATCAGGAAACACTGGGGTTGCTATGCAGCACCCACTTCGAGACAATTGTCTGAGGAAAAGTGTGATATGGCCTACTATGAATCCAAAATTCGCAGCACTCTGCAAACCAAGTAATATACAATTACCCAACTTACTCTTTGGAGAGGATCTCGGGAGACGTATTAAAGAGTTGGAAGATGAAGCGAAAACAGGATTGATGAAGACATCAATGGTTGTGAAGTCTGTAAAGAGGAAGTATCCTTTCAGACGTCATACAGATCCTGGACCAAGTTGCTCATCAACGCAGGGACGTAGTTGGCGGCCTGCAGCGGGAGCAAGAACCAGTGGGCGTGCTTCCGGGAGAACCCAGGAATCTCGGGGTACTCAAATGACTCAAGAGGTAGGTCGACCTGGTTCTCATGGGAACATACTAACTGGATTAAGTCCAAAAGTTGGAGGCAGGTTACATTTTTTAAAATAATAATTGGAAGAAAATTACTTCAGAATGTGGTAATCCTGAATCATATACAAGGATTTCGAATTGAATTCAATCCAAATTATGATTTGCCTGTTCAGCATGTTCCTAGCCGAACTCTGCACTTTGTACAAAAAGAAGTGATGGAGGTTCAGGTTGCACTTCAAACCCTATATAAAAAAGGGGTTATTGAAAAAATCAGTCTACCAAAGTCACCAATTTGTGTGAAATATATTCCCTCGATCAAAAAAGGATGGAGGATGTAGGATTATTCTAGATTTGACAAATCTGAATCCTTTTGTGCAATTTAGACATTTTAAAATGGAAACATTTGTGACTGCCAAACAGCTTATTTCAGAAGCATGTTATATGGCAACTATAGACTTGAAAGATGCATATTATTCAGTGTCTGTTCATTCAGAAGATAGGAAGTATCTTAAATTTAAATGGATGAACCAGTTGTGGCAGTTCAAAGCTCTGCCTAATGGGTTAACATCTGCACCCAGAATATTCACAAAATTGTTAAAACCAATTCTGGGTTTGCTGAGAAGCCAGGGGCATGTACTCATGGCATATTTGGATGATGTCTTGATTATAGGAAAGACAAAACAGTCAACAGAAGCATCTGTTGCAGTTGTGAAATCAACTTTTGAAAATTTGGGGTTTCTAATTCATCCAAAGAAATCTAGGTTAACACCATGTACCTCTATTAATTATTTGGGGTTTACAATTGATTCAGTCCAAATGAATACTACTTTGCCCAGGGAAAAAAGGGTGGATTTGATTAAAGATTGTAGTAATCTCCTAAACGAGCAAAAACCCTAAATTAGACAGGTGGCTCGTGTACTGGGAAAATTAGTAGCAGCATTCCCAGCAGTTCAATTTGGACCATTACATTATCAACAGCTGCAGAGAATTAAAGAACAGGCACTGAGAAAGCATGTTGGTCATTTTGATAGAACCATGCAACTAACAACAAATGCAGTTTCTGATCTGCAGTGGTGGATTCTACATGTCTCAAGCAGTTCCAGCAAAGTGCTGATTGAACAACCTTCCATGATATTACAAACTGATGCCAGTGCACTAGGATGGGGTGCAACTGACTTAACATCTAGCTGCGGAGGCAGATGGAATCAGGAAGAGTCATTGTTACTGCAGACATGGGGAATTAACTATTTGGAGCTTCTAGGATGTTTCTATGGACTCCAAGCTTACTGTTCTAACACAACTAATAAGCATGTTCAAGTTCAAATTGATAACACAACAGCAGTTGCCTATATTAATCATATGGGTGGAATCAAGTCGGTGTCATGTGACAAAATGGCTAATCAAATTTGGTCTTGGTGTATTGAAAAGAATATTTGGATTTCAGCTATCCATCTACCAGGTAGAATGAATACGATAGCAGACACCAGGTCACGAAAGTTCCATGATAATAAAGAATGGATGTTGAATCAAGAGGTATTCAATGATATAGTAACCAGAGTTGGAATGAACGACATCGACTTGAATCATCAGCTATCGAGATATGTCTCATGGAAACCAGATCCAGGAGCAGTGGCGATTGATGCTTTCTCGTTACATTGGGGTGGTATGTTTTCATATATATTTCCACTTTTCTGCCTCATAAGCCAATGTTTGCTTAAAATCAGGCAAGATGCTGCTTCAAGGGTATTGGTAGTACCAGATTGGCCTATACAGCCATGGTATCTGTTGATATTAGAATTAACAACACAAATGTTGATGAAAGTCCCAAAAAGGAGTAATTTATTGTTGCATTCTGTAACAGGGTAACAACATCCATTATACCATCGTTTGGATTTGTTGATTTGCAGGTTTTAAGAATGCCTTTTCTGGGACAAGGACTGTCTGAGCATACTGTGGACATGCTTACGGCAGCCGGGAGGAAGAGCACTCAAAAACAGTACCTTTCTTATATTAAGAAATGGGAAGAGTTCTGTGTACAAAAGAATGTGCAATAAAGTACTGCAGATATTTCAAATGTTTAGAATTTCTGTCAAAACTTTATTATGATGAATGTCTGAGTTGTAGTGCAATTAATTCAGCCAGAAGTGCATTGTCCTCATATTTGGTTCTGGATTCAGAAAGAAACTCAATTGGGTCACACCCAATTGTTTCCAGACTAATGAAAGGAATCTTTAATTCCAAACCACCGAAACCTAGGTACGTGACAATCTGGGATGTAAGTGTGGTATTGAAACTACTTCGTGAATGGTCATCAAGTGTGTCTTTACCTTTGGTCAAGCTCAGTATGAAAGTATTCATGCTTATGGCATGAGTGACAGCACAACGAGTGCAAACACTTGGAAAATTACGAAAAGACAGTATGGAAGTAACTGAAGACAAGGTTACATTCTATATCTATGACCTACTAAAGTAAATTAGGCCAGGTGTGACAGGATTTAAAATTATGCTAGCAGCATATCCAAATGATCCATGTCTCTGTATTAAGACATATTTATTAAAATACATTGAGGTCACAAAGAATTTGAGAATACAGAAACTGGGTTGTTGATCACACACAAGAAACCACACAAGAGAGTTTCAATACAGACTATTTCCAGATGGATAAAAGAAGTCTTAACAGCTGCTGGTATTAACACTTATGTTTTTACGTCTCACTCGACTAGGGCAGCAGAAACGTTGGCGGCCAGGGCAAAAGACGGCCCCGTCGAGCATATCCTCGCAGCCGCCGGGTGGTCCAATGAGTTGATGTTTCAACATTTTTACCATCGGCCTATTGTTAATGCGGGGTTGTTTGCAGAAACTATTTTAAGTTCTGTGTAAATTCCTCTGGTTTAAAGGGGATCTGATTCATTTCATTATTGAAATGAATTACTGCATTTGTGGTACAAAGGTTATTATGAATGCATGATTGATTATTCTCGTTCCGAGTCAATCTATGCAGTGAGAAGCCGGGATTGATCCACGGCATGAAATCACAAAGCTTTAAAATCTTCACGTAGTCACTCACGTGACTCCGAAGTAAAATAGTAAGATTAAACGAGAACTTACCTAAGTTTGAAGTTTGATCTTTATTTTATGAGGAGTTACGTAGGTGATTACGTGCCCACCACGACCCTACCCTCTATCATAAAGGTCAGATGGAAGTTCTTGTATTACTCGTTTTATTATGAGACTATATTACTTCGGTTGGTGTTTTTTGTGATTTCACACCGCTGCTTTGAAGATTGACGCGCAGGCGCACTGGCGGGGTTCTTCACGTAATCACCTACGTAACTCCTCATTAAATAAAGATCAAACTTCAAACTTGGGTAAGTTCTCGTTTAATCTTACTATTTAATCTGTAATTATGAGCAGGGAAAGTCTGGGCAGCTTCCCCTTCAGGTGGTGTGCTTCCCCCTTTTTCCTTCCTCAGCCCCAATGTCCTTCCTTTGACCAATCTCTGCATGTGTTCTCCCTGCAGAAACTGCACATGGATGCTTTTTGTGGGGGGTTTTCTCCCACTTAGTTATCTTCCTAACTGTCACCTCTCCTGGGAGCCTACACCTTTCTTAGGTTTTGCAGGTTCCAGCTTTGCTTGACATTGTATTGTCTTGTCGAGGCCAGTTCATTGGCTATATTTAAGAGGGAGCTAGATGTGGCCCTTATGGCTAAAGGGATCAGAGGGTATGGAGAGAAGGCAGGTACGGGATACTGAGTTGGATGATCAGCCATGATCATATTGAAAGGCGGTGCAGGCTCGAAGGGCCGAATGGCCTACTCCTGCACCTAATTTCTATGTTTCTATGTCTTTTGGTTATTCCCTAAATAAGTGGGAAAATAACGTTGAAGATTTACATTTGATGTTAGAATCCAGTTCGATAATTTTGATGTTGAATAGAAGGCGGATAGACAGCCACAAGATTGGATTCCACCAGGTGGTGCTGCTGCTGCCTGCAGCACGCACCCAGAGTGCTTTCTGGGGTAAATGAATTAATTTAACCTCAGTTGCGATTTCATAGATACAATGCACTATCAAATATTTATTGCAGTTTGCAAAGTTTAATTACGTTCATCAATTAAATTAATATGTTTCACACATCTTTCATTTGAGGGCAACAAAATACTTGTGTGGCGTTTCTCCCAAAACGTCACCCATTCCTTCTCTCCAGAGATGCTGCCTGTCCCACTGATTTTCTCCTGCATTTTGTGTCTACCTTCCCTGTGACCTTGTGGGTTTGCTCTGGGTTTATTTTGAGATATAGCATGGAAACAGGTCCTTTGGTCCACCAGGACTGCACCAACCATGATCCCAACGTACACTTAACACTATCCTACACTCTAGGGATTTTACAACTTTCCCCAACTTACAATCAACTTACAAACCTGTACATCTTTGGAGTGTGGGACAAAACCAGAGCACTCCGAGAAAACCTACAAGGTCACAGGGAGAACGTAAATCTCCGTACAGACTACACCCATAGTCAGGATCGAACCCGGGTCCCTGGTGCTGCGAGGCAGCAACTCTACAGCTTTGCCACTATGCCGCCAAATCCTCAGTTTTCATGCTCTGCAAATGTTGTCAAATAAGAATAATCATGGAGAGACACCCAGCAGATGAACAGAAAGTGGGAACACCACAGTTTGGGAGTGAGGGGTAGGCCATGGAGATGAGGAAACACTTTTCACCCAGAGAGTTGTGAATCTGTGGAATTCTCTGCCTCAGAAGGCAGTGGAGGCCAATTCTCTGGATGCTTTCAAGAGAGTTAGATAGAGCTCTTAAAGATAGCAGAGCCAAGGGATATGGGGAAAAGGCAGGAACGGGGTACTGATTGTGGATTATCAGCCATGATCACAGTGAACGGCGGTGCTGGTTCGAAGGGCCGAATGGCCTACTCCTGCACCTATTGCCTATTTGCTATTGTCTATTGCCAAAATGTAAGCATAAGTGCACGACATTTTTTCAGTGCACAGCGCTCAAAATTAAAATTAAAATATTGAGGATAAATCCAAGCGCGGAGGATAAGTTGAAGTCAGACAGATACAGCAAGAAACACGCTGAGTCTGCACTGTCCACCGACCACCCGTTTACTAATCCAACCCAAAGCTACTTATTCTCCCTGCATTTTCAATCAACCCTCCCAGATTCCAGCACTCATCTATACACGAAGGACAATTTACATTAGTCAGTTAATCTACTCGCCTACACGTTTTTGGGATACGGAAGGGAATTGGAGCACCCGTAGGAAACCCACACAGTCACAAGAGGAACATATTTTATTTTTATTTTATTTTTATTTAACCTTTATTTAACCAGGAGAACTCTTGGATAGTCCCAGAGGTTAGGACTCAATCAGATCTATGGAGCTTTGAGGCAACAATTCTACTAGCTGAGCCTCTGTATTTCCTCTCCGTAGTAAACTGCAACCAAATAGCAAGGACAATAAATAACCCATTGTCACGTCCATTTTCACTTATCCAGATTACCCATTCGTGCCGCAAGTGCTGACATATTCTGTGTCCATAACTAAAAGCAATTCCACACAAAATAAATCCACACAGTTTAGTTTTTAAAGCAACATTTATGGGCCATTATAGAAATAATTGCCTTCTCAGAGTTTTAGTGGTATTATTAAGTGGTACCCTCTTTGCAACTTAAAACTAACATATTTTCCTCTCTTTCTCAATTCTGACCTGAAGAATGAACTTTGTTTCTCTCTTCGGAGGCAACTTCTCCTGCTGAGTATTTCCAACATTTTCAGATTTTATTTCAAATTGCCCACATCATCAGTATTCTGATTTTCCTGGTTTGATTAACACCTTTGTCCTGATAATCAAATTAATGTTGCCTTGCACGCGGACATCTGGATGCTGTCCACGTGGAATTTGTTCTCCCCTTAACAATGTGGGCTCTGGTGGATGTGGATGTGGAGAGGATGTTTCCACTCATGGGGAGAGTCTAGGACTAGAGGTTGTAGCCTCAGAATTAAAGGACGTTCTTTTAGGAAAGAGATGAGGAGGAATTTCTTTGGTCAGAGGGTGGTGAATTTGTGAAATTCTTTGCCACAGAAGGCTGTGGAGACAAAGTCAGTGGATAGCTCTTAAGTCAGAGATAGATAGATTCTTGATTAGTACGGGTGTCAGATTATGGGGAGAAGGCAGGAGAATGGGGTTAAGAAGGAGAGATAGATCAGCCATGATGGAATGGCGTAGACTTGATGGGCCGAATGACCTAATTATACTCCTATCACTTATAACCTTATGATCTCCCCCCACCCTTCTGGTGCTTCTTTCCTCCCACATCCTAAAGACGTGCAGGCCGATAAGCTAATTGGCCAGTGCTAAACGTCCCTCAAGTGCAGGTGAGTGGTAGAACCTGGGCTGAGTTGGTGAGAATCTGGGTAGGTTAGGTTTTAGGGAAAGTCGTTGCGGAACGGGTTGAATTGCACCGAGAGCCAGCACACACTGAAAATATTCACCAAAACGTGGCAAAAGAACACTCTATGCTGAATGTGCATGTACTAGAGCAACAGGCGATGTTGCCACGAAGAGGCTTCCTTGCAGATCTAATCATTCCCTGGAAGAGCTAAACATTCCCTAAAAAAGAGATTCTCCAATGCACTCGGACTGGAACTCGTCTGAACCAAGCCGACCTACCGCAGTTGAAAAGTGATGGAGTAAAAGCAGTGGCTCTCTGTGTTCTGCTAACTGAATTCTATTGTACCTACAGTGCCATCCAACAACATCATCATGAAGACATTGGTTAAGCGAGAAAATGTGAAGGTGTTCACTGAGAAAATACTGCTGCTGTTAAATCGAGCAGGTGAGCATCATATCTGGAGGTATGGTTTTAATTGTGTTTGCTCTGCATGTGATCAGTGACTCCCACATCCCTCTGTATATTAATTGCATTGTTTGAGACGCAAGCACAATAAATGTCACATCGACACACAGCAAAACTGAAAAAACAGCATATTCTATGCTTACCCAGTCATTATGCTCTGTTTCCACTTTTAAAGCAATGGTGAAATACAAATAGCATAACAATGCATGCAATTAATAATCTAGTGCACATTTAGTCAAATAAATGGTATTCAGTGTCTTCCACTTCTCATGTGTTTTGGAGTGGAATCAACATTTGATTCATGTTTTATATTTTGGGGTTTGTTTGTTGTTGGCATCTTTGCCCATCTCCAATTTGTCCTTTGAGAAGATGGTGGTGAGCTGCTTTCTTCAACCACTGCATTTCGTCCGATGAAGAAGTTCCCAAGGATCTCGAGGGCAGGGAGTTCCAAAATTTAGACCAGGTGCTGATGAAACAATACAATATATTGCCAACTAAGGATGGTCTATGACGTGGAGGAGAACCTGCATGTGGTGGCTGGCAATGGTCATTTCTACCAATGCTAAGTTGGACAGATGCGTCTTGGAGGTGTTTAGTAACAATTTGTCACTAAACACCTCCAAGACCAAGGAGCTGATTATTGACTTCAGGAGGTCCCATAATGGAGAATACGCCCCAATCTCCATTTACGGGGAAAGTGTGGAGAGAGTGTCCAGCTTTAAGTTTCTGGGCACTCACATTTCAGAGGACCTCACATGGTCCAACAACACCGCTGCGCTGGTCAAGAAGGCACAGCAACGACTGTTCCTGAGGACATTAAAAAAGACTGGTCTGCCCCAACAGCTGCTGACAATGTTCTACCGCTGCACCACAGAGAGCATATTAACGTATGGCATCTCTGTGTGGTATCTCAGCTGCACGGAGGCGGAGAGGAGAGCTCTTCAGCGCGTCGTCCACAGAGCGCAGAGGATTATTGGGACAGAGCTACCAGCCTTGGAGGGCATCTACCACACACGGTGCCTCAGGAAGGCCGTCAGCATCCATAATGACTCATCACACCCTTGTAACGGACTGTTTGAACTACTTCCCTCCAGCAGACGTTACAAGGCCTTCTACGCCCGAATCTCCAGACTCAGAAACAGCTTTATTCCAAGAGCTATAGCGGCTCTGAACCGGCCCTGGTGGGTGCCCCCCCACCCACCCCCCCTGGACAGTCTCCCTCGGATGGTCACGTCACTCAGCTTGCTTATTTATTTATTTTACTTTTCTTGTACATCGGTGGAGCTGCATACTAAATCTCGTTGCACTGACGTGCAATGACAATAAAAGATATTATTATTATTATTATTATCTGTCACAGGTAGATAGGTGAAGATGAGTCATATAGTTTTAGCCCTCTTGTTGGTTCACCCACTTCCTACCACAGTCCTAGGCTGGCAGCCATATCCTTCAGGACCCGGTCTGCTTGCCCTGTCGTGGTCTTACCATACTGGTCATTGGACATTGAAGCCCTAACTAAATACAGTGCTTCTTTTGAGGGGTGTTCAACATGGACAAGCACTGATTCATTGCGTGAAGGAGGGCAGGAGGAGGTTAAATAGGAAGAGATTTCCCTGCCCATGTTAGATTCAATGCCGTGAGATTTCATGGGTTCTGGAGTTAATGTTGAGGACTTGGAGGCCTACTCTCCTCCGCTTCTTGCAGGTGTATTAACGTGTTGTCCCAACTCCTGGCTGTCCTGTACACTATATCTAAATAAATCTATTGTGTACTTATGAAACAGGATTTAAATTCCAGATGTTGAGTTGAACCTGGTGCCCAGATTATATTCCTCTGTGTTAAGCAAATGGTGATTTAACTGCTGGGTTACCATGTCCATGGCTGGTTCTGAATTTAGCTCCAAGAAGTTTGTATCAGATGATATTCTGCAGATAATATTAAGCAGGTAATAGCAGCTAATAATAAGGTTAGCACCAAGAGATTTTATAAGTACATAAAGGGAAAAATGATAACCAGAGAGAGAATGGAATCAAAACGGTCAACTCTGTGTGGAACCACAGGAGATGTGGCAAGGTTCTTAACTGTGGAGAAAGACTCGAGGACCGGGGTATTTGGGGCAGTCGATGGAAGTGTCTTGACAGCTGTCAGTGTTAGGATCGAGGAGGTGCTGAAGGTCCTGACGTGTATGAAGGCAGATAAAATCTCCCGGGCCTTATCAGATATAATGGAGGACACTGGGAAGCTAGAGAAGAAATTACAGGTGTCCTGTCTGAGATTATGTGTCATCATTAAATACGGGTAAGGTGTGGAAGACTGGAGAGTGGCAAATGTTGTGCTTCTATTTAAGAAGGGCTGCAGGGAAAAGGCTGGGAACAACAGGCTAGTGAGCCTAACATCTGTGGTCGGAAAGTTACTAGAGAGTATTCCGAGGGATAAGATATGCATGGATTTAGCGTGCAAGCGCTAGTTAGCAATAGCAGCATGGTTTTGTACGTGGAATATTGTGTCTCATGAATCTGATTACGTTTTTTAAAGATGTGACCAAAACGGTTGATGAGGGCAGAGCTTTAGACTCTGTATCAGTGGATTTCAACAAGGAATTTGACAAGGTTCCACATGGTAAGCTGCTCTGAGAGGTTAGATGGCATGGGACCCAAGGAGAGCTAGCTGACAGGATAGAAAATTGGCTTAAGGGAAGGAAACAGGGTGATGATGGAAGGTTGCTCTTCGGTCTGGACGCCTGTGACTAGTGGTGTGCTTCAGGGATATGTCATCTATATCAATGATTTAGCTGAGAACGTACAAGGCATGATTAGCAAGTTTGCAGATGACACTAAAGTGGGAGGTATTATAGATAGTGAACATGCTGGTAAAAAAATTGCAGCAGGAACTTGACCAGTTGGGTAGGGCAGGTGGGCTGAGAAATGGGTGATGGAATTTAATACAGAGAAGTGCGAGGTGTTGCATTTTGGGCAGTCTAACAAGGGCAGGACCTACACAGTGAATAGCAGGGTTCTGGGGAGTGTTGTAGAGCAGAGTGATCCAGGAGTCCAGATGCATAGATCCTTAAAAGTGGTATTACAAGTGGATGGTTAAGAGATTTTCTGTCCATGGCCTTCATCAGTCATGGTATTGAGTATAGAAGTTGGGAGGTCTTGTTACAGTTGTATAAGACATTGGTGAGGCCACAGTTATAGTATTGTGTTCAGTTTTGGTCACCATGTTATAGGAAAGATGTCAAGTTGGGAAGTGTCAAGAGAAGATTTACCAAGATGTTGCCACGACTCGAGGGCCTGAGCTATGGAGAGAGATTGAGCAGGCTCAGACTTTATTCCTCGGAGCGCAGGAGGACAAGGGGTGATCTTATAGAAGTGTATAAGATCATGAGAGGAATAGATCAGGTAAATGCATAGAATCATTTGCCCAGAGTAGGAGAAATGAGAACAAGTGGACATAGGCTTATGTTGAGGGGGAAAGATTTCATAGGAACCTGAGGTTTAACGTTTTTACACAAAAGGTGGTGGATGTATGGAACGAGCTGCTGGAGGAGTGAGTCAAATTCTATCCTGTTTTTTTTTTCCAACTGACTCTTACCTACAATCTCAGATACACTTAGTTTACTTTTAGTTTCGAGATACAGCATGGAAACAGGCCCCTCAGCCCACCGACCCCATGCCAACCATCGATCACCCTTCCACTAGTTGTATGTTATCCTGCTTTTGCATCCTATACTGGACTTGCTGATAGGAACCAATTAACCTACAAACCTGCACGTCTTTGAATTATGGGACAAAACCAGAGCACCCAGAGAAAACTCATGTGGTCACAGGTAGAATGTACAAACTCCACACTGACAGCACCCGTGGTCAGGATTGAACCTGGGTCTCTGGTGCTGTGAGGCAGCAGGTCTACCACTGCACTACTGTGTCGCTCTTACTGGATATTACTGGAAGAGGAGAAAATGAGTGAGAATCCAGGTGGGGCACAGGGGAACAGGTTATTTGTAGATAGGTTACCTAAAGCTGGAACATTCAATGTCCATACCTTTAGGTTGTAAGCTACCCAAGCAGAATATAAGATGCTGTTCCTCAGATTGAGTGTGGCCTCACTGACAATGGAGGAGGCATAGCACAGAAAGGTCAGTATGGCAATGGACAGGGGAGTTAAAATGATTAGCAACTCGGAGATCCAGGAGGCCTTAGCGGACTGAGTGCAGGAGTTCATCGAAATGGTTACCTTGCTTGGTCTCGCCGATGGAAAGGAGGCCACATCGGGAACACCAAATGAGGTAGATGAGGTTAGAGGAAGTGTACGAGAACCCCATGCTCATCTGGAAGGACTGCTTGTGTCCCTGGATGAACGTGAAGAACGATGTATAGGAACAGGTATTCTCATTTCCTGTGGTTGATGGGGAAGGTACTTGGGGAGGAGATAGTTTGGGATGGAAGGGTGAGTGAACTAAGGAGTTGTGGAGGGAGCAGTCTCTACAGAAGTCAGGAAGGGGTGAGAACTCTATCCTTGTTCCATCTGGGGGAAGGGGGAGCAAGAGCAGAATTATGGGACAGAGGAGATGCGGATTTGGTTCTTGGGATCCAAATCCTGTATATGGATTTTGGGAAGGAGATGGAAGTGGGTGAAGGATCCATCTATGAAAGCGGGGGGGGGGGGTCACATTTACTGAAGCAACAGGACATCTTGGATGTCCTTGAATGGAAAGCATATGCGCTGAAGACAGAGAAATTGTGAGCAGGAGATAGCGTCTTGAGGCAGGGTGAGAGGAGGTGCAATCCAGGTAACTAGGAGTGATGCATTTGTAGTAAATAGGCTGTTCTCTGCGACAGGACTCAAAAGAGAATTTGTTGTGGATGAGAAGTTCCACCAGGCAGAGGGGGTGTTAATAAAGTGAAACTGATTGGGTTTCAGTTCAAGGAAGAACCGGAGGGCTTTGAGATGTTCCTGTTGGGGGATGGAGATGTAAAGGCACTGGACTTCCTTGGTAAAGATTAGGCAATGACCGCCTAGATATTGAAGGTAATTGAAGTTGTTGATGGGTATGTGAGGTGTGTCGGTGGGACCACATCTGGAGCTCTGGTCAGACCGCACCTGGAGCTCTGGTGGGACTGCACCTGGAGTTCTGATGATAACAGATATTGGTCCCTTGACCCAGTGAAGTATCTACTTGTCATGGAGGGAATGTGGTGAAGATTCACTGCTGGTTTGTCATGCGGGACATAACCAAAGTAAACTGTGACTTCATTCTCCACAGTTTAGAAGAATGACAGGAGCATGGACTTGCTAAAAGGGATTGGCAGGGCGTGTGTTGGGAGAATGAAGACCAGGAGCATGGACACTGTTTCACTGTAAGGGATAGGCACTTCAGTGCTAAAGTAGGCAGGGGAACATTTGACATTCTCTACCGGGTGGGCTGTGAAGTTCTTTCAAAACAGATCAATAAATTGCAGGAGGTGAAGGGGTTTGGAGATCAGGGAATGGTACAGGAAATGTGTTGAAGTGGGAGATCATTCACAGTGAGTGGGGGCAATTCATGAGGGACTGGAAGTACATCTCCTGGTTCATGGAAAAGTAATTTGATCTGCATATGTGAAGCTGGACCACATGTATGCTGGCTCTCAAATAGATGCAGTGATCCCATGGTGTCGCTGGTTTATAAAATTCTTTAATTTATTCCACACCAATTAGCACGTGGCACAAACTATCAAAGAAAGGGTAACTGCACACAACAACCACCAAGGACTACCCTCACCACGAACTTCCAAAGGTTGAACTGTTTCTAAGATGTGTTCTGTGCACCAAGGTAATGTCCACCTCTCCCTTGCCTCTTCAGATGATCCTGTCAGTATCTTCAAGCACCAGCCCCAGCCACCCCACTCTGTGCTCAAGTTCCTGCAGGATGTATTTGCTGACAAAGACACTGCAAGAATCTTCTACCGGACCGACATGATGGTTATGATCGACATAATCGTGCGGCAGGCATCGGACCTCTCTCCGGGAGAAAAGGTTAGGACACCGAGTTGATTAAAAAGGATTTCTCACCATTAGAACTAGCTGGCAATCACCAGAACTTTCAAAGTCGGAGAATGAGGCAGCATGGAAACATGCCCAGACACCTGTGATGGAAAGCTCATCATCTAGAGTTATACAGCATAGGACCAAGCGTAGGCAAGTGGGACTAGTGTAGCTGGGACATTGTTGGCCAGTGTGGGCGAGTTGGGCTAAAGGGCCTGTTTCCACACTGTATCACTCTATGACTCTAAACAAGCCCTTCAGCCCAACTCATTCACGCTGCCCAAATTGCCCATTTAAGCTAGTTCCATTTACCCACAAAGGTTCAAATCCAACTAAACCTTTCCTATCCCTGCACCTGTCCATACCTACCTCAACCATCTAATATGGCAGCTCATTCAATATACTCACCACTGTCTGTATGAAGAAGTTGTACTTCAGAACTCTTTTAAATATTTTATATCTCACCTTAAACCTATGCCCTCCAGTGTTTGATTCATCCTTCCCTGGGGAAAAAAACTGGGCATTCACCGTATTGATGCTCCTCATGATTGTTACAATGGGAGATAGTGCCTCGTGAAGTTGATTGAGTATTTTGAAGATTGATGAGGGCAAGGTTGTAAACATTGTCTATTTGGACCTGCAAGGCCTTTGATATTGTTTCACATGATAGGCTGCTCTGGAAAGTTGGCTCTTTGGTCCACTGAGTCCACGTCAACCATCCGATCACGCTAGTTCTATGTTATCCCACTTTTTCATCCATGCCTTACACACAAGAGGCAATTTACAAGGGCCAAATTAACTGACGAATCTGCACGTCTTTGGGATATGGGTGAAAACTGGAGAATCCACAGGAAACCCACACAGTCACAGGGAGAACATGCAAACTCGATACAGCCAGCACCCGAGGTTGGGATTGAACCTCGGTCTCTGGCACGGAGAGACACCAGTTCTGCCAGCTGCACAATAATAGCGTTTAAGAGGCTTTTATATAGACACATGAATATACAGGGAATAGAGGGGATATAGATCATAGGTAGACAGAGGAGATTGGTTTAATTGGACATCATGTTTGATGCAGGCATCCTGTCCAAAGAGGGTGTTCCTGTGCTCTACTGTTCTATGTTCCTGTCAATGATGAGACTTTCGACAGATGTGCCTCTAAGATGTCTTTCTTCTTCCTGAACCACGGAATCCCCTCTACTGGACTGGACCAAGCCCCGGCCAGTGATTTCCCTTCCCCATAAGTAACCACAGGCACCGACAGACAAAGATGGGGGTGTGAGGAGAGGTGGTGGTGTCCATTCACAGACACAAGAAACTACACATGCTGGAACCTGGAGTATTGAATGTTATCTCTATTAATAGCAGAACACTCTTATTTGATTCTTTCTTTGGTCACACACTGTAATAATATATTTTGCAGTGAACCAATGTGAATGTGCAAACCAGGACACTGTTGGGAAGGGAGCCTGGGAACTGGGGAGCCAGTGAGTGGGAAGGATGAGGGGAAATAGGCACCTCTTTGAATGAATGGGAACATGCAAACATTATTCCATGAGCCAGATGCTGAACTATCGTTATTTCCAGTCAAGTCAACTTTATTTGTCACATACACATACAAGATGTGCAGTGAAATGAAAGTGGCAATGCCTGCAGATTGTGCAAAAACAACAAAACAGAACATAACAGAACCAGTATTTACATTTTAGAAAAATTAAAAGACACAACACAACAGTAAATTAGTCCCTGGTGAGATAAGAGTTTACAGAAAGTCCAAGAAGTAGGATACCAAAACATCAGAGTTAGCATTGATCATCGCACAGTACATAGCAGGAACAAGCCTTTTTGCCCACAATGTTTGTGTCGAACATGATGGTAAATTAAAGTAATCACCGGTGGTACAGTGGCGCAGCGGTAGAGTTGCTGCCTGACAGCTCCAATGACCTGGGTTCGATCCTGACCATGGGCGCTGTCTATATGGAGCTTGTACCTTCTCCCTGTGACAACGTGGGTTTTCTCCGGGTGGGTTTCCTCCTACATTCCAAATATGTGCAGGTTCGTAGGTTAATTGGCTTCTGTAAATTGGAATAGTTTGAACTCTAACATCATCTGGTACTTGTCTTGAAATTGTGTGTGTGAGTTGTGGTGGACTTCACCCACAATATTCTCCTACTTGTTCCCACAGATCAGGATGGAGTACCTGTCGTTGATGCACGCCATCATCCGCACAACTGACTACACCAGCCACCAACACCGCTTCCCTGATCTGCAGATCACTTTCCAGCGAATCCTGGCTGAGGAAGAAAATGACCAGGCATGCCAGATGGACAAACTGATCGTCACTGAGATTTACAAAGAATTTCCAGACTTTGTTGTTGAGAATTAACTCAGGAATTCTTATGCCATAAGTATGCAATATGCAAATACTTGAGAGACTTGCTGGTGTGGTTTGTCTGCTAAATTTCTGCTCCCTATTTGACGGTGTGCTTTGAGCTGCAACTGAACCCAAAGCCTATTGCAGCCTTAGAATCAGTTTCTGATTTCTTTGCCTTCTCCAGTTGCTACAGAAATGGTGGAGCATTGTGACTAACCGTTATTGCTAGACTATATAGATTGCCATCATGTCCAGAACCTCAGTAATTCTAAAGTAGAAAAGCCATGTATTTATGTAACTACTAACCCAAGAGAGCGCAACATTGGAGGGGAGGATTTAATGTACTTTGACATCAAATTATTTCTGGAAATTGTTGGCCCCATGGTTTCCAAGGCTTAGCTAACTGGCAGGTATGCAGCCAGCAGATCGGATGCTCGACACACAGTGATGCCACTGTGAGTTTAAAAAACTGCAATGATTATTGGTCATTGTGTGCATTATCAATGAGGGTACAATTATGGCAGTTTGATGATGCAATCTTAACTTTGCCAAAGTAACACCCACCACTTCACGATTGTGGTTGGAACTTGAATAGTTTAGCAAATTGTTTTACTGACTGTCAACTTTTTGTGCTGACAGAGTTAACACTTTTCTCTCTGACAGCTTTACAGAGCATGGCAACATGCCCAGGTTGTATCACAGTGATACACAGAACCTGGGTACCCAGAACCGACTAATACTAGTATTGTAGATACATTTCTCTGCGATATTGCTGTCAGAAAATGCCAGCTAACTATAACAGGTAGTATTTAGAGATTTCTTGGACTGCCCTTCCTCATCGATGTGAATGGAGAGTTTGGTTGCTAATTCCACGTTAGCCCTCACTTCCACGACACGAGTTCAAATCAAAGATTGGAGTGTGACAGAGAACTGTTGATTGATCACCTGGGGCTTTTGGCCAGTGCTGGCATTTACTGTTTAAAACCTGCTGCTCACTAATTGGCAGCTGTGTAGCACTAAAGCTTCCAGCTGTTGTTACTGAGGTAGCTTCCTGAAGCAGACACCATCTTTGGGCCTTATCACCTGCTCAAAAGGCAAGGAAACACGGGTGTATTAAACAGACCAGGGTACTGTGGTGTGAACTGACTGAGCTCATAGACCACTCCAAAACATGTTCCTCTCCCCCTGTGTCAACCTGTACTTTGTGCAATCAGCAGCTTTCTGTGTACAAACTGCCCCATGATGGTCGGCTGACACCGCTGCTTGCAAAACCTAACCAAATGCTTCAGTTTAAGTAGCCTCAAGAGAATGGCGGTGATGGTGTTGATATGAGATGGAGTGAGAGGCCAGTCACCCGTTGCCTGCTAATCTCAGGATGTGCGAAGGACATATGTAGCTTGCCCTCTGAGCAATCCAGCAGTGACGTTGTTGTTGGGAGTGTGCAGGACATGCTGTTGCCTGCAAGAGCCTGCCCCTCCCGGTTTCCAGTGCTGCTTGCTATTTGGTATTCCACTGCTCATAGTCATTATAATTAAAGCAGCTGCAACCACAGCTTGTACCTGGTATTCTCTCTCGCTCTCTCTCTCCTGGCATGCACTGCCATTTTTGAACTATTTGGTGGGTGTTCCATTATTGCATTTTATGATGAGTTATATCCCCCCCTGACCACTACAAGGGTCTGCCCCCACCTTCCCCGAGACTCTCCCCCCTCCCCGAGAATCTCTCCTCTATCAGATGGTTAACACCTCCCTCCCCGAGGTTTCCTCCACCCTCCCCAAGGACTCTCTTCGTGCTGCTATCCAGACTGGTGTTTTGCCTTGCTGCCATTTTTCTGCATCACTTCTCTTAACATCTATAAATTGATTCACATTGGATATTGTCAGTGACTGGGGCACCTCCGTTCCATGCCCAGTGCCCTAACCCTATCCCTCCGTCCTCGTTGCCCTGTCCCCTATGCTCACTGCCCAACCCCGTCCCATCTTCTCTGTTCCAGAACTCTGTCCCCCCGCCTTGTGCCCACACCCTTGTGGTCACTCCCCTGTGCTCACCTTCCCGTCCCCACTTCTTCATATCCACCACTCTCTCCACTCTATGTCCACGATTGTGACAGGTCGTTGTCTTTTGGAAGCTGGGTGGAGTACACCCTCCAGTCTACATTAATAGTGCTGAAGTGGGGATACCTTCAGGTTCCCAGGCATAAATTGATGAGGGCAATGCAGTTGATATGGTTTCCTTGGACTTCCATGGTCCCACATGGAAGACATATCCAGAAACAATGCCTGTAGAATCCAAGATGATAGTAGGACACAGGACATATGTGCTGGGGAAGACACAACGTGCTGAAGTAGATGCAGGCAGCATCTCTGGGGAACATAGATGGGTGACATTTCGGGTTGGGACACTTGCAGTAAGTACTGGGACCCTTCCTGTTTGAAATACAGGAGATACAATCAGTAAGTTAAAAAAATTGAAAAAGCAGTTGACACAAAATCTGGTGGTGCCCTTGATAGTGAATAGGCTAGTGAGGCTATAGAATGATATTGATCAGCTGCTAAATTAGGTAGAACAATGGCAGGTGGAATGTAATCTTGCTAAGTGCAAATGATTCCTTTCAGTGAGGTCAAATAAAACAAACACATAAATAAATGAAAGGTGGAGCCCCTTCGAAGTATTGTGGAATAGAGAGTACAAGTTAAAGGTCTCTTGAGGTGTCAGCACAGATAGTCAGGTGAAAGATGCATATGGAAAGCTAGGTTTCATACCCTAGGGAATTGAGTTTTAGAGCAGGGAAGTTTCAGTACATTGGTTTAGCCACATCTGGAATATTGTGTGCTGTTTTGGTTGTCACTCTGGAGAGAGGACATGGTTGACGGGATATAAAGAAGAATTTCTTTCACCTGGAGGGTGGCTGGTATTTGGAACACACTGCTGAAAAGGTAGGGAAGGCAAAGACTCATAATATTTAATTATTTAGAAGGCCATGGACCAAGTGCTGGAAAATGGGGTGAGTGTAGAGGGGTACTTGACAGCCACATAGATGTGGTACAACTCCATCACCAGGGTTCTAATTGTCCATTAAGCTGGTGATCTACTAGTCATCCCCGCCTCCTATACACTTGGAAGACCTGGACAACCTACGACGGGTACCTCAAGATACCTCTGGGCAGAATTCTCCAGAGCCACTAATTCGCTTATCATGTCAGTGTCATCTCCCAGGACAATGTACCCAGTATGTGGCCCCAGTTACACTGTCTGGTCTCCTGGGCTACCCAATACCAGCCTCCTGAAACACGCATTTTTCCAACCTCGTCACTGGCAGGAGATTAACAGCCAGACGCAGCGGCTCGATGATATGTTTGAGCACCTCTGGACACATAGCATGCTCTTGCCGGCCTGTCATCGCTTGGTGCAGCGAGTCAAAAGTTCATGGAGGCAACAAGGACTTAAGCCTCCACAGCAGGTGCCCTGAAGCCCAGTGAGGGCAGCGCAGTGTCAGATCAACTCTTGGGGCATCTACCCATTGGGCACCTGACCTGTCAGATGCGGTGTGCAGCCCCACACTTGCTGCAGCATTCACCTGGAAATCGACAAGAGTGGAATGGATGCCAGTCGCCCACCACCACCCCCCAAGGAGGAGCAGCCCAGGTGAGGTCTTGGACCCAAGTGTGACTTTAAAATGGGCCATGGATTGAAACCAGGGTTCACCAATAGAACTGATAACATATTGATAAATCTATGTTTAACTTTTAAAATAGATCCAAAGTATGGACAGCAAGTAACTGATGATTTTTAAAAATTAAACTGAATTGGTCTCACTGGGCTACCCAGGAGGACCATTGCCGGTCCTCATTGTTGGCATGACCCGTGGTCAAGGGTGGAGTTTCCTCTTCCCCTCTCACTCCTTCCCTCCCTCCCTACTGCTCCCCCTTAAACACCATTTCCTTGCCGGCCTCTCTCTCTATCTTCTGCTTCTCCCTTTCCCCACCTTCTCCCTCCTGTCTCTCCCCAAACCTAGGCCCTCTAAGAAAGAGACTGTGACCATTCACCTGATCTATGTCCATCATGATATTGTAAATCTCAAAATATCAACCGTCCCTTGGTTTCCTTCGATCCGGCCTATCCAGACACTCATAGCTCAAGCCCGCTAGTACCGGTACCATTCTTGTGAATCTTTTCTGTACCCTCTCTAGCTTAATCATGTCCTTCCTATTCCAGGGACTGCATATGATATTCCAGGTGCACTCACCAACATCTTGTACAGCTGTACAGTAGTATTCAATCCACCTGCCAATGAAGTTAAACCTTCTCCACTTTGTCAACCAGTTTCGCCACTTTCATGGAACTATACACTTATACTCCCAGATCTCTCTTCGGGAGCACTCCCTAAGGCCCTGCTATTCATGGTAGTGGTGGAAGGGGAAAGTTGGTGGCTGAGAATTGCCTATTAATTCATCTTCCACACCCTTCAGAAAGCGGCCTGAAGTCTCACGGTAAGTTCAGGAACATTTCTACTGTTCCTCATATGGATATGGCCCCTCAATGCACAGAAGCGGAGAGGTGGCTGTGGGAGCAGCAGCTCAAGTTTCCTTTCAGCCAGTGTGGTTGCAAGGGCCGCAGTTCGTGGTGTGGGAAAGGGAAGATGAGACTGCTGCTGGAGCCCATACAGTAGCCAGGTGAGTGAGCAGGTCGAGTGCAGCCCAGCGCAGCTGCATGGAGCAACGTGCCAGCCATGAAAGGAACTGACAGCATTGTGCAGGGCCAGGCCAACCCTTACATCATTGATACCCCCCACATTCACACCATGGTCACCAGGTCATGGGCCTTAAAGTGAAAAGTATCCTTGGGCCAAGATCAGACGTGATATTTTCTGAAACTTGAGGCTTGATAGATGCAAGATGGCATCAGAGTATAGTAACTCTGTGTGCTGGCCCAGATGGGAATCTACTGGTATCAAATACAATTGTTCCACGTTATTACATGTGAATGGTTGCACTCATGGTATCATTGGATGCAAGGAACTGCAGATGCTGGTTTACAAAAAAAGGCACAAAGTGCTGGAGTAACTCAACAGGTCTGAAGAAGGTCCCAATCTCAAACATCACTTATCCGTGTTTTCCAGAGATGCTGCCTGACCCAGTGAGTTACTCCAGCACTTTGATCCTTTTATTTTCATGGTACGATTAACTAGATAGCATGCAAAACAATTATGTTTTACTGTATCTCAGTACATATGACAATAATAAACTAAAATAATTAACAGGCAATTCCTGCCCTGGTTTAAGTGCATTTGTCCAAGTCAAATTCCAACTGCCATCCATTGGCCCACATTCCCAGGAGATCTGGATCCTGCTGTAACCTAAGACAACCTTCTTCACAGTACTCTACCAAATTTGGTGTCATCCACGAACTTACTAATCACACCTCCTCCATTGTAACTGATATTGTTAATCTATATGATAAACAACAATGGATCCAGCATGATCCCTGCATCACACCATTGGTCACAGGGCCCCTAGCTGAAAAATAATGCACCACCACCAACCTGTGACTCTTCCCACCAGAGTCAATTTGAATCCAGCTCACCCTGGATCACATGTGTTCTCACCTTCTGAACTAGTCTATCATGTGGGAGCTCAGTCAAATTCATGAGACATGATTTCTCACAGACAAAGTCATGCTGACTATCCATAATAATTTGCATTTTCATTTGTCTCTAACCTCCAGTATATTTCCCATCACTGAGGTTCAGCTCACCAGCCTGTAGTTCTCTGGCTTGTCCTTGCAATCCTTCTAAAATAAAGGTACAATATTATCTATCCTCCAGCCTTCTGGTGAAAGATACAAATACCTCGGCCAGCACCCAAGCAATGTATTCTCTGGCCAGGTCCTGAGGATTTACCTACCTTTTTGCAACCCATGAATGATAAAACTTCCCCCTTTGCGATGTGATTATGTTTCAAGACCTCTCTGTTCTCTTCACTGAATTTCGTACCTTCCATTATCTTCTCCATGGTAAATGAATAGGTGAGTCCTTCATTTAAGTCCTTGCCCATTTCCCCAGAGATGACCATACTATTTTACTGAGACATATCCTGTAGACCACGTTCTGACCAAGGTATCTAATATCCCATGTCAATGTATTAATATAACATCGCAGCAGAGGAAAAGCATGTCCATACCTAAGGGCACTCCAGCCAGTCCTACTCCCCATTCGCCACACCCCTCCTTCTTTACAATAGACAAAATTACTGGAGTAACTCAGCGGGTCAGGCAGCATCTGTGGAGAAAAAGTAGGTGACGTTTCAGACTGAGGAAAATGAAAAGCTGCATGTCCATATGGAAGGTGATGAAAGAATGAAAGTGGGCACAATAGGCAGAACCATGACAGGGAGTGAGGAAGGACAGTTGGACAGAATTGCATTTATTTTAATGCAAGACTATTGGGTAAGGCGGAAGAACTCAGGGCGTGGATCGGGACGTGCGACTGGGACATTGTAGCTGTCATTGTCACGGATATCGACATGACATTACTGATGGTTCCCTCACCCATGACCTTTTTTAACTGCTGCAATCCTTGTGGTGTGGTTATACCCACAATGATGTTAGAGAGGGAGTTCCAGGATTTTAATCCAGCAACGGTGAAGGAACGATTATATATTTCCAAGTCAGAATGGTGTGTGGCTTGGAGGGCAACTTCCAGGTGGTGATATTGCCATGCTTTTGCTGCCTTTGTCCTGCTGGCTGGTAGAGATGGGGGTTTCAAAAGTGTTGTCTGTAGAGCATTGGTGAGTTGCTGCACTGCATCATGTAGATGGTACAATAGCTGTTACTGAGTGTCATTGGTGGAGTAAGTGAAAGATTGTTGTTATGGTCCCTAACAATCTGGCATTGTTGGTGTGGTGCCTAACAAGTCCCGCATAGTGTAGAGTTTCTTGATTGCTGTAGACGTTGAACATCCAGACAAGAGGAGAGTATTCCATCATACTCTTTACTTGAGCCTTGTCGATGGTGAGTAGGCTCTGGGGAGTTGGCAGATGAGTTACTCACTGCACTTCCAGTGAACTCTCCAGATGCATCCCATATTTGCTCTGTTCATGTGTCCCTTTTAGTATGGTGCCCTCCAGTTGAAACTGTCTCTTCCATTTTTATTTAGCGAATGCAAAGTCCTTTAGCCAAGCAGTTGCCTCTCTTCCATTCATCCCATCCTAACGTAAATGTTTCTCAGAATTAAGCTCCACCTGTTCCCCATCTCCTAACCTTGTCATATCTCCTTAAATCTAGTTCCTATCCTCCAAATGTTGCACCATGCCTTCTGGTCAAAGAATACATATATTGCAAAAGAAGTATCCCCAGCAACAGCTCCTGGGAAAGTCCCATTCTGCATTTCTGGTCAAATAAATATATTTTCTCCACTTTTTCATTGGACAATTTTTTGCCCAGCCCTTTTATTTCATTGTCTTTCATTTTGATGAAAAGCCTATTCGGTGCTATTTTATAAAACAACTTTTGGAAGCCGATCAACTGTTCTTCCTTCGTTGACCCCTTCTGTTAATTTATGAGAAAGTTTCACCAAAGTCTCATTGGAGTCAGGGAGACACAGTTTTCCTTTAATGAAGGAGAGCATCTGGAATTTAGCGGATCAGGTAGTTTTATTAGTTCAGGTATGTTGGAGGCCAAGGATCCCAAAACCCAGTAAAGCATGAGTTTTGTGTCAGGTTTGAGGTCTTGCTTTTGGAATATTTGAACCCTCAGAGGCCATTGACCATGCTGGTGCATTGGAGATGATGGTGAATTTCGTAATTGATGTCTGTCTTTATTGGAATATGGATTCCAAAGTATGGAAAATAGCTAATTTTTCCCGAGTCTCCTAGTGGACCTGTGTTGATAGAGGGTGGTGTTATAGGAGCATGGCTGATCGAGAACCTTTGTGAATGCAATCACTACCCAAACATATATTTTCACAAAGCATCATGGATCATTTAAACAAGTAACCTCCTGTTTAAATGACTATTGTCCTGTCGCAGTGACATCAGTCATCATGAAGTGCTTCGAGCAACTAGTCAAAACTCACATCTGCTCCTCTCTCCCTGACACCGTGGACCCTCTTCAGTTTGCGTATAGACCAAAGAGGGCCACGGACGATGTTATCGCCATGGCAACACACTGCGCTCACCCACCTGGACAAAGGAAATACATATGTGAGAATGCTCTTCATTGACTACAGCTCGGCATTCAACACTATCATTCCCTCAAAACTCGTCCCCAAGCTCCTTGATCTTGGACTGGAGCTCCATCTGTGGCTGGATATTCGACTTCCTGACGGGCAGGCCCCAGGTGGTGAGAATTGGCAGCCACACCTCTTCCTCACTGATCCTCAACACAGGCGCACCACAGGGCTGTGTGTTCAGTCCTCTCCTGTACTCCCTGTTCACGCACGACTGTACCGCCAAGCACAGCTCCAACATCACCCTAAAGTTTGCTGACGACACGACCATCCTGGGCCTCATCACAGACAATAATGAGATGGCCTACAGAGAGGAGGTAAGGGCACTAAACAACTGGTGCCAGGAAAATAGCAGCTTCTAGTTCCTCGGTGTGCAGCTTCTAGTTCCTCGGTGTGCACATCACTGAGGACCTCGCCTGGACACTGCACATGGACACAATAACTAAGAAAGCCCACAGCGGCTCTTTTTCCTGAGAAGACTAAGGAAGTTTGGCATGAACGCCAGTATCCTCACAAACTTCTACAGTTGCACCATCGAGAGTCTGCTGACGGGCTGCATTACAGTCTGGTACGGGAACTGTTCTGCCCACAGCCGCAAATCACTACAGAGAATAGTGAAGGCTGCACAGCACATCACTGGCAACTGTCTCCCGGCCATTCAGGACATTTTCCACTGGCGGTGCCTGCGGAGGGCACACAGCATCATCAAGGACCACAGCCACCCAGTACGCAGACTGTTCACCTTGTTACCGTCAGGCAGACAATACAGGAGCATGGCTGCACGTACCACCAGAATTAAGAACAGTTTTTACCATCAGGCCATCAGGTTTCTGAGCTCATAAACACATTTCACATATAAACACATTTCATACATCTGCTCACTAGCTTTTTGTTAGCACATGTGTTTTTTTGTTGTTGTGTTGATTATCTTATTATTGTCTTTTTTACCTTAACAATGTCATTTTAATCTTATTTTATCCTTGTTATATTATTGCTGAGGTGACCAGTTGTCTTGACAAACACATTTCATTGTACCGTTGACCCTGTGTTAACCTACATATGACAAATAAAACTGAAAATCGAACTTGAAAAGAAGAGGTTGAATGTTTAAAAACCCTTTCTCCATTATCCCTCCTGTCTCCCATCACTCACTCTTTTTCATTGTCAAATGTTCAACTTCATGTCTAACATTCAGCTAACGGGGAAAACTGATACAGTAACACTTGTTCCTCTATCCACTCGATGTGCCCCTTGTTAAAACACCATATTCATTGGTCAAATCTGCCTTTACAAATACGCAAAGATTGATCACCCCTGATCTTCCAATCCACTCACTGTGGCCCATGCACCTTTCATTTGCTGCACTTTCTCTGCAGCTGTTACACTAAATTGAACACTAGTCTGAAGACGGGTCTCGACCCAAAGTGTCACTCATTCCTTCTCTCCGGAGATGTTACCTGTCCCGCTGAATTACTCCAGCATTTTGTGCCTATCTTCGGTTTAAACCAGCGTCTGCAGTTCCTTCCTACACTAAATTCTCCACTGTGTCCATTTTCTCTTTGGCACTACCTAATTGTATGGTATGATTTGCCTGAATAGCGTGCAATGTTTTTCACTGTATTTCAGCATGTGACAGTAATAAACCAATACCACATTTTCAAGGAATTTAACAAAATCACAGCTGATTGTACAATTTGATAATTTCCTCACAAACATGGTTTCAACCTTCAGTTATTTTTGTTAGTGTTGTCGAGCACAATTTTGCAATCTAAAAGAACAGCTTGTCAAGAGGTAGGATTCCTGACATTGCATGACTTCTCCCATTGAGTGACATTCTTACTACCAGATTAATGACTGGGTGTTTCGTGGAAGAAAAATAGCCTCAGCCATGAATAAAACAACATTCCATTTGTCCTTTTCAGTGTTTTAATGCGTGGACTGTGAGGGCACCTTCCTGCAGCTTCTGTTGTGGGTAGTTTTAGAGGGAGGAATTATTCTCCGCATTTATTGGAGTGCACTGCCTTCCCTTCCGCCCACACGGATGACATAATTTAAATCAAGTGCTGGCCTGAGCTGGGAGAGAGCCCCTGCCCTCCTCAAACAATCCGAAGCAGGAAATGTTAATCAGGAGGGCGGGGGACTGACTCAGACACTATTGTTTGTTGGGCTGTTTCCCACTCTCCAGCCCTGTCTATAAACCCTCTCGGTCATCTTCAGGACGTTCGGCAGCACCAGACCTGCTGAACATTCAGCGTCTGCTGAAGCAGGAGGGGATGGAGCTGGGAGGAGAGCCGGAGAGAATCTCGACAATCTCGGGCCTCTGAGAGGAGTCACTATCCTGAGGCAGGATTGCTTTTTTATGCTCCGTGGCGGACAGAGTTACCATGTAACAACCGATGGATGCTGCTCAGGGTGACCTTTACCAACAGCCAAAGTACTTCCCTTCCTGAGTGTTGGTAACTGGGAACGTACATACTCAGGCAGAGAAAGTACATTGTAGAGGAAAACGAGCCATGCAACAGAAATGCCGAGGAAGAATTTTGCAACTCACAGTGCTGACAAAATCCACTTTTGCCATGGCTCCCTGGGTCAACAAGAGACTGTGGGCAGGAACAAAGTCAGGAAAGGGAGGAGATCTGGGACTGGAGAGAGGAGCGGATGGGGTCGTGAGGAGAATGAGGCAGGGCGTGATCTGGGGGAGAGAGGAAGAGGATTCACCCGGGAGGGAGAGAGGGAGCTCGCTGATAAGAGAGGGGGGGGGGCTCACCATAGAGAGAAGAGCGGGCTTACTGGGAGGGAGGGGCACATTGGTGGGAGAGAAGGCACTCACTGGAAGGATGAAGGGAGTTCACTGGAGGTAGTGAGGGGTTGAGAATACGTGGGGTTTCACAAGTAACTGCAAACGCTGGAGGTAACCAGCTGGTCAGGCAGTTGTTTCGGGTCGGGGCCATTCTTGCGGCTGATGCAGTGGGGGGGAGGGGGGTAGAAAAGAGAAAGAGTGGAGCAATGTCTGGCAAGTGATAGGTGGATACAAGTGGGGGGGGTGATTGGCAGGTGGGTGGAGTAATAACAAGGAGGTGAAAAGGAGACATAAAGGGGTGTCATAGAGTTGTGCAGCATTGAAACAGGCCATTTGATCCATGCTGACCAAGATGCCCCCCCCCCCCCCGTCTACACTAATCCCACCTGCCCGCATTTGGCCCATGTCCCTTTAAAGCATTCCTATCCAGGGGAATGTTCCTGGTGAGAGGGTGGTTTGAGTGGGAAGAGATGAGCAAAATTGGGAGGATGGAAAGATGTGACTAGTGATGAGATCACCTTGAAGGTGTCGGAAATGTCAGAGAATGATGTGTTGAATTCAGAGGCTGGTGGGGTGAAAGGTGGCGACTGACTGAGGAACTAGGGAATCTTTGTTCCATCTTGGGGTGGGGGTGTAAGTGCAGAACTATGAGGCACAGAGGAGACACAACGTGAGGGCTCTGTCCACAGCAGGAGGGGGAAACCAAAGCCTCACCTTGGGAGCAAATGCAGCAGAAACTTTGAGAGTAAGGGATGGCTTCCTTGCAAGAGACAGGGTGGGAGGGGTTGTAGTCAAGACAGCTGTGGGAGTCAGCCAGGGTTTATAGGAGACATGTCAATATTCAGTCCCCTATTATTTTCTGATGGAAAGATCAAAAAAGGGACTGGCTGGCCACGATAAAGATGAGGCATTCCAAGGAATTGGAAGTTATTGAAGTAGTGAAGAGCGTGCGAGGTGTCTTGGATGTAAATTGGAAGAGACAAGATATAATCAAACTATTTGGTAATGGGTTTGGGGTAGGAGCAGGAAAAATCATTGGATCTGCTTTGTCAGTCTTGCTTGTGGATTTTGGGGAAGAAATTTGAAATGGGCAGTGTGGGGTTGGGGAACTTTAAGGTTGGAGGTTGTGGAAGGGAAATCAACAGAGGCAGTAGATTGGTGATGGTTTGGGAAATGGTGTCCTAGTATTCAGTCGTGGGGTTATGGCCCATGCCACAAGTTCTGGATCCACCATGGCGCAGGGGTCTTCTTTCGTCGCCTCCGCCACTGGGCATTTTTCTTTGGGAGTTCTTGCCTCCCAGCGATGGCCCAACATTCCTCCTCTTGGACTCTCCCTGCCGGCATACTACCATCTCTGGACCTTTTAATTTCCAACTGCCAGCGCAAAATCAACCCTCTTGACTTCCCCACTCCCCTTCCCACTCCAATCTCACGCCTTCTGAACGCACAGCCCTCTGCTCACACGGCAACATTCCCAACATTGTTATTTAACCTGCCGACAAGGGAGCTGCCATTGTAGTCTGCCCTCTACCATGCTGAGGCCAGGTGCCAGCTCTCGGACACCTGCTCATTCCTATCCCTTGACCATGACCCCACAGACAAACACCAGGCCATTATCTCCCAGACTCACCTCTGGCGATCTCCCCTCCACAGCCTCCAATCTTATAGTTCCCCAGCCCCACTCTGCCCTCCACTATTTCTTCCCCAAAACGTACAAACAGGAATGCCGCAGCAGACCTATCGTCTCTACCTACTCCTGCCCTACTGCACTCCACATACCTTGATTCCAACATATCTCCCCGTGTCCAGTCCCGTCCCATCTGCATCTGAGACACTTCACATGCCCTTCAACTCTTCAATAACTTTTAATTTCTCGACATCCATGGCTTCAGCTTTGCAGTTGCCAAGTTAATGTGGAGTGTCCAGTGGGTGGTGTACAGTGCCCAGTGCCCAGCACTCAATGTACAGTATCCAGTGTGCAGTATCCCCAATATCCAGTCCCCAGTGACACGTGTCAATCATTCTGCTGTGGACCCTGCAACACTTTACCTGTTTCACAGGACATCCCTGACAAAGCCCATGGGTAGCCATGACTGTCGGTGGGGCAGGAGTGCGGGGAGGAGTTTTTGGGCAAGGTAGTTGAGCTATGTCCTTTGGGCAGGGTAGGAGTGTGAGCACGGGCCGAGAGTTGGAGCAAGAGGAAGGGCAGTGGCCTGGAGTAGGGAATGGGGTCAGGATCAATGACTGCTCTCAGGATCAGGGGTAGGTAAAGGTGTCAGTGGTTGGTAGTGGGATCAATATCCAGTGCGAGGAATGGGACCAGGGGCAGGGAATGTGACCAAGGGCAGGGAATGGGGGTCAGAGTTCAGGGTCAGGGAATGGGACAAGGAGTGGGGAATGGGGGTCAGTTCGGGGTCAGGGAATAGGGTCAGAGTTCAGTGTCTGGAATGGGGTCAGAGGCAGGGAATAGGGTCCAGGTTTAGGGTCAGGGAATGGGACTAGGAGTGGGGATGGGGCCAGAGTTCGGGGAATGGGGTCAGGGCCAGGGAATGGGGCAGGATGTGGTGATGGGATTAGGAAAATGGAATAGGGTCAGGATCAAGAGCAGGGGATTGGGGTAGAGTAACCGGATTGGTATGAGGGAATGGGAGCGCGATCAGGCGCCTGGACTGAGACTGGCCCCAGCGGCGGAACTCGCACATCCTGTTGTGAAGGCTGGATCGCGGCCGCCCAGTCCGGAGCAGAGCGTGTGTCCGCATCGCCGCGGCCGCTCGACCGGCAGAGAGTCGAGTGAGTCTTCAGTGAGAGGTGGGTGACCCGGAGCCGCGGCTCTCAGGTGGGACTGGAGTCCGGGAGAAGAGAACGCGGCGACGGCGATTCGTCCTGGCAGTTGCCGGGAGCGGCAGCTCAGCCAACACTGGGAGCGGGCGGAGAGATCTCAGCATGGAGTCAGGTCAGTGTGGGCAGAGAGACTGGACAGGAGACCCGATCAGCGGGCCAGGGACCCGGGACCAGCAAAGTGGACTCAGGTCCGCAAACCCGAACAGTCTCAGATGACAGTAATCACTTCACGCCAGTGTCTCTCTCTCTCTGATCCTTACCCCCACCCCAAATCTTTCCACACACCCTCCCCCCCCCCTCCCCCACTCCGACACCCACCCCCACCCTCTCCCATCCCTTGTCCTGCCCTCTCCACCAGCCGCCCAGTGTTGTTCATCCGCGCAGGAAAGTGCAAGTCGGGTGGGAGCGGCCGACCGTGTTACGGTGAGATAGAGGCACCTCAAGGCAGCACCACCACACACACCAGTGGGGAATGTGGATGTGGGAGGAGAAGCCTCGATACATTGAACAGTACAGCATTGCAACAGGCCCTTCAGCCCACAGTGTCCACTCGGAGAGTGATGTCTTAAACTAATATATGCCTGCAGATGATCCATATCCCTCCATTCCCTGCATACCCATGTTCCCCATCCAAAAGCCTCATAAATGCCACTCGACCACCGCCTGGCCAGACGTTCCGGGCACTCAGCACCCTCCGTGTAAAATACTTGCCCCGTACAAATGTTTAATTTCTCCCTCTGATCTTAAAGTTACCTCTCTCGTCTTTGACTTTTCGACCCTGAGAATAAGGGTCTGACTGTCTATCCTTTCTGAGCCTCACATAGTTTTATACACTTCTGTCAGGTCTCCCTACAGCTTCCGAAGTGCCAGAGGAAACTAATCCACATTTGTCCAACCTCTCATTATGGCTAATACCCACTATTCCAGGCAGCAGTCTGGTGAAACACTTATGCACCCTCCCCAAACCCTACCCATCTTTTCTGTAATGGGGTGACCAGAACTGAACACAATACTCCAAATTAAGCTGAACCAAAGTTTATACAACATGAGGTGGAGGAGGATGACGCCCTCAGTGAATCAAAGAGTGTATAAAATGTCCTCCCCTCAGGAGCAAAGCTTCTCACTGATGCCTTTAGTGAGAACCCATCCATGATCCAGCAGGCATTGTGACTATCTGGTGGGACACGGAACTGTCTTGTGGGACACGGTGGTGGGAGATGGGAATGTCTGATGGGAGATGAGACTGTGTGAAGGGAGGTGAGAGGGTCTGGTGGATGAAGAGACTGTCTGGCTAGTGTTGAGAATGTCTGGCTGCTGTTGAGACTGGAAGGAGTGAAAATTGGGTGAATGTTGCGCAAATTATAGATGAGTGAGTTAGGCAAAAGAGGTGATGGAAAAGAAATTAAAAAGCAAGTTCAAGGTGAGGGTTGGGGACAGCTTGCAGAAGTCTAGCTTTATTGGTGAGGGTTAGGAGGGAATGGAGAGGAGAGACAGAGGACCCTGATCACAGGTGGCAGACCTTCTGAGGAGGAAGTCCAGAAACTCCTAACATGTGGAGTGGGGTAAGAGGCAGCAGTGTAATATCAGTTGAGAAGCTGGGTCTTATCTTTACATTGCAGCTTGATCAGATGTTGATGGCCTGTGTTTCAAAATGTTACCCAGACCTTATTCTGAAGCCTAAAGCTGGTCTGAACTATAGCTAGTCACATCTGTGTGCCTTGGATAAGGTTGGCCACACCGGGGAATTCAGACTGAGGAAAAGAGAAGGTTTCAGGGAACAAAGTAGACAGGTACATGGATAGGACAGGTTTGGAGGGACATGGACCAAAGGCGGGCAGGTAGGACTAGTGTAGCTGGGACACGTTGGCAGGTTTGGGCAAGTTGGGCCGAAGGGCCTGTTTCCACAGAGTATCACTGTATGACTCTATGACTCTAAATGAGATTCAAAGTAATTGTTTTGCCAATAATATGGGGTTGTAGCGTGAAATTTGTAGCACAGACCAACAGTGTTGTCCAATTGACCTCTGTCCATATAGACCAACTCTATCTACCATCATTAGGACCATAACCTTCTACTCCTTGCCTATTTGATTATCTGCCCAAATGTTTCTTAAATGCACTAATTGTATCTCATTCCATTGCTTCTTCTGGCAATGTGTTCCAGATATTAACTATTCTCTTAAAAAAACGTATCCTTTAGATCCCGTTTAAAGTTCCATTCTCTCCTCCTGAACCTATGCCCATTTGTTTTTGATACTCCTACCATGGAAAAAAAGATTCTGACGGCCTACCCTATCTACGTCTCTCATATTTTATACACCTCTATCAGTTCATTCCTCAGCCTCTGGCACTCCAGGGAAAGCAAGGCCAGCCCATCCAATCTTACCCTATAACTTAAGTCCTCCAATGCAGGCAATGTTGTGGTGAATATCCTCTGCATTCTTCCAGCGCAAACACACCCATCCTACAATGCGGTGACTAGAACAAGACATTGGTGAGAAGATAGACACAAAATGCTGGAGTAACTCAGCGGGACAGGCAGCATCTCTGGAGAGAAGGAATGGGACAGCATTTTGTGTCTAGCTTTGGTGTAAACGAGCATATGCAGTTCCTTCCTACACAAGACATTGGTGAGGCCACATTTAAAGTATTATGTTCAGTTTTGGTCACCCTGTTTTAGGAAAGATATTGTCAAGCTGGAAGGGTGCAGAGTAGATTTACGAGGATGACGCCAGGACTCGAGGGCCTGAGCTATAGGGACAGGTTGAGCAAGCTAGCACTTTATTCTTTGGAGCACAGGAGGAATAGGTGTGATCTTCTAGATATGTATAAGATCTTGAGAGGAATAGATAGGATAAATGTACAGAGTCTTTTATCCAGAGTATGGGAATCAAGAAACATAGGGCATAGATTTAAAGTGAGGGGGAAAAAGGATGGTATGTATATGGAATGAGCTGCCAGAGGGGGTAGTTGCGGCAGGTACTATCAGAATGTTTAAAAAACATTTGGACAGGTACATGGATAGGATAGGTTTAGAGGGTGGTGGGACTAGTGTAGATGGGGCATATTGGTCAGTATGGGTAGGTTGGGCCAAAAGTCCTTGTTTCCATGCTATATGACTCTATGACAGAATTGCACACAATACTCTAAGGTACAGCTTAACCAGTGTTTTGTAAAGTTGCAACATAACTTAGGGCGACACTGTGGCTCAGCGGTAAAGTTGCTGCCTTACAGTGCCGGAGACCTGGGTTCGATCCTGTCTATAGTTGCTGTCTTTACAGAGTTTGTACGTTTTCCCCGTGATTGTGTGGTTTTTCTCCGGGTGCTCTGGTTTCCTCCCTCATTCCAAAGACGTACATGTTTGTAGGTTAATTGGCTTCGGCAAAAATTGTAAATTGTCCCTAGTGTATAGGATAGTGCTAGTGTACGGGGATCACTGGTTGGCTTGGACTCCTTGGGCCAAAGGACCTGTTTACACGCTGTATCTCTAAACTAAACTGAACTAATGTTCCCAACTCCTTCATTCCATGTCACAATCCATGAAGACAAGTATGCCAATGATAGACAGAAAGCTCTGGAGTAACTCAAAAAGAAAATCTCCTGATTGGCAAACATGTTCACTCCCCTTCTTATTCCCAAAAAGACCTTTCTGTCCTGGGCCTCTTCCACAGCCAGAGTGAGGCCAAATGCAAATTGGAGGAACAGCACCTCATATTTTGCTTAGGCAGCTTACAACCCTACGGTATGAACGTTGATTTCCCTAAATTCAAATAATCCTTGCATTCCCACCATTCCCCCTACTCGTGCTACTAGTTCCACTGTTCCCATCCTTGTATCCCTTTGTTTTGTTTAGTTTAGATTAGTTTCGAGATACAGCTTGGAAACAGGCCCTTGGGCCCACCGAGACCGTACTGAGCAGCAATCCCCACACACTAGGGACAATTTACATTTATACCAAGCCAATTAACCTACAAACCTGTACTTCTATGGAGTGTGGGAGGAAACTGCAGATCTCTGTGAAAACCCATGCAAATCACGGGGAGAATGTACAAACTCCGTACAGACAAGCACCCGTAGTCAGGATTGAACCCGGGTCTCTGGCGCTGGATGGCAGCAATTCTACCATTGTGCCACCGTGCCACCCCTATTCTCTCTTATCACCTCTTCCCAACAATGGGCCATATGGGGTCCACCCTTCCTTTTCATCTGTTGCCAGCCCTGCTTTGTTCTGGCCTTTCCTAGAGTTCCCTCCCCTCTACTTTTAGTCTGAAGAGGGCCCTGACCCAAAACATCACCCATTCTTTTTGTCCAGGGATGCTGCCTGTTACGTGAGTTACTCCAGCATGTTGTGTCTATCTTCGGTATATACCAGCATCGGCAGTTCCTTTCTACACAAGACAAGGAACTTCTGCCTTCTTCATCACCCTATCTACCTATGTTGCATCTTTCAGGGAATTATGAACTTGAACCAAGGTCCTCTGTTCATCAACATTCCTGTGTGCCCCCTTTATTTAATGTATATTTCTTACAGTGGCGAGACCAAGCTTGGACTCGGTGACCGTTTCACTGAACACTTGCGTTTGGTCCGCCAAGGCTTATTGGATCTTCCGGTTGCTAACTATTTAAATTCCCCATTCCATTCGCACACTGACTTTCTGTCCAGGGCTTCCTCCATTGCCAGAGTGAGGTCACACGCAAACTGGAGGAATGGCACCTCATATTCCGCTTGGGTAGCTCACAACCCAACGGTATGAACATCGAATTCTCAGATTTTAGGTAATTTCTAACTACCACCCTCTTTTCTCCCCTATACAATCAGTCTGAAGAAGGGTCTTGACCCGAAATGTCACCTATCCATGTTCTCCAGAGATGCTGCCTACTGTTACTCCAGCACTTTGTATCCTTTTGTGTATTAATCAGCATCTGCAGTTTCTTTGTTTCTGTATCTTTGTTTGACTTGCCAATATGCATCACTCGCACTTGTTGGGTCATCTGCCAAAACTCCATCAAACTTTCCATCTGATCTAAATGCTGCTGTAGCCTCAGCTAACGTTCCCCACTATCCAAAACACCAGCAATTTTCATGTCACCTACTAATTATACCTTTTACATTCACATCCAAGTCATTGGCGTAGATCATAAACAACAATGGTCTCAGCATTGATATCCTGAGACACATCACTGCTCACAGACTTGCGATCAGAGCAGCATCCCTCCACCACCACACTCAGCTTCTGCCACTGGTGTGGGAATTTGTGACATGGATTGTGACAGCGATCTCTTGATATCCTGTTCTGTCTACTTACTCTCCCAATCCTTTAGTAAAGTCCTCTGTTGTCCATCCCAACCTCACACACCTCCCGTTGTGATCTGCCTCCATCCTCTTTTCCTTTTATGTTGCTCATTAACACACTTCATTGCTTGTGTTACCACCAGGAGGAATTCCAGGAGAGCTCGCAATCTGCTTTTGTCCCTCATGTCCCTGGTTTCTGGACCGGAATGCTGTTAACCCATACAAAATAATGGCTAATTTCTGATTTTCTTCTTCTAGAATTTAAAAAACCTCCCTTGGCACCAAAACCCAGGCTTCAGAATTTGCAACCCCTGCCGGCTGTTCCAAAGACGTCTCCACTGGTTTTCCAATCTGCTCCTAAGGGCATGAAGCCGCCGATTGCTCCCAAACCCAACCTGTGCAACGAAATACCAGAGGCACCACTGACTTCACGGAAGGGAAATTTCAGCAGGTACTCAAACGACAGTGTTTCAGTAACCAACCAGCTCCTGGTTCTGCAAGTTGAGGACTTCACCTCTGCTGCTGTGGATCAGACAGTACGTGAAGCAGCCGATGTACAAATAGACTTTTCCTTGGACAGTCGTGCTCTGGAAAGAGAGACTGCACAATGCCAGGAGAATGGGACTCCAATGGGGGATGATTATATGGACCTAATTGATTCTCGAGGTGACGCAACAGCAGAGGACAGGGTTTTACTGAGTGCAGAGACTTTCGGCTTGAGCAGTGGAACACCCAAAGCAGACTCGCTAACTTTCAAACAGCAGGTGATTGTTCGAGATGCACTTTGCCACGAGCAAGGTGATGGCCTGAGCTGGAATGATGAGCTTCCAAATGATGGCAGCGGAGAAAACAGCGACAGGAGAGAAGAGGGCTTTGTCCAGGATCCCACAGAAACTGCAGACACGTGGAGCCCCCCTGAAGGAGGCAGTGAACACATTCAATTGTTAACCCGTCCAGCGCCTGCCCCTACGGATATGCAACTAAGTGAGCAGGGGGGTGGGCAGGGGGATGAGCAATTAGATGGGCAATTAGATGGGCAGGGGGATGGGCAGGGGGGGAGGAAGGGGGTTGGGCAGGGGGATGAGCAGGGGGATGGGCAGGGGGGTGAGCAATTAGATGAGCAGGGGGGTGGGCAGGGGGGTGGGCAGGGGGAGGGGAAGGGGGTTGGGCAGGGGGGTGAGCAGGGGGATGGGCAGGGGGATGGGCAGGGGGAGGGGAAAGGGGATGAGCAGGGGGATGGGCAGGGGAGTGAGCAATTAGATGAGCAGGGGGGTGGGCAGGGGGATGGGCAGGGGGGTGAGCAATTAGATGAGCAGGGGGGTGAGCAGGGGGATGGGCAGGGGGAGGGGGCAGATGGGCAGGTGGAAGTAGGGCAGGTGGAAGTAGGGCAGGTGGAAGGGGAAGGTGGGCAAAGGGAAGGGACAGAAGGGCAGGAGGAGGGAGCAGACAGACTCCAAGATTGGCATGGGGAGGGCGCAGACTGCCCCGTAGACAAGCAGGAGGAGGAAGAAGACAGTCCTCCAGGCAGACAGGAGGAGACAACAGATGGGCAGGATGAGGGAACTAATGGGCAAGAGATGACAGACAGCCCCGCAGAGGTGCGGCATAAGTGGGAACACAAGCAGGAGGAGGAGGCAGCCGGGCATGGAGAAGCATCAAACTGCCCTGAAGGCGAGCATGGAGATGGGGCAGGTGAGCGGGAGCAGGGCACAGATGAGCAGGGGCAAGGGACAGACAGACAGGAGGCGGGCAGCCCCACAGACGAAACCAATGGGCTTGTACTTGAGACTCTGTCAGCACAGGTCACTACATCTGTGAGATCAGATGTCCATGAGGTGGGGGGATGTGGGCTGGAAAGTGAAGAGCAGGGACTGGAGGAGGAAGGAGAGGGGCTGGAGGGGGGAGGGGGCATCTTTGAAGGGAGAGGAGAAGGGCTAGAGGGGGAAGAGGACAGCCTTGAAGGGCTGGAGGAGACAGGAGATGGGTTGGAAGGGATAGGACAGGGGCTGGTGGACGGAGCTGGGCAGGACAGGGAACGGCAGGGGCTAAAGGGGGGAGCGGAGGGTGTGGACAGCCTGGAGTGGGGAGGTGTGGGGCTTGAGCGGAGAGGAGAGGGGAAGGAGGGGAACGAACATGGGCTGGAAGGGGGTGTAGATTGCCTAGAGAGGGGAAGGGACATGCTGGAGGGGGGTATGGATAGTGTAGAGGGGGAAGGGGAGGGGATAGAGGGGGAAGGGGATGGGCTGGAGGAGGGTGGAGATATCCTTGAGGGGACTGGAGATGGGCTGGAGGGGAGAGCAGATGAGATGGGGAGAGGAGGAGACAGGCTGGAAGAGGGAAACGAGCTGGAGGGGGGAAGAGTTGTCCTCAATGGGGGAGTAGATGATCTGCAGGGGAGAGAGGATGTTCTCAAGGAGGGAGAGGACAAGATGCAGAGGGGAGAGGACGGGCTGGAGAGGGAAGGAGATGAGCCTGAGGGGGGAGAGTTGTTGGAAGGGGGAGGAGATGTCCTTGAGGGGGGAGAGGATGCGGTGGAGGGAGGAGGAAAGTTGGAGGGGGGAGAGGTTGTCCTTGAGGAGGGAAGAGATGTGGAGGGGGGAGGGGATGAGGTGGAGGGAGGAGGGGATGAGTTCGAGGGGGGAGGGGATGAGTTGGAGAGGGGAGGGGATGAGTTGGAGAGGGGAGGGGATGAGTTGGAGGGGGGAGGGGATGAGTTGGAGGGGGGAGGGGAAGAGCTGGAGGGGGGAGGGGATGAGTTGGAGGGGGGAGGGGATGAGTTGGAGGAAGGAGGGGATGAGTTGGAGGGGGGAGGGGATGAGCTGGAGGAAGGAGGTGCGTTGGAGGGGGGAGGGGATCTCCATGAGGAAGGAGGGGGTGAGCTGGAGGGGGGAGGGGATGAGGGGGGAGGGGTTGAGTTGGAGGTGGGAGGCGATGCGTTGGAGGGGGGAGGGGTTGAGTTGGAGGGGGGAGGGGATGAGGGGGGAGGGGTTGAGTTGGACGGGGGAGGGGATGAGTTGGGGGAAGGAGGGGATGAGTTGGAGGGGGGAGGCGATGAGTTGGAGGAAGGAGGGGATGAGGGGGGAGGGGTTGAGTTGGAGGGGGGAGGGGATGAGGAGGGAGGGGTTGAGTTGGAGGGAGGAGGGGATGAGTTGGAGGAAGGAGGGGATGAGTTGGAGGGGGGAGGCCATGCGTTGGAGGGGGGAGGGGTTGAGTTGGAGGGGGGAGGGGATGAGTTGGAGGGGGGAGGGGATGAGCTGGAGGGGGGAGGGGTTGAGTTGGAGGGGGGAGGGGATGAGTTGGAGGAAGGAGGGGATGCGTTGGAGGGGGGAGGGGATGAGCTGGAGGGGGGAGGGGTTGAGTTGGAGGGGGGAGGGGATGAGTTGGAGGGGGGAGCGGATGAGCTGGAGGGGGGAGGGGATGAGCTGGAAGGGGGAGGGGATGAGTTGGAGGAAGGAGGGGATGAGGGGGGAGGGGTTGAGTTGGAGGGGGGCGGGGATGAGGGGGGAGGGGTTGAGTTGGAGGGGGGAGGGGATGAGGGGGGAGGGGTTGAGTTGGAGGGGGGAGGGGATGAGTTGGAGGAAGGAGGGGATGAGGGGGGAGGGGATGAGCTGGAGAGGGGAGGGGATGTCCATGAGGTAGGAGCAGACAAGCTGGACGGGAGTGGACAATCCGGGGAACCATCAATGGTGATAACCTACGAGGGGGCTCCATCTGCCGAGGCCAGTGAGGCTGAGGAGGTGTTGGTGGAAGTGGGTGAGAAAGGGGTGGAGGTGTGGACATCAGGGTGCGCTGGGGAAAGGCAGGGAGCCCCCAACACGGCCCTGACGGAGGAGTGTTCCGTCGCGGCCAGCCGTGTGATGGGGGTTCCAGCACAGGTTACAGGAGGGTGGCCCCTCAGGCGGGGGGCTGGGAGCTCGGCACAGGGGAACGTGGCGCCGCTGGGTCCGGCCGCGAAGCCAGACCCAGATAAAGCCGGGACTGCGGAGTGGAGAAAAGCCAGGAGCAGGACACAGTCCCTGAGTGCCCAGGTGCCCGAGACAGTCCCTGAGGAGACCGACCCCGCACCCGGAGAGGACTACAGCCCGGTGCAAGTGCACGACTCGCAGGAAAACACTGGCGGGTTTGCTGCCAACGAGAAGTACTATGTGTTCTATCCTCGCTCCTACTCCGTGGCGGGCAGGGAGCTTCCTGTTTGTGCTCACAGGGAAACTGCAGGGTCACTTCTAGAGGAGAGCCGAATGAACAGGAAGGAAGACAACCTGTCTCTACCGAGCGTTGCTGCGACTAACCAGAGCCATGTCCCCTCTCCTGGAGCCTCCACCCCCAGCTCAGTGCTGGACATACCCGCTCCTTTTCAACTGGCCAGTATCACCAAGAAGCCCATCACCAAAAGTTCCCCATCGCTTCTGCTTGAAACGGATTCTCCCGACAAACACTTAAAACAGAGTACAAAGAAAAAGTCGTCTTTCAAGCGCTTCCTCCCAATCAAACTGTCCCTCAAGAAGAAGGTTGACAATCGGATCACAGTTGAGGTGAATGTGTGCAGGGTTGGCCCGGAGGCAGTCAGAGCCCTGGATTTTGACAGGAGGAGTTTGGGGAACTCGCCGCGGTTAAAAACTCGGTCGGGAAAGATGCGTAAATCAGATTCTGCATCCACCTTTTTTTACAAGGACAGCAAAGCAAAAGGGATGCCAAAGCATTTCAGCAGGAGCGTGTCCAGAGTTGAATCGTTTGAGGACAGGTCCCGGCACTCATATTCATCACTTCCTTTGACCAAACCCAGGTCCATTTCCTTCCCCAACACAGACTCCGCTGATTACGAGAACATTCCAGCTGTGAGCTCAGACTATGAAAATATACAAATCCCTCCCAGCAGAATGGCTCATTCAGGGCCCGTCGCCGAATTCTTTGAAGATCCCGGTAGAAATTTCTCTTCAGCCTGTGAAAATGATGGGTATGTGGACATGAGCTGCTTTACTCCATTGGAGAGCAGGCTGAGGATAGATCAGGAACTGGCGAGGTAAGCGTTGGCCTCTAATACACAGTACATTAAGATTCTCGATCTCCGTCCTCTCCAGAGCAAGAACGCATCCATAGCAATAACTGTTGTGTCCGGGGATGGGGAATTGCGTTGGTGTTAGTCAAGTCAAGTCAAGTCAAGTCACATTTATTTATATAGCACATTTAAAAAACAACTCTCGTTGGCCAAAGTGCTTTACATTTGTTATAAGAATAGCACAACAAAACAAACTACATACATATATACATGTAGCCCTCACTCAGAGGACGTCAGGAAAGGCTTGGGAGTATAGATAAGTCTTTAGTCTTGACTTAAAAGAGTCGATGGAGAGGGCGGTTCTGATGGGAAAGGGGATGCTGTTCCACAGTCTAGGGGCTGCAACCGCAAAGGCGCGGTCGCCCCTGAGCTTATGCCTAGACCGCGGGATATTCAGCAACCCCAAGTCGGCCTGGAGGTGGAGTGGTGGGTGAGAAGACTTTTTATGTAGGTGGGGGCAAGCCCATTGAGGGCTTTGTAGACATGGAGGAGGATCTTGAAGTTTATACGGAACCGCACAGGGAGCCAGTGGAGAGAGGCCAGGATCGGGGTGATGTGGTCCCTTTTTCGGGTGCCCGTCAGGAGTCTCGCTGCGGCGTTTTGGACCAGTTGCAGGCGGGACAGGGAAGATTGGCTGATGCCAGTGTAAAGGGAGTTGCAGTAATCTAGGCGGGAGGAGATGAATGTGTGGATGATCTTTTCCAGGTCATCAAACTGGAGGAATATTGTATTGGTCTATTGTCAAGTGCACTGAGATACAGTGAAAAACGTTGTTTTGTGTGCTATCCTGTCAAAGCATACTATTCACGAGTACATCAAATATGAATATCAACAAATCCAGAATATAGTGTTATAGCTACAGAGAAAGTGCGACTAGAAAAGTGCAAAGGGCACAACGAAGTAGGTTGGGCACCTCAGTACACAGGGACTGTGTCCTAATGTGCCAATTCGACAACAATGGGGAAGAAGCAATTCTTTAATCTAGGGGTACACAGTTTTAAGCTTTTGTATCTTCTGGCCATGACAGAGGGGAGAAGAGGGAATGACCAGGGTGAATATGGTCCTTAATTATGTTTCACTACTTCCCCCAGCTTGAAGTATAGATGGAGTCGAGGGGGAGAGAGGCTGGTTTGTGTGTTGGACTGGGTTGTATCCTCTGCTGTCGCCATACAAAGCTTTGATGCATCGGGATAGGCTGCTTCCTATGTTGGATTGATAGAAATTGGTATGTCATTGGAGACTTGCCAAATATGCTTGGTCTTTTGAGGAAGTGGAGGCTTTCTTGGCTGGGATGTTGATATTGTTGGACCAGGACACATTATTGGTGTAATTTAGTCCCAGGAATTTGGAGTTCTTATCTATCTTCCACTTTTGGACCGCTGATGCTGACTGGTAGGTGTACACCACACCATTTCCTGAAGCTGATGACAAAGGAGAGGTTGTTGTCTTGACACCAGGTTATCAAGTTCTCTATCTCCTTCTTGTACCCTGCCTCCTCATTGCATGAGATCTGGCCCACCACAGTGGTGTCATCTGCAAACTTATAAATTAAGTTAGAGCAGAGAATTTAGATAATTGCTGTTTTAGAGAATTTAGTCTCCCGGTCATTAGTGAATGGGGACTATAATAAGGTGGTGAGAACACAGTTATGGGGCACCAGCAATGAACATTATCACGGGGGATATTTTATCACCTGTTGTGGATGGGTTTGGGCCTGGGTGTGGGTGGAGGTGTGGGGTGAAGTGGATAGATGTGGGGAGTGGAGGTTGGCTGTGGTTGTAGTGGGTGGGTGTGGAGGTTTGGTGTGGGTGTAGATGTGGGGGGTGGGGATGGATTCGGGGGTGAGTAGTGAGGGGGGGTGGATGTGGGCGTTTGGAGTGGGAGGGTCGAGTGTGTTCTGGGTGTTGGTTGGGTGTGAGCAGATTGGAGGGTTGGTGTGTGGGATAAAAGTGGTGAGGTTGGTGTGGATGTGCACAGGGGTATGGGTGTGGCAGGAGGGTGCGCTGGGGGGGGTTAGTGTGAGGGTTGGGTGTGGAGGTTATGCGTGTGGGGATAGGTGTAGGCTGTGGTATGGGTGTGTGGGATGATGTGGTGAAGTTAGTGGGAGTGTGTGTGGGTGCAGATGTGAGGGGGGTTGGTGAGGGGTGTTGAAGTGGTGAGGTTGGTATATATGTGGGCAGTGGTGCGGGGGTGGGTACTTGAATGTGGATGCTGGGTATGTGATTTGGTAGGGGTTGGGTGTGGGCTGTGGTGTGGGCGTAGATCTGGTGCGGTTGGTTGGGGTGGAGGGCCAGTGTGGCGGGGTTGACGTGAGTGGTGGATTTAGGGTGGTTGCTGCGGGGGATTGGTGTAAGTGGTCAGTGTGGGGTTGGTGTGGTGGCGGGGCCTGGATATGGGGAGTGTGTGGACAGGTGTGGTGGTTGCTGCGGGGGGTTGGTGTAAGTGGTCAGTGTGGGGTTGGTGTGGTGGCGGGGCCTGGATATGGGGAGTGTGTGGATGGGTGTGGTGGTTGCTGTGGGGGATTGGTGTAAGTGGTCAGTGTGGGGTTGGTGTGGTGGCGGGGCCTGGATATGAGGAGTGTGTGGATAGGTGTGGTGGTTGCTGCGGGGGATTGGTGTAAGTGGTCAGTGTGGGGTTGGTGTGGTGGCGGGGCCTGGATATGGGGAGTGTGTGGACAGGTGTGGTGGTTGCTGTGGGGGCTAGATGTGGGCTGCTGGTTTGGGCGGTCGGTGGGCAAGGGTGTAGGTAGGCAGGCATGGGATGGCTTGTGTGAGGGATCAGTGTGGTGAGACAGATGTGACGGGGGCTGCATGTGGAGCATGGGTGTGGGGTTGCAGCATGGTTACATGTGTGCATGGGTATTTATGATTGGCTATGAGTGTGTGCATGCGTTTGCATGCTTGTTGGTACACGTTTGAGAGTATGTGCAAGTCTGGGTCGGTATGCATGTATGTGGGCAAACTCTAGCCATACATGCAAGCATTTGTGTGGGTGTGTGCATTCATCTCAGGGGGAGACTGGTATATAGGGTGTGCAGTGGTGTCTATGTAGAGTGGGGAATGTTTGTGGGGCAAGAGTGGGGAGCATTGAGAAAGGGAGTGGAAAGAGTGGGGAATGTGTATGGAGAACATGGAGTAGGGGTTGGGAGAGTGGGGTAGGGGTTGGGGAGAGGGATTGGGGGTGCAGTGAGCGGGGTGTGGGACAGAAAGAGTGGCTAAATCCTCAGACTCCAAGCACCAATTTCCTTCTTGATCCTTGAGCAGTCCTCCCTTATCCCTATCCCCCCCCCCTCTTCTTTATAATATAGGTATAAAAAGCCTTGGGATTTTTTAAATCTAACTAACCAAAACCATTTTGTGGCCCCTTTTGGTCCTTCTAATCGGCTGTTTTAATATTTCCTCCTTTCTTAATTTTCCTTTAAGGCCCTGTCTGATTCCATCCTTTCAGATTCAGATTCAGATTCAGAAAACTTTATTGTCTGTCGTAACAGAAAATCTTCTTTAAACCTAGCATGCTATTCCTCCTTCTTTTTGAGCGTCTATAACCTCTTTGGCCATCTAAGTTTCCTTACTTTGCCATCCTCATCCCTCCTCCTCATTAGAATATGCCAGTGAACTTCAATCAACCAGTCTTTAAACATCTCCCACATGTCAGATTTAGACTTAACCAATAACAATAGCTCCCAGTGTACCCTCCCGAGCTCCTGCCCAAGAAAGTTGTACTTTACCTTACTCCAACTTAGTACTTTCACGCAAGGTCCAGCCTTCTCCCTATTCAAAACAATAAAAAAACTTATAGACTTACGATCACAATGCCCAAAATTCTCTTCCACGTAAACCTGGCCTGGCTCATTTCCCAACACCAGGCCCAGTATGTTCCCTTCTCGTGTCGCACTATCCACATACTGTTTCAAGAAATCCTCTTGGATACTCCTCACAAAGTTTGAGCTGTACAAGCCTTTGGCACTGAACAAGTCCAAGTCAATATTGGGGAATATTAGTCACCCACCTAGACAATCATGGAGCTTTGGCGCCTTTTGGGAATCTGTCTACTTATCAGTTCCTCTATCTCCCACGCTATTGGGGGGAGGGGGGGGGGGTATAGTACAATCTCATCAAAGTGCTTGCACCTTTCTATTTTCTGAGCTCTATCCATTTTGCCCTAGAGGACGAACCCTCTCATATTACCACTCTGAGTGCCACCATGACTGTGACCAAGATTAGTAGTGCAGCTCCTCCACCTCTTTTGCCTTCCTCTCCATCACATTTGAACCATTGAAACTCCATAACATTGAGCTGCTAGTTATGTCCCTCTTGGAACCATGTTTCCATTTTAGTCACAAAGTCATAGTTTACAAGCACCAATCCAGGCTCTAAGTTCATCTCCTTTCTCCACAATACTCCTTGCATTCACACTTCAGCCCATCAACCTCACCATATTCCTTCATCTGTCCCTATCTATCTTTCCTTTGAGACTTACTGGTCCTAATCTCTCACTTCCCATCACTCCTTTCAATTTCAGACCTCCCTTTTCCTTGCTTCTCTGGTTTAACAGTTCCCGAGTAGCACTAGCAAAGCTCACTGCAAGGATATTGCACCTCCTGCAGTTTAGATGCAAACCGTCCTGCTTTGCCTCTGCCCCAGAAAATATCCCAATGGTTTAAAAATCTGAATCCCTGTCCCTTGCATCAACTCCATGGCTACGTATTAATCTGTCCTACCCGCCTATTCCTACCCTCATTAGCACGTGGCACCGGGTGTAACCCGGAGTAACCCTGTGGCTATGGGTACAGGGATCTGTATCTGTGGTCAGTTGGAGCCTTCATCTGTATGTGTGGTCAGTAACACTGAGATCACGTACCTTCATCGGTAGCTGTAGTCGAGATGTCAGGGATTTGTTGTTGCTGTAATCTGCATGTGTGGTCATGGTCAGTGATATCTGTTGTTGCATTGATCTCTATCTGTAATCAACGCCACTCGGGTATCTTGGTTTTGATTTTTTATCTGTATTTGGGAACTATGGGATCTTTGGTGCCTTGCCCTCTATCTGAGGTCAGTGATGCTGAGATCACTTACCTTGATCTGCCTCTCTAGTCAGAGTTATAGGGTTCTACTGTTGCCTTTATAGATCAGAGCTGTGTCCAAGGGAGGGGCCAGTTACACCACCCCCCCCCCCCCACCCCAGTTCCCCTCCTTAGCAACGATCCTGGGACCTGAGAGAAAATTATAGAATTCTTCTTTTGTCCATTTCCCTCAGGTTCCTATTATGTCTTCCCCCCTCACCTTAAACCAATGTCCTCTGGTTCTTGAATCTCCTACTCTGGGTAAAGGATTCTCTGCATTTACCCTATTTAATCCCCTCATGATATAACACAGATCACCTCTCGTCCTCCCGTGCCCCAAGGAACAAAGTTGTTATCTGGATCCAGATCCGTCGCAGACATGCATCTCATTGGAGTCTATTCCAGCCCTTTGTCCAGAATACATCCTGCTCTCAGGTATCACATGGGAGAGGGAGGAGATGGATTGCACAATGGGTTTGTTTCACTGTTTGTTGTTGCAGTGTGGACAGTGATGTTCTGGCAGTGCATCATCCAAGTGAAGAGATGGTCTCCAGTGAGCATACAGGAAACAGCTCAGAGTCGGAGGAGCAAACGACACAGGTAGACCGCCTTATACCTATCGCAACATAGGACGTAATTTGGGCTACCGGGTACATGTGTCCCCTTATTTTCTTGTGCTTCAACAACTTCTCTTTTAAACATGCCAGCAATTCTTTTGCGCCATTAAACTACAGTTGCGACAATCGATTACCACCAATTAGTTTAATTTAGTTTATTGTCACGTGTACCGAGTACAGTGGAAAACTTTTAGTTGCGCGCTATTCAGTTAGCAGAAAGACTATACAGGATTACAATCGAGCCGTCCACAGTGCACAGATACAGGATAAAGGGAATAACGTACAGAGCAAGATAAAGTCCAGTAAAGTTGGATTCAAGATAATCTGAGGGTCTCCAATGCGGTAGATGGTAGCTCAGGACCACTCTCTAGTTGTTGATGGAATGATTCAGTTGCCTGATGACCTTGAATCTGGAGCTGTGTGTTTTCACACTTCTGATTACACTTCTAATCAATTTAGCAGCCTATCAGTGAGATGTGGGTGGAGGTCAGCAGATACACAAAAGCAGGTACACACACACACATAAAAAACACACACGCACACGCACACAGACACACACAAAACATGCAACCTTTGCACATACAGGGTCCTGTGGTCAGCATCAAATCGCAGACTGACAGTGACTGAGATACATCACCTGTTAGTGGCTGGGAACCAGGTCTCTAATGATGTCACCTGGAACTATGTGGGATCCAGCTGTGAGCCAGCCTTGTACAGACTTTATTGTTTCCACCAGTAGATCACTGATCCACTTTAGTCAGAGAAGATGCAGTTGACCTTTGCTTTCTGTTGTCGTGGCTACAGATTGGGAAATGCTTCTTCTAGGTTTTTATGAATGTTTATCACTTTCTTACAGATTAACACAGAAACGGAAGCATATCGTATTGCAAAAATGATGACCACTTCAGAGAGAGCGTAAGTACATCTTTCTAACTACAGAGGCAGAGACAGATACAGAAAGAGAGAGAGAGAGAGGGTGAGGGAGAGTGGTTAGATGTGTAACAGCAGAGATAAGGCATTGGTGTATATCCTTAACTGGAGAGGAGTGTAGTTACATATTCCCAATTATAGACAGAATGTTGGTACAAAGCCGTAAACTACAACTGTGCATGCCCATAACTAGAGAGATAGAGAGAGTGTGTGTGTGGGTTTTTTTCCCCCTTAACTAGAGAGAGAGTAACAGAGCACATATATTGGCATCATGGTGGTACAGAATGGAGGGTTGGAAGGGCCTGTGCTGTATTGTTATTTTTCTATGTTTTATTTTCTTTTGGAAATGTCCTTGTGTTTATTAAGTAGCTCTCCTTTATCTCCCATCACACAGGTTTGTCAATTTCCTTGAGGAACTACACTCAGTGAGTAGCTGTCTTTACTTGGTAATCCTGCCAGTGAGTATAGACATAGTGGCTGAGTGAGGTCCTATTGATCCACATGAGCTGTGGACTTTCAAACCGATGTGACCAAGAGTTCCTCTATGACCAAGTCCCATCCTGTCAGGATGAACTGCAGGACACAGCTCATGAAACCAAACCACTTGACTATTCCCTTCACCTCTCAGTGTTTGCTGAGATGGTTTGGCCCTGGTTTGTACGTTTGTAAACCAGCTGTGGGATTCAGCACCGCAGGTTCCCTGACCCCATTGTCTGAATGGGCCGTGGTTAGAGGAACCGTGTGTCAAGCTGTATAGGCGAGGGTTGAGTGATCAGACAGCCCTGGAACAGGTGTTGGTTGGTCATTGGTCAGGCCCAGGGGGTGCGGGAGCAGCAGAACGGAGGTCAGGTGCTACGTGTGAATTTTACAATTTGGGACACTTCTGTTTGCACAGAACTTCAGAAAAGTAGTGGCGAGGATTGTTGCTGGAAACACACAGCCTGCAGTTGACCAGGAAGGAGTGACTCGCATCCTACGCCATGTCAATGAGTTGCGCACACTTCACCAGGGAATACTGAGAGATTTGGAGTGGAGCACCCTGGAATGGTATTTGTGTAACATTGTCAATTCTAACTGGTTGCTGGGCTGGGTTTGAGGCAAACCAGACCACTGGGCTGCATTGTGGGAGATCTTGCTACTTAGAATCATAGAGTCATACAGTGTGGAAACAGGCCCTTCGGCCCAACATGTCCCATCTACACCTCTCACCCACCTGCGTTTGGCCATATCCTTCTAAACCTTTCCTATGCATGTACCTGTCCAAATGTCTTTTAAACATTATGACAGTACCTGCCTCAATTACCTCCTCTGGTAGCTTGTTTCATAAATCCTACCACCCTTTGTGTAAACAAGTTGCCTCTCAGGTTCCTATTAAATCTTTCCCCCTCTCACCTTAAACCTTTGTCCTCTGGTTCTTAATCCCTCTACTCTGGGTAAAAGACTCTGGGTAAAATCTACCCAATCTCCACTGTCACTCGTCACCAAACCTTCAGCCAGATTATCTATCATCCACCAGAACATTCTGTATTGTATCAATAAGACAGTTCTGAATCCTGAATATTCTGAATCTAGAATAGAGATGAACTTCTTCATTTTTGTCCATCTTTGCCAAGTGCTGGGAAGAGGTCAAAGGTGACCAAAGTTTTCTTATTAAACCTCACTAATTTATCCTGTAATTTATGTATAAATTATGTTTTTCTGTGTTGTCTGAGTCTAGAGAGGGTAGGACTAGTAGGTTTTGTTTTACTCAGAGTGCATTGAACTTGTGCAACTATCTCCTGGGAAGCCAAATCATTGAATAATAATAATAATAATAATAGATTTTATTTATATAGCGCTTTTCAGGACTCTTTACAATGAGAGTCAGGAATAAACAAAACAAAATAGAGCAGTAAGACAGAGGGGAGGGGAACATGGGACTAAGGGTATGCAGAGGTGAAGAGATGGGTCTTGAGGCGGGACTGGAAGATGGTGAGGGACTAAGAATTTCGGACCGGTTGTGGGAGGGAATTCCAGAGCCTGGGAGCTGCCCTGGAGAAGGCTCTGCCTCCAAAGGTGCAGAGGTTTGATTTTGAATGCACTGAAGGTGGTAGATAGATTGCCAGCTCCAAAACACATCAGGGGTACAAGAAAAGCATAGCAATCTGGGCTGAGATGGAGAATCCACCGTGGTTGTATTGAATGATGGGGACAGGGCTAGGTTGTTTGATTATTTCCGTGCTTCCATATCTAGAGGGGTGAATGTTACTTCGTTTGTTTGGGGTATCAAAGAAGTTGCCCATGGTGTTGTGGAGTGTTGTAATGGAGGAGCCCCTTGACTGAGCACCTTGCAGAGTTTAGTGAACAGGGAGCTGACCTGCTGACTGTCTCTGTCTTCTTTGCTGCCAGGACTCGGACTGGCCCGAGTCTGGGCCAGGCGATGTCTGTGTCTGGAGCTCGACTCCCCACCTACTTCAGGTACATCGACCAGTTCGACAGCAGCGTTGCCATCCTGGACCAGTGCTACTGCGAGTTACCTGGATTCTCCTCGGCCTCCACACCTGTCCCAGGTAATTTCATTTACATGGTCTGTCCATGTTTCACTCTTGTTGCAGCTTTAAAAACCCATTCTTTTCCTCCCTCTGTCTGTGGGGATTGTGGGGCTGTCTGTGGGGATTGATCATCTGCCTGCGGGGATGCTGGTCTGTGTGGGGATTGATGATGGTCAGTCAATAGAGATTGATGGTTTGTCAGTGAAGAATGATGGTGTGTCCATGGGGATTGTTAGTGTGCCCAGCAATTTGTGTTTTGTTTTAGTGTTGTCTATAAGGTCTGACTCTGCGCTGCCTGGTCTGTGGAGCAGAACACACTGTAGACGGTCGTGAGGGCTATTCAAGGTTGACTGGGCTTGGTGTGACTTTTCCGTCTCCATGTCTGGTGGTCAGGTCCCGCCTGGCGATCTGTCCGATTTAACCCCGTGCGTGATTGTTTGCTGGAATCTGTGCTGCATGTGCTTCCAGGGTCATAGTTTGGAGGGAATCAGAACCTGTGTTTGACGTGGTTGTTTTACTTTGCCTTCCCGCCCACACTGGTTATGCAGGTGCCTGCCTCGGACTGTGCCCTTGTGAAGCAACAGCTCTTCGGGACCTGCGACAGGTGCTCCAGTACCACCAGCATCTGACAGGTAGGGGAACCCCAGCCGTCCGTGCACCTTGCTCTATGCTCAGCTCCCTCGGGAGGTGACTAGTCTATTACTTTCACCATCCTTGACGTTTTGACCCTCTCCACATGCATGCTTTCACATACCATCTGCACCTTTGCATCCAACACTTCTGACACTTCACTCTAACAATCTTCGTTGAACATATAGCCTCTGCAGTGTTTCATCAGCTCTAGTTTATGGATGAATGTTCAAAAGCCTGATATTGGAGGAGAAAAAAAACTGTTCCTGAGTCTGGTGGTGCGTGGCTTCAAGTTCCTGCATCTTCTGCCCAATAGGAGAAGAAGGAATGACCGGACTTTGATTACATTGGGTGAATTTCCAAGGCAGCATGAAGTGTAGATGGAGTCAATGGTGGGGAGTCTGGTCTGTGTGATGGAGAGGGCTATATCCACAATGCTCTGCAATTTCTTATGGTCTTGGGCAGAGCTGTTCCCAAACAAACTGTGATGCAACATGGCATCTGTAGACATTTGTGTCATTGGAGACATGCCAAATTTTCACAGTGTCCTCAGGAGGTAGAGGCGATGGTGAGCCTTCTTGGCTGTGCTTCAGTGTGGTTGGTGCGTGACAGATTGTTGGTAATACTTACATCAAGGAACTTGAAGCTCTCAACCATTTCCATTCCAGCACCATTGATGCTGGTTGGGGCATTTACTCCACCATGCTTCCTGAAGTGGATAACTACCTCCTTCGTCTTGCTGAATGAGGGAGAAATTGTTGTCCTGACAGCTCTCTATGTCCTTCCTGTACTCCATTTAATTTAGATTTGGTTTAGACGTACAGCACAGAAACAGGCCCTTTGGCCCACTGAGTCCATGCCAACCTTCAATCACCCACTTACAGTAGTTCAATATCATTCCGTTTCCGCATCCACTCCCTAAACATTAGGGATAAGTTACAGAGGCCAATTAACCTCCAAACCCACACCTGGGATGCAGGAGGAAACACTCTCACACAGAATGCAAACATTTCACACAGACAACACCCAAAATCAGGATTGAACCTGGGTCCCTGGAGCTGTGAAGCAGCAGCTCTACCTTCTGCGCCACTGCGCCTCGTCATTGTTTGTGATCTGACCCACCACAGTGTTATCTGCAAACTTTTAGATGGAGTTAGAGCAGAACTTGGCTGCACAGTCAAGAGTCTATAGGGAAGAACACATCCTTGTAAGTCTCCAGTGTTGAGAGTTATTGTGGAGGATGTGTTGTCACCTATCCACATGGATTGTGTTATAGGCACAGTGATGTGATGGACGCGGGGGTCTGGACCAATCGCTGACAAGTCCCGCCCCCCAGCAACGTCATGTCCGTTATTTGACTTTTCTGTTGAGCGGCATTCGGTTCGTTGACTTGTAGGCGACGCTGCCTTTCGGGTAGGTGGCATTTCGGCAGAGCGGCCATTCGGTGAGTTTGCTTTTAGGCGACGCAGCCTTTCAGTTATTTCCTTCGCTCTATAGATGCTGCTGCACCCGCTGAGTTTCTCCAGCATTTTTGTGTACCAGCCTTTCAGTTAGTTGTTTTTTAGGCATCCCGCCCTTTCAGTTAGTTTGCACTTAGGCGTTCCACCCTTTCGGTTAGTTGGTGTTTCAGCTTTGTTTCCATTCGGTTATTTGGCTTCCACTTCTTTGCTTCGGCTTCTCGTCCATCGGCGCCACGTCCGCACACGATGTTAGCATCTGTTTCCATCATGCTTTCCCAGTTCATAAGCTCTTGGGTTAAACATATTACAAACTACTCATCTTTCTTATAATTTTCAGAATTTCCTGCATCAGATTCCCCCTCTTGGCACTTGCTTTCTATTATAGTCAAATAAGAAAATAAAAAAAATGACAATCAATAACTTTGCAAATCCTAACTCGGAGGCCGACGGGAAACCTGATACAAGTAGTTAAAATTATGAAAGACATAGATAGTGATGGAACTGGAACTATGTTGTGTGGAAGGGATTTTTTTGTTTAATTTAGTTTCTTATTATTGTCACCTGTACCGAGATAGAGTGAAAAAGTTTGTTTTGCGTAGTTATGAGTACATCAAGTAGTGCAAAATAGAATATAAACAATAGTGCACAATGTAGTGTTAGAGCTAAAAGAAAGGGCAGATAAAAAAGTGCAAGGGCCCCAATGGGGTAGATTGGGAGATTGGGAATATATCCCAAGCATTTGAGAAGTTGTGGCAAGAATCTCATAACAGCTGGGAAGAAGCTGTTCTTGAATCTTGAGATACATTGTTTCAAACTTCTGCACAATGGGAGGGGGAGAGAAGAGAATGACATAGAGCGTGAGTGATCTTTGATTATGTTGGCTGCTTTTGCAAGACAGCATGAAATGTGGATGTTGTCGATGCGGTTAAAGCTGGTTTGTGCGATGGACTGGGCGACATTCTCAACTCTTTGCAGATTCTTGCGGTTTTAGGCAGAGTAGTTGCCAAACCAAGCTGTGGTCCAATGGTTTGTTAACAGATTGCTGGGTGAGAATGCCACCTTCCTGGAGAACAGGATTGTGGGTATCAGAGTCAGTATGAGATGCTTAATGAGTGAGAGATAGCAAGTGCATATTGAGGGGGGAGAGAGCAGGCCAAGATTGACTGGCAATTAGTTCTAAAAGGGTTGACGGTGGATATGCAATGGAAGGCATTTAAAGACTGCATGGATGAACTACAAAAATTGTTCATCCCAGTTTGGCAAAAGAATAAATCAGGGAAGGTAGTGCATCCGTGGATAACAAGGGAAATCAGGGATAGTATCAAAGCAAAAGATGATGCGTACAAATTAGCCAGAAAAATCAGCATACCAGAGGACTGGGAGAAATTCAGAGACCAGCAGAGGAGGACAAAGGGCTTAATTAGGAAAGGGAAAATAGATTATGAAAGAAAACTGGCAGGGAACATAAAAACTGACTGCAAAGGTTTTTATAGATATGTGAAGAGAAAGAGATTAGTTAAAACAAATGTAGGTCCCTTGCAGTCAGAAACAGGTGAATTGATCATGGGGAACAAGGATATGGCGGACCAATTGAATAACTACTCTGGTTCCGTCTTCACTGAGGAAGACATAAATAATCTGCCGGAAATAGCAGGGGACCGCGGGTCAAAGGAGATGGAGGAACTGAGTGAAATCCAGGTTAGTCGGGAAGTGGTGTTGGGTAAATTGAATAGATTAAAGGCCGATAAATCACCAGGGCCAGATAGGCTGCATCCCAGAGTACTTAAGGAAGTAGCTCCAGAAATAGTGGATGCATTAGTGATAATTTTTCAAAACTCTTTAGATTCTGGAGTAGTTCCTGAGGATTGGAGGGTAGCAAACGTAACCCCACTTTTTAAGAAGGGAGGGAGAGAGAAAACGGGGAATTACAGACCAGTTAGTCTAACATCGGTAGTGGGGAAACTGCTAGAGTCAGTTATTAAAGATGGGATAGCAGCACATTTGGAAAGTGGTGACATCATTGGACAAAGTCAGCATGGATTTACGAAAGGTAAATCATGTCTGACGAATCTTATAGAATTTTTCGAGGATGTAACGTAGAGTGGATAGGGGAGAACCAGTGGATGTGTTGTATCTGGACTTTCAGAAGGCTTTCGACAAGGTCCCACATAAGAGATTAGTATACAAACTTAAAGCATACGGTATTGGGGGTTCAGTATTGATGTGGATAGAGAACTGGCTGGCAAACAGGAAGCAAAGAGTAGGAGTAAACGGGTCCTTTTCACAATGGCAGGCAGTGACTAGTGGGGTACCGCAAGGCTCAGTGCTGGGACCCCAGCTATTTACAATTTATATTAAGGAACTGGATGAGGGAATTGAAGGCAACATCTCCAAGTTTGCGGATGACACTAAGCTGGGGGGCAGTGTTAGCTGTGAGGAGGATGCTAGGAGACTGCAAGGTGACTTGGATAGGCTGGGTGAGTGGGCAAATGTTTGGCAGATGCAGTATAATGTGGATAAATGTGAGGTTATCCACCTTGGTGGCAAAAACAGGAAAGCAGACTATTATCTAAATGGTGGCCGATTAGGAAAAGGGGAGATGCAGCGAGACCTGGGTGTCATGGTACACCAGTCATTGAAAGTAGGCATGCAGGTGCAGCAGGCAGTGAAGGAAGCGAATGGTATGTTAGCTTTCATAGCAAAAGGATTTGAGTATAGGAGCAGGGAGGTCCTACTGCAGTTGTACAGGGTCTTGGTGAGACCACACCTGGAGTATTGCGTACAGTTTTTGTCTCCAAATCTGAGGAAGGACATTATAGCCATAGAGGGAGTGCAGAGAAGATTCACCAGACTGATTCCTGGATGTCAGGACTTTCATATGAAGAAAGACTGGATAGACTTGGCTTATACTCGCTAGAATTTAGGAGATTGAGAGGGGATCTTATAGAAACGTACAAAATTCGTATGGGGTTGGACAAGCTAGATGCAGGAAGATTGTTCCCGATGTTGGGGAAGTCCAGGACAAGGGGTCACAGCTTAAGGATAAGGGGGAAATCCTTTAAGACCGAGATGAGAAAAAACTTTTTCACACAGAGTGGTGAATCTCTGGAACTCTCTGCCACAGAGGGTAGTGGAGGCCAGTTCATTGGCTATATTTAAGAGGGAGTTAGATGTGGCCCTTGTGGCTAAAGGGATCAGGGGGTATGGAGAGAAGGCAGGTACGGGATACTGAGTTGGATGATCAGCCATGATCATATTGAATGGCGGTGCAGGCTCGAAGGGCCGAATGGTCTACTCCTGCACCTATTTTCTATGTATCTATGTATCTAGGAGTATGCACCAATGGGGAATGCACCTTGGGTGGAGGACTGAAGAACTGAACCTCTTCCTCATTTTCTTTTATCCAGAATACTTAAGGTGTGTGTGTCCTGATACTGCTGAGTATGAAGATACGCAAGGTAATTATAGAATTAGTCATAAGGTATCATTACGTAATGCTTGGTAGCTGGCATTTCATTGAGGGGAGCCCTTCCTCAAGCCATTGGAATGAATGAAAATGCAACAAAATATCAGAGTGGGGAGAGTCTCTCACTAATGGGAGGTGGTGTGAATGGTGGATTCAAGGATCCAGCATTGGTGGGAGAATGGAGTGAATTGGAGGAGGGTCCAATACCAGCCCTCCAACATCAGACCCCCACCACTAGTCCTCCAACACTGGTCCTCCAACACCAGTACCCTGCCCTCCATTACCAGTCCTCCAATATTGGTCCTCCAAAACTAGTCCTTCAATACCAATACTGGTCTTCGAGCAACGTTTCTCCAGCATTGGCCCTGGGACACTTTGGGGGTGGGGAGGAGAGAGGATAGAGGGGAGAAAGGGTGGAGGGAGAGGAGCGGAACTGGGGTCTGGGGAGGGAAGGGGAAGGTGAGCAGGGGTGAAATGAAAGGAAAGGAGGGAGCCAAACTCTGAGAGAGGGAAGGGAGAGGAAAGGAGGGGAGGGAGTGGAGTGGGAGTGGATTTGGGCACTTGGCAGGAGAGGGCAGGGGATTGGAGGGAGGGCAGAGAAAGGAAGGAGAGCTGGGTCCTGGGAAACTGGTAACTAATTGGACTGGTGGTAACAGGTAATAAACCCCCAAGGTTGTAGCCTCTACTCATTGCCCGTGTGCTATGCATCCAACTTGTTGATAGTTGTAGGCTGAGCTATAATCTGAGATGATGAGGTCCCTGCTCTATCCTCCATCTTGGTAATGCAAGGATGATTGTGGGCACAGTCTGTGATTGCTGAGCATTGTTCTCCTTCCCTGCAGATGTAATGGCAACTGTGGCAGAAATCAGTGAGCAGATCCGGCTTCGAGTGAAACATGGGGTAAGGCTGCCATTCATTTTGTTATCTGAAAGTCCCAGTTCAGGCCGAGGCACCAGATCACATGCCATGGATCCAGGGCCCGGTTGTGATAGGCCTAAGCTTCAGGTCCCAGACCAGAACAGACAGAGGCTGCAGACCTGGACAGGCTGAATCTCCAGGTCCCAGACTGGGACAGGTTAACCAGTGCTCCAGGTGTCTGGTAACAACCAGGGTTCCCAGTCTCAGACAGGTTCAGGCCAAACCTCCAGGTCCCAGAGAGGGAGAGTCGGAAACCAGCTCCCAGACTGGGACAGCCGACCAGGGCTCCAGGTTCCAGACTGGACAGGCCGAAACTTCAGGTCCCGGATCAGGACAAGCTGACCATGGCTCCAGGTCTCAGACTGGGTGGGGCAGAATAAGTGGGGCTCCTGGTCAAAAACAGGGGGTTGGCCAGGATTGGGGCAGATACCTGGTGGCAGGGACCTCCTGCCAGAGACTAGGGTAGTCACAGACATGGCCCCAGGTCAGTATCTACGAGGTCCAGACCTGACAGCAACACAGTGGGGCACATAAAAAGTATCAGCCAAGTGTTCCAGTGTATGACTTCAAATCCCACTGTGGCTAATGGAGCATTGAAAATCAGTTGATAAACAAAAGGTAGAATTTTTTTTCACAGTCCGTGCTGGTGACAAAGTACATTGATCTTTTGTGAGTTGGTTAGGACAGGGGATCTGAGGTATAAATTACATCAGACCCCACATCACAATCCACAAGGCATGCAGGACAGAGATGGAGTGGTTTCCACTGTCTGCATGAGCACAGCGCTCCCATCCACCATCCCCTCCACTGGCAACACATAGTGGCAGCAGTGTGCACTGTACCCAAAACACGAGACACTTACACACCCAGCACACTCATCAACATTTTCTCTACATCCTTTTCTCTTCTCCGTTTGCCCCTCTTTTCCCCTCCCCATCCCCTCTCTTCTCCCTCTCCCTTACCCCTCACTCCCCTTACCCTAAATCCCACTCTCCGCCCCCTTCCCACATCTCTCCCTCACCTGTCACCACCTTCTGCTTCCCGGCTCCACCTCCTCACCTCCCCCCCTCTCATTCTCCCTCTCTCTCTCTCTCTCCACTTTCCATGACCTCTTTATCTGCTGGCTCGCTCTCTGACAATACTCTCTGTGTCCCTACAGGAAAGCCTCCAGGATCTAGTGGATGTTGAGCACCGGCTGCTGGGCCCCCAGCAAGTGTTCCAGCCTGGCAGGGTGAGTAAATCCCTCCGTTGTTCATTCGCAGCCAGTCGCCCCGCTGTCCACTGGCGTGGTTGCCGCTCAGGGTTGACTGGGCAGGTGTTGCACTCGAGGATAGAGTGATCGAGGTCAGCGGTGGACAGTGCAGCCTGAACCACCGCTCCTCACCCAGAGGGTGCATGCTGGTGGCTGGACCAGAGGAGATGGGAAGACCATCCGCTTCAGGAGTGGGGACAACATTAAATGGGAATCTTGTCTAGCAATAGGTGGGAACAACAGAAAATAGGAATACCATCTGGTGCAGAAATGAGATCATGGAGAATGGAAATGTAGTTTGAAGCAGACTTTGGGACCTCATGGAATGGCAATACTGTCATTTGCAAGAGTGGGGAGCAACAGCAATTGGGAATAACATCCAGTGTAGAGTAGAGACCATGGGGAAAGGAAAAATGATCCAATGCAGGATTGGGGAGCTGTAGGAATGGGATTATAATCCAGTGCAGGAATGGGAGCTGCAGGAATGGGAGTTACATCCACAGTTTGAGTAGGAATGAAAGGGAATGGGGGTACCATGTTGGTGAAGTTGATCCTCTAGGAACGAGAACACAGTCCCATGTGAGAATACCTTTCGGTGAAGATAGCAGCGAGTGGGGATCCCATGAGTATGGATCACAGGGAGTATAGACACTGCCCGGTGTTAGTCGTGCATCCTGGGGAAAGGTGTGTCACAGTATACGACTGAGAGGCCATAATTCAATGTTGTTGGATTAACATGGTTGAGACCAAAGTAGACTAAGTGACTGTTTTGCCAAACGCTTCCACTCTGTCGGCTGAGGCCTGCTGGATTTCCAGTTGCTAACCATTTTAAGTCCCCTTCCCATTTCCATACCGACATTTCTGTCCTTGGCATCCTCCATTGCCAGACTGAAGCCACAAACAAACTGGAGGAATAGTACCTCATGTTCTACTTGGGTAGCTTACAATCCAACTCTATGAACATTGAATTATGCAATGTCATGTATGCCCATTATTCCCCCCTCTCTTTCTTGTACCTTCCCCAACCATCCTGGTGTGTATATATTCTCCCCCCCCCTCCCCACACCTCCCCTACACCCCACCACCCCATCGACCTCTTCCTTTCCTGTCGTCAAACATTTATCTTCCATCCCTGAGTCCCACATTTCCCTTCCCAGTTCCCTTCCCTCCTCTCCGGTTCCTTTCCACCCATATCTCTCCCTTTGGCTTTGCATTGCACTGCTCCACTTCTCTCCTTATCTGACACCCTTGGTTCTTTTCAACTCTAGCCTGTCATTTACTCCACCCATTTGCCAATCATCGCTCCCGCATCTGTATCCACCTATCGCTTGCCTGGCTTTGTCCTGAGCCCATCCTTTTTTTCCACCTTTCTACCCCCCTACTCAAATCAGTCTGAAGAAGGGTCCCGACTAGAAACCTCATCTGCCCATTCCCTCCACAGATGCTGCCTGACCAATGAGCTCTAGCATTTCGAGTTTTGCTCGATTTCAGTATCTGCAGTTTCTTTATGTCTCTCTTTGTCCCTTCAGGTGCTTATCAAAGAAGGTCCCCTGCTGAGACTGATTGATGGAACACTACAGCCTCGATATTGCTTCTTGGTAACTTGAACTGGGTTTATTTGAATTTATTTTCAAGCCTAATGTATTTGCATGGTGTAAATGTTCTCAGAGTATGTGGTAAATCTTTGCCATGTCGTGTTTATTGAGCTAGAAGAGCCTTTCTGAGCTAGGGTCCTTGTCGGAGACAGCCTAAAGATGATAAGGTGAGCGGTGGTGGTTAGGACACTCCTCCAGATAAATGAGCTGTCATACTCAGCTTGTCCAGGTTGACTAAGAATGTCCCATTTGCCCCTGTTCATCCTATCCATGTACCTGGCCCAAATACCTTTCGAATCCTATAAATGTACCTACCTCTACCACTCCCTATGGTGGCTGGTTCCATACACCCATCACCCTCTGGATGAAGAAGTTGCCCCTTTAGAACCCTTTAAAATATTTCCCCTCTCATCTACACCAATGCCCTGCAGATCCTGATTCCCTTACCCTGGAAAAAAACGTTGTGTGCATTTACACTATATATAGCCCTCATAATGTTGTACACTTCTATAAGTTTGGGCGATGCAGGGGCCACTACTCTTCACGGCGCATGATTTGTACGAGGGGATTGAAGGCATTGTGGCCAAGTTTGCAGATGATACAAAGATAGGTGGAGGGGCAGGTAGTGTAGAGAAAGCACCAACTCTGCAGATGGTCTTGGACAGGTGAGGAGAGTGGGCTGAGAAGTGGCAAATGGAATACAGCACAGCAAAGTAGGAAGCCATGCATTTTGGTAGTAGGAATAAAGGCGTAGACTATTTACTGAATGGGGAGAGAATTCAAAATTCTGCACGTCCCACCTGCCTGCTTTTGGCCCATATCCCTCCAAACCTGTCGTATCCATGCATGAACCCGTTCTATCCATGTACTCAAGAAGAACTCAAACCCTTAATTAAAGCGGGGTCTACAATATTTTTGCCATCATCGAGACATGGTTAAAGGCTGGCCAGGACAAGCAACAATATCCCGGGGTATAGAATTTACAGGGAAGGCATGGGGATGTAAAATGAGGAGATGACAATGCACTGTTAATCGAGGAATGCATTACTTCAGAATGGAGGGAGGATATCCCACAGTGCTCCTCAAAAGAGGACATATTCATTGAGACTTGGAACAAAAAGGCTGTTGTCACTTTGCTGGGTGTGTATTAGAGGCCTCTCAACAGGTAACAGAGATAGAAGAACAGATCAGTAGGAAATGGAATGGGATACTTTGTCACGTGTGACTAGGCACAGTGAAATTCTTTGCTTGCATACCCAATGTATACTGTAGTAGCCACCTACGGTGCTGACAAAGGTACAAAGCACGCCGGCTTTTGTCCCCCCCCCCCCACCGTGGTTCCCTCACACCAGGCCCCCATTGTCCTTTGTCCTCCCAACCCCCCCCCCCCCCCAATTGGCCATTGTTCTCCCCCCACCCCCCTCACGCGGCCCCCCCACGCTCTCATCGACCATCGACCGCAATATCAGAGAGATGCAAAAAAATGAAAGTTTTAGTACAGGGGGATTTCAATTTTCCAGATATTAACTGGGATTGCTTTAGAGTAAAGGATTTAGCGGAAGTGGAATTTTTACAGGGATAAGCCTCTGCGGAAAGGAATATTACTTGATCTTATCCTTGGTAATGTAGTCGGACAAATGGAGGGAGTGTCAGTTGGGGGAGCATCCAGACCCGCTGACCTTTTCTTCTCTGGATCGCCTGAACTCTTCCCCATCAGATTCCCTGACCTCCCAGTGCAGAACCAGTGACCTGTTCCACTCCAGACCTCCTGACCGGTTTCACTCCGGACTCCTGACCTCTTCCTCAACAGACCCACTGACCTCTTCCCCTCCAAAGCCACAACCTGACCTTGCTGGAACACTGACTTCTTCCTCGCTGAAACCCCGATCTCAGCACCTCCAGTCTCTTCCTCCCCTGACCCCATGACTTCTTCCTCTTCACAACCCAAGAGCTCTCTCTCTCTCTCCAGACTTCTGTCCTCTTCTTTCCAGATCCCCTAATCTCTCTCTCTAGATCCATGACCTTTTCCTCTACAGACCTGCTGACCTCTCCCTCTCCAAACACCTGACCTCTTCCTTTCTGGACCCCTTCCACTCCGGACACCGCACCTCTTCCTCTCTGGATACCTGAAATTCTTCTCTGGACACCTGGCCTCTTCCTCCCAGAACCTCTCACCTTCTCCTTGCATCCCTCACCTTTCCCTCTTTGGACCCGTGCATTCCCGGATCCCCTGACTGCGGTCCCCCAGACCACTCCCCCTAGACCATTTAACTTCTTCCTTTCCCTGACTTCCTCTTGGACCCTCTTTATCTCTGGAACCCATGACCTCTTCCTGATCTCTGTCTTCTCCGGATCATTTGTTCTTTCCCTCTCTGCTGCTCCCTTTCTTTTACTGAATTCTGCTTCCAATCCAAAGCCGGTCAGCCCTGAGAATGAGCATGCACTTTCTCCAAAGCTGGTGTTGCAGGCAAGGTCAACACAAAATACTGGAGTAACTCAACAGGTCAGGCAGAAAAGGAATAGGTGATATTTCGATTTGAGACCCTTCTTCAGATCGTGCAGGCAAGGATGGCTTTGTAGCAGGCAAGGATGGCTTGTCCTAACCCCAGGTGAACCAACCTGGAGATGCAGAGTCAGTTCTCTCTTATTCTCTCCACAGCTAAGCGATATCTTCTTGTATACAGTGCCCAAGCATTGCGGCAAGTGCCAGCTGCGTAAAGCCCTGCCACTGGAAACAGTGAAGGTAAATGGAGCATGGACATGTGGAAGGGGTGGGGGAAAGGAGGTGGAGGAGGGAGTAGAGTGTGCACGGGATGAGGGAAATGGAGATGGGCAGGTCGTTAGAGTGTGCACAGGATGGAAGTGGGGAGGGGGTTAGAGTGTGCACAGGATGGAGGTGGGGGGGGGGGGGGTTAGAGTGTGCACAGGATGGAGGTGGGAGGGGGCTTGTGCACAGGAGGGCAGTGGGGAAGGAGCTGGAATATTGGCAGAACTCAGCTGAGAGCAAACTGAGTAAGCATTGGATTCAGAGAAGGTATCTATGCTTGGGAAATGATATGAACTATCAGCATGAGCGAATTTCTCCACACTAATATCTCAGTGATGCTACCCAACACCATTCTACTCTCTGTGTGAAAGATATTTCCCCACAGCATTCTGGTCTCCATCACCCTGCCCTACACCACTCAGTGACATTACCCTACACCACTCTGGTCTCAGTGAGATTTAAAGTGATATTACCCCACCACTTTGCACCCAGTGACATTACCGCACACTATTCTGGTTTCAGTGGGAGTAATGTTATCCCACACCACACTTGTCTCAGTGACATTATCCCAAACCACTCCCTCCCTCTGTGTGAGTTGCATTATCACACACCACTCTGGAGTTAGTGATGTTAGGTCACACCACTGGAGTGATGTTAGCTCACACCACTCTGGTCTCAGTGTGAGTATCCTAAGTCGGTCTGGTCTCATTGTGAGTGACGTTATCCCGCGTCACTCTGGTGGCAGTGAGAGTGACGTTACCCACACAATTTTGGTTTTAGTGAGTGACCTTACTCTGGTTTCAATGAGTGAAGTTACCCCACACCACTCTGGTCTGAGTGACATTACCCTGCATCACTCCGTATGAGTGATGTTTCAAGTCACTGAGTCATTCAGCAAGGAAGCATGCCATTTGTCCCACAAGTACCATGTCCGGCACTTGTCCCACATCCTCCTTCACCGCACATTGCACATCCGTGTGCGTCTCCATGTGGCACTGAGCCATGTGGTGCTGAGCTCTGCTGACATCCTTGTGTGTTCTCAGGTGAGCAAGTTACTGGTGGACTCTGCGGAGGAGGCGCTGAGGATCCAGAGTGTTCACGGCTCCCTGACTCTTTGTGCCAGGTACCATCTTTCAAGCACCACAGTTCCATGTGAACACAGACTATGTGGAGTTCTAATCCCACTCCCCGGGGATCAGAGCTCTAATCTGCACGGTTCTCCAGAAATCACAGTAACCACCTCTTGTCTGCACCATTGCCTGGGAAATTACAATGTTCATGTCCAGTCCGCACCGATCCCACGGAGATCACACAGGCCACGTGCAGTCCACATCCGGTCTCCAACATTTCTTCATAGATCACACTGACCATTCCAATCCGCAACCTTCCCCAGCAACCACACTGACCACATCCAGTCTGCACCATTGCCCCCCCAGTGAACACACTGACCCCCACGTCTAGTCCACACAATTTCCCTGGGGTCACACTGACCACCTCTACATGGCACCATTCTCCAGTGATCGCATTAATCATGTCCATGTCCAATATTCCCCTGGGATCACAATGGCCCTGTCTAGTCAGCACCATTCCATAGGATTCTATACTGACCATGTCTAGTCTGCACAATTCCCCGGGGATCACATTGGCTGTATCCTGTCTGCACTGTTCTCCAAGGATCACACTGACAATGTCCTGTCGTCACCATCCCCCACGATCACATTTACCTTGTCCAATCTGCAGCGTTCCATAGGGATCACACTGACCACGTCTACTCTGCATCATTCCCTGGGTATCACACTGGCCATGTCCAGTCCACACCGTGCCCCAGGGGTCACATGAGCACATCCTGACCACTGCCCAGGACCACACTGCCTATGTCTAGTCCCCTCTATTCTCCAGTGATTACACTGACCATGTCTAGTCCGCACAATTGCCAAAGGATCACACTAGCCGTATCCAGTCCACACCATTCCCGGAGGAATGACACATAAATGTCCAGTAAGCACCATTCCCCAGGGATGATACTGAACATATTGAGTCTGTACCATTTGCGAGGGATCACACTGACACATCCAGTCCGTACATTTCCCCAGGGATCACATTGACACATCCAGTTCACACCGTTCCTTAATGATTTCACTGACCATGACCTGTCCGCACCGTTCCCCAGGGATCTCATTGAACTTGTCAAATCTACACCATTCCCCAGTGATCAAACTGACCATCTAATCTGCATCAATTCCCAGGGTTCACATAGACCACGTCCAATCTGCAACATTCCCCATGCATCGCTCTGACTACATCCAGTCGGCCTTATTCCCCAGGGATCAACCTGACCATGTTCAGTCCAATTCATTCCGCAGGGATTACACTCATCATGTCCAGGCAGCGCCATTCTCCAAGGATGAAACTCACCACGTCCAGTTTGCAACTTTCCTCAGGGATCACACTGACCATAGCCAGCCGACTCGATTCCAGGGATCAAGCAACCAGGTCCATTCTGCATCATTGCCCAGGATTCACAGTGACCATGTTCAGTGCACTCCATTCTCCAGGAATAATACAGACCATATGCAGTCCAAACTATTCCCCAGGGATCACAAAGACCACATATGGTGTGCACCATTCTCTCATGATCTCACTGATTTTGTCCTGTTTCACCCGTGTGCGGACGTGACATCGAAGGACGAGAATCCGAAACCAAGAAGTGGAAGCCAGGATACCGAACGGACACGACGCCGAACAGATACAAAACCGAACGGACACGATGCCGCAAAGACAAGACGCAGAACGGACATGACGTCGAAAAGCTGCCGAACGGACATGACGTCACCGGGGACGGGATTTGTCCTAGACCATGTCAACGATTGGTCCAGACCCCCGCGTCCATCACATCACTGGCCAGGGGGAGATGGGGGGGAGGGGGGGCGGGGCTGCTTAAGCTTGCGTTTGTAAAATGGTGGCAGTGACTCCAAGCTGCTGCGATTGCCACAGAGGCAGTGATGTGATGGACGCTGCAAGGGTCTGGATCAATCTCTGACCTTTGTCGATGACTGACAAGGTGTCGGACCAATCCCGTCCCCGGAGAGGTACAAGGTACAACAATTTAACTATTTCAAAAAGTAACAAGGTACAATTCTTGCAGCAAATATAGATTTTAAAAAATGTTTCATACCTATTTACCATTTCGGCCTCATGTGTGTTCGGCGTAAGATTGTTTTTCGGCTTAAAATCTGATGGGGAACGAACATGACGTCGAAAAGCCTCTGTGGCAATCGCAGCAGCTTGGAGTCACTGCCACCATTTTACAAACGCAAGCTCAAGCTCCCCTCCACCCTCCCGTCTCCCCCCCACCCTGCCGTCTCCCCCCGGCCAGTGATGTGATGACGCGGGGGTCTGGACCAATCGCTGACAAGGTCTAGGACAAATCCCGTCCCCGGAGACGTCATGTCAGTTCGGCGGCTTTTCGACGTCATGTCTGTTTTGCGTCTTGTCTTTGCGGCATCGTGACCGTTCGGGTTCATATCCTTTCGGCGTCGTGTCCATTGTCGATGACTGACATGTCCGTTCTGAGTCTTGTTTTTGCGGCGTCGTGTCCATTTGGGTTCGTATACTTTTGGCGTGATGCACTTTCGGCTTCGTCCTTTCGTCGTGATGTACTTTCGGTATCTTGGCTTTTCGGCGTGATCTACTTTTGGTATCTTGGCTTCCACTTCTTGACCTCGGCTTCTCGTCCTTCGACGTCCCATCCGGGTACCTGTTTCACCATTTGCCAGGGATCGCACTGAACATGTGAAATCTGCACCATCTTGCTGATCTCCACTCATTCCACCTACAAATGACCAAAGCTCTTCGTTTATAACGTAATCAAGGGATACGGGGTGAAAGCTGAAACGGGGTACTGATTTTGCATGATCAGCCATGATCATATTGAATGGCGGTGCTGGCTCGAAGGGACGAATGACCTACTCCTGCACTTATTGTCTATGTTTCTATCCCCAGTGATCAAACTGACCATGTCAAGTGTGCATCATTCCTCAGGGTTCACACTGACCATGTCCGGTCTTCCCCATTCACCAGGGATCACACTGACAACATCCAGGCCGTTACGCTGTCCAGGGATGACACTGACCATTTTTGCGCCATACTGAAGTGATTACACTGACAATGACCAGTCCACAATCACATCCACATCCAGTCTGTACCATTACTCACGTAACCCTTGCGTAACCCTCACGTAAATTGGGGAATGTCTGTAATGGCAAGACCGTTAATCTTGGAGATATTGCAGTCCAAATTCATAGCCCACTGAAAGTGGCAGCACAAGTAGATAGAGTGGCAAAGAAGGTGGTAAAGTATAGTGGGGGCCTGGAATGCATTGCCAGGGGTGGTAGTGGAGGCAGATACAATAGTGGTATTTAAGAGTCATATGGATGTGTAGGAAATATAGGGATATGGATCATGTACAAGCAGATGAGATCAGTTTAACTGCGTCATGTTTGGAACAAGCATTGTGGGTCGAAGGGCCTGTACCTGTGCTGTTCTGCTCTATGTTCTATATGACTCCCATGTCTTAACATTCAGGACCAGTCTACTGTGCGGAATCTTGACAAATGCCTCACTAAAGTCCATGTAGATGACATCTACCTCCCTGTCTTCATCACTACTTAATCAGGGCGGCCCAGTGGCGCAGTGGTATTGCTGCCTTACAGTGCCAGAGACCTGGGTTCAATCCTGATCACGGGTGCAGTCTGGACGGAGTTTGTATGTTCTCCCCATGACCGTGGTCGGTTTTCACCGGGTGCACTGGTTACCTCTCACCCTGCAAAGACATACAGGTTTGCAGGTTAATTGACTTTGGTAAAGTTGTAAATTGTCCCTAATTGTTAGGGTTGTGCTAGTGTATGGGTCAATCACTGGTCAGCGTGGACTCGTTGGGCCAAAGGGCCTGTTTCCGCACTGCATCTCAAAAGTCTAAAGTCACTCTGATGTGTCCAGTACACACTGTTCCCCGCGACCCCTTTCAGAGCAGGATGAGAAGCTGCTCCACCTTCTAGTAGGTGGTGCTAGAATATGTAACGCAGAACAGTACAACACCGGAACAGGCCCTTCTGCCTACAAAGCCTGTGCCAAGCAAGATGCCAAAGTAAACTAATCTCTTGTATTCCTTGTATATTCATGTGCCTATCTAAAAGTATCTTAAATGCCACTATCGTATCTGCCCCCACCACAGCCTCTGGCAGTGCATTCCAGGCATCCTCTACTCTTTGTGCAAACAAATTCCTTGCCTCACACATCTCCATTAAACTTCCCCCCTCTAACTTTAAACCTATACTCTCTAGTTTTTGACATTTCCATCCTAGGTTAAGTTTTCTGACTCTCCACCCTATCTATGCCTCTCATAATTTTAAATACTTCTATCAGTTCTTCTGTCAGCCTTCTACATCCCAGAGAAAACAATCCAAGTTTGTCCAACCTCTCCTTATCTCTAATACCCTCTAATCCAGTTAACTGCCCAATGGTCGATACCCAAATGTGTCAGACAGATTTCATCGGTCAGGTGTAACAGAGCAACAAATAAACACACAGATTTACACAGAAAAACATTGGGAGGGAAGTCTCAGTAAATCAGCTGAATGAGATGTTCACGCATCCCTCTTCCTTGTCAGCTCCTCTCAGGACTGTGATGACTGGGTGAGTGCTGTCGGTGACGCAGTACAGGACCTGAGGAGCATGCAGCACGTCCAGATCTCGCCAGAGGGGCTGGAGGTCAGTGTCTTTTCTCTCACCTTCCCAACCCTGCACCTGTGACCCACCTCACCCTGCTGAGCACTGGGCCCAGGCAGCCCTGACCCAGCTGGAGGTCCTGTTGTTCTGATTCTAGAATGGTTGGGGGGAGGGACTCAAATAGAGAATGCTATTAGACAGTGTGTGAGGCAGGAGGCAGAGAAGGAAAGCACTCAGACACAACATGTAGGGGGGAAAGAAGAAAACAATTATAAACAGAGAATAAGAGGTGGTGGGGTTCTTAAATGGGTGAGCAGAGAAACAGAGGGGTGTAAAATGCGGGCGGAAGCAATAGGTAGCAAGGTGAAAAGTAAAAGTGGCAGGCAGACAAATCCAGGGCAAAAATCAAAAAGGGCCACTTTTCAACATAATTGTATAAGGGGTAAGAGCGTTGTAAAAACAAGCCTGAAGGCTTTGTGTCTCAATGCAAGGAGCATTCGTAATAAGGTGGATGAGTTGAACGTGCAGATAGCAATTAATGATTATGATATAGTTGGGATCACAGAGACATGGCTCCAGGGTGACCAAGGCTGGGAGCTGAACATCCAGGGATATTCAATATTCAGGAGGGATAGAGAGAAAGGAAAAGGAGGTGGGGTAGCGTTGCTGGTTAGAGAGGAGATTAACGCAGTGGAAAGGAAGGACATTAGCTTGGAGGATGTGGAATCGGTATGGGTAGAGCTGCGAAACACTAAGGGGCAGAAAACGCTGGTGGGTGTTGTGTACAGGCCACCTAGCAGTAGTAGTGAAGTTGGGGATGGCATCAAACAGGAAATTAGAAATGCGTGCAACAAAAGGCAAAACAGTTATAATGGGTGACTTCAATCTACATATAGATTGGGTGAATCAAATTGGCAGGGGTGCTGAGGAAGAGGATTTCTTGGAATGTATGCGGGATAGTTATCTAAACCAACATGTAGAGGAACCAACGAGAGAGCAGGCTATTCTAGACTGGGTATTGAGTAATGAGGAAGGGTTAGTTAGCAGTCTTGTTCTGCGTGCCCCCTTGGGCAAGAGTGACCATAATATGGTTGAGTTCTTCATTAGGATGGAGAGTGACATTGTTAATTCAGAAACAACGGTTCTGAACTTAAAGAAAGGTAACTTTGAGGGTATGAGATGTGAATTGGCCAAGATTGACTGGCAATTAGTTCTAAAAGGGTTGACGGTGGATATGCAATGGAAGGCATTTAAAGACTGCATGGATGAACTACAAAAATTGTTCATCCCAGTTTGGCAAAAGAATAAATCAGGGAAGGTAGTGCATCCGTGGATAACAAGGGAAATCAGGGATAGTATCAAAGCAAAAGATGATGCGTACAAATTAGCCAGAAAAAGCAGCATACCAGAGGACTGGGAGAAATTCAGAGACCAGCAGAGGAGGACAAAGGGCTTAATTAGGAAAGAGAAAATAGATTATGAAAGGTAACTGGCAGGGAACATAAAAACTGACTGCAAAAGTTTTCATAGATATGTGAAGAGAAAGAGATTCGTTAAAACAAATGTAGGTCCCTTGCAGTCAGAAACAGGTGAATTGATCATGGGGAACAAGGATATGGCGGACCAATTGAATAACTACTTTGTTCCGTCTTCACTAAGGAAGACATAAATAATCTGCCGGAAATAGCAGGGGGGCCGCGGGTCAAAGGAGATGGAGGAACTGAGTGAAATCCAGGTTAGTCGGGAAGTGGTGTTGGGTAAATTGAATGGATTAAAGGCCGATAAATCACCAGGGCCAGATAGGCTGCATCCCAGAGTACTTATGGAAGTAGCTCCAGAAATAGTGGATGCATTAGTGATAATTTTTCAAAACTCTTTACATTCTGGAGTAGTTCCTGAGGATTGGAGGGTAGCAAACGTAACCCCACTTTTTAAGAAGGGAGGGAGAGAGAAAACGGGGAATTACAGACCAGTTAGTCCAACATCGGTAGTGGGGAAACTGCTAGAGTCAGTTATTAAAGATGGGATAGCAGCACATTTGGAAAGTGGTGAAATCACTGGACAAAGTCAGCATGGATTTACGAAAGGTAAATCGTGTCTGACGAATCTTATAGAATTTTTCGAGGATGTAACGAGTAGAGTGGATAGGGGGGAACCAGTGGATGTGTTGTATCTGGACTTTCAGAAGGCTTTCGACAAGGTACCACATAAGAGATTAGGATACAAACTTAAATCACACGGTATTGGGGGTTCAGTATTGATGTGGATAGAGAACTGGCTGGCAAACAGGAAGCAAAGAGTAGGAGTAAACGGGTCCTTTTCACAATGGCAGGCAGTGACTAGTGGGGTACCGCAAGGCTCAGTGCTGGGACCCCAGCTATTTACAATTTATATTAATGAACTGGATGAGGGAATTGAAAGCGACATCTCCAAGTTTGCGGATGACACTAAGCTGGGGGGCAGTGTTAGCAGTGAGGAGGATGCTAGGAGACTGCAAGGTGACTTGGATAGGCTGGGTGAGTGGGCAAATGTTTGGCAGATGCAGTATAATGTGAATAAATGTGAGGTTATCCACTTTGGTGGCAAAAACAGGAAGGCAGACTATTATCTAAATGGTGGCCGATTAGGAAATGGGGAGATGCAGCGAGACCTGGGTGTCATGGTACACCAGTCATTGAAAGTAGGCATGCAGGTGCAGCAGGCAGTGAAGAAAGCAAATGGTATGTTGGCTTTCATAGCAAGAGGATTTGATTATAGGAGCAGGGAAGTTCTACTGCAGTTGTACAGGGTCTTGGTGAGACCACACCTGGAGTATTGCGTACAGTTTTGGTCTCCAAATCTGAGGAAGGACATTATAGCCATAGAGGGAGTGCAGAGAAGGTTCACCGGACTGATTCCTGTGATGTCAGGACTTTCATATGAAGAAAGACTGGATAGACTTGGCTTATACTCGCTAGAATTTAGGAGATTGAGAGGGGATCTTATAGAAACGTACAAAATTCTTATGGGGTTGGACAGGCTAGATGCAGGAAGATTGTTCCCGATGTTGGGGAAGTCCAGGACAAGGGGTCACAGCTTAAGGATAAGGGGGAAATCCTTTAAGACCGAGATGAGGAAAAACTTTTTCACACAGAGAGTGGTGAATCTCTGGAACTCTCTGCCACAGAGGGTAGTTGAGGCCAGTTCATTGGCTATATTTAAGAGGGAGTTAGATGTGGCCCTTGTGGCTAAGGGGATCAGGGGTTATGGAGAGAAGGCAGGTACGGGATACTGAGTTGGATGATCAGCCATGATCATATTGAATGGCGGTGCAGGCTCGAACGGCTGAATGGCCTACTCCTGTACCTATTTTCTATGTATCTATGTGTCTATGATTCACCATGTGACGGGAGACTATCTCAGATGAGTCTCCGACAGCAGCACCACTTGCTGTCATGCCACAGGCAGCAGTGCCACAGGCATTCAGCACCACTGGCTAAAGGGCCACAGGTGGACAGCTCCACAGACAGACAGCTCCACAGACAGACAGCTCCACAGACAGACAGCTCCACAGACAGACAGACAGCTCCACAGGCAGACAGACAGCTCCACAGGCAGACAGACAGCTCCACAGGCAGACGGACAGCTCCACAGGCAGACGGACAATTCCACAGACAGACAGCTCCACAGACAGACAGCTCCACAGACAGACAGCTCCACAGACAGACAGCTCCACAGACAGACAGCTCCACAGACAGACAGCTCCACAGACGGACAGTTCCACAGACAGACAGCTCCACAGACAGACAGCTCCACAGACGGACAGCTCCACAGACGGACAGCTCCACAGACGGACAGTTCCACAGGCGGACAGCTCCACAGGCGGACAGCTCCACAGGCGGACAGCTCCACAGACGGACAATTCCACAGACAGACAGCTCCACAAACAGACAGCTCCACAAACGGACAGCTCCACAGACGGACAGTTCCACAGACGGACAGTTCCACAGACGGACAGCTCCACAGATGGACAGTTCCACAGACAGACAGCGCCACAGACAGCTCCACAGACAGACAGCTCCACAGACAGACAGACAGCTCCACAGACAGACAGCTCCACAGACAGACAGACAGCTCCACAGACAGACAGACAGCTCCACAGACAGACAGACAGCTCCACAGACAGACAGACAGCTCCACAGACAGACAGCTCCACAGACAGACAGCTCCACAGACAGACAGACAGCTCCACAGACAGACAGACAGCTCCACAGACAGACAGACAGCTCCACAGGCAGAGCTCCACAGACAGCTCCACAGACAGACAGCACCACAGACAGACAGCTCCACAGACGGACAGACAGCTCCACAGACAGCACCACAGACAGACAGGCAGCACCACAGACAGACAGCTCCACAGAGAGACAGCTCCACAGAATTGCAGTGCGAACAACACCACAGGCAGACAGCATGACAGGCCCAAAACACAACAGGTAGATAACCATGCAGACTAACAGCATCAGAGGCTGCCAAGTAACAGATCAACATCAACACAGTGGCACAAGCTGGCAGTGGCACAGGCTAGCAGTGGCACAGGCTGGCAGTGGCAGGGGCTGGCAGTGGCACAGGCTGGCAGCACCACAAGCTAACAGCATCGCAAGCAGACAATGGCACATGTTGACAGTAGTACAGGCGGACAATAGCACGGGTGGACAACTGACAGCTGCTCCATGCTGGAGATGACTGGACCCTGTGATGTTGGGCTCACAGTATTGGGGGAACTGAAGGCTGTGAGGGCGGCGTGGATGGGTGAGGGTGTGCCAGAGGCCTGGAGCCATACCCCGAATTGTCCCACTCCCTCCACCCTGAGACTTTGATGTGAGGGGAGGGTCACTCTGGGTGGGGCTAACTATCATCAACACTGCTGGTTGGGCTTGTGGACTAACTGTGGTGTCTCTGTCTCTCCCCCCACAACCTTGCACAGGTGAACAGCGGTCTCGGGACCATAGCACCCATGCCTGTCCCCACCTTCCGTGCGGTGGCATGCATGGTATGCACGTCTGACTTATTCCTCCCCTGGAGACGGCTGCATTGCGATGCGTGTGGGAAGGTAGGTCCACCTACTGCAGCTCAGTGCACTTATATAGTCCAGAGTCGCAGAATCATACAGCATAGAAACAGATCCTCACCCACCTGTGATTCCATGTCTATGCTGGCCCCGTTGCCCATTTTTGACCCAGATCCCTCTAATACTGTACATTCCTATCCATGTACTTGTCCAAACGCCCTCACCTGTATCCACCTTTAATTTGCTCGGATATGTCCCGCCTCCCATTTCTTTTTCAGCTTTCTCCACCCTACCCCAGGGGGGCAGGATCCAATGCAGGAATGAAGCAAGTGAGAGTCAATGTGTAGCAGGCCATACAAGGGAAAGGGCAAAGGTTGATCTCCTCTGAGGAAATTGGGAAGGGCAAATTAGTTTAGTTTAGTTTTGTTTATTGTCACATGTAGAGCGGCACGATGGCGCAGCGGTAGAGTTGCTGCCTTACAGCGCCAGAGACCCGGGATTGATGCTGACTCCGGGTGCTCTCAGTACAGAGTTTGTACGTTCTCCCCGTGACCTGCGTGGATTTTCTCCGAGGACTTTGGTTTCCTCCCACATTCCAAAGACGTACTGGTTTGTAGGTAAATAGCCTTGGTATAAATGTAAATTGTCCCTAGTGCGTGGGATAGTGTTAATGTGCGGGGATTGCTGGTTGGTGCGGACTCGGTAGGCCGACGGGCCTGTTTCCACGTTGTATCTCTAAACTAAATGTGTACCGAGATACAGTGAAAAGCTTTGTGACTGAAGTGTTCATGGGCGAGCCTTTTTTGACTGATGACCAGTGTTCTATTAGCTTTAAAATAATTATGGATAAAGACAGGCCCGTGGGTTACAATTCTGAAGATAGAAACAAAATGCTGGAGTAACTCAGCGGGTCAGGCAGCATCTCTGGAGAAAAGGAGTATGTGATGCTTCAGGTGAGGTCCAAAAGTTAAAATTCTGAATTGGAGCAAGGCTGACTTTGATGGTATTAAACAGGAACTTGTGAAAGTTGATTGGAGGAGGTTGTTTGTAGGCAAGGGAATGCTTTGAAAAGAGTGTTAACAAAAGAGTTCAGGGCATGCATGTTACTGTGAGAGTGAAGGACACAGCAGGCAAGAGGGAGTAAGGAGGTTTGACTGATGAGAGAAATTGACGCGCTGGTCAGGAAAAAGGAAGAGACATGGGACAGGTGTAGGCAGCTGGGATCATATGTAGGAGTTTCAGGAACTGAGGAACATACTTAAGAAGAAAATAATGAGGACAAAAAAAGGGGGCAGGAGGTAGTTTAGTTTAATTTGGTTTAGTTTACATTAGTTTAGTTTAATTTAGAGTTACAACGTGGAAACAGCCTCTTTGGCCCACCAAGTCCACGCCACCAGCAATCCCCACACATTAACACTATCCTACACATAGAGACAATTTACCATTATACCAAACCAATTTGTCTACAAACCTGTACATCTTAGGAGTGTGGAAGGAAACCGGAGATCCCATGATCCATGCTGTCTATACATGCCCCACGCCTCCTTCTTGCTTTTGACCGAAAACTCAATTTCTCTCATCATCCAAGCATACGTATGCCCACCTGCTTTGTTCTTCACCCCAACAGCAAGTCCTGGACTCTTGTCAGCACACTTTTAAAAAATATCCCATTTTCTGGATGTTCCCTTCAAACAACCTGCTCCAATCAACTTGAGCAAATCCCTATCTAATACCTTCAAAGTTGGCCTTGCCCCAATTTAGAATTTTAACCCGCCATGTCTCTATCCATAATTATCTTAAACCTACTAGAACAGTGGTCGTTGGTCCCAAAAGGCTCATCCACGAACACTTCATCCACTTGCTCCTCCCAATTTCCTAAGACTATATCAAATGTTGCCCTCTCCTATAGAGGGCCTTCTACATTTTGCCTGAGGAAACTTTCCCTGAACACATTTGACAAATTCTGCCCCGTCTAAACCTTTTGCACCATGACATTCCAGTCAATATTGGAAACGTTAAAATCCTATGACAACCTTATTGGTCCTGCAGCTGCCTGCAATCTCCTGGCATATTTGCTTTTCTAATTCCCGTTGACTAAGGGCCTCAAGTACACTCCCAACAAGGCGATCATCCCTTTCTCATCTCTCAGCTCCACCCCCTATAGCCTCATTGGATGATCCATCGGTAATGTCATCTCTCACCACTGTCATGACACCCTCCTTAATCAATAAAGCAACATCCCCTCTTTTTATCCCCACCTCTATCTCTCCTGAAGTATCTGTAACCTGGAACATTAAGCTGCCAGTCCAGTCTCTCCTCTCAACCAGATTTCTGTAATGGCTGCAACATCCCAGTTTCACATATCTATCAATGCCCTGAGTTCATCTGCCTTACCCGTCAGGCCCCTCGCGTTAAAATAAGTGCAATTCAATCCAACAGCCCTTCCTCGCTCTCTGCCCTGCTCATGCCTGGTCCATCCACTAAGCCTTCTTTCATCACCATCCGTACTGAGTTCCAGCCTTTCACCTACCATGATGCTGCATTGGATACTGGTTCCACTCCAATTAAGGTGCAACCCATCCCTCTTGTATAGGTCACCTCTTCCCCAGAAGAGATCCCAATGAATCCCTGCCCCATGCACCAACTCAGCCACACATTCATCTCCCTTATCTTTCTATTCCTACCCTCACTAGCACTATGAGTTTGGGGTTGATGGAGACTTGTAATATCCTGAGGAGTCCTTGAGATGGTGGGTGAAGGGAGAATGACAGCTCTCGTGGAAGAATCCAAGTGGCCTTGTGGGTCATTGTTTAAAAACAAGGGTTAAAAACAATCTGCTGAAGGAGTTCAGCAGGTCGAGAAGCACCAGTGGGAAGAAAGGAATGTCGATGTTTCGGGTTGAGATCCTGCATCTTGCTCTGGCTTCCAGCACCTGCAGTCTCTTGTGGCTCTGAGTGGCCCTTTTAGAATAGCAGGCAGACTAATTTTTTCAATCTCTCAGCTGAGAGTCTTTAGAACTTTTTTTCTCAAACATAGAGTACTCGAATATTCTCAATGAGGGATGAAAGGTTACTGTGAGTGACCCACAAAAGGTTGAAATCATGTCAGCCATAAGCTTATGAAATGGGAAGTCTTGAAGGACAGAGTGGTCTCTTCCTGCTCCTGCACTGGGCAAGTGCAGATCAAATTTTGGAGGTGGGTGTAATGGCATAACAGCGGTTGTGAGAAGGAGAATGAGGAAGGACAAAGGTTGAAGACACACCAGAATTCATGCGTGACCTGAACAATGTTGGAGTCATAGAGTGGTACAGGGCTCGTTTCTATGACATACGACTCTATGACTCCAACATTGATGTTGGAGTCAGAATGACCGCAACATAAGCATGGCGCAATGACATATTGCAATTCCCACTTGTCTGCATTCATTCCATATTCCACCATGCTCTGCTCATCCAAGTTTCTGCCCAGATGCCTCACTGTTTCATTGACACCTTTTGGCTTTTCATTGTGAAGTTCCCGGAATGCAAAGATTTTTAATGTGTTGGCTGGAACTGAAGGAACAACAGGATGTTGAGAGGACAGTGGCACCCATGATCTTGTACATTTGTCTCACAGGTCGTTTGTCGAGCATGCTGTAGAAACAAGCATTCATTTGGTCACCTCAGAGGCAGGGCCAGCCGGGTCTGTGACCAGTGCCACAAGGAGCTGAAGAAGACAGGTAATGACACATGCCACAGCAAGGAGTTGCTGCCCTTTCACATGGCTTGAATCTCCACTTCTCTTTAGCTTCTTAGAGTCTTACAGTCATACAACGTGGAAACAGGCCTTGGACCCAACTTGCCCACAACGACCAACATGTCCCATCTACACTCGTCCTACTGACTTGCGGTGGAGAGGCATGCACTGCGGACGATCGCCGCAGAGGCACAGATGTGGCACTGGCTGTGGCAAAGCGATGGCAGAACGTCGTCAGACACACGAGCGAACAAACTAGTCCCAACTGCCTGCGAATGGCCCTTATCCCTCTAAACCTGGCCAATCCATGTACCTGTTTAATCTTTCTTAAATGTTGCAATAGTCCCTGCCCCAACTACCTCCTCTGGCAGCTCGTTCCATACACTCGCCACCCTTTGTGTGAAAAAGCTAACCCTCAGACTCCTATAAATCTTTCTCCCTTCACCGTAAACGAATGTCCTCTAGTAAGTATTCTCAATTCCCCTACTCTGGGCAAGAAACTATGCGCATCTACCCGATCTATTCCTCATGACTTTATACACCCCTATAAGATCACCCCTCATCCTCCTGTGCTCCAAGAAACAGAATTCCAGCCTGCTCGACCTCTTCCTGTAGCTCAGTGATGGTGTGCAAACCATGCGACAGCTACGGAACATCCGCCTCATCCTCCAGTTTAGGGCAAAAGTTCCTTTTAGCCTTTTTGATGGCCTTATCAAGGTCATATCTAGACTTGACCCTGCATCACCAGACTTGAATGTCCGAGATGTGGTCCTCAGAAGAATGTGAACCTCTGGTTCATCCAAGGCTTGTTTGGGGGACATAACGATAGTTTTCATGGGAACACACTCTTCCACACATTTTCTTATGAAGTTGGTAACAACCATGGCATACTCATTCAAATCTTGAACATTGCCCAGTCTACCCTACTACAAGCAGTCTTAGAGTCGTATCTCTGCCTCTACTGACCAGCTCTGTGCAGTCCTCTCCACTGGGGGTGCGCTCATCAGTCGCTGCCTATATGTAGGAAGAAGCAGCACAGCTTGGTGGTCAGATTTCCCAAACTGAGGGTGACGATTGGAGCGATAGGCATCTCTAATGCTGGTATAGCTGCTGCCATAGGCCCTGATCCTCTGGTGCTGCAGGATCTATGCTGGTGGTAGTTAGGAAGTGAATTCTTCAGGCTGGCTTTGGTGAAGTCCCTGGCTATGATGGGAAAGGTGTTGGGGTATGCCAACTGCAGTTTGTTGAGCACGGTGTGCAGTTCCTCCAGTGCTAGGTGAATGCCTGTTTGGTTTGTTTGGGATGTAGACCGCGGTCTTGGTAATGGAGGTGAATTCTCTCGGGGGTAGAAGGGACGGCACTTCACAGCCAGGTGTTGCAGATGCGGAGAGCAGGAGTTGGGCAGGGCTGTTACATCTGAGCACCATGAAGAGTTAACCATGAGGCAGACGTCAGCGCCTCTCCCTTTTCCCGATGCCTTTGTTCTGTCCATGCGATGGATGGAGAAATCTTTAGGCTGGAGGGCTGAGTCTGGGGAGCTTGGGGTGACACAGAGCACACAGCATTCCCTCATCTCCTTTAGATAAAGCAGCCTTGACCTTAAGTCCTCCGCTTTATTTTCACGTGACTGAGCATTGGTCAGTAGAATGGTAGGGAGAAATGGTCGTAGACCCATTGGCAGCTTGTTAGTTACATCACTGGTTTGTGATGTTTCTTTTATACAAATACTGTAAGTTCAGGACTGCTATATTTGAATCTTTGCTGTTGTGCTGATTTCAAAATGTCGCCACAGAAAAGCTTAAATCCACGCTGCCTTTGACCTCATCCCACTTCACCAGTGGCCATGGGTGTGGAGCAACCCCTCCAGTGGACATAGGGTCTGGATCCCTCCTTGGGGGATGGGGAGAGGGTGGATTCCCCTCGAGGGATCACTAGGAGTGTATCTCCCCTCGACATCCACATGGGAGTAAATCCACTCCACTCACCACAGAACCATTCTAATTGCGCTAATAGCAGGTCCCTTGGATTGGGATCGAGGACTAGCTTCTATTGCATCCAGAATAGTGCGTAGAATTTCTCTTTCCCACGACAATCCTGAAGATTTCTCTTTATCCTCTGATCCAGGAACAGATTACCATTGCATCAGGCCTGGGAACGGATTCCTCTTTCTATCAGGATCAGGAATGGAATCCCATTTCCATCGGGATCCATGAGTTTTCATTTTGCGAATGCAAACAAGGGGAGGCGATATCTGGGGTACAAGTTCATTGATCCCTGAGAGTGGCAGCACAGGTGGATAAAGTGGTCAAGAAGGCAGACAGCATGCTTACCGTCAATGCTGTGGGATAGTCGGGGTGTTATCTTATAGCATTGTAGCTTTGTCATGGTCTGGCACGGTCACAGCTGGGTGTCTTACAGTAGAGGATTGAGATTTGCCAGGATATTGCCTGCAAATGGAGCATTGCAGTAATAAGAAGAGACCAGATCAGCTGGGCTTGTGTTCCCAGGGACAGAGGAACATAGAACTGTAGAGCACAGGAGCTTGCCCTTTGGCCGACAATGACCATGCCCGAACATGGTGTCCGGTTAATCTCCGTTTGCCTGCACATGATCCATACCCCACCATTCCCTGCATATCCATGTGCCTATCTAAAAGCCTTTACAAAGCTGAATTGTAAGCGAGGGAGACAGACATTAAAAATATTTTTCCCATGTGTGGGGCTGCCTCCGTCATACTGGCACAGTGTCAAAGTAGGAGAAGGTTTAGAGAGGGTCTGAGTGGAATTTTTCCACACAAAAGGGTGTGGGAATTTGGAACGTACTGCCTGATGAGGTAATATTGTGGAACTGGGACTTCCACAACAGTTAAGATGCATTTAAACAAGTACTTGAGTCGCCAATACGTCAAATGTTTTAGACCAAGTATGGATAATGGGGAAGATGCGTAAGAAGGAACTGCAGATGCTGGTTTACACTGAAGATAGACACAAAATGCTGGAGTAACTCAGCAGGTCAGGCAGCATCTCTGGAGAAAAGGAATAAGTGACGTTTTGGGTCGAGACCCTCCTTCAGGCTCAGAATCTGAAGAAAGGTCTCGACCTGAAACGTCACCTATTCCTTTTCTCCAGAGATGCTGCCTGACTCGCATTATTATGGATAATGGGGATTAAGGTAGGTGATGTGCCTGAGGCCCGTTTCTCTGCTGTACGACTATCAACAAAATCCTTTATGCAGGGCATATGAAAGGATTTACCTTTCATGGGTATCAGGAATAGATATACCACTCCCCCCCCCCCCCCCCCCAGATAGCCAAGAGTTAGATAGAGCTCTTAAAGATCAGGGGATATGGTGAGAAAGCAGGAACGGGGTACTGAATGTGCATGATCAGCCATGATCATAGTGAATGGCGGTGCTGGCTCAAAGAGCCGAATGACCTACTCCTGCACCTATTGTCTATTGTCTATTAACCTTACCATTATGTACACTCTACCTGCAGGCTCCCGAAGGGAGGAGACCGATCAGCCATCCCCCACCCACTCCCCTGCCAGGCGTCTCTCCTCTGTGTTCAACATTCTCCATGTTCCACACACTCGTGGACAGAGGAACAAGCAACTGGCTCGGCCGCAGGTAAGGGGCACTCTAACGACCATCCGAACCGGCATTTGCACAGTACACAACACAGACACAGGTCCATTGGCGTAACCTAGCCATACTGACCAAAGTGCCTTCCTGAGCTAGTCCCATATGCCTGCCTTTGACCCATATTCTTTTAAACATCCCCTTGCCATGAACCTGTCCAAATGTCCTTTAAATGTTGTAATTGTACCCACCTCTACCACTTTCTCTGGCTGCTCGTTTCATATTCCCACCAACTTAGAGTCATAGAGCCATACAGCACAGAGACCGAGCCTTCAGCACAACCTGCCCATGCTAATTAAGATGCACCAACTACCTTAGTCCCACCATATGAGTTTGGCTCATATCCCTCTCAATCTTTCCAATCCATGAAGCTGTCCAAAGGTTGTTATAGTACCTGCCTCGGCTACCTCCTCTGGCAGCTCATTCCAGACACCCACCAATCTCTGTGTGAAAAAGGCGCCCCTTAGGTTCCTTTTAAATTTTTCCCTCTTACGTTAAACCTCTGGTCCTTGATTCCCCTACTCTGGGTAAAAGATTCTGTGGATTCACCCTATCTATTCCCCACCCCCCCTGCTATTTATACACCTCCATAAGATCACCGTTCAGCATCCTGCACTCCAAGGAATAAAGTCCTCACCCTAGAACATTGAACAGGAATAGAACCTTCGGCCCACAATGTTTCTGCCAAACATATTGGCAAGTTAATCTGCCTGTACGCGATCCATATCTCTCCATTCACTGCACTTCTATGTACCTATCTAAAAGCAACTTAAACACCATTATCGTATCTGATTCTAACACCTTGGCAATGCCTTCAATGCCTCCAGCATTGTGTAAAAAACTTGCCCCCTCTCACCTTATACTTATGCCGTCTAGTGCTGGACATTTCCACCCTGGGCAAAAAGGTTCTGACTGTCTACCCTATCAATGTCACTCATAATTTTACATACTTCTTTCATCGCACCTCAAGCTGCAACTTTACAGAGAAAATAATGCAGCTATTTTCAGTAGCTGAAACCCTCTAATCCAGGCAGTATTCTGGTAATAGGCACAAAATGCTAGAGTAACTCAGCGGGACAGGCAGCATCTCTGGAGAGAAGGAACGGGTGACGTTTCGGGTTGAGACCCTTCTTCAGGAGTGAAGAACGGCTTTGACCCAAAACGTCACCCATTCCTTCTCTCCAGAGATTCCTCCTGTCCCGCTGAGTTACTCCAACATTTTGTGTCTACCTTCAGTGTAAAACAGCATCTGCAGTTCCTTCCTACACCGTATCCTGGTAAACCTCCTCTGCACCCTCTGCTAAACATTGTTGGTGTTGTCAGCAAACTTACTCACCAACCTATCTACATTTACGTCCAGGTCATTTACATATATCATAAATCACAGGCCTCCAGCCAGAATATCTACCCTCTAGCACAACATTCTGCCTTCTGTGAATAAGCCAGTCCTGAATCCATAAGACCAAGTCATCATGCATCCCATACATCTTAATCTTCTGGATCAACCTACCATGAGGGACCTAATCAAAATTTACTAAAATCCATGTATACAACATCCACTGCCCTACTTTCATCAATCCCCCTCATCACCTCCTCAAATATCTCAATCATATTACAAAATATGACCTGCCATGTACAAAGCTCATCTGGCTATCCCTAATTATCCTATTCTCTTCCAAATGGGAGTGTATCATATCTTGAAGAATTCTCTCCAATAGTTTCCTTACCACTGACATGGGGCGCACCTATAGTTTCCTAGATTCTCTCAACTTCCCTTCTTAAACAAAGGAAAAACATTGGCCATTCGCCAGTCCTCCAGGACCTCATAAAAGAAGAAACTAAGGCTCTCGCAATCTCTTCTCTTCCCTCCCTCCCTCAATAACCTAGGATCGATTCCATCAGATCCTGGGGACCTATCCATCGTAATGCTCTTCAAGAGCCTTAGCACCACCTACTTCTTGATCTCAAACTGCCCTAGCATATTTGTATTCTCCACACTGATCTCACTGTCCTCCAAGTCCTTCTCCTCGGTGAATACGGATGCAAAGTGCTCATCTAGTACCTCACCTACATCCTCCAACTCCAAGCAGAGATTCGCTCCTTTATCCTGGAGCAATCCTACCTTCTCCCTGGTCACCTTCTCTTTTTCCACTGCTCCTGTTCTCGCCGTCAGCTGCCCCTGAAAAAACCCTTGCTCTGGCAGTGACACTGACCACTCTGAGAGAGACTCTTACCCTGGGGACACTTGGGAGTGATTTTGACCCCGAGATCCCTCATTCAGCGAGTGACTCTGACCCTGGGAAGCAACATTCTGGGAGTGACTCTGACCATGAGATCACTCTGGGAGTGGCTCTGACCCTGTGGTCCCTCAATCTGAGAGAGAGTCTGACCCTGGGGACACCCTCTCTCTGGGTAACTCTGACACAGGGATCACTCACTCTGCGAGTCACTCCGACCCTGGAATTAGTCACTCTGGTAGTCCCTGACTCTGGGACTCACTCATAATTCTCGGAGTGACCCGGACACGGGCATCACTCACAGAGATACGATCCTCCCCTCGCAAGATTACTCTTTTTGCAGACAGCCATCTTCAGTGAAGGGGTTTCAATGAGCGGCAGTCTGCAGAGACGAAAGGCCAGCAGACGACATTGGAAGAAGCTTTGGTTTGTCGTTCACCAGAAAGTGCTCTACACATACAGAAACCGTGAGGTAAGATGTCCCCACACATCCCTGGCATTACTCCCCCAACTACTCCTCTCTCTCCTCAGCCTCAACTTCCCCTGTCAGACCTCGTTATCCACTGACTCTAGCCTGGCCTAGTGGCAACCCTACCAACCACTACCCATTAGCCCATGCCTGGGTACCTCTCACCAACCCTCACACCCCATCGCCCACCAACGTACACGCCACCACCCAGCTCCTGACAACCTATGAGCCAGCACCTCATACCCCATCACCAACCCCCTGAAACCACATTGCCCACTCCAAATACCCATCCCAGATGCCCATCACCCAAACCTGCACTCCATCACTCACCCCGATACCGATCACTCAACCCCACCACCACCCCCTGAAACGCCATCACAACACCCCCTTATACCCTATCCACACCCTAATAGCCCATTACCCAGCTCCTGATGCCCCATCATCCACCCACAATACCCACCTCCTGTACCTCATCACCAACCCCTGATACGCCATCACCCATCCATAATATCCCATCATCCACCATTAAAGCCACATCATCAGCCCCCAATAATGCATCACTCACAATACTCCATCACCAGCCCAATACCCATCACCCACCCACCCCATGACCCCATTAGTCCCTCGATATCTTCAGCCTATCACCCACTCCTTGATACCCCACCCAATCCCAGATACCCCTTCACCCAGCAACTAATACCCCATCACCCATCCCTGACCACCCACCAGCCCGTTACCTCATCACCCCCTAATACCCCACCCACTGAATCATCAGTAGCCCTTGATACCCCATTGCCCACTCCCCAATACCCCATCACACACACAATACCCCACCACCCCGTTACCCCAGCCCGATAACCCACACGCTCCCTGATACATCACCCACCCCAATACCCCATCACCTACCCGCTTTATTACTCTGTCAGAAGGTTAACTTACCCCCATCCTTGTTCTGCGATAGGATACCATTGCAGCAAAGAGCCTGCCTCTCCTGGGCTTCACCGTTAAGCAGTGTAAGGTGGACGAGCTCCCTGGATTCAGTGCCCAGTTCCAGCTCTACCACAAGGACAGCCTCTACTACTCCTTCAAAGCAGAGGATGCCAGCACAGCACAGAGGTAGGTACTGCCAGGCACAGCACAGCCCAGATTTGGCTGCCAATCTGGAGGCTGGGTTTGAGCTTACTCTGAATGCAGTCACTGAGAGTGAAGTAGAAATTCAGGGTGTGGAGTCACAGTCATAAAAAGTGGAAACAGTCCCCTTTGGCCCAACTTGCCCATACTCATCTACACTAGTCCACGCTGCCTGTGTTTGGCTCAAATTTCTCCAAACATATCCTAGGTTGGGTCAGATCGGGGGGAGTTCCCCCCCGCCACAGGTACCATGTAATCCCATGTTACCTGCTCCATGGTCGGATAGTCGGCGAATAAACCATCTCCCCCACCTGGTTTGCCAGGTGAGGAGGGGGCTGTTGACCCCCAGCAGGACTAAAAACAAGACCTGTCAAAGGGCGGATGAGCTTCTAACGAGCCAACGGCCATCCACACTTCAGTAGAAGTTGCGATCTCTGTCGCATATAGCATTGTAAGGAATGATGATAAAGCACACACCAAAATCCTATACTTCCAGCGGCGGAAGTCCGCAGGAACTGGAGGACAGAGATGTGTGGTGCGTCCGTCACTGTTCCCGTTAGAAACCAGCACCACTACGTCGATAATGTTTTCAACTATGATGAATGAATGAATATCGTAACTACCCAAAGTTTTTTTGTTATGTTGTGATAGTACCTGACTCCAGTAGCTCATTTGATATACCTACCACCCTTTGTGTAGAAAGGTTGCCTCTCAGGATCCTATTAAATCTTTCCCCCCTCTGTCCTCTGGTTCTTGATTCCCCTACTCTTGATCACATATACTCAGCAATTCCTCATTTTACAGACTTCACCCACGCAGTCTCCTTGGCTGAGGCGGAGCACATTACTCAGTACAGACAGTACGGCCACATATTTTATCTATTGCAAATGCTGTACCCTCTCATTTCACCTGGTACAGACAGTAAGCACTCGCATTTTACACGGACTGGATAATATACCGTCTCATTTTACCTGGAATAGATAGTCATTTCCTAGTTTATGGAATGCAACTGTATCTGTTCACAATTTAAGTAATCATTTAGTTTCACAATACAACGTGGAAACAGGCCCTTCAGCTCACTGGGTCCACACTGACCATCGATCACCCAATTATTACCTTCCTGCTCATATTTGTGCCCTGCATAATGAAAGCAAAATATCCTGCGTGCTTTCCTCATGAACTCATCTCTCTGTGCTGCCACCTTCAGGCATCCTTGGGCGTGCACCATGGGCTCTTTATTTTGTACAACCTCTCCTTGATAATCCTACTTTACAGTGCATCACTTTACAATTAAATTCCACTTGCCATTGCTCTGTTTATCTTACCAATAGATAACAATTCCCTACAGTTGCCCTCCTCACTATCAACAGCACCAGCAAATTTCATGTTACCTACAATCTTACAAGTGATGTCTGAAGAAGGATCTCGACCCGAAATGTCGCCTATTTCCTTCGCTCCATAGATGCTGCCTCACCTGCTGAGTTTCTCCAGCATTTTTGTCTACCTAGTGATATCTCTATGTTCACACACAGGTTGTCAATGTAGGTAACTAGCATTCAGTCCTTGTGTTTGCTTTCACTTTCTGAGATGTCTCCCTAGTTAATTTGACTTCTGACTCTTTCCAACCTTGCCTGTTTTGGCGCCTTCTCTTTGAAATTACTTTCTTGTTTTTTGTTTGTTTGGTTGTATTCAGTAGCTACTCATGCTTGAGCCTATATTTTATGCAGCATTGACTGTGTTGCTTGCCCATGATTGATAGTGACTTGTTTGAGTGCTACCCTTTGTCATTTTTGCTGCGACTGGTCTCACTCAGAATGATCACATCGCAGTTCTACCCATCCTTATGTAGTTCACTGCCACCTGGATCTCCGCTCAGAGTTGACCCCATGCAGGCAAATGGGACGGCAAATCCTTTTACGAAGATGCTGCCAGGAGTCAAGCGCTTGAGCTATCGGGAGAAGTTGAGCAGGCATGGACTTTATTCCTCGAAGCATAGGAGGATGACAGGTGATCTTACCTGAAAAAGGGTTTTGATCTTAAACGTCATCTATTCCTTTTCTCCAGAGATGCTGTCTGACCAGAATACACCGTCTAGAATCATAGGTTTAAGGCAAGGGGGGAAAGATTCAATAGGAACCTGAGGGACAATATTTTTTACACAATGGGCGGTGGCTATATGGAATGAGCTGCCAGAGGAGGTAGTTGAGGCAGCTAGCATCACAACATTTAAAAACATTTGGACAGGTACATGGATAGTATAGATTTAGAGGGATATGGGCCAAACGCAGGCAAGTGGGTCTAGTGTAAATAGGACATATTGGCCGGTGTGGGCAAGTTGGGCCGAAGGGCCTTTTTCAACGCTGTATAACGCTGTATAACTCTATGACCACATTGTGGATAATGCTAAAAAAAAGGATACAAATATGGTCCTGGTCAGTTTAAATGCAGAAAAAGCCTTTGATAGTGTTAGTTGGGTATTTTTATATGAAGTACTGAGGAGATTTGGTCTCAATGAAGATGCAATTCGGTGTATTAAAACAATATATCAGGAGCCTACAGCTAGGATTAAGGTAAATAGAAACCTATCAAAAAGGATTCAGTTAGAGAGGGGCACAAGACAAGGATGCTGTCTTTCTCCTACTCTCTTCGTTTTGTATATTGAACCCTTAGCACAAGCAATAAGGCAGAGAGAAGACCTGCAGGGGGTCAAAATAGGGGAGAAAGAACATATCATTGGTCTTTTCGCTGATGATGTCATTATTTTTCTTGAACGACCAGATATATGTCTCCCAAATCTAATGAACCTATGTGAAACATATGGATACTACTCAGGATATAAACTGAATATAACAAAAACACAAATTCTTTCATTCAATTATTCTCCATCCCAACAAATCAGAGACGCATATAATCAGAAATGGAATTCTAAAACGATGCAGTATCTTGGTGTAACTATAACCAAAACACTTTCCAACATGTTTGAAACTAATTATAACAAAATTGAAGAAAACATCAAAAAGGATGTTGAAAGGTGGTCTACCCTTCCCCTAGACTTCAGTGCCAGAATACAAATGGTAAAAATGAATATCCTACCTAAACTACTATATTTATTCCAATCTCTCCCAATTAATGTTCCCCGAGACAAATTCATAGCCTGGAATAAGATGATCTCTAGATTCATTTGGAATAGCAAAAAAACAAGAATAAAATTAACAACACTTCAACTGCCGAAAAGCAAGGGTGGAATGACTTTACCAAATCTGAGGAAATACTTTTATGCAGCTCAACTCAGACATCTGGCCTGTTGGTGTAGACCTGATTATGAATCTCGATGGAAAGAAATGGAAAGGGAGATACAGGGTTACCAGACCCAGATTTTGGTGGGAGACAAATATCTGAGAGGGGCTTTGAGACATGCTATGGATCGAATAGTAGCATTTACGTTAGAAATATGGAATGTTATAGTGGAAAAATACAAATTAATAAGAGGGGTTCACGCATTGAAGTAGTTCGCATATGACTCAAAGTTTAAGCCAAGGGGTGTATGATTCAAGATTCAAAGAATGGGCACAAAAAGGCATAACGGCAATGTATACAGTTTCAGAAAATGGCGAGTTTATGAACTTCCAAGATTTAAAGTCAAAGTATGGTCTGGAAAACTAAGATTTTTTTAAATACTTACAATTAAGAGACTACTTTACAAAAGAGATAAGGCCAGAACTAGATGAAACTTCAAATAATGTGATCAAGGTGATTGTGGATTCATACAAACAGAAGGGGTCTCGGGTCATCTCTGCTTTCTACCAAGCTCTGGTGGGAAGTGGGGGAAAATAGTAAGATTAAACGAGAACTTACCTAAGTTTGAAGTTTGATCTTTATTTAATGAGGAGTTACGTAGGTGATTACGTGAAGAACCCCGCCAGTGCGCCTGCGCGTCAATCTTCAAAGCAGCGGTGTGAAATCACAAAAAACAACAACCGAAGTAATATAGTCTCATAATAAAACGAGTAATACAAGAACTTCCATCTGACCTTTATGATAGAGGGTAGGGTCGTGGTGGGCACGTAATCACCTACGTAACTCCTCATAAAATAAAGATCAAACTTCAAACTTGGGTAAGTTCTCGTTTAATCTTACTATTTTACTTCGGAGTCACGTGAGTGACTACGTGAAGATTTTAAAGCTTTGTGATTTCATGCCGTGGATCAATCTCGGCTTCTCACTGCATAGATTGACTCGGAACGAGAATAATCAATCATGCATTCATAATAACATTTGTACCACAAATGCAGTAATTCATTTCAATAATGAAATGAATCAGATCCCCTTTAAACCAGAGGAATTTACACAGAACTTAAAATAGTTTCTGCAAACAACCCCGCATTAACAATAGGCCGATGGTAAAAATGTTGAAACATCAACTCATTGGACCACCCGGCGGCTGCGAGGATATGGTCGACGGGGCCGTCTTTTGACCTGGCCGCCGACGTTTCTGCTGCCCTAGTCGAGTGAGACGTAAAAACATAAGTGTTAATACCAGCAGCTGTTAAGACTTCTTTTATCCATCTGGAAATAGTCTGTATTGAAACTCTCTTGTGTGGTTTCTTGTGTGTGATCAACAACCCAGTTTCCGTATTCTCAAATTCTTTGTGACCTCAATGTATTGTAATAAATATGTCTTAATACAGAGACATGGATCATTTGGATATGCTGCTAGCATAATTTTAAATCCTGTCACACCTGGCCTAATTTACTTTAGTAGGTCATAGATATAGAATGTAACCTTGTCTTCAGTTACTTCCATACTGTCTATTTGTAATTTTCCAAGTGTTTGCACTCGTTGTGCGGTCACTCATGCCATAAGCATGAATACTTTCATACTGAGCTTGACCAAAGGTAAAGACACACTTGATGACCATTCACGAAGTAGTTTCAGTACCACACTTACATCCCAGATTGTCACGTACCTAGGTTTCGGTGGTTTGGAATTAAAGATTCCTTTCATTAGTCTGGAAACAATTGGGTGTGACCCAATTGAGTTTCTTTCTGAATCCAGAACCAAATATGAGGACAATGCACTTCTGGCTGAATTAATTGCACTACAACTCAGACCTTCATCATAATAAAGTTTTGACAGAAATTCTAAACATTTGAAATATCTGCAGTACTTTATTGCACATTCTTTTGTACACAGAACTCTTCCCATTTCCTAATATAAGAAACGTACTGTTTTTGAGTGCTCTTCCTCCTGGCTGCCGTAAGCATGTCCACAGTATGCTCAGACAGTCCTCGTCCCAGAAAAGGCATTCTTAAAATCAACAAATCCAAACGATGATATAATGGATGTTGTTACCCTGTTACAGGGTGCAGCAATAAATTACTCCTTTTTGGGACTTTCATCAACATTTGTGTTGTTAATTCTAATATCAACAGATACCATGGCTGTGTAGGCCAATCTGGTACTACCAATACCCTTGAAGCAGCATCTTGCCTGATTTTAAGCAAACATTGGCTTATGAGGCAGAAAGGTGGAAATATATATGAAAACATACCACCCCAATGTAGCGAGAAAGCATCAATCGCCACTGCTCCTGGATCTGGTTTCCATGAGACATATCTCGATAGCTGATGATTCAAGTCGATGTCGGTCATTCCAAATCTGATTACTATATCATTGAATACCTCTTGATTCAACATCCATTCTTTATTATCATGGAACTTTTCGTGACCTGGTGTCTGCTATCGTGTTCATTCTACCTGGTAGATAGATAGCTGAAATCCAAATGTTCTTTTCAATACACCAAGACCCAAGTTGATTTAACCATTTTGTCACATGACACCGACTTAATTCCACCCATATCATTAATATAGGCAACTACTGTTGTGTTTATTAATTTGAACTTGAACCTTCCTTTTAGTTGTGTTAGAACCATAAGCTTGGAGTCCATAGAACCCTCCTAAAAGCTCCAAATAGGTAATTCCCCATGTCTGCAGTAACACTAACTTTTCCTGATTCCATCTGCCTCCGCAGCTCCATGTTAAGTCAGTTGCACCCTATCCTAGTGCACTGGCATCAGTTTGTAATATCATGGAAGGTTGTTCAATCAGCACTTTGCCTGAACTGCTTGAGACATGTAGAATCCAGAAATTCCAGCTTAGAAACAGCATTTGTTGTTACTTGCATGGTTCTATCAAAATGACCAGCATTTACTCTCAATGCCTGTTCTTTAATTCTCTGCAGCTGTTGATAATGTAATGGTCCATACTGGACTGCTGGGAATCTACTACTTTTCCCAGTACTTGAGCCACCTGTCTGATTAGAGGTTTTTGCTCGTTTAACAGATGACTGCAATCTTTAATCAACTCCACCCTTTTTTCACTGGGCAAAGTAATTTGCATTTGGGCTAAATCAATTGTGAACCCCAAATAATTAATCGAGGTACATGTTTTTAACCTTGATTTCTTTGGATGAATTTAGAAACCCCCAAACTTTCAAAAGTTTGATTTTATTACTGCAACTGATGCTTCTGTTGACTGTTTTGTCCTTCCTATAATCAGGACATCATCCAGGTATGCCATTAGTACATGCCCCTGGCTCTCAGCAACCCCAGAATTGATTTTAACAATTTTATGAATATTCTGGGAGGGAACGTTAACCCTTTAGGCAGAGCTTTGAACTGTCCTAATTGGTTCATCCATGTAAATTTAAAATACTTCATATCTTGCAAGTAAACAGACACTGAACAAAAGGATTCAGACTTGTCAAGTCTATAATAATCCTACATCCTCCATCCTTTTTTGATCGAGGGAATATATTTGACCCAAATTGGTGAATTTGGTAGACTGATTCTTTAATAACACCTTTTATATATAGGGTTTTGAAGCGCAACTTGAACCTCCATTACTTCGCAAAGTGGAGTTCTGCTAGGAACATGCTGGACAGGCAAATCATAATTTGGATTGAATTCAATTCGAAATCCTTGTATATTATTCAGAATTACCACATCTGAAGTAATCTTCTTCCAATGTTTATAGAAGAGACGTAATCTGCCTCCAACTTTTGGACTTAATACAGTTAGTATGTTCCCCTGAGATCCAGGTCCACCTACCTCTTGAGTCATTTGAGTATTCTGAGATCCCTGGATTCTCCCGGAAGCACCACCACTGGTCCTTACTCCCGCTGCAGGCCGCCAGCTACGTCCCTGCGTTGATGAGCGACTTGGTCCTGGTCTAGGATCCGTATGACGTCTGAAAGGATACTTCCTCTTTACAGACTTTGCAACCATTGATGTTTTTATCAATCCTGTTTTCGCTTCATCTTCCAACTCTTTAATACGTCTCCCGAGATCCTCTCCAAAGAGTAAGTTGGGTAATTGTATATTACTTGGTTTGCAGAGTGCTGCGAATTTCGGATTCATAGTAGGCCGTATAGCACTTTCCTCAGATAATTGATCTCGAAGTGGGTGCTGCATAGCAACCCCAGTGCTTGCTGATGCAACTTCCTCATCTTTTGGCTGTTACCTGCTATTCTGGTAAAAGCAGTTATTCCAGAACCCAGCAGCTTTAATATTCTCTGCAACTGATTCCAGATAATTTGGTTCACTGCTGCTGCTTTCAGCAACCCACAGTTACTTGGGGTCTCCTGCTTTCTTGCAGCCTCATCCATCTCCTGCTGTTCCAGCTAATGGTAAACCAAGTAATTTATTAAGGAGGCCAGTTCTTCTCCTAATGGCTCTCCTGACCCTGACGGGGCAGCGAATCCTACTGCCAGGGGTGGAACATCTGGCAGCTGCCGTTCATCGCCTTGTACAGCCTCACCGTCAGAGTCGGGGTCTGAAATCTCATGACCCGTAGCACGCTCCTCATTCCTGAGGGTGCATTCCATCAGCCCTGAGCCAGGTGCTGTTAAGCTGCTCCTGCAGCTTGGATTACAGTACACTCCTTCCTGAGTGAACTTTGCTCCAACAGCCTATGAAAAAGGCTTTCTATTTGGGCAATATGCTCGAAAGCAGTATCTAGCCCTGTACCAGGAGCTGTTTGTGCTGTTTCCAGCAGCTTGGCTTTCAGTACACTCCTCCCTGAGTGAACTTTGCTCCAACAGCCTATGTAAAAGGCTTTCTATTTGGGCAATACGCTCGAAAGCAGTATCTAGCCCTGGAGCTACTTCCATTGCCTGGGACTCCCTCCGTGGGCCGTTGGGATTTAAACTTCGTCTTTTGCCCGACAGGCGCTGACTGTGTTTTCACCAGCCCCAGGTCCACAGTCGCTATGCTCACCGCTGGCGACTGTACCGGGGTTTAGAGGCGGTTGGTCTCTAACCGCAGACTCCCGACTTTCCTGACTTCTGTCGGCTGTGTCGCTCGCCTCTTCCCCCTGTCCGTTTTTTCCATGGCGTCTGTGGAAAAAATCCCCATAGACCCACAGTAAACGGACCTGGAAAACATGAAAAAAGTTTCTACTTACCTTGTAGATGAAAAACTACAAACCACTGTAGGAGCTCTGCTCCTCACGTCCGTTTGCGTCAAGGCGTCTGACGTAATGACGCGCAGGCGCACTGGCGGGGTTCTTCACGTAGTCACTCACGTGACTCCGAAGTAAAATCAACGCTCTACATAAAAACAAAATGGGAAGCAGAATTAAAGATTCAAATAACAGAAGAAGAATGGTATCAAATGTGTGAAACACAATCTACATCCAGAAGCTCACTAATATGGAGAGAATTTTGCTGGAAGAATCTAACTCGCTTTTTTATAACACCCAAAATAAAAAGCAGACAACTTGCTGTCCAACAACACTGTTGGCTGCTGTGCGGGAGTACGGAGGCAGACCACTCGCATATTTTCTGGAACCGTGTAAAGATAAGGCCATATTGGGAAAATGTTAATGCAGTTGTAAAAAATATCTTGGGTTATAAAATCCCAAATACCTGGCCTGTGATGGATCTGGGGCACATTAAAGATATAGTAAAGATAGAAGATACATATTTGATTAAAGTTTTGCTTGCAGCAAGTGAGAAGGCCATTACCAGGCAGTGACTTAATGAAAAAAGTCCAAAACAGGAACAGTGGTTAGAAATTGTGCGAGACATCTTTAATATGGAGAAACTGACATATTCCTTGAGAGTCAAGGAGAATTCATTCGAGAAGATCTGGGGAAATTGGACCATTTATTTGAGTCATGACACCAATTAGATAAATGCCGAATTAGATATGGGAAGATTGTGTTATATAGAATTAGATGGTATGTTTGTGCGAATTTTGATATATCTCCAGATAACTAATCAATGTAACGTTTTTTTTAAATTTGGTAAGTGAACCACATGGTCTTATTCCATTAAAAAATATATATGTTTACTTCTTTTTTCCCCCTATTTATTTTTTTATTTTGATTGTTGTTTTTCTTATTTTGTTTTATTTATGGTGATGGTGTTGCACTGTTTTGTATATATCTCTGAAAAATCAATAAAAATGTAAGTGAAAAAAACACCATTTGGACAGGTACATGGATAGTATAGATTTAGAGGGATATGGGCCAAACGCAGGCAAGTGGGTCTAGTGTAGATAGGACATATTGGCCGGTGTGGGCAAGTTGGGCCGAAGGACCTTTTTCAACGCTGTATAACTCTATGACCTTCACAGTGAATGGTAGGGCCCTAAGGAGTGTTGTGGAGTGTTGTGAGACAGAGAGATCCAGGAGAACAAGTACATAGTTCCCTGAAAGCAGCATCGCTGATAGAAAGTGTGGTCAAGAACACTGGTCTTCATCAGTCGGAAAATTGAGTGTAGAAATTTGGAAGTTACTAGGACTTGAGGGCCTGAGCTATAGGGAGATTGTGTCCAAGGACTTTATTCCGTGGAGTTCAGGTGATCTAATAGAGGTGTATAATATCATGAGGGAAATAGACAGGGTGAATGCAGTTTTTTTCCACAGAGGATGAGTCAAGAGGCATAGGTTTAAGGTAAGAGGGGGAAAAATCATAGGAACCCAAGGGGCCGAAGGGCCTGTTTCTGTGCCATGACCCTAGGCCTATTGTTTTTAACAGTTTGCTCTCAAGGTCCCAACACAAAACATCACCTGTCCATTTCCCTCCACAGATGATGCCTGACCTGCTGAGTTCCTCCAGCAGTTTATTTTTATGTTCCAGAATCCAGTGTCTGCAGAGTCTTGTATCCCTACTGTACTGATACTGTTGTTTATGTTCTGCTTCTCAGGTGGATTGAAGCCATGCTTGGAGCGTCTGTGTTGTAGCAGTAATGGCACCTGCTCACAGTGAGATGGTCCCACTTTGCGTGATCCTTCAGCGACTGTGCAGTGGCACCACCATGATCCACCAATGTGCTGGAGTTTCCGTGCAGCTCGGGAAAATTTTTCATTTCCCCTTTGAGAATCTTTGGAATTGTTTACAGCTCAGCCTTCCACAGAATTTGCCAACTTCCGTGCAGTTATAAGACGTTGTTGCTTTTCTGATAGAATAGCGGTGTAATGTCTATGCAGCACACTGTACACAGACCCCTTGCAGCCCTCTTACTGGAATGAGTTCCTCAAGGTCTGATTTAAATCTCTCTCTGGCAATCTGAGGTCCCGAATAGCTGACCTCAGAAAAGAGACCAAAGGCTCAGAATAGATTAGAGATCCAGCATCATTCATGCTTAAAGTTGGAGCATATTGAGGGTCAAACTGGAACTGTTGTTTTTTAATCATTGTCAATTGGTAGCAGAATGGATGTTCTGAAGCAATAGACTCAGCTGCATGCATGATTGGAACTGCATGGGTCTTTAATCCAATGCCATGGCAGCACAGCCTGATTTTTCTTTTCTGCTTTCTAGTGAAATGTAGAGCTGAGAATTTCTGAGACAAATATGACCCAATGGAAATATTTGTGTGAATTGTGAGATCTGATATTTACCCCAGCTAACATCAGACCTGGTGAATTGGAGACACAAGTGACTGCAGAAGCTGGACTCTGAAGCAAAAAACTAACTGCTGGAGGAACTCAGTGGGTCAGGCTGCATCAGTGAAGAGCAATGCACAGGTGGTGCTTCAGGTCAGGAACCTTCTTCAGCCGGTTTAGGTTCACAGCCAGTGCCACAGTTTGCTGGGATGGGTGTAGATATGGTCATGGGATTGGGATTGGAGGTCCTTTGAGTGGGTGCACATCTCTTTTTGACGTAGGGATGGGAGGTGAGAGGGCTCCACCAGGGAGAATTCCAGGCGCAAGGAAACTGAACGAATCTGCAGGAGGTACCCGTGTTTGTGAACAACTGTGCTTCTCTTTTTCATGATCTGCAATTGAACGCAATGCTAGAGTTCCTGGAAATAAAGTGAATGTCGCAGAAGACAACTGATTATGCAGGGGAAAGAGTTGGAATGCAAACCATGTGCTGAGAGTGCCAAGTAAGAAGACATGTGGATCATAATGTGTTTTATTCGTCATGGCTTTGCAATCGAACACAGGTTAGAGTTGCCATTTGAAATGGCAAAGGAAGGGGACGAAAGTTTGAGTGAAAAGTATTTTGAATCAATAAACATTCTAAAACCAGTGCAAGTTATTCAATGACTAGCATTCTGTATAAATTGCTAACTGATCCTGTATTCACCACAAAATCTCTGGAGCAACTGAATTACTGAGCCAGGATCTCTCTCTCTGGCTTGTTGATGTCTGAGTTAACATCATTTAGCTTGAACATTTTCTCCTTAAAGCCACTCTCCTTAGCAGCTAAGGAGGGATGCCAAGTTTTATAATTATCTGTTATATCTTGTTACAGATGAAAGCAGGGTTTCACAGAACAGGGAAAAGCACAGTGGGACATTTAATGTTGCAGTCTCATCCAGGAATGCAGAGATAATCTCCAACTTATTTTCAGTAAAGAAATAAAGTATTTTTTTTCACCAACTAATCGGGTAGTAATCCAATGTTTGATATCTTCAAAAACGTCTTACTTCTCCCTCTTCATATCTGCTCCCCAATAAAAACTTTTAGCAGCTCAGTATTTCTTGAAATACTTTATGTGGACTGAAAGCAGAAAGAGATAAAATTCTAACTCTGTGGAGTATCATCCCTAAAGTCGGAGAATTATGCAGCATGCAAGAAAGCCGTTTGGCCCATCATGTGCACCCACCTATACAAATCCCATATACCCGCACTTAATCCAGAGCCTATGCCTAGGCCATTTGATTTAAGTGCTTATCTAGATACTTAAATGCTGTATGCTTAAATAGTGACACTGCTTCCATCACTCGCTCCGGCAGTTCTCGCCACTCTGGGTGAAGAAGTTTGTTTGTTTTATTAAAGTCCATAATCAGCTTCCATGCAGTAAAGAGCATACATGTGTTTGGAGTTTGCACATTCTCTGTGGTTCCCCTCAGTACTCGTATTTTGTCCAATATAACACAGGGGACTCCGCAAGGGTGGCATACAAGGGCAGCAGGTAGGGAGACCAGGGTTCGATCCTGACCATGGGTGCAGTCTGCAGGGAGTTTGAATGTTCTGCCTGTGACTGCCTAGGTTTCCTCTGTGTGCTGCACGTTCTTCCCACATCTTAAAGACATGTGGTATTTCAGATTATCCTCCTCTGCAAATTGCCTCTAGTGTGACGGGCATGGATGCAAACGTGTCATAGATGATGAGAGAGCAAGGAAATGGGGAAATGAAAAAGCATTCTCCTTATTATTGCAAGTAGTCTAGTTAGGCCTTTCCAATAAAGTCTAGCTATGTTACGTTCAATTGCGAATAGTTCAGTAGACATTGACAGTAACCTATTGTAAACTCATCTAGTTAATGTAATTCATGGCGCTGAATCAATTGGAAATGTTTATTTGGTTGTACAACCTTCCTTGGAAAGGTTTTTCCCCCACTGTATGAAGCAATCTGCTTACCGCTAGCAGTCAAGTTCGGCATTTCCAATACAGTCCAGCTGTACAGGGGTGGTACAGTGGTGCAGATGAAGAGTTACTGCCATACAGCACCAGAGACCCAGGTTCAGTCCTGACCCTGCTGGCAGCCTGCACTGAGTTTTGTACATTCTACCTGTGACTACGTGGGTTTTCTCTGGGTGCTCTGCTTTCCTCCCACACTCCAAAGATGTGCAGATTGATGTTAATTAGCTTCGGAAATAAAATGTGTATAGTGCTAATGTACGGAGTGATTGCTGATCAGAGTGGATTCATAGAGTCATACAGAGTGGAGACAAGCTCTTCGGCCCAACATGTCCCATCGACACTAATCACACCTGCCTGCATTTGTGTACATGTGGACCAAGGCTAAAGGTGAACATGAGACAAAAGGGTATCGGATAAGGATTGAAATGCAAAGCTGGGAAGCAAGGATATAGATGGAAGTGGGAAGAGTGTCTGGGCGATGAGCGTAGGATGAACAAGCAGGGTGACTGAGGTGTTGAGAGAAAATTGTTGAGACCCATAATGAGTCATGCACTAAGCATAGCTCCAAATCCAGAATTAATACTCAATAGGATGAAGGCCAGGACAATGAGAAAATGTGGAACCTAATAAAGGCAAATGGATTTGCACGAAGAATGTGGTATCGCGGGCTGGATCAAAGCGGCAGTCTCTCATGAGACTGAATCTCCATTAGTGAGAACAGAGCAGAAATGGCATGATTATCACATTACCTGCAAACTGACAAGTTCACCTCAAGACTGACATGTTCCCCATGTCTTCAGAAATGCCATAGAGAACAAGGATCCAAATAGACCAAAAACGAATAGGTTTGGAACTGCTGATGTTGGTTTAAACCAAAATAGCCACAAACTTCAAGCCTAAATTGGGACCAGAGAAAACCATTGATACCAGGTTTACGTAGATCCAGATTATGACCACCTTTAACGAATAGCCACATTAATACCCACAATTAATCAAACTACCACACCCAACCTCTCTGAAAATCAGTCCAAATAGTATAAAACATCAGTCTGAAGAACGGTCTCAAACTGAAATGTCACCCATTCCTTCTCTCCAGAGATACTGCCTGCCATGCTGAGTGACTCCAGCATCTTGTGTCTATCTTCGGTTTAAACCAGCATAGGCAGTTCCTTCCTACATACTTTACACAAATGAAAAACGAACAAAGGCTCATTTCCCCACCTCAAAAATATGAATGTGGGCCGGGTAAGCAAGAGAAACCGGCTCTGCTGACAATTGAATTGCCGCTCCCTCTCCTAATTGGTAAGATAATGGGCGAGGTGCCTTCCAAACTAGAATAGGACTGATGGAATGAGCGCGTTAATGGGCAAATTGGATATTAAAACGAACAGGTGGCGGATGCCCGCGGAATCAGAATTCAAGGGCGCTCTGTTAGAAAGAGGGCGAGAACTTCTTTAGTCAGAGGGTAGTTCATCTGTGGAACTAAATGCCACAGAGGGATGTGGGGGCCAAGTCAGTGGATATTTTTTAAGGTAGTGATAGACAAATTCTTGATTAGAACGGGTGTCAAGGGTTATGGGGAGAAGGCAAGGAAATAGGATTAGGGTGCAGAGATCATCTTTGATTGAATGGCAGAGTAGACCCGATGGGCCGAATAGCCTAATTCTACTCCTATAACTTGTGAACTTGTGGAATCAACTCTCACAAACTGTTGTCAAACTGGCGCCACGGGAAATTTATTAAATATCTACCAAATAAAGCTAACGAGGGATCAGGTACCGATAGAATACATAACATTTTGGGGAATATAGACACATTCAGAATTAACATCTTACATTGCGCGGCTCGTGACCCGGTAACTATGGTCTTCAGCCAGGACCAAGCAGGGGCGACAGTGGGGATTTACCGCTGACAGTCAGTCCAGAGACAAATTGTTCGAAAAAACAAGAGCTGGCGCTGTAAACATCCAGAAGGGTGGAGCGGAACACCACAACCTTTAAACATTTACATCAACTCGCTCGACCACCATCCCTGAAGCAACCGCAGACAAAGCGAAACTATGGGATTGTTTTGCCCGATCATCCAGAAGTGCTCCGGCGATCAATGTGTTAGAACAAGACAGGCACAAAAAGCTGGAGTAACTCAACGGGTCAGGCAGCATCTCTGGAGAAAAGGAACAGGTGACGTTTCGGATCGTGACCCTTCTACAGTCGCGACCCGAAACGTCACCTGTCCCTTCTCTCCAGAGACGCTGCCTGACCTGTTGAGTTGCTCCAGCTTTTTGTGTCTATCTTCGGTTTAAACCAGCATCTGCAGTTCCTTCCTACACCAAGTGTTAGAACACATTGGTCTGAAGAAGTGTCTCGACCCGAAACGTCACCCATTCCTTCTCTCCGGAGATGCTGCCTGTCCCACCGAGTGACTTCAGCATGTTGTGTCTATCTTCGAATGTGTTAGAACAGGTGTGTAGATGACATTTGGAGAGTGTGGACACATTCAGGGTTAGACTAACGAATCTACATCGTTAAAACCCAACACCACGCCAAAGTAAACGCAGTTAAAGGGAAAACAAGGTGTCTGGACACTTATAATCGGCACTAGAAAACGAAGGCCACACGTTACCAACGTTTTTTTCAAACCAACAGACACTCTTGTCACGCAAGCGACCACTGATAACTGGATCATGGCCCTCGATATTCACAAACCTGTTACACTCCGCTTTCAACAACTCAAGGGGAGGATTAACAGGATGGGCGAATACATGGTAATGTTGGCCTTTAAGAGACAATCTGATCATTACAAAATCCTGGGCATTACAAAACTGTGGGAACCGAATTGTGGGAAAAGGCAACATGGGGCTAGTAATCACTTTAAAATTAAAATAATTAAAGCATGCATAATAGGGGCAGGTTTCTTTGCACGGAGGGTTGTGGGTGCCTGGAGCATGCAGATGGGGGTCGAGGAGGCTGATACAACGGTGGCATTTGGATGGGCACTTGGATATGCGGGGAGTGGAAAGATCACGCGCAGGCAGCGGGAAATTAACTTGGGATCATGTTCGGCATTGACATTGTGGGCTGAAGGGCTTGTTCCTGTCCTGCTCTGTTCTATATCCACATGAAAGAGCCTTGATCAAACAAAGAAGGTAGATACAAATGCTGGAGTAACTCCGCGGGACAGGCAGCATCTATGGAGCGAAGGAATAGGTGACGTTTCGGGTCGAGACCCTTCTTCAGACTGATGTGGGGGTGGTGGGCTGTAGGAGAGCTGGGGAGGGGAGGGGGAAAACAAAGGATAACTTGTGAACGACAACGGTTAGTCTCCACGATTACACAAAAATGCTGGAGAAACTCAGCGGGTGCAGCAGCATCTATGGAGCGAAGGAAATAGGCAACGTTTCGGGCCGAAACCCTTCTTCAGACTGATAGGGGGTGGGGAGAAGAAAGGAAAAAGGTGGAGGAGGAGCCCGAGGGCTGAGGGATGGGAGGAGAGCCAGAGGGCTGAGGAAGGGGAGGAGACAGCAAGGGCTAGCAAAATTGGGAGAATTCAATGTTCATGCCCCCAGGATGCAGACTGCCCAAGCGGAATATGAGGTGCATTTCCTCCAATTTCCGGTGTTGCTCGCTCTGGCCATGGAGGAGACCCAGGACAGAGAGGTCGGATACGGAATGGGAGGGGGAGTTGAAGTGCTGAGCCACAGGGAGGTCAGGTTGCTTATTGCGGACCAAACGGAGGTGTTCGGCGAAACGATCGCCAAGCCTCCGCTTGGTCTCACCGATGTAGATCAGCTGACATCTAGAGCAGCGGATGCAATAGATGAGGTTGGAGGAGATGCAGGTGAACCTCTGTCGCACCTGGAATAACTGCTTGGGTCCTTGAATGGAGTCGAAGGGGGAGGTGAAGGGACAAGTGTTGCATCTCTTGCAGTTGCAAGGGAAAGTGCCCGGGGAGGGGGTGGTACGGGAGGGAAGGGAAGAATTGACAAGGTAGTTACGGAGGGAGCGGTCTTTGTGGAAGGCAGACATGGGGTGATATGGGAAGATGTGGCGAGTGGTGGGGTCACGTTGGAGGTGGCGAAACAGACGGAGGATCACTTGTTGTATGTGACGGCTGGTGGCGTGAAAGGTGAGGACTAGGGGGACTCTGCCCTTGTTGCGAGTGGGGGGATGGGGAGAGAGAGCAGTGTTGCGGGGTATGGCAGAGACCCTGGTGTGAGCCTCATCTATGGTGGAGGAGGGGAACCCCCGTTACCTGAAGAATGAGGACATTTCGGATGCCCTGGTGTGGAACGCCTCATCCTGGGAGCAGATGCGGCGTAGACGGAGGAATTGGGAGTGGGGGATGGAGTCCTTACAGGAAGCAGGGTGGGAAGAAGTGTAGTCCAGATAGCCATGGGAGTCAGTAGGTTTATAGTGGATGTCGGTAAGAAGTCTATCACCTGCGATGGAGATAGTGAGGTCAAGGAATGGTAGGGAAGTGTCGGAAATGGTCCAGATGTATTTGAGTGCCGGATGGAAGTTGGTGGTGAAGCGGATGAAGTCAGTCAGTTGTGTGTGGGTGCAGGAGGTGGCACCAAAGCAGTCGTCGATGTAACGGAGGTAGAGGTCAGGGATGGGCACTGTCGCGGTGCCAGAAAAGTGAGTAAAGGACGAGCCACCGGAGATGAATGGGGGCATTTACCGTGCTGACTGGTAACAGAAGGACGGCACACAAAATGGTGTTCATGACTTAAAGGCAATGAAGGAATAGCAAAATATATCCAAACCCAGATCCCGACAAAGCCGTGTAGTGTTCACAGCTGCGACATCAATATTGGGGGTTTTCAGCCACTTTGCAATTTTAGGAACATTTACTTCATGAAGCAGTTTCATGCTTTAATTGTCCCAAAGGAAACCTCCTTTGCAGTTCCTATTCAGAACATCTTTGGATTGCAGTCAGCTCAGGTGCAGGGGACTAAAAGGTGTAAGCGTCTCGTGTTAGCAGAGCAGTTAAACGGCAGCAGGTGAGCATTGTTTTGTTTACCAACATTTAAAGGCAGACCGTGTTCTGAATAGGTTTGTAACAGCGATTGTGTACAATCTACCTAGTTTTGTAAAGCTTTTGTGACGTGTGCAACCAACACTGATGTCGGGATAGTTCATATGTCGGGAATGTAAGAAGTTGTTGATTATTTGAGGTATTCTCCCATATCTGCAGACAGACTATAAATCCTAACTTGCACACAGCTGTCTTTGGAATACCACCCCCAAACTGTAAGCTTACACATTTACAAGCAAATGCTTTAGCATTTTCATCATTGCTTGTTCGCAGGCTTATTCTTTTCAACTGGAAGTCAAAAAAAGCTCCATCTTTTTTGCAGTGTTAAAGGAGGTGCTCTCCTTTTTACCCTTGGAAAAGATCAGGTATAAACGGTGCAAGGCCCGCAGAAACTTCGCTCTGACCTGGAACCCTTTTATAGATTTTATTAAGGATTTTTCCTTTAACTGAAAATATTGTCTACACAGTCATAATCATTTATTTATATTTGTATGTTGCTGTTGTTAACATGTAACCTTTGAACACAAAGACGCTGCCTTTTTAATTTTTTATTATTATTATTATATATATTTCTCTTTCTCTTTTTGGAGCCTTGGGGATGGGGAGGGAGGTATATAAGTTTTGTACTGTTCTGTACTGTTTGTTGGTGTTCTGTGTAAATTTGTGTTTCTAACTTGAATTCCAAAAATAAAGTTATTAAAAAAACATTTTTTTTAAAGTTGTTGATTAAACTTGGTTGGCGTCGTGATTGTTAAGCAATAATAACTTTTGTCACGTTACATAAAGTTGTTTGTCCGTGCTTGTATAAAGGGGGTTTCCATTGCGTTCACTTGCACGGAATCAGATCTTGAGTAATGTTAAGGATCATAAGAGGCTACTGTTATGTTTACTACCACTGCAGCATGGAAGAGCGCTGCTTTATTTTCGTTTGAGAATTGCCTCTGAGTGCATCCTTCCCATTTGAACAACGTCGTGAGTGCACTTAAGGGCTGCTAGAGACTAATTATCTCTTGTCTTGAATTCAACAGGCCAGGCAGCATCTGGAGAAAATGGACAAACGAGGTTCGGGTCGGGACCTTTTATTCAGACTAATGTGTAGGAGGAGAAAGCTGGAAACGAGAGGTGCGGTGGGACAAAGCCTGGGAAGTGATGGGTGGATACAAGAGTCGAAGAGCAGATTGGTGACAAAGGCTGGAGGTGAAAAGGGACCGAGATGGTGCAGATAAGGAGAGAAGAGGAGTGCAATGTAAAGTCAGAGAGGGCGGGGGAAGAGGGGGGGAAAGAGGAGGGGGAAAAAAAAGTTGGATAAAAGGGAAATGTGCTGCTTGAGGGAGGTGGTTATGCCTACAAAACATGGGAAAGGAGAAGGATGGGGGGGGGGGTGTTGGAAGATGGTGGGAGACGTGCAGATTGGGGAGGGGGAGGTTAGAGGGTTATTGATATTGGACAGTCTGCTGTTCCAATCACTGGGTTGGGGGTGAATGAACATATGTCACAGGTATAAACAAGAAGATAATTAGTAGCAATTTGAGGTAACACTTGCTTTGCCCAACATGTGATTAGAATTTTGATGCACCCCCTGCAGACGAGGTGCAAACAAGTGCCATTGTGACCTCCAGAATGGATTTGACTGAATGGATGGTGAAAAATTTGCACTGTGATGGAAAAATGACCCTGTGGTTGGAACAGGCGAGTTACTCAGGTGTATAAAGAGAGCTCATTGACCAGTTGCATCATGGCCTGGTTCAGTAACTCTAACACCCAGGAATAAAGGAGGCTGCAGAAAGTGGAGGGTATTGCCCGGTACATCATGGATACTGACCACCCCACCATCGAAAGCATCTACAGGATGATGCTACAAAGGCAACTAACAGCATCAAAGACCCACACCTGGCCACACTCTCATTTCACAGGAAGAAGGTACAGGAGCCTGAAAACTGTGACCTCCAGGTTCAAGAACAGCTTCTTCCCAACAGACATGCTTTTGAATACAGCACTTGACCAACCATAACCCTACCTCAGTAACTATGATCTACTGTGGGCTTTGTTATTGGTTGCACTATGAAATTTGGTTTTGCACTATTATGGTCTGATTATCTATTAATTTATTATATTAATATTGTGTATGTATTATTGCATTAATGTGCCTGTAAATCTGTAGCAATACATCCATACATTCCCAATTTGTGACCCCCCCCCCCCCCCCTCACACACACACTATTTAGTTAAAGCCCTATCTACGGCCCTGCTTATGCGATTTGCCGAGACCCTAGTCCCAGCTGGGTTAAAGTGCAGTCCACCCCTTCAGAACAGGTCCCTCCTTCCCCAACACTGGCACCAATGTCCCAAAAATTCAAACCCACTTCTTCCACACCAATCTTTGAGCCATGTGTTCAACTCTTTAATCCTCTCGACCCTATGCCAATTTGCTCATGGCTCGGGTAGTAATCCAGAGATCATTACATTTTTGGTTCTGCTGTTTGATGTAGCCCCTAGCTGCACAAATTCCCTCAGCAGAACCTCTTTCCTAGTTCTACCTATGTCATGATACTCTCATGGACCGCAATCTTTCACCTCTCATTCCAAATCCTCTGCAGGTCAGACGAGATGTCTTGAACCCAGACAATATCCTGGCGGGGAGATTTGCAAAGGCTACTGGGGAGACTTTAAACTAGAACGGTTGGGGGGAGGGACTCAAATAGAGAAAGCTAGTGGAAAATGTGGGAGGCAGGAGGCAGAGAAGGGAAGCACTCGGACCCAAAATGTAGGGGAGAAAGAAGAAAAAGATAATAAACAGAGAATAAGTGGTGGTGGGTTTCTTAAATGTGTATATTTTAATGCTAGGAGCATTGTAAGAAAGGTGGATGAGCTTAGAGCCTGGATTGACACCTGGAAGTATGATGTTATGATGTATGATGACCTGGAAGTCTGAAGAAGGGTTTCAGCCCGAAACGTTACCTATTTCCTTCGCTCCATACATGCTGCTGCACCCGCTGAGTTTCTCCAGCATTTTTGTGTACCCTGGAAGTATGATGTTGTGGCGATCAGTGAAACATGGTTGCAGGAGGGCTGTGATTGGCAAATAAATATTCCAGGATTTCGTTGCTTCAGGGGTGATAGAATTGGAGGGGCAAGAGGTGGGGGTGTTGCATTGCTTGTCAAGGAAGATATTACAGCAGTGCTTTGGCAGGATAGATTAGAGGGCTCATCTATGGAGGCTATTTGGGTGGAACTGAGAATTGGGAAAGGTGTAGCAACACTTATAGGGGTGTATTATAGACCGCCAAATGGGGAGCGAGAATTGGAAGAGTAAATATGTAAGGAGATAGCAGATATTAGTAGTAAGCACAAGGTAGTGATTGTGGGAGTTTCAATTTTCCACACATAGACTGGGAAACACATTCTGTAAAAGGGCTGGATGGTTTGGAGTTTGTAAAATGTGTGCAAGATAGTTTTTTGCAGCAATACATAGAGGTACCTACTAGAGAAGGGGCAGTGCTGGACCTCCTGTTAGGAAATGAGACAGGGCAGGTGGAGGAGGTATGCGTCGGGGAGCACTTCGGGTCCAGTGATCACAATACCATTAGTTTCAATATAATTATGGAGAGGGTCAGAACTGGACCTAGGGTTGAGATTTTTGTTTGGAGAAAGGCTAACTTTGAGGAGATGCGAAAGGATTTAAAAGGAGTGAATTGGGACATGTTGTTTTATGGGAAGGATGTAGAAGAAAAATGGAGGACATTTAAGGGTGACATTTTAAGAGTACAGAATCTTTATGTCCCTGTTCGGTTGAAAGGAAATAGTAAAAAATGGAAAGAGCCATGGTTTTCAAGGAAATTGGACACTTGGTTCGGAAAAAGAGAGAGATCTACAATAATTATAGGCACATGGAGTAAATGAGGTGCTTGAGGAGTATAAAGAATGTAAAAAGAATATTAAGAAAGAAATTAGAAAAGCTAAAAGAAGATATGAGGTTGCTTTGGCAAGTAAGGTGAAAGTAAATCCAAAGGGTTTCTACAGCTATATTAATAGCAAAAGGATAACAAGGAATAAAATTGGTCCATTAGAGAGTCAGAGTAGACAGCTATCTGCAGAGCCAAAAGAGATGGGTAAGATATTGAACAATTTCTTTTCTTCGGTATTTACGAAGGAGAAGGATATGGAATTATGTGAGGTAAGGGAAACAAGCAGAGTAGCAATGGAAACTGTGAGATTCAAAGAAGAGGAGGTGCGGACACTTTTGAAAAAATATGAAAACGGATAAGTCTCCAGGTCCTGACAGGATATTCCCTAGGACATTGAGGGAAGTTAGTGTAGAAATAGCAGGGGCTATGACAGAAATATTTCAAATGTCATTAGAAACGGGAATAGTGCCGGAGGATTAGCGTACTGCGCATGTTGTTCCCTTGTTTAAAAAGGGTTCGAAGAGTAAACCTAGCAATTATAGACCTGTTAGTTTGACGTCAGTCGTGGGCAAATTAATGGAAAGGATACTTAAAGATAATATATATAAGCATCTGGATAAGCAGGGTCTGATTAGGAACAGTCAACATGGATTTGTGCCTGGAAGGTCATGCTTGACTAATCTTCTTGAATTTTTCGAAGAGGTTACTAGGGAAATTGATGAGGGTAAAGCAGTGGATGTTGTCTATATGGACTTCAGTAAGGCCTTTGACAAGGTTCCTCATGGAAGGTTGGTTAAGAAGATTCAATTGTTGGGTATTAATGGTGGAGTAGCAAGATGGATTCAACAGTGGCTGAATGGGAGATGCCAGAGAGTAATGGTGGATGGCTGTTTGTCAGGTTGGAGGCCGGTGACTAGTGGGGTGCCTCAGGGGTCTGTGTTGGGTCCACTGTTGTTTGTCATGTACATCAATGATCTGGATGATGGTGTGGAAAATTGGATTAGTAAGTATGCAGATGATACTAAGATAGGTGGTGTTGTGGATAATGAAGTAGATTTTCAAAGTCTACAGAGAGATTTAGGCCATTTGGAAGAGTGGGCTGAAAGATGGCAGATGGAGTTTAATGCTGACAAATGTGAGGTGCTACATCTCGGCAGGACAAATCAAAATAGGACGTACAGGGTAAATGGTAGCGAATTGAGGAATGCAGTTGAACAGAGGGATCTAGGAATAACTGTGCATAGTTCCCTGAAGGTGGAATCTCATGTAGATAGGGTGGTAAAGAAAGCTTTTGGTGTGCTGGCCTTTATAAAGCAGAGCATTGAATATAGAAGTTGGGATGTAATGTTAAAATTGTACAAGGCATTGGTGAGGCCAATTCTGGAGTATGGAGTACAATTTTGGTCGCCTAATTATAGGAAGGATGTCAACAAAATAGAGAGAGTACAGAGGAGATTTACTAGAATGTTACCTGGGTTTCAGCAACTAAGTTACAGAGAAAGGTTGAACAAGTTAGGTCTTTATTCTTTGGAGCGCAGAAGGTTAAGAGGGGACTTGATAGAGGTCTTTAAAATTATGAGCGGGTTAGACAGAGTGGACGTGGATAAGCTTTTCCCATTGAGAGTAGGGAAGATTCAAACAAGGGGACATGACTTGAGAATTAAGGGACAGAAGTTTAGGGGGAACATTAGGGGGAACTTCTTTACTCAGAGAGTGGTTGCTGTGTGGAATGAGCTTCCAGTGGAAGTGGTGGAGGCAGGTTCGATGTTATCCTTTAAAAATAGATTGGATGGGTATATGGATGGGAAAGGAATGGAGGGTTATGGTCTGAGTGCAGGTAGATGGAACTAGGGGGAAGTATTTATTTTTAATTTAAAAAAAATTAAAAAACATGTTCGGCACGGAATTGAAGTGCCGAGATGGCCTGTTTCCGTGCTGTTATGGTTATATGGTTATATCAGGCAGGCAACACAGCCTTCTCTCTCCTCTCTTGGATGGCTCCCTGATCCATGGTTAGGTTGCTTATCCTTCCTACAGCCCTCATACTCGTCAGCACAGGGAGCAAGAATCTCAGACCAGCTTGGCAAGCTCAAGGGCCAAAGCTCCTCTAACAATGCCACCCCTTTCTTCCCCGCACACCACCCCTTTCTTCCCCCCCTTTTTCCACCCTCCCTTCTTCCACCCTTTTTTCTCTCCCTTCCTTTCCCCCTTTCTTCCCTCACTCCTCCTTCCCTTCCTCCATTATTCCCCCCTCCCTTCTTTTCTTCATTCCACAAACTCCCCCTCCCACCTCCCACCTCCCCCTCCCACCTCCCACCTCCCCCTCCTCCATTTAACCCTCCTCCTCCTCTATTTGCCCCCTCAACTGCCCCCCTCTCCTCCCCTCCTCCCTCAACCCCATCCCCCACTTCCCCCTCAACCCCCCCTCCCCTCCTAAGTTTATGTTCATGTCACAGGAACAGAATTAGGCCATTTGGCCCATCACATCCACTGATTCATTCAATTATGGCAAATCTATTTTCCCTATCAACCCCATTGTCCTGCATTCCCATAACTTTTGACACCCTTTCTAATCAAGAACCGGATAATCACCGCTTTAAAAAAAGACGGCCTCCACAGCCATGTGTGGCAATAAGCTAGTTCGGTATTCTGACTGTGCATGACCAGGTCATAGGTCACAGGAGAAAAACATTCTCGACAGCTGAGCTGCTGTGTGTATACAGACCTGCGTTTCATCCATAGTCATGATCGAACCGGGTCTCCGGCGCTGCAAGCGCTGTTGAATTGCTACTGGAGTTAGCGACACTATTTCTCCATTCTCCACTGGTCCATGCAGAAATCTCAGCAGTGACAATCTAATGAATCACGGTCCGGTCCCCCTCAGCCTGGATGTATGGGTTCCATTCTCACTCGTTCTGCCCTCCCGGGTTATACAGGGGCGAACCACGCACCCCTCTCCTGCATAACCCAAGGAGGCAGATTTGTGAGCAGTCTCACTACCGTTCCTATCCTCTCCCGAGTGTCCCATCCCTGTCCGGGGGCAGTCGGAGGTGTCCGGAGTGACCCTGGACTGACGGAACACCGGCCTGGAGCAGTGGTGGCCCCAGGCTTACAGCCAGCGCGGAGAGGAAGTGCTAACTCCAGGTCAACTCTGCTCCAACTCCCGAGGAACCCGTTCCCCAGCTGCACCTCTCGCCTTATCCAGTGGCTATCGGTTAACCCCCTCGGTGCCGGCGAAAGCCGAGCACCAGTCATCAACGGGGATACACACAAAATGTAACTCAGCGGGTCAGACAACACCTCTGGAGAAGGGTCTCGACCTGAAACGTCACCTATTTCTTTCCTCCAAAGATGCTGCTTGCCCCGCTGAGTTACTGCAGCACGTTGTGTCAACATTCGGTGTAAACCAGCATCTGCAGTTCCTTCGTGCAGAGCGACGCATGTCCGCGGGTAAAGGCGAGGCGGACAGGGGAGAGGGATGGGGAGGGAGATGGGGAGAGAGATGGAGAGAGGATCTCGCTAGCACGGCTTCACTGCAAGTCGCTGACACCCTGTCTCCGCAAGAAATCCCCGGTGCCAGGACAATCCCCCTCCACCCACCCCGGGCTGGAGGGAGGGACTGGGGAACATTGCCCGCGTCGGCAACCAACGTGCACTCCCCGCAGAATGTTAAACTAAACACATCTGTGAGCAAAACACAAACATGTGCGTCTGTCACCCCCCCCCCCCCTCCCTTTTCTCTCCCACACCTCTCACCATCTCTGCGCCGGTCCAGTCTCCCACTCACATGCCCCCTCTCTCTCGCTGTTACACCCCGTTGTCCCGCTACCTGGCACCCCTGTTCGCTTTTTTTTCCCTCGAATGAACTTTGACAAATCCCATGCTTCATTGCGTTTTTCGCGATACCGAACTCGCTTATTGCTAAATAACCCGTGAATTGCGTCCACTTTGATGTCTCGTTTTCACACCTAACGTTCCTTATCTATGTGTCTCCCTCTCCCCTGACCGTCAGTTTGAAGAAGGGTCTCGACCCGAAACGTTGCCCATTCCTTCGCTCCAGAGATACTGCCTGCTGCCCCAATTTTCTATGTTTCTATGTCCCGCTGAGTTACTCCCGCATTTTGTGCCTATCTTCTGCGCAGCAAGAACTACAGTCCCCATGATGCCCCCATCCCGACTACATTACCCACAGTGCAGCCGGCACGCAGCGCGGCTTCGGTTGCCGAGGCCGCGGTCGGGACAGCGGCCCAGGGTAGGCCATGGCCGTCAGTCAGCTGGAGCCCGGTGCCGTCGCCGTCGCCGTCGCCGAGCTGCCATTGCACGGCTCCCTGGTCACCTCCAACCTGAGTGTCCCGCTTGGCACCGCTGACGGTCCCCGCGGCTGCGAGAATGGCGCTCTGATGGGCAACTTCGGCATGTTCATCCAGGGCTTACTCGGAGTGGTGGCCTTCAGCCTGCTGATGCGTGAGTGAGGGAACGGGGAACCGGGGCTCGGGGACTGGGGTCCGGGGGACCAGGAACCGGGGGACTCGGGACCCGGCCTCCACCCGGGCGTGGGGTTCGCTCCCAGATTAAACATAGCTGGGCCCGTGAAAACGAGGGAGGATAAATATTAACTTGGTTTCACACTGAGCTCTCACCAGTGAAATTAAGCAAAGCATAAACATCGCATCGTCAAACGAAAGTTGGCACAGAAGTTGGCAAATTGGATCCAGAATTGGCAAAAGTAGACGGATGCTTCCTTTGTGAGCAGGTCGGTTATTGTTTGTTATGGACAGTAATGTTTGGGATGAGTAAATTACGGTAGGCTAGTACATTTGCAGATTACGCGAAAATCAGTAGGGTTGTTCATTGTGAGAACCAACGTAGTAGACCACAGAATGATACTGATTAGTTGATGAAATGGGCAGAGCATATATGCTATGGAATTTAATCATACATGATGTGATGAACATTTGATGGACTAATAAGGCCACACAATGATTAGAACCACAGTGGACGTCTAAAGATCCAAATAAGGGTAACATCACCCTCCTCTACAAGCAGAAGGGGAGAAGGAGGATATTAGGAATTGGAGACCCATCTCTCTGTTGACTGGATTACACGATCTCCAACAAGCCCATTGCCATCTTCTCTGACACACCAAATCTCCACAATCTTCTCTGGAAGTAGAGGCGTTGATGGGCTAACTTTATAATTGCATCAGTGTGCTGAGTCCAGGAAAGATCAGAAATATGCACACCCAGGAATTTGAAGCATTTGACTCTCTCTACCATTGTCCCATCAATATTGACAGGTTTGTGGGTCCTCAACCTTCCTCTTCCAAAGTCCACAATCAGTTCCTTGGTCTTACTGACATTGAGAGCCAGGTTGTTGTGCTGGCACCATTTGGTCAGTCAATCATTCTCACTTCTACACTCTGACTCATCACTGTCTGTAATTCGTCCATCAACGGTGGTGTTGTCGGTGAACTTAAAGATGGAGTTTGCACTGTGCCCGGTTACACAGTCGTGAGAAAAGAGTGAGTAGAGCAGGGGGCTGAGCACACAGCCTTGAGATGCTCTTGTACTGATGGTTATTGTGGAAGAAGTGTTGCTGCCAATTTGAACACTGTGGTCTGTTGATGAGGAAGTCGAGGATCCAGTTTCAGAGGGATACGCAGAGACCCAGTTCCGTGAGCTTGATAACTATCTTGGAATAGATAATAGTATTGAACGCTGAGCTGTAGTCTATAAACAACAGCCTGACTTTTGTGTTTTTACTGTCCAGTGCAGTGTGGAAAGCCAGTGAGATCACATCCTCTGTTGACCTGTTGTGGCAATAGTCAAATTGTAATGGGTCGAGGTGCTTGTTGAGGTCGGAGTTGATATGTGCCATAACCAACCTCTCAAAGCACTTCATCACCACGGACGTTAGTGCCACCAGTTGATAGGCATGTCACCTTACTCTTCTTGGCCACCGGTATTATTGATGCCTTCTTAAAGCAGCAATGAGAAATTGAAGATGTCTGCAAAAACTCCAGACAGTTGGTCTGCACAGGCTTTAAGAAGGTGACCAGGTATACCATCAGGTCCGGATGCTTTTTGAGAGTTCACCCCAGAAGGATCTTCTGACGTATGCCTCTGTGACAGAGATTGTAATACCATCAGGGGCTTTGGGGCCCGGAAAGGGACATAATTGTTCTCCCTATCAAAGCGCGAGTAGAACGCAATGAGCTCATCGGGGGGTGATGCTTTGCTGTCGCTTGAGCTGCCCCCTGATTTCGCCTTGTAGGAAGTGATGGCATTGAACCCCTGCCACAGTTGCCAAATATCTGCCTCATCCTCCAGCTTAGAGCTAAAGTCCCTTTTAGCCTTTTTGATGGCCTTATCAAGATCATATTGTATACCTTTGCATCGCCAGACTTGAATGCCCAGTATCTGGTCCTCAGAAGAATGAGGATCTCCTGGTTGATCCAAGGCTTCTGGTTGGGAAACACTTGGATCCACAGATTTCTTTATGAACAATTGTGGCGTATTCATTCAGGTCTATTGCCAAGTCCTTAAACATTGCCCAGTCTTGTCCTTGTATACAAGAACATTGTCGTTGTGTACATTCAGGACAGATGGTGGGCGCATACTGTTACACAGAATATCTCGCGTATGCATGGTGAATGTGCTCCCTATGGGGAGGGAATAGGGAATTGAATTCAACTGCTCTACACAAACATTGACTGTGTCGAGCAATGGTTCAAAATAAATAGCTTCATCATCAAGTTTGGAATTAGGCAGAGTTGCCCATTTCCCCCTGCTTTGTTCGTGTACAATGTAGAACCGTTCACTGAATCTATTAGAAAGGACGTCAAGAATCAAGAGTGTTTAATTGCTGTGTGCCCTGGCACCAAAATAATGATTTTTAAAACTTTTTTGGCACATTAACACAAGACAGTACACAGATAGGAAAGGTTTAGAGGTATATGTGCCATGGGACTAACTAGATGGGGCATCTTGATCGGCATGGACAAATTGAACTGAAGGGCCTGTTTCCGTGCTATGATTAACACAACAAATAAATATACAGTTAACAATAATACATTAAATTATCAGGCATATTAGGTATAACTGATGTTATAACAGCAAAGTGCTGTTTTGTCATCTATATCAATGATTTGGATGAGAACGTACATGGCATGATTAGCAAGTTTGCAGATGTCAAGAGTGAGTGGTATTGTAGATAATGAAGATGGTTGTCAAAAATTGCAGCAGGATCTTGATCCTGCAGGTTGGCTGAGGAATGGTTGATGGAATTTAATACGGAAATGTGAGGTGTTGCATTTTGGGAAGTCTAACATAGGTATGACCTACACGGTAAAGTGTAGATGGAGTCAATGATGGAAAGTCTGGTCTGTGTGATGGACTGGTCTGTGTGATGAACTGGCCTACATCTACAGCTCTGCAATTTATTGCAGTCTTGGGCAGAGCAAGCTTTAATAAAAACCCAGCAGTATGCTTTCTGTAGATGTTTGTTGGAGACTTTGGAGACATGCCAAATTTCCACATTTTCCTAAGGAAGTAGAGGTGTTGGTGTGCCCTTCTTTGGGCTGTCGCATCAAGTTGGTTGGTCTACGACAGATCATTGGTAATATTAACGCCAAGGATCTTGAAGCTGTTAACCATTTCCACTTTGGCACTATTGAATTTCCCGTAGCCCGACGGAATTTTAGTTTTCTGATTAGTTTGCCATGCAATTTACTAAAATCCATGTAGATTACATTAGTAGATATTGCCTCTTAACTTATCAAAAAAGTACCTTGAAGGTAAACATTTATAAACAGTTGAGGTTTATTTTTGTCTACTTTTTGCAGTGAAACGTTTTCGAGAACCAAAGTACGAGAGGCGACCGTGGAAGATATGGCAAGTATTGAGTAGCTGTAAAGCTGAGCTGTAGGGGCTATGCCTCGGCAATTGGGTGGCTCACTATTGGGTTATAAATGGATATTGTGAATGGCATTTGGTGTTTATTATTGTAAGTTTCCTTTCACTGAATAAGTGTCCAGAACTACTAAAAATAAAAAGTCATGACATGGGAAGATGGTCTCAGCATGATTTTCCAGACATGCAAATTGAGCACTGAGTGATCAGGGCACAGTCAGGTTTGACAGCCAGCAAGCTGTGGAGTTGGAGAGCGTGGTGAGCTTGATGTTGTCACTGTAGCCAGCCCTGTGCATCAAGAGAGGGTCTATGTTGTCCCACTTCTGCTGGCCTGGACTAAGCTGGAATGAACAGCATCATTCAGAGTGCAGATGAATGATAATCTCAGAGCTGCAAAGAATCTGCCCTAATGTGCCAGCCAATAAGAGAGTATGGTTAAAGGTCATGGTAGAAACGGCAACTGAATCTTGTTTTTCTTGTCCCTCCCTCATCATTCATGGAATCCCCACCCAATTTACCATTGTCAGCCAACCAAGACAATTTCCTCCACTCCCTTCTGTCTGTAGGCCAAGTGCCACTTCCTTCAATTCCCTCCACCCACCACTTCCCATCATTATGTATGTTTGCACAGGTTGATACCATGGGCATGCTAAAGCCATTTTGGTCCATTCATTCACCCCTCATCAGTCTCCACTTCCCCTACATGGCACTTTGTTTCAGTGTATCTGTTGTAGTTGTCTTGCCCATTCCCTGCCATCTGCCAACGCTGTGGATGTCTAAAGCGACTGATCACATGGCTGAGATGGTAGCTATTCATACTGTATTCAGATCTTGAGATTTTAGTGTTTTAAACTGTTATTCATCTTAACTGCCTATTTTCTAAACTTAAATCAAATCATCTCTAATAGATGAGCATTGCTTTTGCAGGTTTTTAGATACCTCAAAGCAGGCTATTGGCATGCTGTTTATCCACTTTGCCAACGTCTACCTGTCCGACTTGACTGAAGAGGACCCATGTTCATTGTGAGTGGCAGGATTTTCATGTGATACAGCACATACATGTTCAATGTTGCTCTTTTTCAAAAGCATTTCATTTGCATGTTCAATAATTTTGAAATGTGCTCATAGGATCTGTTGTGTGGAGTCTCTTGTGGCCGTTAACTTACAATTGTAAAATGTAAGATTCTGCCTTTGCAGAACAATCTAATGGTTCATATCTTGCTACAGATAGTTCTGAGTGATTCTGCAACCAATGGATAGGTTCAAAGTTTTGCAGTGAATGATGGTAAACAATTAAAAACGTAATGAGTAGAGGAGGCTCCCAGAATGTCTGCCTTCAGCTTTGACGGTGAAACACTGCACTAGATTGTCAAACGGGGTGAAGTGTTCGCTGTGAATGTCAACCAGAGTAACTGAATGAATCATTCTGCTTGGCGTCCTCCTGGGATCCCAACTATTACAAATGCAGTCTTATGTCAATTCTGTATGGTCCATGTGATACGAAAACATTAGATACAAACACTATGAGACCAGATAATGTCCCAGCTGCGGTGCTGAAATTGTCACTTCAGAACCTGTCATGCAGACATACAAATTAGGGGCAGGAGTTGCCCATTCCACGCTATCATGCTTCACCATATTGTTACCTCAATTCCATTGCAGCTTTATAAAACTTTAGTTAGGCTGCATATGAAGTGTTTTATGCAGTTCTGGTTTCTGCCTGAATTAGATGGTATTAGGTATAACGACAAAGTTGGACTAATTTGGATTATTTACTCTGGAGCTTCGGAGGCTGATGAAAGACCTGATAGACCTGATCGCAGTCAGATAGTCAGAGTGGGCCATCACACATCCACGGCCCTCAGCCTCAGTACCGGCTCTCCACAGGGCTGCGTGCTGAACCCCCTGCTTTACACCTTCTACACATAGGACTGCACCCCACCCACCACAGTAACACCATTGTCAAATTCGCGGATGACACCACGGTGGTGGGGCTCATCTCTGGGGGGGATGAGTACGCCTACAGGGATGAGGTGGAGCAGCTGACAGGGTGGTGTGGAGAGAATAACCTGCTCCTCAACACCTCAAAGACCAAGGAGCTCATAATAGATTACAGGAAGAAGAAAACAGACATTACACCACTAATCATCAGAGGGGACTGTGTGGAGAAGGTGGCGGATTTCCGCTTCCTGGGAATCCACATTGAGGAGGACCTGACATGGAGCGTGAACACCTCTGCGCTGCTGAAAAAGGTCCAGCAGAGACTGTACTTCCTGAGGGTGCTCAGGAAGAACAACATCACCCAGAGACTGCTGCTGTCCTTTTATTGGTGTTCAATAGAGAGCATCTTAACATACTGTGTATGCGTGTGGTACACCAGCTGCACAGCGGCTAAGAGGAAAGCGCTCCAGAGGGCTATTGACAACGCCCAGAAGATCATCGGCTGCCCTCTCATCACCTTGGAGGACTTACACAGTTCCCACTGTCTCAAAAAATCTCAGAACATCATAAAGGACATTTTCCACCCCGGACACTCCCTGTTTGAACTGTTGCTGTCAGGCAGACGGTTCAGATCAATGAGGACAAGGACAAACAGACTCAAAAACAGTTTTTATCCCACAGCAATAACTACACTTAATGTAGCCACCAAATGTGCGCAGGTGCGCTACATACCAAAGGGATTGTGAAATCGACAGAAGAATGTATGGTTGTGTGTTTATGCTTGTTTGTTTTTTTCATGTTATTTATTTTAGTTGTTTATTTTAGAATGGTGCACTGACTGGTTGGCATTTTTAATTTTGTTGTACATGTTTTACATGTTATAATGACAATAAAGTATTCATTCATTCATTCATGATAAGAGGCATAGATGGGGTAGACAGTACCTTTCTCCCAGGGTGAAAATGTCATGGACTACAGGAATTGGCTTTTAAGTGTTTAAGGCAACATTTTAAGGAGATTTTCAGGTGAAGATTCTTTGACTGGTTAGTGCCTGGGTCATGCTGATAGAGGTGGCGGTGCAAGTAGATACATAGTGGCATTTAAGATAGGTAATACAGATATGCAGATAATGGAGACATATTAATCATGTGCAGGCAGAGGAGATTAGTTTCACAGCATTATGTTCAGCACAGACATTGTTATAGAATCTGTCTCAAACACTTCTTCTGGTAGCTCATTCCACTCACCCACCACCTACTGCTTGACAATGTTGTCCTTCAGGTTCCTATTAAATCTATCCCCTATCTTTTTAAACCTAAGGGCTCTACTTCCTGGCACTCTTTCCAATTTAACAACATCTTTGCTATAACAGGGTGACAAAAACAGAACAGAATACTCCAAATGTGGCCGCACCAACGTCTTGTACAACTAACATGACCTCTCAATTTCTATTATCAATACATTGACTGGTGAAGGTCTATGTGCCAAAACCCTTCTTGACCACCCAATCTAGCTGTGACGCCACTTTTAAGGTGCTATGTACCTGCATTCCTAGATCCCTCTGCTCTACAATACTCCCCAGTGCCATGCCATGCACTGTGAAGGTCCTGTCTTGTTTTGTATTCCTAAAATGCAACACCTCACACTTATCTATATTAAAGTCCATTAACCATTCCGCAGCCCACCAATCTGATCAAGATTCTGCTGCAATTTTTGATAACCATTTACGCTATCTACGAGGCCATGCACTTTTATGTCATCTGCACTCTTACCAATCATGCCTTGATATAAACCACAGACAGCAACTGGTCCAGCACCTATCCCTGAGGCACGCCACTAGTCACTGGCCTCCAATCTGAAAAAACAACCTTCCACCATCATCCTCTGCATCCTTCCATAAAGCCAATTCTCTATTCAGTCAGCTAGCTCTCCCTGGATCTAACCGTCCAGAGGAGCCTACTATCTGGAACCTTATCAAATGCAGATAATGTCTATGGCTTTGCCCTCATTAACCTATTAAGTTACTTCTTCAAAAAACACAATCAGATTCATGAGACACAATCTCCCACACACAAAACCATACTGTCCCAGGTCCCAACATTAATTATGTTCTTAAAAAATGCTCATGATGATATTTAATCATGTTGCACCTATTGAGTAATGCTTTTGTTTTTTTGCTTTAGGTATCTAATTAATTTTCTTCTGGATGCCACTCTTGGTATGCTCCTGATCTATGCTGGAGTGAGAACAGTAGGTGTCCTAGTTGAATGCCAACATTGGGATTCTCTTCGTTTTGGAGAGTATGGTAATGTAAAACTTTTTGTTGTTCTAAACCAATGAGGGTGGGGGGAAATTGATGCATATTTGTATGTGAAAGACAATGAAAGACTCTTTGTTGTAGGTAAACCATCCCATAAAATGCAAGTGCTTTGTGCTTTACATGGGGCATCATAAATTGCTGAAGTTGTGGTTGCTGGAAATAATCGACAAGTCTTTGTCAGGGATCTTGATTTTTTTTTAGTCTTGCGATCTGTCAGACTTCTAAGTACAGGAAGTCTAGGTACCTGCCACTTTTAGTATAAAAAAAACAAGTTTGCCCCTCTCGCCCTAAAGCTATGCCCTCTAGAGTTTGATATTTCTGTTTTGGGGAAAAAGGTTTTGACTGTTTACCCTATATATGTCTCTCTTAATTTTATATAATTCTATCAGGTCTCCTTTCAGCCTCCAACATTCCAGAGAAAACAATCCAAGATTGACAAACCTCCCCTTTATAGCTGATACCCATTAACCATTCTGGTAAACCTCATCTGCACCTTCTCAAAAACTTTCCCTTAATGGGGTAAGTAGAAAGCACTTAGTGTCCCAAATGTGGCCTAAGCTGTCTAATAAAGTAGCATATATATTACAAACAACAGTGATCCCAGACCTCTGGCCAGAATCCTTCACCACCACCCTCTGTCTTCTATGAATAAGCAGCTCTGAACCCAAATTATCAAGTCAACATCTTGATGTCCTGGATCAGCCTACCATGAGGGACTTTATCAATCATTCACTCAGCAATCCATGAGGACAACATCCATGGCCATGCCCTCAGCAATCACTTTTGCTACCTACTCATAAACCCAATCAGCTTCGTAAGATTTGACCTGCCGCAGGACACCAATGCTGACTGTCCCTAATTAGCCTATTCTTTTCCAAATGCGTGTAAATCCTATCACGAAGAATCCTTTCCAATAGCTTCCCTACCATTGACATGCTTTGGGGAATTAGGTTATTTCTGTAATACTCTCTAGATACTTTATAATTATATACACCTCATTGAAGTCTCCCTTCTGTGCCATCTTCCAAAGAAAACAATCTCATACAATGTATCCCCATAGCTACAATATTCCAAACATTGAACTGAGAACAGTGCAGCACAACAGCAGGCCCTTTGGCCCACAATGTCCGTACAGAACATGATGCCAAACTAAACTACTCTCCTTTACCTGCATGAGATTCACATCCCTCCATTACTTACATATTATTGTGCCTCTTAAACACCACTAGCATACCTGTATCAGCTTCCACCACCACCATCTCTGGCAGAGTGTTCCAGGCATCCCCCGCTCCCTGTGTCTAAAAAAAACAAACAATTCCCGCGCCCATCTCCTTTAAACTTTCCCCCTCTGACCTTAAATCTATGCCCTTGAGTATTTGACATTTCCACCCTTGGAAAAGGGTTTTGACTGTCTACCCTATCTATGCCTCTCATAATTTTATGTACTTCTGTCAGGAATCCCCTCAACCTCCGAGGCTTCAGAGAAAAGACCTGGTAACGTCATTTATCTCCTCTGCACCCAGTCCAGTCTAATCATCTCTTTCTTGAAAGTGGTGATGGGAACTATACGTAGTGCTCCAACTGTGCAGTTTTCAAATTAAAATGGAAAATACTGAAAACACTCAACAGGTCAGGCAGAATTTGTGGAAAAAGAAGTGGAGGTAAGATTTCACGTCATAATCCCTGTGGCAGAACTCTGCTTGACTTGCTTTTTTTCCCCCCAATTTATTTGTTTTCATTTAATGTTTCAGATCAATGACCTTTCCAATATTATAGGAAGCACGTGACCATACTATAAGTCAAGTCAAGTCACATTTATTTATATAGCACATTTAAAAAACAACTCTCGTTGGCCAAAGTGCTTTATATTTGTATAAGAATAGTATTACAAACAAACTACATACATATAGCCCTCGCTCAGAGGACGTCAGAAGAAGTAGATGATTACACTGGCGATAGTACAGAGGAGATTTAGCAGGATGCTTCCTTGAATTGAGTCATCTGGCACAGAAATAGGCCAATTCATCCATGCTGTCCAACATGCCCATCTAATCTAGTTATATTTGACCCTTACCCCCCTAAACCTTTCCTATTCATGTACCTATCCTAATGTCTCTTAAATGTTGTAATTGTACCTGTCTCAGCTACTTCCTCTGGCAGTGTTCCTTACACCATCACCCTCTGTATTAGAAAGCTGCTCCTCAGATTCTTATTAAATCTTTTCTCCTCTCACAGTAAACCTCCAGTTCCGGTTTCCCATCCCTAGGAAAAAAGACTGTCGCATTCACTTTACCTGTGCCCCTCATGATTTTATACACCTCCCAAAGTACAACACCTTACAATTGCCGAGGAAACTACAACTGCCATTTCTTTGCCCGTATTTACTGTATTTTTCACAAAAGGTAAATAATTAATGTAACATAATTAGGAAAGCTCCGAAATACATTTTTTTATTTACTACTTGGGGAATTGATTCCAAAAGTAGGAACATTATGTGTCAATTACATAGGATATTAGTGAAACAGCATCTAGAGTGTGCAGCTTTGTTTCTCCTTAGTGAAGAATGTGAAGGCATTAGTAGCAATTCTGAGATTTACCAAAATGATATCTGGAAAGTGTGAGTTATCTTATGAGAAACATTTGAACAGACAAGGCTTGTTTTTACTGGAGTTTAGAAGAACTAGAGGTAATGATTAAAACATAGAATCCTGGTGGGTCTGACAGGATCTGAGAGGATAATTGCACCTCTTGGAGCTTGTTACTTTCCTAGTTCTGTGTGTTTGATCTGAATTGTTAACTTTCTCTTCTCCCACAGATGCTACCTGACCTGCTGAGTGTTTCCTAAAGTTTCTGTTTGTTATTACTATTAGTATAGCAGGTCAGACTGTCCATGGAAAGGGAAAGAGAAAAAGTGAGTTTTAGTTTTTTAGTTTTAGCATTCGAGATACAGTGTGGAAACAGGCCCTTCGGCCCACTGTGTCCACACCAACCAGCAATCCCAGCATGCTATCACCATCCGACACACAAGGGACAATTTACAGAATTTACAATTTTTGCCAAGCCAATTAACCTACAAACCTGGATGTCTTTGGAGTGTGGGAGCTCCCGGAGAAAACCCACGCAGGTCATGGGGAGAACGTACAAACTCTGTACAGACAACACCTGTGGTCAGGATCGAACCCGGGTCTCTAGCGCTGTAAGACAGCAACTCTACCACTGTGCCACCGTGCCACCCTTGCTAATGGAACAGATTAGAATGGCTGGCTATCTTAAATTGTTGACTTCTCTGAAGTGCTCATTCTTCCAGCTCTTATATTAGCTGTCAAAACTGAGGAAGTTTGGCAGGAAACCATTTTTATACATTTTGGTTTCACCATGTAGAAATTGCAACAGTGTTTATATATAGTCCACCCATTTCAGGGCACCATAATGTTTGGGACACAGCAATGTCATATGAATGCAAGTAGTCATGTTAGGTATTTTGTTGCATATCCTTTGCATGCAATGACTGCTTGAAGTCTGCGATTTATGGACATCACCAGTTGCTGGGTGTCTTCTCTGGTGATGCTCTGCCAGGCCTGTATTGCAGCCTTATGCTTGTTTTGGCTTCAGTTTTATTAATAATAATAATAATAATACACTTTATTGTCATTGTAAATACATACAACGAAATTTCAGACTCACTGCCCGAGCGGAGTTCCAACGTATCAGATAAATAAATAACAGCACTGAAAACAGCAAAAACGGCAAGAAAAACGTCGTCAGAATGTGCAATATTCCACAGTTTAGTGTTATAGCAGTACAAAATATTGGCTATGGGGGGGGGGAAGGGGGGTGTAATCAGTACAGAGTTCAGAGTGGTGATGGCCTTGGGGTAGAAACTGTTTGTTAATCTTGTGGTGTGTGATTTGATGGACTTGTAACGCTTTCCTGAGGGCAGAAGGGCAAACAAATGATGCACGGGATGAGATGAGTCCTTTAGGATGCGTGATGCCTTCCGCAGGCAACGAGAGCTATAGATCTTTTCCAGATGTGTGTTGGTGAACTTCTGGGCTGTGTTGATGACTCTGCAGAGCCTTCTTGTCAGCCGCAGAACTGTTGCCATACCACACCAGGATGCTATGTGTCAGGACACTCTCAATGGAGCAACGGTAGAATGACACTAGCAGCTGTTGTGGCAAGTTGACTTTCTTGAGTGATCTTAGGAAGTAAAGTCATTGTTGTGCCTTCTTTACCAGAGAGTTTGCCTTAGTTGACCACCTGAGATCGGCTGAGATGTGGGTGCCCAGGAACCTGAAACTGGAGATCTCTGTCCACTCTTTCTCCGTTTATGTGCAGTGGGGGATGGTCACCCTGCTTCTTCCTGAAGTCGATGATGAGCTCTTTTGTTTTCTTGGTATTGAGAGCTAAGTTGTTCTCTGAGCATCAGCCTTTTACCCTCTATGCCTCTTCCCTGTAAGCTGACTCATCGCCCTCAGTGATCAGCCCCGCCACTGTTGTGTCGTCTGCAAATTTTATTATGGTGTTTGTGCTGTGGGTCGGTATGCAGTCATAGGTATAGAGAGAGTAGAGGAGGGGGCTCAGCACACAGACTTGTGGAGCTCTTGGGCTGAGTGTCAGAGTGGGGGAGTGGTGGGGTCCCATCCTGACTGACTGCGGCTGGTCCGTTAGGAAGTCCTTAATCCAAAGGCAATAGACAATAGGTGCAGGAGTAGGCCATTCGGTCCTTCGAGCCAGCACCGCCATTCAATGTAATCATGGCTGATCATCCCCAATCAGTACCAGGCTGATGTGTTTGAAGCCTGGGTCGAGCAGCTTGGAGACCAGTCTACTGGGTATGATTGTGTTGAATGCAGAGCTGTAATCCACCAATAGCAGTCGTGCGTATGCTCCCCGTTGTTCTGGGTGGAGCAGTACAGTATGGAGGGCAGTGGCAATGGCGTCATCTGTTGATCTGTTTGCTCTGTACGCATATTGGTGTGGGTCCAGGGTCAATGGGAGAGCGGCCTTGATGTGCCTAAGGACCAATCTCTCCAGGGACTTCATGATTATTGGTGTTAGTGCTCATTTGGGTTCAGGATGTGTCTGTACACTTCAGAATTCATTATGCTACTATCATCAGCAGTTGTATCATCAATGAAGATAAGTGAGACAATATCTTCAGCAGCCATACATGCCCAGGCCATAACATCCCCACCACAATGTTTCACAGATGAGGTGGTATGCTTTGGATCTTGGACAGTTCCTTCTCTCCTCCATACTTTGCTCTTGCCATCACTCTGATATAAGTTAATCTTCATCTTATCTGTCCACAAGACCTTTTTTTCCAGAACTGTGGTTGTTCTTTTAAGTACTTCTTAGCAAACTGTAACCTGGCCATCCTATTTTTGTGGCTAACCAGTGGTTTGCATCTTGCAGTGTAGCCTCTGTATTTCTGTTCACGAAGTCTTCTGCAGACAGTGGTAATTGACACATCCACACCTGACTCCTGAAGAGTGTTTCTGATCTTTCGGACAGGTGTTTGGGGATTTTTCTTTATTACAGAGAATTCTTCTGTCATCAGCTGTGGAGGTCTTCCTTGGCCTGCCAGTCCCTTTGTGATTAGTAAGCTCACCAGTGTTCTCTTTCTTCTTAATGATGTTCCAAACAGTTGATTTTGGTAAGCCTAAGGTTTGGCTGATGTCTCTAACAGTTTTATTATTGTTTCTCAGTCTCTTAACGGCTTCTTTGACTTTCATTGGCACAACTTTGGTCCTCATGTTGATAAATAAAAGTTTACAAAGGTGATGGAAAGACTGGAGGAAAGAGTAGGTGCTGAGAGCTCTCTTATACCTGCATTAAGGAGGCAATTAAACACACCTGAGCAATTACAAACACCTGAGAAGCCATGTGTCCCAAACATTATGGTGCCCTGAAATGGGGGGACTAAGTATAAACACTGCTGTAATTTCTTCATGGTGAAACCAAAATGTATTAAAATGGCCTTTAATAAAATCAGACAATGTGCACTTTAACCACATGTGATCTTTTTCTATTACAAATCTCAAATTGTGGAGTACAGAGGCAAAAAATAAATGATGGGTCTTTGTCCCAAACATTATGGAGGGCACTGTATGAGTCGGGTGGGGATATTACAGCAGGCAGCAAAGGACAAGGGGTGGATTTTGCTCTTTGTCAGTTGTGTATAGAATGTGCAGGATTAAAGGGATGTGCTGAAGTTCCTGTTGTCACCATATATGGTGATAAATGTCAGCTGTATTAAATGCAGTGGAGATGTTGCTGGAAAATAGCTGACTAATGGGATAGCATGTTTACATTTAACACACATAATAACAAAGTATATCCATGTTGTAGATGAGCCAAATTTTCTGGGAACTTTGACCTGTGTAAATCTATGTGTAAATGAACCTTCGGGTGTCTGTGATGTCTGAAACCATTTTGCTTTGAATTACAGTGCATATAACATTGTCAGGCGTTTTACCATCCCCTTGTAACCTTTAGTAGGTGGCAATTCCAATAGACGTGTCCTATTAATTTTGATGACATCAATGTTCAGAAGTGCAAATCCAAACAAAATGCTGAATGTATTCGGTCAATCAGGCAGCATTTGTTGTGAAAGCGAGAGTTACGTGTTCCTGATCAATCATCAGAATCAAACATGTTTTCAATTGCTGAGCATAGGGTAGTTGGAGCAAAGAAAGGGAAATCTGTTACATGGCAGAGACTAGGTTAGATTGAATAACTTGAGTGGAGGCTGTGCGTGCGAGAAGGTGATCAATCAGAAGAGGGGAGAAGAGATGAACAAAGAAAAGAAAGGCGATACTGTAAAATTCAAAGCACTACAGGCGGCAGAAAATCATGCAAATACTTTGGCGGCTTCTGGGGACTTGATGATCTTTCTTCAGGGCTGGCCACTTCTGATAAAATTGAAAAAGCGAATTATTGAACCGTACAGTAAAAAAACTGCATATTTGATTCCACAAAAGACAAGACATGATTTGAAAATTTGCAAATGCGACTAAAGTGGGTGGTAATGTAGACAGTGAAGATGGTCATCAAAAATTGCAGCAGCATCTTGATCAGTTAAGTAGGTGGGCTGAGGAATATTTGATGGAATTTAATACAGAAAAATGTGAGGTGTTGCATTTTGTGAAGATTAAGAAGGACAGGGCCTACACAGAGAATGGTAGGGCCGTAGAGCAGAGAGATCTAGGAGTGCAGATACATACAGTGCCCTCCAAAATGTTTGGGACAAAGACCCATCATTTATTTATTTGCCTCTGTACTCCACAATTTGAGATTTGTAATAGAAAAAAAATCACATGTGGTTAAAGTGCACAGACAGATTTTAATAAAGGCCATTTTAATACATTTTGGTTCATTCATTTTAATACATTCAGCCAATAATTTTCATTGTTGCAATGCTTGGTATGTATCCTGGATTATTGTAGGGAAAATTAGCATAAAGGCAGTAGATAATTTAGGAGTGTGTTCTCGCAATAGGTTTACAATACATGGGATTTTTTTGCTTTTTTTTGTGGTGCTCCTCGGAAGAAGGAACAAGTTAAGAAAATAGGAGATGGACACAAACTGCTGGAGAAACTCAGCAGGACAGGCAGCATCACTGGAGAGAAGGAATGGGTGAGTTTTCAGGTTGAGCCCCTTCATCGGACCCGAAATTTCACCCATTCAATCTCTCCAGAGATGCTGCCTGTCCCGCTCTTACTCCAGCATTTTATGGCTATCTTCGGTGTATAACCAGCATCTGCAGTTCCTTCCTACACATTAAGAAAATAGAAGCATGAGTTGGCTAATCAGTTCCTCAAGCGTGTCCTACCATAGGTGCTGCATGGGTAGGCTGGCCGTGAGATTAGATCACATGAAAACCAAGGCAAGCTACCAACTGCATACAAAATCAGATTGAAGGTAGGAGATAGAGGATGGTGGTAGGAGGTTGTTTTTCAGATGGAAGCCCGTGACCAGTGCTGTGCCTCGATCAATGTTTGGTTCACTGTTATTTATAATTTGTATTAACAATTTGGATGAGCGTGTAAGTGGTCTAGTTAGTAAATTTGTTGATAATACTAAAATTGATGGTATAGTGAGGAAGGTTATTTAAGATTAAAATGGGATCTTGATCCATTAGGGCCAGGAATGGCAGGTGCAGTTTAATTCCAATAAGTGCGAGGTGTTGCATTTTGATAAGATAAAAGTGGGCAGAACTTGCACACTAGTAGTAGGCCCCTTGAAAGAGTTTCAGAACACAGAAGCTTCAGGTGCATAATTCCTTGTAAATGGTGACATAGATGGATAGTGGTGTCATCAGTTAGGGTATTGATCACAGGAGTTGGGACATCATATTACGGCAGTTCAATACATTGGTACGGTGACATATGGAGTACTATCTACAGTTCTGGTCGCCTTACTATAGTAAGAATGTCATTAAACTGGAAAAGGTGCAAAAAAGTTTACAATTCTGTTACTGGGTTAGGATCATTTGAGCTATTTGGAGAGCTTTGTTTTATTATTGTTGCATGCAATAAGATACAGTGAAAAAAGTTTTTTTGTATGCTGTTCAAACATCATACCATACATAAATACAATCATACCATACATGACTACAACAGGAGGTGCAAAACAGAAAGTAAGAGTACAGACTATAGTGTTACAACTACAGACATAAGTGATGATTTTTTTAAAGTTCAAGTGCTGCAACAAGGAACAATCCTAGAGTCTCACACCATGAAAACAGACCATTCAGCCCAAGTCGTCCATGCCGAACAAGATGCTCATCTAAGCGTGTCCCATTTGCCTGCATTTATATCCCTCTGAACCTTTCCTATCCATGTACCTGTCTAAATGTCGTAACGGTACCTGCTGCAACCTCATTCATTGTGTGTACCATCCTCTATGAGAAGGTTATCCCTTAAGTTCCTATCAAATCTTTCCCCTCCCACCTTAATCCTCACAAATCTGGGGTGAGCCAGCCAGATGGACACAGAGTCAGAGGGTGACACTGGAGGCCTGTGACCAGCAATGTGCTGCAGAGAAAATGATGCTGGGTTGATTGATCCACTGCTGTTTGTCATATATACTATGACAATTTGGATGAGAATACAGGTAGCATGATTACTACGTTGGTGGAAGATTCCAAAATTCTTGTGGTGAACAGTAAGAGGGTTATCTATAAGTTTACAACAGGTTCCAGATCAACCAAGAAATTGTACCAAGGAATGGCAGGTGGAATTTAATTCACACAAGTGCAAGTGATATATTTCTGGAAGATAAACCAGGCCAGTAAATGGCAAGTGCCCTACAGAGGCAAATGGCATGCTCGCCTTCATTGGATGGGGCACTGAGTCCAAGAATTTGGACGTCATGTTACAGCTGTATAGGACATTAGTGAGACTGCTACTGGAATAAATGTGCAGTTCTTGTCGCCATACTAAGGAAAAATATGATTCAGTTAGGGAGGGTGCAGAAGAGATTCACAAAGAATGTTGCTTGAACTGGAGGACTTAAAAGGAGAGACAGGATAGGCTAGAGCTCTTTTCCCTGGAGTGAAGGAGGTTGAGGGGTGACCTTTTCAAAGTTTACAAAATCATGAGGGATATAGTTGTTGGAGTAGGGACTGATTTAAAGGAGACCTGAGGAACAACATTTTTACACAGAGGGTGATGGATATATGGAACGTGCCCCCAGAAGAAGTGGTAGAGGGAGGTACAATGAGAGCATTTAATAGACATTTAGAATTTGCTTATATTAGGTTTAAGAGGGACATTTAGAATTTGCGTATATTAAGGTTAAGAGGGATAAATGCAGGGAAATGGAATGAGCTCAGGAAGGCATGAACGAGTTGGGCTAAATGTCCTCTTTCAATGCTGTATAACTAGTAAAACTGCTATCAAGGTCCTACATGGATGGTGCAAGTTGGCAAACTGTACCCAAAATTAGCTTGGCGACAGGAGTCAGGGGTTGATAGTTTCTGCAGTTGGATGCCTTTAACTCCACAGAGATCATTCCACAAACAACCAGGGTGTTTCCACAACACCCTGGTTGTTTGTAATATAGATGTGAATGACTTGGATGTGAATGTGGAGGCAGGATCAGTAGGTTTGTGGATGACATGTTGTTGATAGTGTGGGAAGTAGTCTTCTAGGTAGAACCATTGAACAGTGTCTCTTGTGACATGGGAATCGGTAAGCAAATTGGGGTTAGAAGGAGAAGGATCAGGAGATCATGAACAAGGTGAACTTGAGCGGTGCAGGGCTAGAGCAGAGATGCCTTGGAAATATATCTGTGTTATTACTGCAAGTTTGGGAGTAATCAGTCTAAAATATAGATAAATAACTTTTGAGCTTCCCCAGTCAAATATGATATTCAAATATGAATTGCAGTTCCTGGCAAGATTTCTTAAAAGGAATGAGTGTAAAGACTCAGTCTGATTGTCAGTTTTGCACACCAATTGACGTGGAACAGTTGTTAACTTTCTACCTATGGTAATAATTCCATATAATGAACTGGTGTTGCAGGAGACCCACTGGAATGCAGTGCCTGGATTGGACAGTGCGCACTTTACTTACTGATTATGATGTTGGAGAAGACTGTGGTGATTATCGTGCTGCTTTTACCTCAGTGGAGGAAGGTTTGTATCTCTCTGGCTCTTCAGAGAGCCTTTGTTCTAACTATATTTGTATATATTTTTCCTTCAAATGTTGTCATTAACATTAGTTAAAATTAACAGATTGCTGATAGATTTATAAATTAGATGTTATGATTACCAAGTCTGCTAAAACATCTTTCAATTGAATTTCTCAATGCCATGGGTAAAATGAAGCTGAAATGGTGTAGGAGACAGTGGCATTGTGTAATAATGCGAAATTGAAAAAATTCTTAAGGGCCTGTCACACTTAGGCGATTTTTCAGCGTACTGCCGGCGACTGTCAATTCGGCGGCAGTCGCCTGAAAAACCGGGAATTAGAACGGCGACTGTCAGAGTGCACACACGCACACACACATCGCAAAGGTGGGGGCCAGGGCAAGCGGAGGTGAGCGCTGTCTGAAATTCACAGTGCAAAGCCAAGGTTATACAGACACACCGCGATGAACAGGAAGGTTAATACAGCTGGCACAGTGTACGGTAAGTCCTTTAAAAGAGGGGGGAAGGGAGAAGGAGTGGAGACACTTTTAAGAAGCCAGACAACTTTTAATAAGCCAGAGATACACAGCTGTGAAGTTCGGCGGACATTTAACATTACCGGTCAGTATTCCTTGGTTCTGAAAACTCCTGCTTACGTATTTTTTCCCCAATGAGCCAGTGAAAATGACCGGTCAGCAAAGGCGATTAACTAAAACTACCTGTGACTACCTCGACTATTATGTATAACTACATGGCGACCCCACTACAACTGCACCTACGACTACAGGATTATCGATTTTCTCCATGGCGACCAATTTTTGTTTGCAGAAAATTTTTCAACATGCTGAGGCCGCGACTAGTTCCCAGAATGCGGGAACTCCTCGAGACCATGAAGGAGACTCACCAGAGACCACCAGCGAACATGTGGCGAACATGTGGCGACCATGTGGCGAACGCAGAGTCTCCTGCACTCGCCTAAAAAGTTGCCTAAGTGGGACAGGCCCTTTAACATGCTAGAAAAGAAACAGCAAATCAGGCAACTATGAAGAAAGAAACAATGTAACCGAGCAATTGAGCTATATGGCATAAAAACAGTCCTTTCTGTCCATACTGACCATGTTGCCTAACCTAGTTAGTTTCTGTGTGCTTGCATCTGACTCGTATCCTTTCAAACCCTTCCAATCCATCTACCTGTGTGTTTTAAATATTGTAATTGTACTCGTTTCTACGACCTCCAGTGACAGCTCGTTCCATGTACATGCTACCCTCTTTAAAAAAAATTGCCCCTCAGTATCTTTTTATATCTTAACCACATCATCTTAAACCCATCCCCTCAATTTTTAGGTTGTCCTGCCCTGGGGAGAAAAAAAAACTGTCTATTCACCTAATCTATACCCCTCATGATTCTGTAACCTATAATGTCAACAGTCGGCCTCCTAAGCTCCAGGGAAATAGCCCCAACCTATCCAGCCTTTACTTACAATAAAGCTCTCCAAAAGCAGTAACATCTTCAAAAAAATAAGCCAAAAATGAGAGGCGGAGTGATGCAATGCCTGGCAAGTGAGAAGGATGCAGGTGATATGGGGTGATTATCAGATGTGTGGAATAAGTGACAAAGGGTTGAAGTGGAGATAAAAAGGTGTCATATAAGGTAGGAAGGAAAGGAGTGAAATGTAAAGCCAGAAGGAAGGATATGGAAGGGGGAATCGGGGGACTCGGAATAGGGAGGGGTGGGAGATAAGCAGAAGGAGAAGAGAAAAAGAAGGGTGACTGGAATGTGAGAAAGTTGTGCATATTGGGGTGGGCTGGAGAGTAAGGGCGGGTTGGGGATATTGATTTTACTTCATACCTGCTGGAATTTCCGATTGTTGGCTATTTTGGTTATATTGCTATTGGTTTATTATAGTCACGTGCACCAAAATATATTGAAAAGCTTTGTTTGTGTGCGATCAAGTCAAATCATGCTACACACTAGTACAAATAAGCCATACGCAAGTACAACAGGTAGTGCAAAGGGGAAAATACCAGAGTGCAGAATTTGGTGTTGCAGCAATATAGCATCACTGAGGTAAGTGACTAAGCTGACACTCTCAGCTTTGTGGTTCTGCAAATGATTTTACTGATGTTGGTGGAGGGTGAGAGTAGGTGTTTGAGAAGATGGTTCATAATATAGAAGTTGGAGGTTTTGGATGTTTTTGTATATGAGTGTTGCAATATGCATTCAGGTTTACGTGGACTACTTAAAGGAGATTGAGAGTAAAATGGTCAATGAAATGACTGGAAATGAATGTGCTGATGCAAGGTCTCAACCTAAGACATCGGCAATTGCTCTCCACCACGGATGCTGCTTGGCCCACTGAGTTCCTCCTGCAATTTGATTTTTGCTCAACAAAATATCTCTGGATTGAGAACATTTGTTTGCAGAAAGGCTTTCTATCGTATGCATTTAAAACAAATTTCTATGGTTTATAGGTGGCTCTACTTAATCCAATCCAGAACCCACAGTTGGAGCTGGCTATTGTGATGCTGATTGTCCCTTTTTTTGTCAATGTAAGTAACTATTCCAGATTAAGCTTTTGAACTGTGATTTTTTTTAATGTCATTTCTGAAATATAAGGTTTGTAAATTTGTTCATAAGAATTTAAAATTAAGAAATCTATCGCTTTTATCTCCAATAGTTAATAACCCTTCGTTTAATCCCTCTATTACAGACAAATCTTTTATACAATGGGATAGACTAGGAATTAAAACGTTCGGAGACTTGTATGAAACTGGAAAATTACTATCATTCCAACAATTACAAATAAAATATAAACTGGGAAATAATCAATATATTCAAATATGTGACTATTTGAAAAAATATACAAAAGATCATTATAATATCCCAGCAGATGTTGTACTGGACGAAGCAATGCAGATAAAAGCTGAATCAGCAAACTTAATATCATATTTGTATAATATTATCATAAATGTAGAAATACCATCTACGGAAGGTATTAGAAGAGACGGAACAAGAATTAGCTATTAAAATTTCAAAGGAAAGGTGGAATGAACATTTATTAAATGTGCATAAATGCTCGATTAATGTAAGACGCACTTTAATACAATTTAAACATTTTAAAATTTTACACAGATTATATTCAAAAACTAAAATTAATAAAAAAATTCCCCAATGTATCATCTATTTGTGATAAATGTCAATCTCAAGAAGCTACTATAGCGCACTCATTTGTTTTTTGTAAAAAAAATCAAACATTTTGGATTGAAATTTTTGAAATCTTTACAAAATTATTTAAAATAAAACTGACACCAAAAGCAGAATGGATTATCTTCGGAACAACGGAAGATAGCCCTGAACTAAATGTGTTTCAAAAGAAATTAATTGATTACGGGTTAATAACTGGAAAAAAGCTTATCCTAAACTTTGGAAAAACGCTCCAATACCAACTATAAACATGTGGATTTCAAATATGTTTGAAACATTACACCTAGAAGAGATAAGACTCCTCCTGGCAGGTAAACCAGATCACTTCCACCTGACGTGGTCTGCATTTATAGAACTATTACAAGTATAAGGTGCAAAAGTACTTTAAAAAATACTGATGTCAGGTAAAGGGGGATGAAAGCTGGAGAGTTGGTATATCCCATTTGCGTGATGCTCATAATAAAGTACTTGTTTTTCTCTTTTCTCTTTCTCTTTTTTTTTCTTCTTTAGGGTCTATCTCTGAATCTTTTCTTTTTAATTTCTTTCCTACAGGGTCTCTGTTCTTTCCTGTTGTCACGTTTTTACACCTTCACTATTTTCCTTCACTTTCTCTTTTTTCTTAATTTCAACCTTTCCTTTTTATTAGTTTAAAAAATGACGGAGTACATTAATTGTAATAAGATATACGTGATGAGTACTAATGTAATTTGTTGTGATGTAATGTACTTCTAATAAATTTTAAAAATAAAATAAAAATAAATAAAAATTTAAAAAATGAGATGCAGAATTGGGAGCACCATCCATACAGTTTGTAACTTGAACACTAGTTTCTGGAAAATGCTCAAAACTATTTAAATCAAATGTGACGAGCTTGTAGACCAACAATGAGCGTCTGTCATGGAACCTAGATATATCTGTTTCACTTAACATGATAGGATGTAGATATGATTTGAATTATGTCAAAAACTTCTGAGTCCATCAGTACTTTATGCTGACATCTATCTTTTCCCTTCCATTACTTATAGGCATTAATGTTTTGGGTGGTGGATAATTTTCTAATGAGGAAAGGCAAAACTAAAGCTAAACTGGAAGAAGAAGGTGGCGAGGATGATTCCAGAAGTAGCAACAAAGTTAGATACAGAAGAGCAGCATCACACGAGGAGTCTGAGTCTGAGGTAAATGATTCAATATATGTAGCAAACAACAGTGCCCCAGGGATCAGTGCTGGCTCCACTGTTGTTTGTCATCCAAATTGTTAATAAATGTAACAATGTAGTTAACATGGTTACTAAATTTGCAGGTGACACCAAAATTGTTACCAAGATTGGTGAGGACAGGGGCCTATCAATTACCAATGGAGGAAAGGAGTGAAGGGTTAGTTTGACTCCTTCCTCCATGGCAATGTTAAATTCAATTAGCTAGCTGAGCTTGGATTCTGCGCAAACGGACTTTCCAGACGGGCTTTCCATGTAGCACCTTGTCAAAGGTCTTACTAACATCCACATAAACACTGTTTACTGCCCTGCCCTGTATTTTCAAAGAATTCTATCAGATTTGTGTGATTTCCCATGTACAAAGCCATGTTGATCGACCCAATCTGACAGTGCCCACTTTGGGAAATAAGTCAAGACTTTGAGTAGCTTTAGTCATATGGATAGACAGGATAGATAGTTTCCATGGGGAGGGACAAAATATGAGGGAAATGTTTTCTCCTCTCCTTATCTGACACCCATTTTTCTCCATTTCACCTTTAGCCTTTGTTACCATTTTCAACCATCTACCAACCACCCTCCCCCATATTTGTATACACCTATCATTTGTCAGGCTTTGCCCCAACCCACCACTCTTTTGCAGTTTTCTTACCAATACACCAACACCATCATTCTGAAGAAGGATCCCGATCCAAAACGTAATTTGTTCCTTCCCCTCCTCAGATGCTGCCTGACTCACTAAGTTCCTCTGACACTTTGTTTATTGCTCAAGATTCCAGCAACTGTAATCTCTTGTGTTTCCAAGATCTAAAATAGCTTTTCGCCTGCTTGGTACTCAGTATATTAATCCAGAAAAACTAATTTACATTTCCTGAATTGATTCTTTGATTCTTCAACTTATTACTGCTCATTTGACTTGGCCAGTCTGGATGTGATGTCTCCGATTTACAATATCATACAAGTTAGATACTCTTCTCATTTTCTAACTTCTGCCATGCCAACTACTAAAGGAATGTTGGAATATACTAGACTAAGTGGGACCCATTGGGTCTCGGCCTCGCGCAGCAAATCCCGGTCCCACTCCGTCTTCACTCAGCAGCTTCCGGCTGGTCATGCTGGAATCCACAGAAGCAGCCCGCAGGCTGCTCACTCTCCGCAAGCTGCTGACTCCGTGAGCTGCTAACTCTCCGCGAGCTGCTCAACACACTGCCCCCCTTCAGCTTTTTATTCTCCTCGCTGCGTTATTGACAGCGGGTTCCGGAAGGGGCGTTTTTAACGGTTTTTAAACCTTCATAACTTTTGTACTATTTCACCGATCGGAACAAAACTTATTTGACTTGCAGCAGAGGAGAATGGTAAGGTGGCGAAAAATCGTAGCGCTATGGGGGATCGTTTTTGCGCAAATTTAAATACAACGCAGACAGGAAGTGGTCAAGATGAGAGTTTTAGTAATAGTATAAATATGTTTAATGTGGTTCGCAGATTCTCATTTCGCCAGATGATGAGTTGGACGAATCTGAAGGAGATGAAGACCTGAGGAGATTGGCAAACGTAAAGGCCGTTAAGAAGAAGTTGCGATTTGGAGGTCTCCCAGTATGACCCAGAATGACCACAGTGCTCTAGTCCTTGGAGTTATGAGGAGAATCATGCCAATGCAGATGGAATATTTTCCTTGCTGCAAACTACACTGTGAAAATGAGCTTTGTACAATGTGTGGAGCAGCACAGGGATCGGAAAGATGATTAGGGCGAGGCTGAGGTACTTTGTGCTTGTGGTCTCAGCTCCCCTCTTTGCACTGATACCAAACATTCCTGATCAATGTTACCTATTATTTGCACATGGATGATGTTCAGGGCCGTTGGGTGCAGGAGAACAGATTTCTTTCAGCACATCAAGTTTTGATCCCTTGTTGTAAGTTATTAAATATGTCGCTTAGTTACACAGTACCTTTAATATATTGACCAAAAACTCTGAGTTTTCAACTCTGAAAGTCGACAATTAACAACTCTTTTTTTTCAGCACAACATGATTGCGTTGGAGATCTGTTAACACGTGACAAATTGGCAATTACCAAATTGAAATTGCTGGAACAACAGATGGAAGGGCAAGAATCTAGCACCTTAATTTTAACCTCATTGATCCAATTTCCCCTTCTTGCCCTGTATCCTCCATCCATTCTCACCCCTTCTTCCCAGCTCACTCATTTTTTCATCTCTCTGCTCCCTGCCCCTCCCTCCTGTTGTCTTTTCAAACTTGCCCACCCATTTGGACCATATCCTTTTGTCTATCCTTATTAAACATGTATGTTAGCAGTTGAGATTATTTTGCTTTATTTGTGAAGTGTTTCACATCTCCGATGGGTAGGAAGGAGGCTAGTCAATAGCAACAATTCTCACATTGCTGGAAAAAAATAATTAAAGGACAATTCCCCATCACTGTCTGACACTTGAAATGTTCTCATGTCATTCAAATAAGTCTGAAGAAGGGTCCCGACCCGCAACATCGCCTATTCATTCCCTCCACAGATGCTGCCTGGCATTTTATGTTTGACTCAAAATTGCAACATCTGCAGTTCCGTGTTTCTCTGTTCTCAAGTAATTCCCTGGTTCTACTTCATCACCTGCTTTGACAGAACAAATATATTTCAATTAATTGGTGACAGTTTATTGAAGCTTCTTGTTCAATATTAAGATCTGAATGTGTATGATTTTCATTTGAAAAAACGTTGACAGATACATTCCTATCTAAATTTGGTGTGGGAGATTTGGGAGGTACAACTGTTGCACAGTTCAATTGACAATTAAGATGGTATTGAGACACCTTTTAGAATAGAGATTGTACTACCTGGTTTATACGTGTCCTGAGTGAGTTTTATGGGATAATGTAAGAGAGCAGATATCTGAATCTAATCTGTGTTGTCCCTGCCCTTGGAGTAGTTGATGATGTTGCTGGGCACATGAATTGATAAATATTCCATTTCCATCATTGATGTCACTCACCTTCAGAATATTAGTTTTACTTGTACATAGCAAGAGAATTTCAACAAGACCGTTATTTCTGGTAAAGTATAATGATTTTGATAATGAATTGTTTGAACAAATTGTATTCATTAACTTATTAACAACTGTATTGCATTTGAGAAGGACAGGTCTGTGGATTGCAGCGTGCACCCTTTGCACTGAATCTGTTACCAACTACTTATTCTGCACTGAATTTTCTCCCACCACTCCCCATTGCCAGACTTGAAATAAACCTTAATGACCTAGAATATATTTTTCATGTAAGTGAAAAATTAACATAGCACATAGAAAAGCACAGCACGGGAAAAAGCCCTTCGGCTCGCAATGTTTGTGCAGAACATGATGCCTACTTAAACCAATCTCCTCTACCTGCATATTCTCCATTACCCTCCATTCCCTGCATATCCATTTGCCTATCTAAAAGTCTCTTAAATGGCACTGTTGCACCAGCATCCGTTGGAAGTGAGTTCCAGGCGTCCACCACTGTGCAAAACAAAACTTACCCCCTCTGATCTTGAACCTACACCCTCTTGTTTTTGACATTTGCACCTTGGGCCAAAGATTCTGACTGTCAAACCCTTTCTATGCCTCTCATTTTGTATACTTCAATGAGCTCTCCCCTCAATCTTTTATACTACAAAGAAAACAATCCAAGTTTTCCAACCTTTTCTTATAGATTATACCCTCTAATCCAGGCAGCATTCTGGAAAACCTACTCTGCAGTCACTTCAAAGCCTCCACATTCTTCCTGCAAGGGGGCAACCACAACTGCACACAATACTCAATAGGTTTTCAAAATAGTAAACTGAAGCTTTCACTTGAATTTAAATTATTGATGTAATTTGGAGGTTGAATGGTGGAAGGACATCGGGTTTACCTATTTGGAATTGCGGTTGAAACTAAAGCTGTGTATCAAAGACAAGCTGCTGCTGCTGAGCCAAGTTAGTGAAGATTTGTGGCTCTTTTAAGTTCTAGGGTCACAGAGCTAATTGGCAAAGACACAGGCCCTTCAGCCCATTAGTCCAGGACAACCAAGGGATTTTTGCCGTGTGCATTGGAAGGAGGATTCTGTGGTACAAGGGAGGGCGGAGGGAACACTGGGGAGGGAGGAGACTGGATAAGAGCAATTATGAAAGCAAAAGGCGGTGATGGGGAGATTGATTTTTGGGGAAATGAAGGGAATGTAGCAGAGATGGGAGAGGAGTAGGGAATGACGATACAGGCTTTATAGGAGAAATTTGATCTGAAGGAGGGAGGTTGAAGTGGGAGGAAGAACGGGCACTGCAGAGCAGCTGCGCAGATAAATGAAGAAACAGTGTTGGATGGAGTTGCTGTGCAGTTGTGGAGAGTTAGGTCAGCAGTGATGCGGGAGGAGATGGGATGAGCTCAGAGGTGGAGTGATAAGGGTTTGATTGGAAACTACGTTGTGCATAGTTAGGACTGCTAACAATGTGTTGGATCCATTTTCATAGTTCATTAAACATAGAAGGAGGCCCTTCAGCACATTGAATCTTTGCCACAAAAAGCTGGAGTAACTCAGCAGGACAGGCAGCATCTCTGCACCTTCTCTCCAGAGATGCTGCCTGTCCTGCTGAGCTACTCCAGATTTTTGTGTCTATCTTCAGTTTAAACCAGCATCTGCAGTTCCTTCTTACACATTGAATCTTTGCCAGTTCAGCAGTCTTATTCCTTCACTAATTTACCTGTAACCTGTTCTCCCAATATCGCCATCAACTTCCTTTAGATTCCGCAACTCATTTATACACATGGAGCAATTTGCAGTGGTCTCCTAGACCCTCCCAGTAATAAGAAGAACATGCGAGCACCACATAGGCAACACTGAACCAAGGTCACTGGCGCTATCTGGCAGCAGCTTCACTAGCTGCACACAAACACTGCACAATCACTTTCCTTATGTAACCAATTTTGTTTTTCACTAATAAAATTGAGAGTTGTTCATTTTACTAGTGAAAGCTAAAATTGTATGAGAACATATCCTGGTGTTTACATTTTTCAATATTGCAATAAACTAAGCAGCAAAGTAATCTGTTATTTTGGCAGGGTTTATATTTAAATCTGTAGTTCTTATTTACTTTGGTATTTCATAGTATGACCTGCTTGAACAATAAGATAATACTAATTTTCATTATGTTCTCTCTCCATATAGGTGTAAATTAACAAAACATTGCCCTGGATTATTACTGATCTTAAAGCTGTCCTTTAGCTGAATTTTAAGTTTGAGAAGGTGATATAGACTTGAATTGTTTTAAAGTGAATATGAGGTACATACTATTTTCTTTAGAAATGTATTCTAATTATTTTAAATTGTACAATCTCAATGTGCCAGTTCTCAGCATAGCGACAGATCTTTTCCAAACTGATCAGTTGAAGTAGGGCAAACAAAGAGTTGGAATTGCATGGTCACTACAGCTCTGTTGCAGTCATTGCCAGGGCACCAATCAATGCTATTCTCAGCTGTTCTGAATCTATCTCATGTAGCAGAATGTTAGACTACACAACACATCAGAGGGTCCTCACTCCAGTGGCATGTTTTCTCCCCATGGTTTGTGTGCCTGTCACTTTTGGGGATATTGTGGGCAGATGCATCTGACCCGTAGTTTATGGACTGCAAGTTGACGTGGGTTTTCTCATCATTGTTCTCACTACCAACCTGACCCCAGCCTGGCAGAGCTCAGCCAGTCGTGTTACTGAGCCACTCCTTGTAATGAACACTGAAGTTCCTCACTCAGTTTATGTCCCATGCCTTGCTATTCATAATTCTTCTAAGTTGCATTAATTATGGAAGAGTTGCTTGCTCATCAGTTGAGCAAGGATAATAGTTAGTCATAAGCAGGATTCATTGCCCTTGTTTGATCTGGAGAGTGAATTGGTATGTATAGGTCCAGCAGACCATCATGCACCCTCTATAGCTTAGTCACATCCTACACTATGCTGACCAGAACTGCACACAATATTCCACGTGCCGTCTCACTCTCATCTCGTACAATTGTAACGTTGCCCTAACTCTTGTACTCGGTGCCCTGACCAATGAAGACAAGTGTGCCAAACGCCTTCTTCACCACCTTGTCTAACCATGTTGCCAGTTTCAAGCAACCATGACGGGCACTCCCTGACTTGCATAATAGACAAACTTATGTAAGCAAGTCTTGAAGCCCCTGTGGTCTCTGCGTTGAGAAGTACATTTATGTGTGTGAAGTAGCGCTTCCATTTCCCACTTGGGATGCAACCCTTAGTGAGTTGGGGAGCATCTATACTTGCATCCCTCGGTTTCTGTTCTACAACATTTTCTAGGGCCCTGACATTCAGTGTATGTCCTGCTCTGGTTTAACTTCCAAAAATGCATCACTTCACGATTGTCTTGAGTTAAATTTCATCTGCCATTCCTCCGCCTACTTTCCCAGTCAATCCTGTATTGACTTTCAGTTCAATAAATTGTGTTTTGTACTTCCTTTCCATAGATGAGATTAGCTGATAAACAAATATTGGAGGTATACTTTATGCAAGATTATGCCTCAAATTTAGGCAGCATTTTTATGTTAAGGTTTGGCCTTATTGAAGGATTTAACAACAGCTGTTAAAGGCTGTTGGTGTAATTGGTAACAGAATGGCCACAACAGGTACAACTGGATTTAGATGTTTATTGCTTGGTACTAATATATTCAATTGGGTCGTCTGTCATTCCTTCTAGTATAGTTTATATACTGCAGAAACTCCTGAATCAGTGAAACACTCCAGAAGAGCAAAATGCCACTTTGGCAATCAGGAAGAGTTAATTATATTTGAAAATGTCTGGGAGTTGAGTATAAGCTGTATGTACCTTGTATTTTACTTTATATTAAAGTATTGGGAATTTCAGAACTACTTTTCTGGTGCGTGTTATTGATGATCTGCTTTATAGTGAGTGTTTAACACAACTGAAAGTGCTTAATGCCTGCCGACACATTGCAGAAATGGTACATAGTTTCACTCTGCCACAAACATTGGAATGAATGGTTAGTTTGAAGCTTTCTTCTCACTTCTGATACTGCTCTGCACACTAGAGCAATTTTTAAAAGAATGGATAGGGAGTGGGCATTCACCGCTTGTGCCTACTTTCCGTTCCGGATCCTGTTTACCCGAGTGTCGTTTTCCTCCACTACCCCTACTTGATGTAGTCCCCTAAATATCTGAAGCTTTCACTATTTGTCTCTGTGTGTAGTGACCTAACCTCGAAGACCCTTGACAAGAGATTTCCAAAAGTTTACCATCTGGCTGAAAACAATCCTCAACCCTCAATGCTGACTTCTTTTACGTAGAGAGGGATCTCTGCTTAGTCAAGTCACGCAGCACAGAGACCCTTGAGCCCACCATATCCATGCTGACCATTAAGCAGCTATACTATCCCATTTACCATCATTTGATCTCTAGCCTACTTTGCTGTGGCGATCCAAATGCTAGTTCGGATGCTGCTTAAATGTAGGAGTACTGTATCCACCATTTTAGCCGTGTGTTCCAGATTGCAACGATCTGTGTGAACAAAATCTTCCTTGGATTCCCCAAGAGATATTTAGACAGTTACATGAATAGACAAAGCATAGAAGAATACAGACCTAATGCAAGCAAATGGGACATTTGTAAATGGGCTAAAGGGCCATTTTCCAGTCTTGTGCAATTATTTGATGATATAGTCATACAGCACGGAAACTGGTTCTTTGCCCCAACTTGTCCATGCTGACCAAGATGGCCCATCAAAGCTAGATATCACACTGAACGTTTTGTATCTATGTACCTGTCTAAATGTCATTTAAATGTTGTTATTGTACATGCTTCAACCACTTCCTCTGGCAGCTCATTCCATATACCCACCACCCTGTGTGAGGAAAAGGTCACTCCTCAGATTCCTATTATATCTTTCAACTCTCACTTTAACTCGTTCTTGATTCCCTTACCTTAGGAAAAATACTTTTTGCATTCACCCTATCCTCATGATTTCATACACCTATAAGATCACCATTCAGCCTCCTGCACCAAGGAATGAAGTCCAAGAGTTCTCAACCTCTCCCTATTGCTCAGGCCTTTAAATCCGAGCAACATCCTCATGAATCTTTTCTCCACTCTTTCCAGCTTAATGGCATTTTTTTCCTATAGCAAGATGACCAAAGCAAAATGCTCCCAAGTGCACCCTCACCAGCTTCATGTACAACTGTAACATAATGTCCCAACTTCTACTCTCCATTCCCTGAAGGCCAACATGCCAAAAGCCTTCTTTCCCATCCTGCGACATCACTTTTGAGGAATTATATATACTTGTTCTAGATCCCACTGCTTTACAACACTCTCCAGGGCCTTGCCATTCACTGTGAAGGTCCTATCTTGGTTTGATGTCCCAAAATGCAACACCTCACACTTATTGGAAGTAAACTCCACTTGCCATTCCTTGGCCCACTTGCCCAGCTGGTAAAGATTCTGCTGTAATTCGAGATAACCAACTTCATTGGCTGTGATACCAAATATCTGCAAACGTACTAATCATGCCTAATACAAGCTCATCCAAATTGTTGAACAGAGAACGTAAAACAATGAACGGTACCACACAGCAACAGGCTCTTCAACGTACAATGCCTGCGCTGAACATAATGCCAAGAAAAAATAATCTCATCTACCTGGACAAGACCTATATCCCTCAACTGTACATCCATGTGCCTGTAGAGTCTTGCTGTATGGAAACAGACCTCATAACCCAACTCATCCTTGGGGACGAGGCTGTAGCCCAACACACCACCCTCTGTACGAAAAGGTTGCCCTTCAGGTTCATATTAAATCTTTCCCGTCTCGTCTTAAATGTATGTCCCCTAGTTCTTTATTCAGGGTTTAAAAAAATCTGCATTCACCCTATCCATTCCCCTCTAGATCTTATTCACCTCCATAAGATCACCCCTCATCCTCTAGCGCACGTTCAAGAAATTACTCCCTCCAGCCTCTAAAGAGACTACATGGCTTTAGGAGAATATCGTAATACGCATGTGAGCTCTCCGTGAGCCCTTCAGAGCTTCTTCACAGATAAATCTTCATAACACAGTCTTTTGATTAGTAGCGTCTTTATTGTGGAAGAAAAACAGAAAAGATATACATCCTACCTTCTTCTCCGACTCATACACTTTAATCTTGTTCAAACTCCAGCATATTGCTTTAAACGTTAGAAAACAACTCGTGTCTCGGCAAAACTTCACATGGTTGCAAGGTATACCTCCCCAATGTAGTTCTGAGCTAAACTAAACCTAAGCTTCTGCGCAAGAAACTCAGCAGCAAAAACGCACTTGACTATGTAATAAATCCCACCCACATAATTACAGGCAGTCTAAAATTTAAAGACAAATGCCATAATTAATGACACACAAAATAAGCCAAGTGGCCACTACATCCTTTTTCTCCAAGGAATAAAGTCCTAGTCTGCCCAACCTCTCCCGATAGCTCAAGCCCTCAAGTCCTGGCAACATCCTCGTAAATCGTCTCTGCACTCTTTCCAGCTTAACAACATCCTTCCAATAGCTGGGTGACCAAAACATGTTCTGACTTTCGTCTCAGAGTATGTTCATCGTCACTGAACCAAAGGGAAAAGTGTGACGATGTTCTTTCTGCCTGCTCCAAGCAGGGTAAATACTTCGAACATGGAATGGGCTGAATCTCGGGGTCACGGATAGCGGCTGAGTCATGACTGGAGTTCAGCTGCGTTCATGATGCTCCGGTTCCTGGTTCGAGAGCTGGTAGTTCCTTCTGTAAACTGAATCCGCCAGTTGCTCTTTATCCACAATCCGGAGTTCTCAAGAGGGATGAAAGTCAAGAGTTTTATTGCGTCTGCCTCAGGGCCGGAACAATTACATGTTTACTTCCCGCAGCTTTACAGGCACATGAACGTCACTATACAACAAACAAATGTACAATAAACAATACCAGACAATAATGGTGAAACCTGTGTAAAGTCCACTTCTCATAAACCCACCGCCTTTCGCGTGCAGTAAACTCGATGTAATTTGTTCCCAGTCCGCAGCTGTCTGCAAACATCAGGCCCGGTTCGGTACATTCTACAAAGAAGAATCATGGTTAATAATAGCCGCCTGGTGACAGAGTCTGAGCTCATTCCCAGGCTCCCGAATTAGAAGGTTCCCAGCAACAAAACCTCGCTGCAGTTGAGCCCCTCCTTGGATTCGCTGCGAGCTCGCTGAGAAATATGTCGCAGGTAAGACGGTTACTCGCGCTGCACTGACTGCGTCCAATGTTTTCTGCACGCCTTTTGTAAAATGTTTCTTGACATTTAGGAGGCGCAAGTTGTGAAGAAGAAACGACCTCCGATGAAAGAGGAAGACCTCAAAGGAGCCAGGAACAAACTGAGCGCCAAACAACCGCTCAAATCCAAAACGTATGAGGTGATGCGACAATGCGGTAAGTCTTTCAAAGCCAATCCCCTCCTTTCTTGTCTCTGATACTTTGATACTTTGTCTCTGATCTCCGTTGATTTTTCCTTCAGACAAACTCACTGAACACAGTTTCTGTGTAAAGTCCACCAACGACGTTCCTGTCCCGCACAAACTCGTTGTCTTTTTCTGTACAAAGCGTGATCTTAAACTTTGTCATTAAATAAACGCCGCATTTGGAAATTCGCGGATCCTCTGAGATCTCGGCGAGAGACAGCTTTGCAAACTCCCCAAACTCAGAGATTACTCGGACAAGTGGCTTAATTGAGAGAAAGGTTTACGCATCTGGATCAAAATATCCGACTCCGTTTCGGGTTATTTCACTAACAATTCCCTGGACAATGGAAAAAGTCGAAAATAAAATAAAAAAGAATGAACGTGCGGGTTCGTATTCGCAGTCGTGAGGGACAGCCGACACTTCGAGTCGATGATCAGAAGTTTTTAAGTGAGCCTCGAGATGGGGTGGGTGGTAAAATAGATCTTTCTAACGGGGGGGTGGGGCTATTGCCGACGGAGGGGGTGTGGCGAAAGTTTGCCAGGCTGATTCCTGGACGGCGAGGTTTTGGTTTGAGATTAACTAAATTCGACTTCCACTCTTTGGAGTTTCTTGAAAAATAAGAGGGGGTCAGCTTGAAACGTACACAATTGGGAGGACCGTGAGTCACAGTGCCACAGAGTGGTAAAACACTGAAACCTCCATGCCCACCCTTTCACTCGCTGCACAGACCCGCCCGTTACCCACCCGTATCGCCCCGCCTTGCCTGTTTCAGTCTCATGGCTCAGACGCGTGGCCGTGTCTGGCTTCACCACCTCCCTCAGGTTCCAGATACCAACCACTTTCTATTTTAAAAAACTGTCCCCTCAGATCTACATTGAGCCTCCTTTCTCTCACCTTAAACCTGCCATCTTGTTGTTGATACCCCTAACGGTTATTTAAAAAAAATAAAGACAGAACTAAGAGAGATGTCTTTGCTCAAATGGCGATGAATGGCTGTATTCTCTGCTCAATTATTCAATATATTCAAGGTGGAGGTCGATTCATTTCTGGAGAGGTAAGTGATAGCAAGTGAAGATCAGACCTGGTCACAATGAAAGATGGAGAAGGCATGAGGACTGAATGACCCACCCCTGCTTGTATTTATTGTGGGGGCACAGTCGTACAGCGCAGAAACAGGCCCTTCAGCCCAACTTGTCTATGTCACCAACATGTCTTCCTGAGCTTGTTCCATTTATCTAATACCTTTCCTATCTGTGTACTAATCCATTTGTCTTCGAAACGTTGCCATTGTACCTGCCTCAACTACCTCCTCAGGCAGCTCCTTCCACATACCTACTCATCTCTAATGAAAAGCTTCCCCTCTCACCTTAAACCTATACCCTCTAATTTCGGACACCTGCTCTAGGAAAAAGACTGTCACCAAGAAAGTATGTAAGTCTGAAATACTTTGAAAGCTGGTAATGATGAAGAAATGTGACGAGCCGATGCAGGCGTGTTCAAAATCCCATGATATTTTTGAAAGAGTGAATACAGAGCAACCGAGAAAGCAGAGGGCACGCAGCCATGGACTGGCAAAGAAAACGAGCAACACTACAAGTTTTCTACAAGTTGAAGTTATTTGGAATATGTTTGGGATTCCTCTTCCGCTCACTCTTTCTTTGCCCCTTTCTCTCTACCTCTGATCTACACGGGTCATCTCACATGCACCCTTTTTTCAATCCCAAACCCATATCACCCAGTTTCCCCCTTCCCCATTAACTGTTTCTGCCATCACCACGCACTTGTCCCACTGGTGCCCCCCACACACACACACATACAATGTTCCCCTCTGCCAACTCTACCACCCACATTTTGTTCCACATTTCACCTTCCCTCCTTTCCTGTCAGATTCCATTATCTACAATCCTTGGACTAAGACACGAGGGCCTGCAGAGGCTGGAACCTTGAGCAAAAAGCAAAGTGCTGGAAGAACTCAGCAGGCCAGGCAGCATCTGTGGAGGGAATGGGCAGATGACGATTCGGGTCAGGACCCTTCTTCAGACTGAACAACAAGCCAACAGGACTACCCACTGCAAGAACCCTTGCCATTAGGAATAGGAATACTTTATTGTCACATGTGACTAGGCACAGTGAGATTCTTTGCTTGCATACACAATGTATACAAACCTACGGCGCTAGGACTATCCGCTCCGAGAATCCTTGCCATTACCTCTCCAAGGGAATAACCAGGCCACAGCAAGGTTAGAATGTATCTGAGGTGGCCTGACACGAAACATTGTCTGCCCTTTACTCCCACAGATGCTCCTACCCTTTGATTCCTTCAGTGTTATTTTTAATTCTATCTGCAGCCCTTTGTTGCCTCTATCACCTCCCAGCCTCTGTCGCTCTCGCCACTCTCCCCTCTCAATGGTATTTTATTTGTTACATATGCAACTGCACAGTTACATTCTTGTTGCATGTATTACACATGCTGTTATTCAAAGTCCTAGTTCGATGTACTGGAGCAGTTCCCACAAACCCTCTCTTCCCCCGGCCATCTTTGTGACCCGGGGGCACCTCCTGCAGCCGACCCTGAAACCAATGGAAGCATTAACCCGGTTCACCGGCCCTGTTCCTCGCGTCCGACGTCTCCAGCTCCCTCACGGCTACGCTGAACGATGAGCCTCCGGCGGGCACCGCGGCACCACCGGGAAGGTCTCCACCGCGCTATGTCATCAACATCTGCATCATGTGTATCTCGCCCCACCCTCCCCTCACCTCACCAACTATATATCTGCTATCTCAAACCCGAAGCATCGTCTGTTCATTCCTTCCAAGATGCTGCCCGACCCGCTGGGTTCCTCCAGCACTTTGTTGCTCCCGACCAAGTGCCTGAATGTGGAATATGTTGCCTGGAAAATTAATGTCTAATTTGTAATTGGATACATATTTGAAGGGGTTGCAATCAATGGGGGGCTCAGGGAAGAGGGGTGATTTGGAGCGCTCGACTGAAAGGTCAGACAGTTTGGGCTGAACTCCTTCTTACGATGGTGTCAGGTTCACAACAAGAGGAGTCGAGTATAGGAGCAAAGAGGTCCTTCTGCAGTTGTATAGGGCCTTAGTGAGACCACACCTGGAGTAATGTGTGCAGTTTTGGTCTCCTAATTTGAGGAAGGACATTATTGCTATTCAGGGAGTGCACCGTAGGTTCACAAGGTTAATTCCCGGGATGGTGGGATTGTCATATGCTGAGAGAATGGAGCGGCTGGGCATGTGTACTTTAGAAGGATGAGAGGGTATCTTATTGAAACATATAAGATTATTAAGGGTTTGGACACGCTAGAGGCAGGAAACATGTTCCCAATGTTGGGGGAGTCCAGAACCAGGGGCCACAGTTTAAGAATAAGGGGTATGCCATTTAGAACGGAGACGAGGAAACACTTTTTCACATAAAGAGTTGTGAGTCTGTGGAATTCTCTGCCTCAGAGGGCGGTGGAGGCCGATTCTCTGGATACTTTCAAGAGAGAGCTAGATAGGGTTCTTAAAGATGGCGGAGTCAGGGGATATGGGGAGAGGGCAGGAACGGGGTACTGATTGGGGATGATCAGCCATGATCACATTGAGTGGCGGTGCTAGCTCGAAGGGCCGAATGGCCTACTCCTGCACTTATTGTCTATCCACGGGCTGCGACCTCGGGCATTCCCAGCCATTGCAATCGCCAACAGGCAAAGCCAAGCGCTCCCGCATCACACGTGACAACAGAGTTAAAAGAGTGTTTTATTGTCGTATGTCCCAGATAGAACAATGAAATTCTCACTTGCAGCAGCACAACAGAATATTTAAACATAGTACACCGTAAACAATATAATAAATGAGAAAGAAAAGTGCAGTGTGTGTATATACACACACATATGCAAGCATACACACAAAAAAACATAAAGGCCAAAATACCAAGAAAAACGAGGCTTTCTGCAACCCGCGTTCGGCCACTGAAGGATAGTGTGAAAGACTTGGGTAGAGTGGATGTGGAGAGGATGTTTACACTGGTGAGAGAGTCTAAGACTAGAGGTCATAGCCTCAGAATTAAAGGACGTTCCTCAAGGCGATGAGGAGGGATTTATCTAGTCAAGGGTGGCGAATCTGTGGAATTCTTTGTCACAGAAGGCTGTGGAGGCCGTCAATTGATATTTTTAAGGCAGAAATAGATAGATTCTTGATTCGTACAGGTGTCAGGGGTTATGAAAAGACAGGGAAATTGGGTTAATCAGCCACGATTGAATGGCGGAGTGGTCTAATTCTGCTCCTATCACATGGCTTTATGAACATGGCGAGCTCAGACCATAAAATAGCGGCGGAGATCAGGGCGGAGTCGGGCTGGAACTGCCTTGCTACGGGCGGGGATTTGGGGACTTACTTTGGGGTTCCTGCTAACTGTTTTAATGAGTTTGTAACATTTGTACCAACAGAGCGGGAAGGTGCGGTCGCTCCGTCAGTCTTCAGCGCCGCAAGAACCGGACAAGAGACCGTGTTCACGAAGGGCGCCGAACAACCCGAGAGCGCGTTCGACAAATGATCGCGAAGCTGCGAGCTCTGGACTCACATAGATTTAGCCGCGATATTACAGATATTCAGCGTCAGGGATTCATTAATGGAGAAACTAACCAACACTTCATCTTGATCCGTATCCAGTTTGTGAAGAAGTGCCATCTATTTTGTATTAAAGCTCCAATAACCCCGTTCCTATTCCACACACCCCTAGTCCGTCTTCTTAAAATACAAGTCAGAACCTTTGAAATAAAGTGATTGTGAAGTAGTAATTTTAATCAATTGTCTTTTGTTTGTGGTCTCGTTCCCCTTGACCCGTGAGGGACCCCAACCTGTTCTATTGACCGGCATCGTCAACCGATGTTCGACCCTTTATACCCACACATGGGGCCACTCCCTGTACAAGCGCACTTTAAACAGTGCTGGATGGAACCCACTCCCGTTCAGATTTAAAAACAAGCTCACACCGACACACCTGAGAATCCTCGCCACTCACTTTACATATTCGCTGCCCGAACCGCTGAGTTCCTCCAGCTTTTGTGTCCGACTCGAGCTTTTAATAGCCCTCGGTGACAGGGTTATAAACTCGCGGATCTCGGCTCCATGAAGTGTTCGATCTCAGACCAGAGAGAATGCGTCACACTGGGTACCTCCGACCTCAATAACAACTGTATTTGATGAAAGTAAAACACAGAAACACATATATACTCAGACATAGCACACTCTCACACACTTTAGACACACACTCACACATATCTGCACAAACACACACCAACAAACCAGCAACCCACCTGAGAAGAGGCCGTGCCAGACCTGGTGTTGGTGGGGAATGAGCGGGCAGGTGATCGGAGTTTCAGTGGGAGAGCATTTTGGGAGCAGTGATCATGTTTTCAGATAGTTATGGATACGTCTGGACCTCTGGGGAGCGTGTGATCGGACAGTATTAGGCACACACAAATACACGCACACTACACACACACATACATGTTTGCACAATGTACATGCACTTACACAGGGTGAATATTTCCATGACGGCAGTTGTTTTATTCCAGCGGGGTTAGAACTCTTGCAACGGGGTGGGGTCTTGTCCACACAATCCTTCATTCAATGCTGTGGTGTGACCCACTTGCAGGCAAGCCTGTTGGCATTGTTTGTCTTCTGCTCTCTCGACTCACTCTACTGCTTTCATTCCCATTTCACGATTTCAGTTTTGTCCCGAGAGAGAAAGTGAGCTCTGATGAATTGAACAAGCTTGGACTCAGTGGAGACGATTGCCACAACGACCGCAAGTAAACAAATGGCCCAAAAAGAACGTGAAGCGAGCGGGAAAATAGACCTTGGTCACAACACAACGCAGCCTGCGAACAAAAACAGGACAAGCATGAGTCATAGTGTGTCACCTGTATTTCTGATGCATCATAGAATTGTAGACCTTTACAGTTGGAGATCATTTAGACATAGCCTACAAGATATTATTCCGACTAATGCTACTCCCCGGCGTGGTTCTTGCCTTGTAAACTCTGTGATGAACAGTCAACACTTGAATCACGATTGGAGATATCATTCATTGATAAAAATGTGCTCCCAACTACGCCCTGATCCTTCCCATGCTCGATAATTTCACGTGCCATGTATTAAGCGCTGCTGCGGCCAATAGGGTGAACACGTAGGACTTGTGCAGTTGGCCAGTCCTTGTGTTTGGCAGAATTTTCCAGTTTGGCAGAGATTGGCATAAAATATTCAAGAATGTACTCATGGCCTTCTTTGAAGGAAGGCATCACCCTGGTGACGAGGAAATTTCTGAACTGTGATTGATCAAAGTGATGAGAAACATTTCAAGTGGAATTGAGAACTGGGATCTAGCAATGACTGCCACTCCAACAGTCTGTCTGTCCCTTCCCTCTGTTGTTTAATAGTATGTGTTAAATGTATTTTAGTATTCTTTAGCTTGTTTTATGTGGTGGGGGGGTGGGGGGTTGGAGGTAACTTTATTTAAATCTCTTACCTCGACGGAGATGCGATTTTTTTCCATATCGTATATCCGTCCACACTGCGGCCTAACATCGAGTTGGCGGCTTTTGCTGGAGACTTAACATAGCGGAGCCCGCGGGTCTCTGGTTAGAGACCGACTTCGGGAACTCGGCTGCGGGAGCTTCGATCGCCCAGACCGCGGGAGAATAAAGAGGAAGAAGCTTGGACTTTATTGCCTTCCATCACAGTGAGGAATGTGGGGAATCCGCTGTGGTGGATGTTTATGTTAACTTTTACGTAGTTGTGTGTCTTGTTGCTTTTTTTTAGTATGGCTGTATGGTAATTCGCAAATCACTGTACTTTAATTGTTACACGTGACAATAAAAGACCTTTGAAACCCTTAGATCAACTGGGTGCTATGCCAAGGAATTTAACTCAGATAAATGTGAGTGTTGTACTTTGGGAAGTTAACCACAGCAGGACTTGTGCGGTAATTGGTAGGGCACTGGAGAATGTTGTAGAACAGAGACCTAGGGGTATAGGTATATAGTTCCTTGAAATTGGAAACATAGGTGGATAGGGTGGCGAAGAAGGCATTTGGCACTCTCCTATAACTCTTATGACTATGACTGTTACCAAAGCTTTGTAGATGGATGTAACTGCCAGAGGTAGATTGATGAGAATGAGATCAGGGAGGTTTACCCCTATGTTGGTTCACTCGTGATTTGCCACTCAGCCACTCAGGAACCTCAGCCCTTCAGCAGCTGAACAACTCACTTTCTCTGCTTACATCAACCACTGGACTGCTGTCACTTGTCCACCTGTAATATTTGCTCAGCTTTTCTCTCTCTGCTGACACTGCTTGATCTGTTGGGCATTTCACTGCTATATATGGCCGATTTGTTTTCTCACTAACCACCTTCGTAATCTAACTTCCTTTCTCTTTCTCACTTCTGACAGTGGCTCTTCCTTCTGAAACATTAGCTCAGTTTTTCTTTCCACGGATATTGCCTAATTTTGCTGTCTGCTTTTAGCTTTTTCTGTTTTCATTTCAGGTTTGCAGAATCCAGTTTTATTCTAGTTCATAGTTGGAGGATTTGAAATGGTCCCTGCTAGAGTACATTCTGTGCCTTGGCTTCTACTGAGGGTTGTGCATCAGCAAAGGGAGGACTATACTGCAATCAGACTTGGTGCCCTGAGCCAGGCCACATAGTCTGACCAGTCTTGTGTCTTTCAGTTCAAATGGCCCAACTGGTGACTTGTTCGGTCATTCAGAAGCTATTCCAGTGTTCACATCATTAGATCATGTGAGAGAATAGAATTAGGCCATTCGGCCCATCAAGTCTACTCCACCATTGTCATGGCTGATCTTTCTCTCCCTCCTAACCCCATTCTCCTGCCTTCTCCCATAACTTCTGACACCTGTATTAATCAATAATCTATATCTCTGCCTTAAGTATATCCACTGACTTTGCCTCCATAGCCTTCTGTGGCAAAAGAAATCCACAGATTCACCACCCTCGGACTAAAGAAATTCCTCCTCATCTCCTTCCTAAAATAACGTCCTTTAATTCTGAGGCTATGACCACTAGTCCTAGACTCTCCCACTAGTGGAAACCACATGGGATGGGTCTGCAGTCATACAAACCAAGTCAGGGTACCTGACTTCCTCTTCTGAAGAATAATATAAATCAGATAAGGTTTTACAATAATCTGATCGTTTCTGTGCTCATCATTATGACAACATTGGCCAGGAATGCAGAGGTGGATTCTGACTGCTTGTACAGACCCCACCTCCCTGAACGCGCCCAAGCAATCTAAAACCTTCCTTCCCACACCTGTCATACTGAAGCATGTGTCTGCTTCATAACCACTCATATCGTGACACTGGCCCTGGTATGACATTTGTGTCTGAGCAATTCCACCTGTACTTACCTGAGAGATAACAGTCACTACTCCACTAGTGAGGTAGACCAGGAGTAAAGGTGTGGCCAGCTGGAGGCCTCTGAGGGGCCGGTGTTCAGTGGACTGGAAGTAACGACTGATGTACCAGAGACTGTGAGTAATTCGTAATCCCATGTTAAAACAGTTTGCTAAAATAAAGCCAATGGCTCCTTGCCACCAAGTTAAGCAATACGAAAGGCCAAGGAATGACAGAGACAGAGCCAGCATCACAAAGTTATACCTTGAATTAAACAACCAAATATTAGTAAACTTCAAAGTACTTCATACAAAAACATTTGCATTTATTATAGAAACCTTTATTCCCACGTATGACATGCTTGCCTCCATTGACCAAGGCATTGAGTACAAGAGTTGGGGTATCATGTTACAGCTGCACAAAATGCTGGTTAGGCTGCACTTGGAGTGTTATGTGTAGTTCTGTTCACTGCACTGCAAGGAAGAAGGGATTAAGCTGGATAGGGTGCAGAACAGATCCACAAGGATCTTGTCTAGATTGGAGGGTTTAAGTATCAGATGAGATTGGATAGGCTGGGTCTGTTTTTCCCTGTAGTGAAGGAGTCTGAGGCGATATGAAAGAGGTATATAAAATTGTGTGAGGCATGGATAGGGTAGATTAAACGAAGCAGGTAACTGGGATTAGTAAAGATAGCCACGATGGGCTGCCTCGATGATGTACAGCTCTATGACTCTATTTTCCAAAATTCAATGTTAATAAAAGCGCACGTGCCTGTTGTAATGCAGGAGCTGTTTACCACATTTAAAATAAACAAACTGGTGACAAAAATCAATGATTCACAACTCTTAACTTTCACAAATGGATTCCGGGAATAGGGTGAGTGTTCAATCAAATTGAAACAGTCTGAAATGGAACCAGTTTACCCTCAGTGCTCAGGAGAGCCACAGCACTCCCCAAACTCTTTCCACATTAGAACGTGAAGAAGAGTAGATTAGTGATGATAAAGTGAAGCGGTTAGCCTCGTCAGCCGAAATGGAAAGTATTAGCCAGAGCCACATTGGGTGCTCTATTTAACGCAGGCTATAAGTGAACCTTTGTTGCAGAAACTTGTGAAGCCAAGTGATGAGCGACTGGATTTGTTAGATTTGGCCAGAATGCAATGTTTCCATGTCACCAATCATCAGAAGTACACAGAAGTGTTCTTGCTGGCTTTGCCGCAATATGCCTGCAAGTTTATTAATTATAAGGACCATTTTAATATGAACTTCTATCACTCACCTGCTAACCTCCTGGTTGCTCATTGCAGCAAATGTGAAACATTCAGTCACTCCGTTAACAGCCAACAGCAACACATAGACACAATAACAACGCAAGAGACCAGGGCCTGGAGAAACAGAAAACTGTTACAACCATGGGTTTCCCCAATTACTGCCCCAAAACATACCCTCTTGCCTGGGGTGCAGAACACCTTCTGATGCTTCATGTCAACACTAGGCAAAACATGACAGCTATAAGTGATCTCGTTCTGAGCCCAGGGCATGAATGGCTCCTGCTTTCCCTTCAATGATGGTCGGATAACATTATCCTTGTTAAAGTTAGCAACAGGTTTCATTAGCAACAGGTTTCCACCTAAAAGCCTTGTTTCACAATAAGCAAGGTGCTTTAAACGTGATGATCATAGAAAAGTACAGCACAAGAACAGACTTTTTGATGCACGTCGGTGCCAAACATGATGCCAAGAACAACTTCTCTTCGCCTGCACATATCCCTCCATTCCTTGCATACCCATGTGCCTTCATAAAAGCCTCTTAAATGCTACTATCCTACCTGCCTCAACCACCACCTTTGGCCACGCATTCCAGGCACTCACCATCCTCTGTGCCTAAAAAAACTTGCACCGTACATCTCCTTTAAACTCCCCCACTCACCATAAAGTTATGCCCTCTAGAATTTGATTTTTCCATATTGTGAAAAAGGTTCTGACTGTCTACCCTATCTTTGCCTCTTATAATTTAATTGTATGGTTAGAGAGGAGATTAACGCAGTGGAAAGGAAGGACATTAGCTTGGAGGATGTGGAATCGGTATGGGTAGAGCTGCGAAACACTAAGGGGCAGAAAACGCCGGTGGGTGTTGTGTACAGGCCACCTAGCAGTAGTAGTGAAGTTGGGGATGGCATCAAACAGGAAATTAGAAATGTGTGCAACAAAGGCAAAACAGTTATAATGGGTGACTTCAATCTACATATAGATTGGGTGAATCAAATTGGCAGGGGTGCTGAGGAAGAGGATTTCTTGGAATGTATGCGGGATAGTTATCTAAACCAACATGTAGAGGAACCAACGAGAGAGCAGGCTATTCTAGACTGGGTATTGAGTAATGAGGAAGGGTTAGTTAGCAGTCTTGTTGTGCGTGCCCCCTTGGGCAAGAGTGACAATAATATGGTTGAGTTCTTCATTAGGATGGAGAGTGACATTGTTAATTCAGAAACAACGGTTCTGAACTTAAAGAAAGGTAACTTTGAGGGTATGAGACGTGAATTGGCCAAGATTGACTGGCAATTAGTTCTAAAAGGGTTGACGGTGGATATGCAATGGAAGGCATTTAAAGACTGCATGGATGAACTACAAAAATTGTTCATCCCAGTTTGGCAAAAGAATAAATCAGGGAAGGTAGTGCATCAGTGGATAACAAGGGAAATCAGGGATAGTATCAAAGCAAAAGATGATGCGTACAAATTAGCCAGAAAAAGCAGCATACCAGAGGACTGGGAGAAATTCAGAGACCAGCAGAGGAGGACAAAGGGCTTAATTAGGAAAGGGAAAATAGATTATGAAAGAAAACTGGCAGGAAACATAAAAACTGACTGCAAAAGTTTTTATCGATATGTGAAGAGAAAGAGATTAGTTAAAACAAATGTAGGTCCCTTGCAGTCAGAAACAGGTGAATTGATCATGGGGAACAAGGATATGGCGGACCAATTGAATAACTACTTTGGTTCCGTCTTCACTAAGGAAGACATAAATAATCTGCCGGAAATAGCAGGGGACCGCGGGTCAAAGGAGATGGAGGAACTGAGTGAAATCATGGTTAGTCGGGAAGTGGTGTTGGGTAAATTGAATGGATTAAAGGCCGATAAATCACCAGGGCCAGATAGGCTGCAACCCAGAGTACTTAAGGAAGTAGCTCCAGAAATAGCGGATGCATTAGTGATAATTTTTCAAAACTCTTTAGATTCTGGAGTAGTTCCTGAGGATTGGAGGGTAGCAAACGTAACCCCACTTTATAAGAAGGGAGGGAGAGAGAAAACGGGGAATTACAGACCAGTTAGTCTAACATCGGTAGTGGGGAAACTGCTAGAGTCAGTTATTAAAGATGGGATAGCAGCACATTTGGAAAGTGGTGAAATCATTGGACAAAGTCAGCATGGATTTACGAAAGGTAAATCATGTCTGACGAATCTTATAGAATTTTTCGAGGATGTAACGTAGAGTGGATAGGGGAGAACCAGTGGATGTGTTGTATCTGGACTTTCAGAAGGCTTTCGACAAGGTCCCACATAAGAGATTAGTATACAAACGTAAAGCACACGGTATTGGGGGTTCAGTATTGATGTGGATAGAGAACTGGCTGGCAAACAGGAAGCAAAGTGTAGGAGTAAACGGGTCCTTTTCACAATGGCAGGCAGTGACTAGTGGGGTACCGCAAGGCTCAGTGCTGGGACCCCAGCTATTTACAATTTATATTAAGGATCTGGATGAGGGAATTGAAGGCAACATCTCCAAGTTTGCGGATGACACTAAGCTGGGGGGCAGTGTTAGCTGTGAGGAGGATGCTAGGAGACTGCAAGATGACTTGGATAGGCTGGGTGAGTGGGCAAATGTTTGGCAGATGCAGTATAATGTGGATAAATGTGAGGTTATCCACTTTGGTGGCAAAAACAGGGAAGCAGACTATTATCTAAATGGTGGCCGATTAGGAAAAGGGGAGATGCAGCGAGACCTGGGTGTCATGGTACACCAGTCATTGAAAGTAGGCATGCAGGTGCAGCAGGCAGTGAAGAAAGCGAATGGTATGTTAGCTTTCATAGCAAAAGGATTTGAGTATAGGAGCAGGGAGGTTCTACTGCAGTTGTACAGGGTCTTGGTGAGACCACACCTGGAGTATTGCGTACAGTTTTGGTCTCCAAATCTGAGGAAGGACATTATAGCCATAGAGGGAGTGCAGAGAAGGTTCACCAGACTGATTCCTGGGATGTCAGGACTTTCATATGAAGAAAGACTGGATAGACTCAGCTTATACTCGCTAGAATTTAGGAGATTGAGAGGGGATCTTATAGAAACATACAAAATTCTTATGGGGTTGGACAGGCTAGATGCAGGAAGATTATTCCCGATGTTGGGGAAGTCCAGGACAAGGGGTCACAGCTTAAGGATAAGGGGGAAATCCTTTAAGACCGAGATGAGAAAAAACGTTTTCACACAGAGAGTGGTGAATCTCTGGAACTCTCTGCCACAGAGGGTAGTTGAGGCCAGTTCATTGGCTATATTTAAGAGGGAGTTAGATGTGGCCCTTGTGGCTAAAGGGATCAGGGGGTATGGAGAGAAGGCAGGTACGGGATACTGAGTTGGATGATCAGCCATGATCATATTGAATGGCGGTGCAGGCTCGAAGGGCCGAATGGTCTACTCCTGCACCTATTTTCTATGTATCTATGTATCTATGACTGACCTGGGCAATGAAATTCCTCGTATGTTGCAAAACATACTTGGCGAATAAAGTGTGATTCTGATTCTGATTCTTAGGGAGTCAAAGGAAACGGGGCATAGGCAGAAACAGGATGGTCCTGCAGTTTTGTGTGTTGGCAGTTGAAGCCAAGGCCACCAACGATGCAGAAATTACATTCATGTAATGGGAGGCCATGCTCAAGACTAAACCTACAAACAGAAACATTAACAGGACCACAGCACCAAGGGAGAACAAGGAATGTAATTTTATTCTATTTCAAAAGAAAATTCATAAAATATGGATTCACTATAATATACAATATAAATGATCTATCTATCTATATACTTTTAAAACTTTCTGGCTGTGGTCCGTCTGTACGTCTGTACGTCCGTACGTCCAACGTTCTGCTTGACCTGTGCCGCCTTTGATACCGACCCTGGCCCACACAGCGCGCGGAAAGGCCCATATTTTTTACCATTTCCAAAGAGATGACATTTATCTTTACGAATAGCCACTCCTGATTAAATTCGGTCCTGTTTATGTACACGTTTTAAAAATAAAATCCACCCCCCACCCCCACCCCATGTGATTTTCTCCGATTGCCTCCGATTTTCTCCGAAAATGACGCCATATTTTTTTCGCCGCTTTTCTCCGAAAACGACGCCATCTTTTTTTCGCCGATTTTCTCAGATTTTTTCCGAAAATGACGCCATCTTTTTTTCCACGATTTTCACCCCGGGGTCTGAAGCACGTTCGGGAAAAACACCCCGGGGTGTCAAGCACTTTCGGGGACAGACCCAACGGGTCTGCACTTGGTCTAGTATATTACTAAAACTCTCATCTTGTTTGTTTCTATGTCTGTCTGTCTGTGTGTCTGTCTGTCTGTGCGGGCTGTGTTCCCGGAACTACGCCAGAACGGTACACGAAAGCGCTACAATTTTTGGCCCACCTTGCTCACCATTGTCCTGGTGTGTGGTGTATCAAGTTTCGTTCAGATTGATGGTATATTTTACAAGTTATTCACATTTTAAACTTTACAAAATCCAGTTTGAGAAAAATCACTTGAACTTGCACTGGCAGTTAGCAGGGTACGATGTCACAATGGGATCTCATTTCCATAAACTGCCAGTCCACACCACAATGACATCACAATGGGACCTCATTTACATTTTTTTAAATCAGTTTTCAAAAACACAGCAGCTTCCACCTCACAATGATGTCAATGGGGGTAAGAAGGGGAGAGGGGTTATGGCGGGAGGGAGTGAGTGACTGAGGGTAGGGGAAAGGAGAGGGAGGGAGAGGTGAGGGAGGGAGTGGGGGAAGGAAGGAGGAGAGGGGAAAGAAGAGGGAGGGTGAAGTGGAGGGTGAGGGAGTGTTGGGGGAATAGGGGGAAATGAGCCTCCCAAACGCAGTTGGGGGCTATGAGTGAGTGGTGGAATATTGCATTGGGGGAACGGGTTGCGTTGGGGTAACGGGTGAATGGTGGAAACGGGTTGTGTTTGGGGAACGGGTGAGTGGTGGAATATTGCGTTGGAGGAACGGGGCCCAATGGGTCCCACTTGGTCTAGTATATAATAACACCGCCTCTATCAGTTCCCTATCCTCGCACCCCCTTCTATTTCCATCTGCTCAGTCTTCAGTGAGTGTTCAGTCTCCACAGTTCATCACCTGAGACCACACCTGGAGTATTGCGTACAGTTTTGGTCTCCAAATCTGAGGAAGGACATTATTGCCATAGAGGGAGTGCAGAGAAGGTTCACCAGACTGATTCCTGGGATGTCAGGACTGTCTTATGAAGAAAGACTGGATAGACTTGGTTTATACTCTCTAGAATTTAGGAGATTGAGAGGGGATCTTATAGAAACTTACAAAATTCTTAAGGGGTTGGACAGGCTAGATGCAGGAAGATTGCTCCCGATGTTGGGGAAGTCCAGGACAAGGGGTCACAGCTTAAGGATAAGGGGGAAATCCTTTAAAACCGAGATGAGAAGAACTTTTTTCACACAGAGAGTGGTGAATCTCTGGAACTCTCTGCCACAGAGGGTAGTCGAGGCCAGTTCATTGGCTATATTTAAGAGGGAGCTAGATGTGGCCCTTGTGGCTAAAGGGATCAGAGGGTATGGAGAGAAGGCAGGTACGGGATACTGAGTTGGATGATCAGCCATGATCATATTGAATGGCGGTGCAGGCTCGAAGGGCCGAATGGCCTACTCCTGCACCTAATTTCTATGTTTCTATGTTTCTATCAGGTGGGATAAGCATCACAAATGTGCATCCTTCATTAGCAGCAGATCAAATACCACCAACAATGTGATCTCCATGACAGAGATCACGTGGAAGTATCATCACTGCCTAGCATTGTGGGGTTATCTTCACCTGAAGGATTGTAGCAGTTCAATAAAGGGGCTAACACAACACGGGTAATTTGAGTTGGACACAAATGCTGGTCTTGTCAATATTACATCCTGTCTATTAGAAAAACTGATCAGCATTGTTATCTTATAATACCAATGAACTGTCATTTTTAAACAAATGAAAGGCCATAGAAACTCTCCTGGTGAAGCTTGTATCTCTCGGGTAAATATGTGCAGCCTAGAGTATGATACCTGGTCCTGAGCTGAGCCATGGTCCACCATAGATGTCCAGCGCCAGCTGAGAATAGGAATAGCCAAAGACAGAGATGGTCATTCCGATCAGGAACACCATCTTCAGAAGCATCTTCAGAACGAGTGCTGCCAGACGAACGTCCTCCTGTCAATACAATAACAGCAATTAATTAGTTTTGACAGGAAACCCAACATCTCCAGTCTCTCGGCTTTATTCTCCTAAAGTGTAGAGCCTAAAATAAGATGTCCATTCCTGTTTGGGGCCTAACCAGTCATCTACCTGTATAAAGGATCAACACGCTGAAACATTCAGCAAAGTGGGAGCATCTGCGAATAGAGAGGTTAAAATTTTAGGATGAAGGCATGTAGTATTCCAGTTAAGGCCTCGCAACAGTTTTATAAAATCTTTGCATAATTTCCCTGCTTTTGAATTTAATGCCCCAATTACTGAAGCACAGTATCCATATCCTTTCTAACCACGTTATCTACTTGCACTGCCACTCAAGGATCTCTGGATTTGTACTCCCAGCCAGCTGCAAAATTGTGGTCACGGTTTCCATGATTTCACTTCCCTCAGTAACCAGGATACATCTCAATTGGAGCTGGTGACATGTTATACTAAACTTTTACAGATGGTCTTAACTATTGACTTTGCAAGTACTCGATCAGCCCATAAAACTACTAAATTAAAAAAAAGATCCATGCTGACATTTATTAACCTAAACTTTACCAGACAGCAATTAATTGGACCCAGCCTGTCATCTCTGTAATCCTCCCACCTCTTTATTTTTGTCCCTAGGTTCTCAGTCTCCCTTCCTACAATAGTGGCAGCATTCTCTACAGTGAGGTCAGTGTTGGGTCCTGGAACAACACAGTGACTCAAGACAGGATCTGCTACAGCCAAATCTTCTTTACAACTACTGAAGCAATACGTTACCTCCCTCTGGTGCCTGGGATCCTTTCCTCGCTCAAGAACGTTGGCAAAGAAAATGTAGAAACTTTCCTCAATGGGAAGGAAGAGGAATCGAGCCACCAGTGAGCCCAGGTTATTCACAATGTCATAGATACCTGCACAAAAAAATCACAGTGTCATCATCTACATTTGTCTACAACCCTCCTGAAGTCAGATTCAACCCTGGGAACGATCTGTATGAAGGAGCAACATGAAGTGGAGGGGGATCGGATGGGGAAGGGGGTTATGATGGTTTGAGGAGGTTATCACATTTACCAGCCTCTTCCGTCCAATTTACTTTAAACCCAGTCAATTCCTCTTCTCCCCTCTTCCATCAGGCAGAAAATACAAAAGCTAGCAAGTACATAACACCAGGTTCAGAAACAGCTTTTCCTCACTGTTCTCAGTGGATGGACTTCTCATAAGCTCCATCCTTCCTCATTTCGGAACTTGCATTTTTGCTCAGTAACTGTAACAGTATATTCTGCGATCTTTTTAAAATCTTTGTACTACCTGTTGTAAATGTTTGGCTTGACTGTACTCACGTATAGTATGATTGACTAGATAGCACACAAATAATGCTGTTCACTGTACCTGGTACAATAATAAACCAACACCGTGGCCCAAGTGAAGCAGAGGTGCATTGTCATCAACAATGCCCAGGTATCAGCTCATCTTTAAAACACATATACAATTGAACTCAACAAACAGAACGTCTCAGGAAAACAAAAGACACACCTTGTTCTCCAAAATTTAGTACATTGAGAAATGTCATGACATATCGTTCACCTGAAATAAAACCAGAACATTAGTTAGTATACACGTAGCTTAAATTGGATCATCTTCTGCTCTTCCAATAAATCTATTCTCCCACAATCAACCATCTAAGCTCCCACGATCAACCATCACGGAGGTGCTTTGTGCATTTGGAAATGTCAGGGACAACAGATAACCAAGAAGGGAATCTACAGTTGCACACTAACACAAGGCAATATCTCTATTATTAGAGATGAAGGCATATAGTGTTAGCTGTGAGGAGGATGCTAGGAGGCTGCAAGGTGACTTGGATAGGTTGGGTGAGTGGGCAAATGTATGGCAGATGCAGTATAATGTGGATAAATGTGAGGTTATCCACTTTGGTGGCAAAAACAGGAAAGTAGATTATTATCTGAATGGTGGCCGATTAGGAAAAGGGGAGATGCAACGAGACCTGGGTGTCATGGTACACCAGTCATTGAAAGTAGGCATGCAGGTGCAGCCGGCAGTGAAGAAAGCGAATGGTATGATAGCATTCATAGCAAAAGGATTTGATTATAAGAGCAGGGAGGTTCTACTGCAGTTGTACAGGGTCTTGGTGAGACCACACCTGAAGTATTGCGTACAGTTTTGGTCTCCTAATCTGAGGAAAGACATTCTTGCCATAGAGGGAGTACAGAGAAGGTTCACCAGACTGATTCCTGGGATGGCAGGACTTTCATATGAAGAAAGACTGGATAGACTCGGCTTGCACTCGCTGGAATTTAGAAGATTGAGGGGGGGATCTTATAGAAACTTACAAAATTCTTAAGGGGTTGGACAGGCTAGATGCAGGAAGATTATTCCCGATGTTGGGGAAGTCCAGAACAAGGAGTCACAGTTTAAGGATAAGGGGGAAGTCTTTTAGGACCGAGATGAGAAAATCATTTTTTACACAGAGAGTGGTGAATCTGTGGAATTCTCTGCCACAGAAGGTAGTTGAGGCCAGTTCATTGGCTATATTTAAGAGGGAGTTAGATGTGGCCCTCGTGGCTAATGGGATCAGGGGGTATGGAGCGAAGGCAGGTACAGGATACTGAGTTGGATGATCAGCCATGATCATATTGAATGGCGGTGCAGGCTCGAAGGGCCGAATGGCCTACTCCTGTACATATTTTTCTATGTTTCTATGTTTCTATAAAGACCTCCTTTCAGGACCTGGACAATGTGCTAAGGCTAACACTTATTGCCCATCCCTAATCATCTACCAGGTGAGCTGCCTGCTTGAACCGCCGCATTCTGAAGATGTTGACACAGGCTGTTGGTGAGGGAGTTACACCCAGTGATGATGGAACAGTGATATATCTCTAAATCAAAATGATGTGTGCTGTTTCCATACGACTGTAGTTCTTGGGCTTCTTGATGGTAAATCAAGAGCAATGCAGATGACTATGCTAGAGAAAGGGGTAAAACTCGACCTCCTCTTGGGAAATAGGTCAGGCTGATTCTAGTAGGCTATTCTGGAAGTAGTTGGAACAGGGACAATTACATCATTTAAAAGACATTTAGGCAGGTACATGGATGGGAAAGTTTTAGACAGATATCGGCCAAATAAAGGACAAATCAGACCAACAGTTTAGTTTAGTTTAGAGAAACAGCATGGAAACAGGCCCTTCAGCCTACAGAATACGCGCCAACCAATGATCACCCATACACCAGTTCTAACCTACACGCTAGGGACAATTTACAGAAACCAATTAACCTACAAACCTATGTAGGAAGGAACTGCAGATGCTGGTTTACACTGAAGAGACACAAAATGCTGGAGAAATGCAGCAGGTCAGGCAGTATCTCTGGAGAAAAGGAATAGGTGATATTTCGGGTTAAGACTTACTCCAGCATTTTGGGTCAAACATACAAACCTGCATGTTTTTGGAATGTGGAAGGAAACTGGAGCACCCGGGGAAAATCCACGCAGTCACAGTGAGAACATACAAACTCCCCACAGACAGCACCCATAGTCTCTGGTGCTGTAAGGCAGCAACTGTACTGCTGCACCATTGTGCCGCCTCTAACTTAGATGGGGCATCTTGGTCAGCACGGACAAGCTAGGCCAAAGGGAATGTTTCTGTACTTTATGACTCTTTGTTTCTGTACTTTATGACTCTTTGACTGTAATGCTATAATACTGTTACACTATGTTCTGCACTCTGGTATTTTTCTATTAGCATTACCTGTTGTACTTGCGTATGACTGATTGTACTCATAATCTGGCAATATACCCCCCCCCCCCCCACCCACCTGTATCCACCTAACACTTGGCAGGCTTTGCCCCGCCCTCAACTCTTTTCCTACTCTCCCCCCTCCTCCAATCACTCTGAAGAAGGGTCCTGTCCCGAAATGTCACCTATCCATGTTCACCAGAGATGCTGCCTGTCTCGCTGAGTTACTTCAGCACTTTGTGGTTTTCTTTGTACTCATGTATGGTACAATTTGACTGGATAGCATGCAAAACAACGTTTTTTTTACTGTCACCTGATACACATGACAATAAACCAATACAATACCATGTACTGGCAATGTACTTCACCATATTTATGTGCAAATGACAATAAACTCAACTTGATTTGATTTAATTTGACATTATTTAGTCTGAGTAGATTTGTTCTCCATATTTTGTGACATATCTGGGCAATTTGCCACAATGTCAGGCAGATGGCACTGTTGTAACAACAATGGAACAGCTAGGCTAGATGTGCAGCCTGTATTGGATTGCACTTCTTCAGTACTTGACCTAAGATATCATCTATTTTTGTAGCTCAGTCATAACTATTTTAATGTCATGTGGAGTGAATCGAAATGGCTGGAGACTCTTGAGCAGAAAACAGACTGCTAGAGAAACTCATTGGCCAGGCAGCACCTGTGGAGGGAAATGGACAGATGATGTTTCAGGTTGGGTCTCTTTTCTGTTATTGTGGGGATCACAGAGTAAGCTGAGATTGATCATTTGGTTGTGAACATCTCAGTCTAATCTCTAACATGCACAATTCTGCAGAAGGAGGATATTTTGGGAGCTGCCTCCTCCTCCCATTGGGTGTTTAATAAGATGTGGCAGTCTAGATGAATGGTCTCAACCCGAAACATCATCTGTCCATTTCCCTCCACAAATACAGCCTGACCCACTGACTTCTTCCAAATGCCTTATGTTCTGAGTCTATCTCATTCAGCATTTTGTAGTGCACTGCACACAATGGTGAGTGTCGTCTCTGTGAAGATCCACAGCCTCATTATAGAGACGACTACTGTGTCCAAATTTCCTTAATTCCACTTTCCTCTAATCTCCTCATTACCCTTGATTGCCTTACTAACTAAACAGTGAACTATCTTAGCTTCAAATATTCAAGCATTCAGCCTCCACAGCTTTCTGTGGCAAGGAATTTGAAAAGGCTCAGAGCTCTCTGGCATTGGAAACTCCTTTTCTCAGTCTTAAATAGGAGAAACTATGCTCTCCGATCCCTAACTTCCACAAGAGCAAAAAAATCTTCCCGTCATCCACCAATCGAGCCCTCTAACAATTGTATATGTTATCAGATTCAGAAACAACTTCTTCCCTGATAACTATTGAATGATTTCACATAAGCTAAGGATGTGGCCCCAATCTACTTTGTTGCTGCCCTGGCACTTCCCATTATCTGCACCTCCCCCTTAACTGTGTAGTTTATTTAGTTTAGAGATACAGTGCGGAAACAGATTTCTGCCCACCGAGTCCACGCCAACCAGCGACCCCCCCCCCTCCCACTAAATTATCCTGCACATACTAAAGACAATTTACAATTTTACCAAGCCAATTAGCCTGCAAACCTGTACATCTTTGGAGTGTGAGAGGAAAGCAAAGTTCCTGGAGAAAGCCCATGCAGGTCATGGGGAGAAAGCACAAACTCCGTACAGACAGCATCCATAGTCAGGATCGAACCCAGGTCTCTGGCACTGTAAGGCAGCAACTCTACTGCTGTGCCACCGTGCCTCAGTGTAACACTATATTCTGCACTCTGTCTATTTTTCTCTTTTCACTACCTGTTGTACTTGTCTACGGTTTGATAGTATTCATGATTTGCCTGGATAGCACACATTATTTTTTTCACTGCATCAAGGTACATGTTACATCATAAATCAATACCAACACCAATCTTATAGAGGTGTATAAAATCATGAGGGTCATAGATAGGATGAATAGTATTTTCCCCAGACTTAATCAGCACCTAGACCACATGTTTAAGGTGAGAGGGGAAAGGTTTAATAGGAACCTGAGGAGCAACGTTTTCCACACAAAGCATGGTACACAAATGGAACAGACTCCGGAGGAAGGAGTCGAGGCACGTACAACAACAACATTTAAAAAACAATTGGACAGATACATGGATAGGAAAGGCTTAGAGGGCTATGGGGCCAAACATGGGAAAATGCGGCAAGCAAAGATGGGTATCAGACTTGGTATTTGCAAGTTGAGCCGAAGGGCCTGTTTTTGTGCTGTAGGACTTCTATGACAGAAGAATATAATATTATGAGAGACATAGTTAGCATTGATGGTCAGATCCTTTCCCCAGGATGGAAATGTCAAATATTAGAGGCCATAGCATTAAGGTGAGAGGGCAAGGATGTGAATGCGATCAGTGGAGCAAGATTTGTCAGGGTTGTCAGTACCTGGAGGGTTGTCAGTACCTGGAGTGCGCTGCCAGGGGAAGTGATTGGAGCAAATATGCTTGAAACATTTAAGTATTTATACAGACACGTGAACAGACAAATAAATAGAGGGATGTGCAAGCAGATAGGATTCATCTAGATTGCCATCCTATTGGTGTAGACATTGTGAACCAGAGGACCTATTCCTGTGCCATAGTACATTCCATGATCTATGATACAGAGTGATTAGTAAAGCTTGAAATTAGGGTCTTGAATCTGAACAAAGAAATCTAAAAAAAGTATAAGGCATAAATTGGATAGATTGAGAAACTTTACACGGATTGGTTGTGGATAGGCAATGATAATACTGAAATAATGCATACAAGAACTATGACAATTATTTGTTTCCGGTACAAAGAGGTTCAAATGTTGCATGTCAAGGAAATTAGAAATATTAATAGGACCAAAGAGAAGGCATTTAAAATCTGGAGAATGTAGCAGGACTGAACACTTGGAGCAGTTTAGCATTCCGTAACAGAGGACAAAGAGATTGATTAAGAGAAGATGGAGCCTGTCTGTAAAAGCTTCTATAGATCCAGTCTATTCAGCCTCTCCTTGTGACTCAAGCTCTCAAATCCCATTAACATCTAGGTAAATATTTTCTGCACACTTTCCAGCTTAAAGACATCCTTCCCATTGCAGGGTAACCAGAAATGTATGCAATATTCCAAATATGATCTCACTAATGTCTTGTACAACTGTGGCATTAGATCCCAATTCCTGTACTCAATATCCTTACCGATGAAAGCAGGAGTACCAAATGCCTTATTTTCCACCCTGTCTACCTGTGTCACATGTCTACAGGTTGTTCGTTGAATGGGAACAGGTTGAAAGAACAAATAGATGAATCCTGCTCCTACTTTGTATGTTTCTATGAGAATTATAAAATTCTTAAAATCTTTATTGGCTAGTTGGGAAATGTTTCCCCTGAATTATTCATAGAACAAGGGGCACAGTTTGAGAATAAGCCATGAACCATTTAGAATGGAAATGAGGAGAAATGTCTTCACTCAGAGGGTAGTGAATCTGTGGAATTCTTTATCCGGGAGATAGAAAGGTTTCTGGGCTTTAAGGGGTGTTATCATAGTGCAATAGAGTTATAGGGCATTTTGTGTTTTTATGTCATCAGAATATGATTTCCAAATGTTCTGCTATCAACTCTCAAATAATTGATTCTAAGGCGTTAGGCTAGCCAGTAAATTTATCCGATAAACTCCCATACTCCTTGAGTAAAGGCATCAATCACACTGGCAGTTTTCCATGCCTGGAATCCAAGGACTTTCATTCAATTACAACAGTGCATCCATTATCACTGTGGCCACTCCTTTTAGAATCCTAGGGTGACACTCGAAGGTCCTCTGGATTTACTAGCATCTAATCTCATTAGTTTACCTATTGCTAATTCTCGAATGAGGGTGATACTATTTAATTCTTCCCAGGTATTTTCAAGTATTAATGTGGTAGTCATAGTATTCATATTTTTTTAATGTAAAGACTGCTGCAAAATATGTTCAACCTTTCTGCCTTTTTCTTGTTCCCTGTAACTACATCCCCCAAACTGAGTTTCCAAGTAGAATTTAAAGCCATTTCCGTCCTGCCCCAACCTATATGTACCTTCTGTCAGGATCTGCTTGAGCAAAGATTGTTTGTAAAAAGTCCATGTCAGTTTGGCCAGTTGTAGATCAATGACATGCTGAAAATAAAAGGAAAGTTGTCAATGGCTGCAATAGTTTTATATAGAAATTTCAAAATAGCACACAAACAAACCATACCTGCAGCACAGACATTATTTCTAACTTAGCAGGTGACATTCCATGATAGATGAAGGCCAGTGCGCCAAAAGCCCTTTTTCACCGCCCATCTACCTGCGATACCACTTTCAGGGAATTGTACTGCTAGATCCTTCTGCTCTACAATACTCCCTAGGGCTCTGCCATTCACTGTGAAGGTCCTGCCCTGGTTTGACTTCCAAAATGTAATACCTCATACTTATACCTCATTTGTCATTTCTTGGTCCACTTGCCCAGCTGATCAAGATCTTGCTATAACTCTTGACAACCATCTTCACTGTCTACATTACCAACTACTTTAGTGTGATCTGCAAAGTTACTAATCATGCCTTGTACATTCTCATCTGAATTATTGATATGGATGACAAAAAGTAATGGCCCATCATCAATCCCTGAGGGACACCACTAGTCATAGGCCTCCAGTCTGAAAAAAACTTCCACCACCATCTTCTACTTCCTACCATTATGCCAATTCTATATCCAGTGAGCTAGTGCTCCCGGGATCCTATGTGATGTCACCTTCCAAAGTAGCTTAATGTCAAACCATATCAAAGATCTTTTGAAGTCCATATATATTATGTCTCTGACACTGCCCCTATAAACCTTCTTGGATATGTAAAAAAGCTCTATCAAATGTGTAAGATTCCATGCACTAAACCATGCCTAATCATCCCGTATTTCCAAATACATGTATATCTTATCCTCAGAATCCTCTCCAGAGCTTTCCTACCACATGCTAGGCTTACTTATCTATAGTTTCCAGTTTTTTTCTTCTTTTTAAAGAGAGGCACAACATTAGCCACCCTCCAGTCTTCTGGCATCTCACCCACGTCTAACAACGATTCATTTATTTGAGCCTGGGCTCCTGCAATTTCGTCTCTAGCTTCCAAAAGTGTCCTTGGATACCTGATCAAGCCTATAAATGTATCTCCCTTTATATGTTTTAGGATATCCAGCACCTCCTCAACTGTTTCATGGGCTATCCTCAAAACATTGTCGTTAACTTTCCTAAGATCCCCAGTCTTCACATTTTTCTTCACAGTAAAAACAGAGGAGAAATATTCATTAAGGATTTTGCCTATCTCCTTTGACTCCACACATAGATTACCACTTTGGTTGTTGAGGGGACCTGTTCTCTCTCTAGTTTCCCTTTTACCTTTAATATAAAATGCCTTTGGATTCCCTTTAATCTTGTTGGCCGAACTATCCCGTGCTTTCTTTTTGCCCTCCTGATATCCTTCTCAAGCTGTTAAAATAGATGACCAACAAAAGTGGACCCAACACTTATCCCTGCAACACACCACTTGTCACAGCCCTCCACTACCCGGCTCTAATTCCTATCACTAACAATTTTTTCTTAAGAACTGACATGCTGGGCCAGCCATTGCCAAGAACGGGGATGTTAGGAATGTTTCCTCCTATTAGTTGTTTAATTGTTCACTTCCTTTCACAACAAGATGTGGTGGAACTCCAGAGCTTTGGCTCCATGGATCCAAATCCAGATCCATGGATTGTGTGATCACTCAGCTTGGTCTATTTCATATTGTTTGTTGTTGTTCAGCACACAAAAGGTCCATACTGCAGCTTCACTTGGATGCTTCCTCATTATTTTTACACCTGATGCTTTTCCTTCTGCACTCCTCACTAAGTGAGGAAAAATACACTGCGATAGCTTCCCTTGCTGAGTTTGGTCTTAAAATCAGGATCAGCCATTCAGGATGGAGCTGAGACTAAACGTTTGGAATTGTCAACTAAGAGCGGTGTGGGGGCTCAGTTACAGAGTATATTCAAAGCTGAATGGTAAGCTTCATTTTAATTATTGAGGAAATAAAGGGATATGGAGATAGTACAAGATAGTAGTACTGTGGTAAAAGACAAGTCATAACCTTATTGAATGTCTATTCCCACTTCCTCCTCTTTTGTGTTGTGTGGAGCCCATGTGATGTGAATGTGGAATTCATCCAGTTTTGACTCATGAAGAATAGAAGTGTGCTGGACAAATTAAATGACTTACATTCAAATCAGAACTCAACCATTTCCAAATGTCAAGTGGCATGATGATACAAGAATGGTGCTTATCATTAGCAAAGTTTACTCTAAACTTTCCACATAACAAGTGGAAATGCCCAAGACTAGGAAGATTAGGAGAGGGGCTTCAATGCACAATACCCGAAACAGCCAATAACATGGCACAGTGGTAACATGGTAACAGGGAATGGCTTAACAAGAGTGGGAGTAAGGTAGGAGGGTGGCAGTAGAAGCAGTAAGTAGAATCAGTAGAAGCACAAGAATGCACTCAAACTCTGACACAGAAGTGTCAGTGGTGAGGAGGACCACACGCTTACCTGGCGAGGCAGAGGTTTAGGCAGTAAGTCAGTCAATGAAGTGAGGGGGAAAGATTTCTTCTGTGCTTCCCTTGAGCCGATAAATTTCATAAAATACAGCAGATAGCACGCAAGGAGAGTGAACGAGTGCAGGATCTGGTAGAGAGAACGAGTTAGCTTGTGACTGTTGTATGCAACACCAAAAGAACAAACTGTTCCAACAATTACATCCCCTACCCTCAGTTAAAGGTCTCCTTTCTTCCAATAGATTCAGCAAACCATACCCTCCTCTCCTCGACATCATATTCCTGTTGCAAGATTTGACAATGCGACCTCAGTAAGATCATAAGAAAAGCAGTTATGGCCAAAGCCAAAACAAGCAGCAGATATCAGACTGAGAAACTCAGTCACAGGAAGTCCCACTGAAATCAGTCTCCTTAAACCAGGAAACCTTGGAACAATAATAAATTCCCATATGCTAGGAATAATCAAACAAAATGAACAAGAATCAAAATAAATCACCCTGGCTTCATAAAATCCTGCAGGATTCAAAATGTCCTGAGCTATGTGAGACACGTTGAAACAACTTTAAGGCAACATTTAATGGGAAAATATAGACAGCTACCCACATTAACTGCTGACATTTCCCCAAAGTTGTTGTTTTCTGGAATGCACTGCAACATTGGATTCTACCTGGAAGGGAATGAAAACCTGTTCCACTTCCTTGTCATTTATGGGGGGCACCTGCTTGAACATTCAGGGATGAGGTGAGAGCTTTTGGCACACTGGCATTCATCAGTCAAGGAAGTTGGGACATTATGTTCCAGTTGTACAAGACATTGGTGAGGCGTATTGTGTTCAGTTTTGGACACCCTGCCATAAGAAAGATGCCATTAAGCTGGATAGAGTGCAAAGAAGATTTACAAGGATATTGTCTGAGCTATAGGGAGAATTTTGGGCAGGTTAACATTTTAGGAATGCATGATCTTATAGTGATGTGTAAAAACCTGAGGGCAATAGTTTGGGTGAATGCACAGTATCTTTCCCAGGTTGGGGAATCAAGAAATAGGGGGCATAGGTTTAAAGTGAGGAGAAGAGATTTAATAGGAACCCAAGGGGCAATTTTTTTCCACACAGAGAGTGGTGGGTATGTGGAATATATCAGTGAATCATAGCCCTGCAATTCTAGCCTATCAAAATGTACAAGAATGTTGTCAATCACCTGAGCCAGAGAAAATATGTAGAGACCCCAGTGTGGTACCAGAGTGATGCACACCACCGTCAGTACACATTTCACAGCCATGGCCAGACTTTCAGCAATCACCTGAAAACAAAGCATAGTTGACACAGCACAGGGAACAGCAAACCATGCCGAAATGACACTCTACTGGGCCAAGTACTGAGAGGGGGACTAATGGGAAAGAAGGGAGAATAACAGTAAAATGAATGTGAATTGTTGTTTAATGCTCAGCATAGACACAGTGAACCAAAGGCCTTGTTTCTATTCCAGATGATTCAGTGACTCCACCTGATAAAAGTCAAAGACCTATACAACACGGACACAAACATTTCAACCCAACTTGTCCATGCTGGCCAATGTGTTTCTCTGAGCTTGTCCCATTTGTCTGTTTGACTTGTATCCCTCTAAATCTTTTCTATCTAAGAACCTGTCCAAATGTCTTTTAAAAGTTGTAATTGTAGCTGTGTCCACAGCTTCCTCTGGCAGCTCATTCCATCTACCCCAATACTCTGCATGAAAAATATGTCTCTCAGGTTCCTATTAAAACTTTCCCCTCTTTCCTCCATGCGCTCCTGTTTTAGACTCTCTTACCCTGGGAAACAAAAACTAAACATACACTTTATTTATCTATATCCCTCATGATTTCATATGCCTCTGCACGGTCACCTCCCATGCTCCAGGGACAAAGGTCCCGTCTGTCCAGCCTCTCTTTATAACTCAAGCCCTCCGGTCCTGGTAACATCTTTGTGAATCCATTCTGCACCCTCTCCAGCTGAATGACTTACTTCCAGTAGCTATGGAAGACTGTGCTCAATACTGTCTCACCAATGACTTGTACAGTTGCAGTGCGATGTTCCCACTCTTGTTCTGACCACTAAAGGCAATCATTGCCAAACACCTTTTTTCGCCACCTCGTCGCCCCAAGTTTCCACTTCCAGTGAACTGTGTAATTGTGCCCCAAGTCTCCCTGTTCTACAACACTCTCCCTATTCCGCAACACACTCCAAGGCCTAATATTTAGTTTCTTTTAAGTTAAATTCCATCTGCCTTTCCTTGGCCCACTTCATCTAGATTCTGCTGCAATCTTAAATAACCTTCTTCACTACCCACTATACCGCCAATTTAGTGTCATCCACAAATTTCCTTTATCATATTTAGGACACTGTAAATACAATCTAAATACAATCCTCCACTATGACCCTTTGACTCCTTCCAAGCTAATTTTATATCCATTTAGCTGACTCACCCTGGATTCCATGTGATCTCACATACCAGACTAGCCTACCATGCAGGACCTCATCACTGGCTTGGCTAAAGTCCATTTACACAATGTTTACTGCCCTACCCTCGTTGATTCTCTTTGTCGCCTCTTCAAAAATCACAGTGAAATATGTGGGATGGGATTTCCCCAAGCACAAACGATGCTGACTATCCCAGATCAGTCCTTGCCTTTCCAAATGCTCGTAGATCCTGTCCCTCAAAACCTTGTATCCAGTACCTGGTACCTGATCAAATCCAATACCTTTCCCGCCACTGATGTTCAGCTCACTGGTCTGAAGTTCCTTAGTTTGCCCTTCTTAAATAAAGGTACATTAGCTGCCCTCCAGTCTTCTGGCACCTCACCCATGGTTAACGATGATGCCAGGCCCCCTACAATTGCTTCACAGGCTGTGATCAAGATCCTGCAATACACTTAATCAGTCCCACATATTCATCCACCTAATATGCTGCCCGCACCTCCTCTGTAATGTGTATATATTGTAATACATTACTCCTCATTTCATTCAATTCCCTAGCTTCCATGACCTTCACCGCAGTAAATAAAGACAAGAAATATTAATACCTCGCCCGAATCCTGTTGCTCCATCACATTGATCCTTTAAGGGGACCCATTCTCTCCCTAGTTATCCTTTTCCTCTTTGTATACTCTTGTATTCTCTTTATACAAATTTTGCCTTGCCCCAATTTAGGATTTTAACTCGAGAACCAGTCCTATTTTCTTCTGTAACTATTTTTAAAAGTAGACATAAAGTTAAGATATTGTTAGTTTTGGAACAAAAAGGGAGTCAGGCTATAGCAGAGCGGCGTTTGTGCGAGCAGACTGTGTTGGAATTCCAGGTGCAGTGTCGGAGTAGTAAGTGCTGAGACTTTGGCTGTGAGGCTTCACTGAGGAGGTTGAGCAGAGGAGTAGGTATTAACAAGTACAGTCTTTCCACAGTCCTCGGAGTGCTTAAAGCTGAGTCGCTGCTCACTAAGATATGTCTAAGTGGGCACTTAAATCACTGGCATAGTGTGCTATGGACATGGGATTCATCCAGAAGGGTACCCACTGGTCAACTGGTCAAATGGTTTATTTCCATGGCAAGCCATTCTGTGACTTGGTCAGCAGACAATTAGGAACAACATTATCTGTAGATTCCTCTCTAGGTCACACATGATCCTGACACGACAAAATATTGCCATTAGGTCTAAATCCAGGAACTCCTTACTTACTAGCACATTGAAGCATCTTGCCCAGGCTGATTGTGGAGATTCAACCCACATTTCACCATTGCCTTCTCAACGACAATTATAGATGGACAATAAATGCCACCAACATCCCCCAAAAAAACCATTCCCCAAGATGTCCCATCCCCAGCCCACAGCCAAGACCAGACAACCTCAATCGTGCAACTGTGCATAGTTCCTGATCAGAATCCATGACTCCTGGGTTAGAGGGTAAAATCACCCCAAGTTCATGCTTTCAAACACTGCCCCTTGACTCTAGCTATATGATCAGACTTGCTTGTACTGTCCCAGTAGGTCAGACTGCCAGGGATCACTGTCTGGCATCATTAAAGAGCAGCAGGCTCATGAGAAGAGCAGACTAAGTGACTGCACCCCGGCACATAGCAGCACTTCAGATGGAACAAAAGGGTTAGAACAGAAAAATAAAGTGTGATTTCCACATAACTCACCTTTACACTCACCAACATATGCACTTGAGCCAGCACCCACATAGGCTCAGCGAGGAGTTCCACCACAGCTGAGACCCCAAATGCCACCACTCCAACCTCATAGTGAGGTATAACTGCTGGGTCTGGGATTGCCACCAAATTGAGCCACACCCAGGCCATGAGCAAGGCCCAGAATACCCCCAGAGGAACCCTGAAATAAGAGTACCCATACAACCATCAATGCAAAACACACACATATGCAGACACAGACACATGCACATACAGATACACAACAAGGAAATAAAACAATACAATAAATCAATAATTTGAGTTCATACTGAGCAGAGTTTACATTAGCACAGACCTCCTCATTTCTAACATCATGCTACTCAAAATCCTTACTTTCACTATTCCAAGGATCAATCTGCCTTATCCTCACTACCCTCTCCTTTAATTCATTGCCTCCTCAAGCTTCCCATTCATGTTTCGGCCAGTAAGAGAAAACAGAAAGTAGGCTTAACTGGAAATCAAAAATCTGCAGAGGCAAAAGAATCTATAATAAAAGCAGAAAATACTAGAAATACTCAACAGATCAGGCTGCATCTGTGGGAAGAGAAACAGTGTCCAACGTTTCAAGTCAAAGACTCTTCGCCAAAACTGGAAGGGAACAAGTTTCTTTGGTGCAAATATTGAATTTTCCAATTTCAGGTAACCCATATCCTCGGTGCTCTCCCACACACAGTTACCTATCCTCCCACTCCCTCTGTTCATCACATCACTCCACTCATCTCCCCTCCCATTATTGCCCATTAATCCCTCCCGACCCGGCTCCACCTATCAACTACCCACCTATATCTCATTTACCGCTTTACACTACAACAAATAAGCTCTGAACTACAACAGACTATTATTATAATTGCACTATATTAGTTTATTTATTGAGTATGTGTGCATGTGTATATATACACACTGAACTTTTTTTCTCTCATTATGTACTATATTTACATATTCTGTTGTGCTGCAGCAAGCAAGAATGTCATTGTCCTATCTGGGACATATGACAATAAAACACTCTTGACTCTTGATCCTGACAATCCTATTCCCTCTCAGTCCTGATGCAGGGTTTCAATCCAAAACACCTATTTACACCTTTCTACCTCCACAGATGCTGTTTCACCCACCAAATTCTCAGCGTTCTGTTTTTGATTAAACATAATCTTATTGTAATGGCAGGACAGGCTCGAGAGGTCAAAGGACCAATTCCTGCACCTGATTTACATATATAGTGCCCTCCATAATCTTTGGGACAAAGACCCATCATTTATTTATTTGCCGCTGTACTCCAGAATTTGAGATTTGTAATAGAAAAAATTGCATGTGGTTAAAGTGCACATTGTCAGATTTTATTCAAGGCCATATTTCTACATTTTGGTTTCACCATGTAGAAATGACAGCTGTGTTTATACATAGTCCCCCCCATTTCAAGGCACCATAATTTTTGGGACAAATGGCTTCACAGGCGTTTGTAATTGCTCAGGTGTGTTTAATTGCCTCCTTAATGCGGGTATAAAAGATCTTAGTAATCGCAAAGGGACTGGCAGGCCAAGGAACACCTCCACAGCTGATGATAGAAGAATTCTCTCTATAATAAAGAAAAATCCCCAAACACCTGTCCGACAGATCAGAAACACTCTTCAGGAGTCAGGTGTGGATTTGTCAATGACCATTGTCCGCAGAAGACTTCATGAACAGAAATACAGAGGCTACACTGCAAGTTGCAAACCACTGGTTAGCCGCAAAAATAGACAGCCAGGTTAGTTTGCCAAGAAATACTTAAAAGTGCAACCACAGTTCTGGAAAAAGTTCTTGTGGACAGATGAGATTAAGATTAACTGATATCAGAGTGATGGCAAGAGCAAAGTATGGAGGAGAGAAGGAACTGCCCAAGATCCAAAGCATACCACCTCATCTGTGAAACACAGTGGTGGGGGTGTTATGGCCTGGGCATGTATGGCTGCTGAAGGTACTGGCTCGCTTATCTTCATTGATGATACAACTGCTAATAATAGTATCATAATGAATTATGAAGTGCATAGACACATCCTATCTGCTCAAGTTCAAACAAATGCCTCAAAACTCATTGGCCGGCGGTTCATGAAATGGGGGGAACTATGTATAAACACTGCTGTAATTTCTACATGGTGAAACCAAAATGTATAAAAATGGCCTTTAATAAAATCTGACAATGTGCACTTTAACCACATGTGATTTTTTTCCTATTAAAAATCTCAAATTGTGGAGTACAGAGGCAAATAAATAAATGATGGGTCTTTGTTCCAAACATTATGGAGGGCACTGTGTGTACTTTTATCTATATCGTAGCATGCAGTGCTAACGTGTGTCACACACTGTCCCTTCGATCCACATTAAGACATACATGGCTGCAACTTGCTATTGTCTGGATGGTCTTGCTCAAAAGGCACGTTTTGCATGTGGTTCCTCTGTAAAACCTAGCACATAACTATGGATGCCTTGGGATTATATTGCTCTTGGTAAGCACAATCCAGTCATTGTGGTAGTTTGATCAGGCTAAATACTGGCATCATTAAAAATAACCAGACACTCACGTTAACCAGAGCAGGTTTATAATCTGGGACCACTTCCGCTCCACACCAACATTTAGGCAAGCCTTCCGAAAGGCTTCTCTGGCAAGGAAAACAACTGTAGAATATAGCAGCGTGAGTCTGGTGAGAAAAGTCGGTGGCAAGTTACCAAAACACAAGTCATAAAGCAAAAGTACACACTTTGCAAACCTGAAGAGTGTTTGGGAGGATAGTACTTGAAATTGCAAAAATCGAAGAACAATACAGCACATGAGGAAATTACTTGGCCCATTCTGATTATATTGGCCCTTCGAAAACATTCTTCACTCTTCTGTTCCTTCCCAGTGGCTTTATAACATTTTTTCTTCAGTGCTTATCGAATTCCTTTGAATCAGTACCTCTTTTAGAACATAGAACATACTGTGCAGAAACAGGCCCTCACCGGCACTGTGCAAAATATGTTTCCAAATTAAACAAATTCTTTCTTCCTGCACGTGATCCATTGCCTGCATATCCATGCGTCTATCTAAATGCATCCTAAACCTCCTCTCATATCAGTTTCCAGCACCATCCCTGCAAGCACAGTCTATCACTGTTTAAAAACCTCGCTCTGCACATATCATTAATACTTTCTTACTCTCAGTTAAAGCTCTGCCTTTCAGAATTTGACATTTTCACTTAAAGTGGAGATATCATTTTCAACTTGTCCAGATGCAAGGGTTTCTCCATTGTCACACCGTGGTTCAAAGATGTTGTGCAGAGGCACCCTAATATCTCCAACATATCTGCAAAGTCTTTGAAATTGTATCATTGTCTCCTAGTCTTCCCCATTCCTCACCCTTTTTTACAAATCCCCCTCCCTGTCTGCCTAATCATCTCCAGCCCCATGGCCATCCGAGATCGCTGCCTTCCAGAATGGGAAGCCAAGGTCTTACCTCACATTGACAACACCAATAGTCTCCTTGGATATGTAGCGCAATGTATAGCCATTCAAGATGAAGGTCAGCACCCGAAACAGTACCTGATATCCAGAAAATAACACTTTCAGAATTACAATCACAGCTTGATGATTTCAGCATCAATTATTTCTGTTAATTAGAAAGAAATCCACCATTTCCTCATTTCTCAGATATGCTCTCACATCCCCATCCCTCTTGACAGAAAGGAGATGGAGACTTCACCTTTCACCCCATTAGCTCTACATCCACCATATCATCATGCACCATTCCCACTAGTTGCAACAGGATCCCGTCACTAGTCACATCTATCCCTCTCCCTCCTTTCTACTGTCTGCAGGGACCACTCTCTGTATGACTCCATGGTCCGCTCACCCTCCATCCAGCCCTCTCTGACCCACCCCTGGCAATATTACCTGCAACTGTTGGAGATTCATCATTGACGCACATGGCAATGCAGGGAATGGAGGGATATGGATCACGTGCAGACAGAGGAGATTGATTTAACTTGGCAATATTAAAAAAAGACACAAAGTGCTGGTGTGACCCACCAGAGAACATGGATAGGTGGTGTTTTGAGTCGGGAGCACTTCTTCAGACAGTCGTCACGTCATGTTGGCACAGAAATTATGGGCCAAAGGGTCTGTTCCAGTGCTGTACTGCTCCATGTTCCTAACAATTGCCCCTTCATCCGCTCCCTCTCCACCACCTGGACTTAAACAGCCCTTCCATGTGAGGCAGAGATTCACGTACACCTGCTCCAACCTCCTCTATTGCATTCAGTGCTTGTGATGTGGCCTCTACTACATGAGATGAAACATAGACTTGGCAACTTTTTTTTACACAGAACATGCATTCTGTCTGCAACGACCAGCTTGAGCTGGGGGTGGAATGTCATTTCAACTCTCTTCCCCATTCACATACTGGTCTATCTGCCCTCCAGGTTTCTCCATTGCCACACTGAGGCCAACACAAACTTGAAGAACTGCACCTCATATTCCACTTGGACAGTCCACAACCCAACAATACAAATTGAGAATGCGAGGTGTTGAGAAAAATCATGTAGGATGTTTTGTTGCCTATTCTTAATAATTATGATCTATGGGTCAGGAAGACAATGATTCAGTTGCAGAGCAGTGTGCTGAGTCTTTAATCCAGGAGTTTGGTTGGGATTATGGTGTTGAAGAGCTATGGTCAATAATTGGGACTATTGTGTAGGTGTCCTTGTTATCCAGATGTTCCAGGGATGAGTGCAGGGCCAGGGAGATGGCATGTACTGTAGTTCTGTTGCAACATCCGGAAATTACAGTGAATTAAGGTTGAGAAGGCTGGAATTAATGTGCGCCTTGTTCAGACTTTAAAAGCACTTAATGACAGTGGATGTCAGAGCCACCAGGCAGAAGCCATTGAGCACACTATCTTGCTTTACTTCAGCACTGGAATAACAGTGATCTTTAAGAACCTTAAAGTGGCATAAGGTAGGAACCTTAAAGTGGCATAGGGACGGGTTAAATACTCCTGCCAGCTGGTGTGCCCAAATTTGGAGGACATGGACAAGATCTCAATCTGGGCCAGTTGCTTTGTGTGTGTTCACTCTCAGCATTGACCGAGTACAGGGGTACGGGAGGGTGGTGCCATGCCATCGGGTTGGGTGGAAGGGCCTATTACCATGATGTATGACTCTAATGTCTCTATGGCTGCCTAGCCTTTTTTTTTTAAACCTTTTCTGTTTCCACCCATCACCAACCCACCTCTGTCTCACCTCTCTCCCTCATTTCTATGTTGGACGTGGCCAGATTAATTTAGTTGATAAATTGATAAGCAACAATCTAGATATGGTCTCCATGTGGACTTGAGGGGTGAAGTGTTTGGTGGTGGAAGGGAACAGTATTTGGGAAGACGGGCGTGTTTTGGAGAATGGGGCGGGTTATGGGACGTGTATGTGGTGGGGAATGTCCTGGGGGGGGGGGGGGGCGTTTGCTGAGATCCCTGTGGGATCTTGCTGTGCTCGGGCCCAGTTGCCTTGGTGACGGGCGGCCTCTGCTTACCTGCAGCCCCGCGCTGTAGGAGGCAAGTGTGGCCGCGCTCGTCAGCGCCTCTCGGGCCCTCATCGTGGCGCCTCCGGGGCCCGGCTCGGTGCGCCTGGATCTGGGCCGGGACCGGGCCTCGGGCCTGCACCTACTCTACGGTCACTTCTCCCATTTCCAAAGATGCCGCTGCTCCGCGGGTGAATGTCGGCAAAGTTCCAGGGATTGACAGGAGGTGGCGCCTCGGCTCAACCAGGAAGTGGAACTCCTCAATGAGAGAGAGAGATAGAGATGCCTCCTTGTGTGAGCTGTGAGTGTAAGTGAATGTGCACTAGCAGTGAGTGTAAGTGAATGTGCACTAGCAGCGAGTGTGAGCAGTGAGTGTAAGTGACTGTGCACTAGCAGTGAGTGTAAGTGAATGTGCACTAGCAGCGAGTGTGAGCAGTGAGTGTAAGTGAATGTGCACTAGCAGCGAGTGTGAGCAGTGAGTGTAAGTGAATGTGCACTAGCAGTGAGTGTAAGTGAATGTGCACTAGCAGCGAGTGTGAGCAGTGAGTGTAAGTGAATGTGCACTAGCAGCGAGTGTGAGCAGTGAGTGTAAGTGAATGTGCACTAGCAGTGAATTAGCAGTAGCAGCGAGTGTGACCAGTGAATGTGCACTGGTGGCGAGTGTGAACAGTGATGGGCCTGTCCCACTTAGGCAACTTTTTAGGCGAGTGCAAGAGACTACGCTCGTCACATGTTCGCTGGTGGTCTCTGGTGAGTCTCCTTCATGGTCGTGAAGAGTTCCCACATTCTGGGAATTCGTCGCGGCCTCAGTATGGTCGCCACAAATTTTTCAACATGGAGATAATCGATAATCCTGTAGTCGTAGGTGCAGTTGTAGTGGGGTCACCATGTAGTTGTATATAGTTGAGGTAGTCATAGATAGTTTTAGTTAAGGACCTGTCCCACTTTCACGACCTAATTCACGACCTCTGCCGAGTTTGCCCTTGACTCATACTCGCAGCATGGGCGTCACGAGGTCGTAGGTAGGTCGTAGCAGGCCCGTGATGCTAGTCGTAGGTGCTCGTGGCATCAAGTAGGTCGGGGCGTTTTTCTAGCATGATGAAAAATATCCACAAGTAAAAAAGGTCGTGAATTAGGTCGTGAAAGTGGGACAGGCCCTTAAATCGCCTTTGCTGAAATGTCATTTTCATTGGTTCATTGGGGGGAAAAAACGTAAGTAGGAGTTTTCAGAACCAAGGATAACCGACCAGTAATGTTAAATGTCCACCGAACTTCACAGCTGTGTATCTCTGGCTTATTAAAAGTTGTCTGGCTTCTTAAAAGTTGTCTCCACTCCTTCCCCCCCCCCCCTCCTCTTCCCCCCCCCCCCTCCTCTCCCCCCCCCCTCCTCTCCCCCCCCCCCTCCTCTCCCCCCCCCTTTTAAAGGACTTACAGTACACTGTGCTAGCCGTCTTAATTACAGCGCCAACCTTCCTGTTCATCGCGGTGTGTGTCTGTATCACCTTGGCTTTGCACCATGTGAATTTCAAACAGCGCTCCCCCCGCTTGCCCTGGCCCCTGCCTTTGGGATGTGTTTGTGCGTGTGTGTGTTCCACTCTGAGAGTCACCATTCCAGTTCCCAGTTTTTCAGGCGACTGCCGGCAACTTGATAGTCGCTGGCAGTCCGCTGAAAAATCGCCTGTGGGACAGGCCCATTAGTGTAAACTAGCAGCGAGTGTGAGCGATGGGTGTGTAAAAGCAGCAAGTGTAAACTGGCAGCGAGTGTGAACGGTCAACAAGCGTAAGCTGTGAGTATGAACTGGCAGTGAGTGTGAGCGGTGATTGTAAACTGGCAGCGAGTGTGAGCATGCATGTGTAAACAGCAACTGTGAGCAGTGAGTGTAAACTGGCAGTGAGTGATCAGCAAGTGCTGTGGTTGTAAGTAGTGAGCGTGAGCAGCGAGTGGGTTGTGTTTGAGCAGGCAGCAAACAATGTGAGGTGTTTGTTTTGGCAGTAAGTGTCAGTAGTAAACGGGCAGTAGGCAGTGTGTTCAGAGTGTGTGGGCATAATAGGAAGCTCGATTATGTGTAAATGATTTTCTTTCCCAAACCTGATGGTTGTCTTCAGTCTCTGCAGTGGATTTCTGTTCCCTGGTCGAACGTGGTGAGAAAGATTTAATGTGAAGGGGAAATAGAAGAACAATGTAACAGACTTGCCCAAGACAATAAATTGAGGGCATCTGTATAGATTAATTTCAAATCACTGTATGAACTTGCCCACAGCTAAGCCTAATTCCCTTGATAAATGTAGACACAAGGAACTGCAGATGTTGGAATCTTAAGCAAAAGACAACGTGCTGGAGGAACTCAGTTGGTCAGGCATCTCCCAAAATTGATCCTACCATTGTGTTGTAAACTACCCAAGCGGAATATAGTGTTGTTCAGTGTTGTGCAACATGATTACTCTATATTTCTTTCAGCTGGAGAGTCTTAAACCATGGGTCAGAATCTCATTGCTGAGAGTCAGCCATTCCTGATGGAGATGAGCAAAAATATCTTCACCCAGAAGATAGCGAATCTTCGGAATTATTGATTGAAGGGATTTGGAAATGAAGATAATCAGGCCATATATTTGTTTAGTATGGGAAAATACAGTGCATTCAGAAAGTATTCAGACCCCTTCACCTTTTCCACATTTTGTTACGTTATAGACTTATTTTAAAATTGATTAAACATTTTTTTTATCATCAATCTCAATACCCCAGAATGAAGAAGCAAAAACAGGTTAGACATTTTTACAAACTAATTAAAAATAAATAACTGAAATATCACATTTACATAAGTATTCAGACCCTTTGCTGTGACACTCAAAATTGAGCTTAGGTTCATCCTGTTTCCATTGATTATCCTTGAGATGTTTCTACAACTTGATTGGAGTCCACCAGTGGTAAATGAAATTGATTGGACATGATTTGGAAAGGCACACACCTGTCTATATAAGGTCCCACAGTTGACAGTGCATGTCAGAGCAAAAAACTAAGCCATGAAGATGAAGGAATTGTCCGTACACGTCCGAGACAGGATTGTGTCGAGGAAGGGTATAAAACAATTTCTGCAGCATTGCAGGTCCTGAAGAGCACAGTGGCCTCCGTCATTCTTAAATGGAAGAATTTTGGAACCACCAGGACTCTTCATAGAGCTGGCCACCTGGCCCAACTGAGCAATCGGGGGAGAAGGGCCTTGGTCAGGGAGGTGACCAAGAACCCGATGGTCACTCTGACAGAGCTCCAGAGTTCCTTTGTGGAGATGGGAGGATCTTCCAGAAGGACAACTATATCTGCAGCACTCCACCAATCAGGCCTTTATGGTAGTGGCCAGACGGAAGCCACTCCTCCGTAAAAGACACATGACAGCCCGCTTGGAGTTTGCCAAAAGGCATGAGAAACAAGATTCTCTAGTCTGATGAAACCAAGATTGAACTCTTTGGCCTAAATGTCGAGCGTCACGTCTGGAGGCAACCAGGCACCGCTCATCAAGTGGTGATGATACCATACCTACGGTGAAGCATGGTGGTGGCAGCATCATGCTGTGGGGATGTTTTTCAACGGCAGGAACTGAGAGACTAGTCAGGATCAAGGGAAAGATGAATGGAGCAAAGTACAGAGAGATCCTTGATGAAAACCTGCTCCAGAGCGTTCTGGACCTCAGACTGGGGCTCAACCTCCCTAAGCACACAGCCAAGACAACGCAGGAGTGGCTTCATGACAAGTCTGTGAATGTCCTTGAGTGGCCCAGCCAGAGCCCAGACTTGAACCCGATCAAACATCTCTGGAGGGACCTGAACATTGCTGTGCATCGACACTCCCCATCCAACCTGACAGAGCTTGAGAGGATTAGCAGAGAAGAATGGGAGAAATTACCAAAATTCAGGTGTGCCAAGCTTGTAGCATCATGCCCAAGAAGACTTGAGGCTGTAATCGCTGCCAAAGGTGCCTCAACAAAGTACTGAGTAAAGGGTCTGAATACTTATGTAAATGTGATATTTCATATATTTCTTTTTAATTACTTTGTAAAAATTTCTAAACACCTGTTTTCACTTTTTTATTATGGGGTATTGTGTGTAGATTGATAATTAAAAAAAAAGAATTTAATCCATTTTAGAATAAGGCTGTAATGTAACAAAATGTGGAAAAAGTGAAGGAGTCTGAATACTTTCTGAATGCACTGTAGCACTAAAGAGAAAGATCTTATTGAATGACAGAACAGGTGTGAGGGCTGAGTGGTCACTCCCATGTCCAATATTATGTTTTTCATTTGCAACTGACTCCAAGATACATCATCTTTTGTTTTTGCTGTAAATTATTTGAATGTGACAAAATAAGTAAGACCAATCAATTTAAAATCTGCAATTTAGCATAACCTGTTTTTCTATAAGGATTTCAAAGTTTACGGAAATTAAAAGGAAGTATTTTGATTAACTGTTAACAGAGGCAGGATAATTTCACACAACTGCATTGATGGGGCAAGTTCATCTTCTGCCTGTGTTCCACATCATGCGCCTGTCATCCGTGTTCCACATCACGGGCCAGTCACCTGTGTTCCACATCATGGACCAGTCATCTGTGTTCCTCATCACTGGCCAGTCACCTGTGTTCCACATGAGGGGCCAGTCATCTGTCACTGCCAAGTTGCTGAGCAACCTTGCACAGAGTTTTAAACTGGGTCTTAAGGAAAAGTCAGAATGAAATGTTTGTGTGTCCTTTACAGGGATGGGAAGCAGTGATGTGTGAAACTTGGGCTGTGTTCGCCTCTCAGGTATCTACAGTATGTTATTAATACACAGCAGGTCAAAGTGAGCAATGTAAATGGAACACAGCATCAGACCGGCAGAGTCAGCTTTGAAGGATCTGTCCTAGTTACATACAATAGCATGTCCTACATTTAAAGGATTTGCCATGCACAGCCTGAGAAGGGTTTGTGTTGCCAAACAAAAACTTTGCAGCAGTGTTTTTTAAGCTTTTGTAAAACCTGGAAATTGGGAATGATACAGGACAAGGGAAGAGAGGGCCAAATTTCTTTCAACAATCCTCAGGAAATGAATTAATCTGTGCCCGCGTGTAGTCAAATTTTAGCAACATTCAGGCATGTACTAACAGATGCCAGCAATGAGCATCACTAATCATTCACCATTGATGTTGAATGCATACAAACCATCTGCAAATCCTCCACCATCTACATTTTGGAAGTCAACATTGCACAGAGACTCAAATGGATCAGCCACATACACATTGTGATTAAAAAATGCAGGCCAGAAACTATGTATCCTGTGCTGAATGACACCCTAACACCAAAAGTTGTTCCATCATTCATAAGCACAAGTAAGGAGAATAATGAGAGCTAGAGATCTGGACCCCAAGATCCCTCTGTACATCAATGCTGTTAAGTCTTGCCATTAACTGTATACTTTCCCCTTACATTTGACCTCCCAAGTGCAACACCTCACAGATGCTCACAATAAACTCCATCTGCCATTTCTCCGCCCAAGTGAGAGTTGTTACACTTTGGGAGGTCGAATGTAAGTGGGAGGTGTACTGTTGATGGCAAGACCATTAACAGCATTGATGTGCAGATGGATCTTGAGGTCCAGGTCCATTGCTCCTGACGGTGGCAACACAAGTAAATGGAGTGGTAAAGAAGGCTTATGTTATGCTTGCCTTCATTATTCGGGACATTGACTGTAAGAGTCAGGAAGTCATGATGCCGCTATATAAGACTTTGGTTGGGCTGCCTTTGGACTATTACGTGTAGTTCTGGTTGCCTCATTACAGGAAGGATATGGAAGCTTTGGAGATGGTGAAGAGGAGTTTTAGCAGAATGCTGCCTTAATTTGATTTGATTAAGTGGTATGAGAAGAGGTTGGACATGGTGGGTTGAAAGGCCCATTCCTATGCTGTACTTTTCAATGTTCTTTATCTCCAATTGATCGATATCCTTTGACAGCCTTCTTCACAGTTCACAACTCCAACAATTTTGGTGTTGTCTGCAAACTTACTAACCAACCCATTGGTATTTACATCCAGTTATTAATGTACACAGAGGTCCCAGCACAAATCCCTGTGGAACTCCACTGGTCACAGACCTCCAGCCAGAATTACACTTTTCCACCACTACGTTCAGTTTTTTATTCGCAAGTCAGTTCGGAATACAAACTGCCAAGTCACCATGGATCCTATGCATCTTAAGTTTCTGGATCAACCTGCCACAAGGAACTCTATCAAATGCCTTGCTAAAGTCCATGTGGACAACATCCACTGCCCCACCCTCAACAATTAATTACTTACTTACATACTGCCTATTATGCCTCCTGGCATGTAGGGCAGCAACGAAGGTCCTCCACTCCTGTCTGTTCTGGGCTAGCTTCTGGACACTACCCCAGGTCAGGTCCATTGTTTTCATTTCCTCCTCTACAGTTCGACGCCAGATGGTTTTGGTTCTCTCTCTTTTCCTTTTCCCTTCCGGTGTCCAGTGCAGGGCTATTCTTGGGATGCTGTCTGGTTCTCTTCTCAGTATATGGGCAATCCAGTTTCAGCGCCTTCTCATGATGATGGTGTCCATGCTCTCTTGTTGGCATTGAGCAAGGAGATCTTGGTTGGATATGGTGTTTGGCCAAAATATTCTAAGGATTCTTTTCAGGTTCTTAGTATGGAAGACTGACAGCTGATTGATGTCGCTCGCTGTCATTCTCCAGCATTCCGAGCCATAGAGGAAGGTGGAGAGGACACAGCTCTGGTATAACTTCAGCTTGGTCTTGGTGCTGTATTGCTGGGACCTCCATACATCACCTCCTCATAATACTCATTTAAGTTAGTAAGACATGAACTGTTGCAGACAAAGTCATGCTGACTGTACTTAATTTGCCCATTCCCTTCCAAATGAGAGTAAATTCTATTCCGAAGAATGCTTTCCAATAGCTTCCATACCATTTGCAAGAGGTTCACTGGCCTATAATTTCCTGGATTATCTCAATTTCTTAAACAGTGAAACCAACCTTTGATATATTTTCTTTATCCAATGCTATTTTCTTTAAATCTTTACAAGCACATGAATAAATTACACACGCATGTGCGAAAGGCAAATGAAAATGCAGGAATCTGCCGTAAGGATGAGGGATTCTGAAATTGAAACAGTGAAGATAAATATTATGATCTGTACTAAAATTCAAGTTAAGTTTATTATCATATGTACAAGTCTGGTGAGGTATAGGTACAATGGAAGCTTAAAAGTCACAAGCAAGGAAATGAAAAAAAAGGTTTTGCAAAGACGTTGGTTCTGAGGTTTACAGAGCATGTGCAGGATGTGCCCCTGTTCTGTCAAGGTTGAGATGACAAATGTCTGCTCTTTTCCAGAATGTAGGTTTGTTCTCCAGAGCCTGGTCTGTCCCAGAGAAGGAGGCAGAGAAGGCCACAAAACTGTCAGAATGAGCGAGTTATACGGCAGGAAAGTGAATTGTGAATGTCATAATAATCTCATTTCCTAAAAAGGGAAACCAACCTTCATCTGCAAAAGATTTTTCTGAACTATCATCTTATTTTTAGAAATATTGGGGCCAGTCTTAGCATTTTTAGAAAAGCAAAATGGAAGTGGAATGTGGCAGTGAATCTTGCCGGAGGGAACTTTCTCGAAACAAAGTCAGGTGAGAGCTCCAGTCTGTTGATCTGATAAAGAAGTTACCCCCTCTGTAGTTACCTGCATAGATGCCTTGGGCACAGCTCCACCACATGGGAGTGATGAACTTAAGTTGGCATCCGTTAACGGTGGACATTCAGCAGATAGAATAGCATTTTAAAATGCATTTGGATAGGTACTTGGAGGGTATGGCCAGAATGGACAAAGTGGGCTGAAAGGGGCCCATTTCAATGTTGTATAATTCTAATTCTATGAATTTCCCAACACAAAAATAACTTGGTTATTCAGATTAGTGATGTCAGTGATCTGAAACAGCCCTGTTGCTCTCAACAGATATTGCTTGACCTGCAAAGTATTTCCATCAGTTTCCATTTCTACTTCATTTATGTGTACTAATTTTTTTGTCCATTAACTATTGCACAATCTGGGGTGAGGCTACTGCTCTGACCCAAATGGGCACCCTGGCATGATGATAAACTGCATGAGCTTGTCACCTTCAGGGTGGAACAGATGGAGGTTTTCTGGGAGCAACTGAGGTTGAAAATCTACCAACTCAAAATAAAGTCATACAAGAATGAATATAAGCAATCTCCATACTAGAGAGGGGATAGAATATATTTGGTACTTTGGGACATTTCCTCACACCATCTAAGATAAGTGATGTATCAATGACATGATAGAGAGCTTGCAGAACCATTTTACTCAAACACCTGTGAATATTACAGACCAGAAACCAGAGATCAGGCAAGATCATTAGTAATTTTACAGTGGCGTTGAACATTTTGCCTTAATACTGAAATGTTGTCAAGTCAAGAGTATTTTATTGTTATACAGTGGCTTGCAAAAGTATTCATACCCCTTGAACATTTCCACATTTTGTCACGTTACAACCACAAACGTAAATGTATTTTATTGGGATTTTATGTGATAGACCAACACAAAGTGGCGCATAATTGTGAAGTGGAAGGAAAATGATACATGGTTTTCAAATTTTTTTACAAATAAAAACTGAAAAGTGTCGCGTGCAAAAGTATTCAGCCCCCCTGAGTCAATACTTTGTAGAACCATCTTTCGCTGCAATTACAGCTGCAAGTCTTTTGGGGTATGTCTCTACCAGCTTTGCACATCTAGAGACTGAAATGTTTGCCCATTCTTCTTTGCAAAATAGCTCAAGCTCAGTCAGATTGGATGGAGAGCGTCTGTGAACAGCAATTTTCAAGTGTTGCCAGAGATTCTCAATTGGATTTAGGTCTGGACTTTGACTGGGCCATTCTAACACATGAATATGCTTTGATCTAAACCATTCCATTGTAGCTCTGGCTGTCATTGTCCTGCTGGAAGGTGAACCTCCGCCCCAGTCTCAAGTCTTTTGCAGACTCTAACAGGTTTTCTTCCAAGATTGCCCTGTATTTGGCTCCATCCATCTTCCCATCAACTCTGACCAGCTTCCCTGTCCCTGCTGAAGAAAAGCATCCCCACAGCATGATGCTGCCACCACCATGTTTCACAGTGGGGATGGTGTGTTCAGGGTGATGTGCAGTGTTAGGTTTCCGCCACACATAGCGTTTTGCATTTAGGCCAAAAACTTCAATTTTGGTCTCATCTGACCAGAGCACCTTCCTCCACATGTTTGCTGTGTCCCCCACATGGCTTGTGGCAAACTGCAAACGGGACTTCTTATAGCTTTTTTTCAACAATGGCTTTCTTCTTGCCACTCTTCCATAAAGGCCCGATTTGTGGAGTGCACGACTAATGGTTGTCCTGTGGACAGATTCTCCCACCTGAGCTGTGGATCTCTGCAGCTCCTCCAGAGTTACCATGGGCCTCTTGGCTGCTTCTCTGATCAATGCTCTCCTTGCCCAGCCTGTCAGTTTAGGTGGACGGCCATGTCTTGGTAGGTTTGCAGTTGTGCCATACTCTTTCCATTTTCGGATGATGGATTGAACAGTGCTCCGTGAGATGTTCAAAGCTTGGGATATTTTTTTATAACCTAACCCTGCTTTAAACTTCTCCACAACTTTATCCCTGACCTGTCTGGTGTGTTCCTTGGGCTTCATGATGCTGTTTGTTCACTAATGTTCTCTATCAAACCTCTGAGGCCTTCACAGAACAGCTGTATTTATACTGAGATTAGATTACACACAAGTGGACTCTATTTAATAATTAGGTGACTTCTGAAGGCAATTGGTTGCACTGGATTTTATTTAGGGGTATCAGAGTAAAGGGGGCTGAATACTTTTGCACGCCACACTTTTCAGTTTTTTATTTGTAAACAAATTTGAAAACCATGTATCATTTCCCTTCCACTTCACAATTATGCGCCACTTTGTGTTGGTCTATCACATAAAATCCCAATAAAATACATTTACGTTTGTGGTTGTAACGTGACAAAATGTGGAAAAGTTCAAGGGGTATGAATACTTTTGCAAGCCACTGTATGTCCCAGTTAGGACAATGAAATTCTTACCAGCTGCAGCACAACAGAATATGTAAACATGGTACATAACGGGAGAAGAAAAAAAGTTCAGTGTGTGTATACACATACTCAATAAATAACAAAATAGTGCAATAATAAGAATAGTCTTTTGCAGTTCAGAGCTTATTTAAGAGTGTGTTTAATAGCGTGATGACTGTGGGGAAGAAGCTGTTCCTGAACCTGGACGTTACAGTTCTCAGGCTCCTGTACCTTCTTCCCGATGGCAGTGGTGAGATGAGTGTGTGGCCAGGATGGTGTGGGTCTTTGATGAAGTTGGCTGCCTTTTTGAGGCAGCGACTACGATAGATCCCTTCGATGATGGGGAGGTCAAAGCCGGTGATAGACTGGGCAGTGGTCACAAATTTTTGCAGTCTTTTCCGCTCCTGGACATTCAAGTTGCCAAACCAGGCCATGATGCAACCAGTCAGTATGCTCTCTACCCTGCACCTGTAGAAGTTCAGGAGAATCCTCTTCGACATACCAAATCTCCATCATCTTCTCAGGAAGTAGAGGCGCTGATGCGCCTTCTTTATAATTGCATCAGTGTGCTGGGTCCAGGAAAGATCTTTGGAAATATGCACGCCCAGGAATTTGAAGTTTTTTACCCTCTCCACCATCGTCCCATTGATGTAAACAGGATCGTGGGTCCTCAACCTTCCCCTACCAAAGTCCACAATCAGTTACATGGTTTTACTGATGTTGAGAGCCAGGTTGTTGTGCTGGCATATTTGGTCAATCGGTCGATCTCACTTCTATACTCTGACTCATCACCATCTGTGATTCGTTCAACAACAGTGGTGTCATTGGCGAACTTTATGATGGTTCGCATTATGACCGGCTACGCAGTCATGAGTATAGAGTGAGTACAGCAGGGGGCTGAACACGCAACCTTGAAGTGCTCCCGTACTGATTGTTACTGAGGATGAAGTGTTTCTGCCAATCCGAACTGACTGTGGTCTGTGGATGAGGAAGTTGAGGATCCAATTGCAGAGGGATGCGCAGAGACCTAGTTCCATGAGCTTGGTAACCAGCTTGGATGGGATGATTGTACTGAACGCCGAGCTGTAGTCTATAAACAACAGCCTGACGTAAGTGTTTTCTTTTTGTCCAAGTGGTCCAATGCAGAGTGGAGAGCCAATGAAATTGCATCCTCCGTTGACCTGTTGTGGCAGTGGGCGAACTGTAGTGGGTCGAGGTTCTTGTCGAGGTAGTAGTTGATTTGCACCATAACCAACCTCTCAAAGCACTTCATCACCACAGATGGTCGTGCCACTGGTCGATAGTCATTGAGGCACGTCACCTTACTCTTCTTGGGCACTGGTTATATGGATGCCCTCTTAAACCTCAGACCTCAGAAGTGAAAAGTTGAAAATGTCCGCAAAAACTCCCGCCAGTTGGTCTGCACAGGTTTTGAGAACTTGACCGGGTATACCATCAGGTCCAGGTGCTTTCCCAGGGTTCACCCCCCTGAAGGATCTTCCGACGTCGGTCTCTGTGACTGCGACTGTAATACCATCAGGGCGAATGGGGACTCGGGAAGGCACATCAGTGTTCTCCCTATCAAAGCGTGCGTAGAACGCATTGTGCTCGTCAGGGAGTGATGCTTCGCTGTCATTTGAGCTGCCTCCTGATTTTGCCAAGTAGGAGATGATGGCATTCAAGCCCTGCCACAGTTGCCGAACATCCGCCTCATCCTCCAGCTTCCTGAATTGAGTTCTGCAGGATGTTTAACAGTTGAGCAAATTCAATCAGAGATATTAAATACATAAAATGTCACACTTGAATCTGAATATAAAATTGGCATATCAGCTGTGGAAATTGGGAAGTTCTGAGGATTAATAAATAAATGATGGGTCTTTGTCCCAAACATTATGGGGGTATTTTACTAATTCCACCCCATCTACAGTGTGTAATAAGTATGGAGAAAATTACAGCTGTGTTTATGCGTAGTCCCCCCACTTCAGGGCACCATAATGTTTGGGACACATGGCTTCACAGGTGTTTGTAATTGCTCAGGTGTGTTTAATTGCCTCCTTAATGCAGGTATAAGAGAGCTCTCAGGACCTAGTCTTTCCTCCAGTCTTTCCATCACCTTTGGAAATGTTATTGCTCTTTATCAACATGAGGACCAAAGTTGTGCCAATGAAAGTCAAAGAAACCATTATGAGACTGAGAAACAAGAATAAAACTGTTAGAGACATCAGCCAAACATTAGGCTTAACAAAATCAACTGTTTGGAATATCATTAAGAAGAAAGAGAGTACTGGTGAGCTTACTAATTGCAAAGGAACTGGCAGGCCAAGGAAGGCCTCCACAGCTGATGACAGAAGAAATCTCTCGATAATAAAGAAAAATCCCCAAACACCTGTCCGACAGATCAGAAAAACTCTTCAGGAGTCAGGTGTGGATTTGTCAATGACCAGTGTCCACTGAAGATTCCATGAACAGAAATACAGAGGCTACACTGCCAGATGCAAACCACTGGTTAGCTGCAAAAATAGGATGGTCAGGGTATCGTTTGCCAAGAAGTACTTAAAAGAGCAACCACAGTTTTGGAAAAAGGTCTTGTGGACAGATAAGATGAACTTATATCAGAGTGATGGCAAGAGCAAAGTATGGAGGAGAGAAGGAACTGCCCAAGATCCAAAGCATACCACCTCATCTGTGAAACACGGTGGTGGGGATGTTATGGCCTGGGCATGTATGGCTCACTTATCTTCATTGATGATACAACTGCTGATGGTAGTAGCATAATGAATTCTGAAGTGTATAGACATATCCTATCTTCTCAAGTTCAAACAAATGCCTCAAAACTAATTGGCCGGCGGTTCATTCTACAGCAAGACATTGATCTCAAACATACTGCTAATGCAACAAAGGAGTTTTTCAAAACTTAAAAAGGGTCAATTCTTGAGTGGAAAGGTTAATCACCCGATCTGAACCCAATTGAGCATGCCTTTTATATGCTGAAGAGAAAACTGAAGGGGACTAGTCCCCAAAACAAGCATAAGCTAAAGATGGCTGCAATACAGGCCTGGCAGAGCATCACCAGAGAAGAAACCCAGCAACTAGTGATGTCCATGAATCGCAGACTTGAAGCAGTCATTGCATGCAAAGTATATGCAACAAAATGCTAAACATGACAACTTTTATTTACATGACATTGCTGTGTCCCAAACATTATTGTGCCCTGAAATGGGGGGACAATGTATAAACACTGCTGTAATTTCTACATGGTAAAGCCAAAATGTATAAAAATGGCCTTTATTAAAATCTGACAATGTGCGCTTTAACCACATTGTGGAGTACAGAGGCAAATAAATAAATGATGGGCCTTTGTCCCAAACATTATGGAGGGCACTGTAAGTTCTTTAAACTATGACAATCCCAGTCATTATTGGGTAAATTAAAATCCCTCACCATAACAACAAAATGCTTTTACATTCCAGATTCATAGAATTATGCAGCACAGAATACAGTGTAGAAACCTGCCTTTTGCCAACCAAAATAACTATCCACACTAATCCAATTTGCATGTGTTTGGCCTGTATCCCTCTTAACCCTTCCTATGCATATCGCTATCCAAATGTCTTTTAAACATTGTAACTGTATACATCTCTACCACTTAAAGGCCTGTCTCACGAGTTTGCGGTCATTGGCGGTGAAACAGGAAGTATCTACCGCTCGTGGACCGCCAGAGACCGCGGGTTCGGTCAAACGCACACTGCCGGGGCCGTGCGGCGTTGGTCCCAACACCGCACGGCGCTCACAAAAAACCAACAATGTCGAAAAATCTTTTCCTACCACACAGCCGCCGCCAGTGAGGCACGAGTGCGGTACGGGCACCGCCACAGCCGCCGCCAGTGCGGCACGAGCGCCGTGAGTCCAATTTTCACCGCCACAGCCGCCGCCAGTGAGGCACGTGTGCGGCACAGGCACCGCCACAGCCACGCCACAGCGCCGCGATCACCACTACCGCCGCCACAGCCCCGCGATCCGAAATGACATCATCGCGTAGCGCGTCGCGTGATGTCGTCATCACCCGACGCCGCAAGCTCGTGGAACCGGCCGTACGAAGATCACTCGGCCTCCGCGCAGCATCCGTGCGGCGCTCTCGCGGTTGCCATGCGGTCCCCTCTTCCGGCGACGCCGCGCTTCACCGCCAATGACCGCAAACCCGTGGGACAGAGCCTTCAGTCTGGCAGCTCATTCCATATACCCACCACCCTCTGTGTGGAAAAACCTGCCCCTTAGGCTGCTTTAAATCTTTCCCCTCTCACCTTGAACATGTCCTCCATTTTTGAGACAACCGTAACCTAGGAAAAAAACTGCGACCGTCCACATTGTCTACGTCCCTCATGATTTTGTAACCCTCTATAAGGTCATCCCTGTTTCCTTCACTATCCCCTTCAGCCCACCACATGCATGACGACCATTTGCCCATTTGGTCAGCGTTAGGACCGTTTCCATCCATGCCTTTCCTGTTTAAGTACCCGTCTAATTGTCTCTTATGTGTAGTGACTGACTCCACCACTTCATCTGGTCTCTTGAAACTGAAAGCTGTGCCCGTTAGTATTTGATTTTTTCCATCCTTTCAGTTTCAGTGTAGTTTAGTGACAAGTATACTGAGGTACAGTGAAAAGCTTTTGTTGCGTGCTAACCAGTCAGCGGAAAGACAATACGTGATTACAATCGATCCATTTACAGTGTATAGATACATGATAAGGGAATAACGTTTAGTGCAAGGTAAAACCAGCAAAGTACAATCAAGGATAGTCCGAGGTCATAAGGGATAGGAGTAGAATTAGGCCATTCGGCCCATCAAGTCTACACCATTCAATCACAGCTGAACTATCTCCCTCCTAACCCCATTCTCCTGTCTTCTCCCCATATCTCCTGACAACTGTACTAATCAAGAATCTATCCATCTCTGCCTTAATAATATCCACTGACATGGCCTCCACAGCCTTCAGTGGCAAAGAATTCCACATTCATCACCCTCTGACTAAAGAAATTTCTCCTCATCTCCTTCCTAAAAGAACGTCCTTTAATTCTGAGGCTATGACCTTGTGTCTTAGACTGTCCCACTAGTGGAAACATAAGGTCATAAGGGATAGGAGTAGAATTAGGTCATTCGGCCCATCAAGTCCACTCCACCATTCAATCATGGCTGATCTCTCTCTCCTAACCCCATTCTCTTGCCTTCTCCCCATAACCTCTGACATTAATCAAGAATCTATCTATCTCTGTCTTAAAAATATCCACTGACTTGACCTCCACAGCGTTCTGTGGCAACATCCTCTCCAAGGGTCACCAAAGAGGTAGATAGTAGTTCAGCACTGCTCTCTGGTTGTGGTAGGATGATTCAGTTGCCTGATAACTGCTGGGAAGAAACTGTCCCTGAAAAAGGGACTGGGAAAGGGTTCTGACTGTCTAGCCTACCTATGCTCTTATAATTTTATAGACTTCTATCAGGTTTCCCCGCAACCTATGATCCTCTAGAGGAAACAATGCAAGTCTGTCCACCTCCCCCTGTAGCTAATACCCCCTCATCCTGGAGGCATACTGGTACAACTCTCAACCATATCTGAAAATATGGCTTTCCCTGCCTTAACCACACTCAGTGACTGATCAGCCACATCCCTTCTATTTAGAGAATTCTGAAGATTTTCAGGCTCATTTTTTCCATATCTCTGTCCAGAATGGAAAAGTGGGTCACTGTCAGCTTGGTGAGCTGTAGCTGGTGGCACTCCATGGGGATCAATGCTGTGGCCTCAAAGATTTATTCATCTGTATTATTAATGTCTTAGAATCAGACAGTGCACTCAACACACAAAGAAAATAAATAACCTTTCAAAAGGATTACATTTTGCCTCTTATTTTATTTGTTAAGGTATCACAAAATAAATTAATTATGGGGCCTCCTCTAAACCATTGCATAGATTGGACAAATCAAATTGGCAAAGGTAATTTTGAGGAGTATATTGGGGATTTGCTTCCTCAAACAACCAACAGGAAATAGGTTATTTAATCTGATCATGAGTTAGGAGACTGAATTAATTAATGATCCTCCAGAGAAGGGTAATCATAAGATGACTGTATTTCATATTCATCCTGAGAGGGACAACTTAACTATGAAGCTGGAGTATTAAACTTTGAAGTCAGTTATAATATGTATGAAGATAGTGTTGATTAAAGTTACAGGGAAGATAACTTAAAATGTCAGGCGTTATGGGGCAAAGTTATTAGATATTTTTAAAGTGGAAATTGACAGATTCTTGATTAGCAAGTGTGTCGGGGGTTATGGGAAGAAGGCAGGAGAATGGGATTGAGAAGGAGAGATTGATCACCCATGATTGAATGGCGGAGTAGACTTGGTCCTCCCACTATGAACTTATAAAAGGCAAGGCAGTAGGAAGATAAATGGTAAACACTGAAGGAAATACTTCACACTTTCATTGAGAAATAAAGTTCAACAATAGAATAATCTATTCTTCGCAGGAGGTTGATAACATCAAATTGAGAAAAAAACAGTCAGTTACAAAGATTAGTGGCAGACTGGAAGATTTGAAATGTTAGATATCAACAAAAGATAACTGAGAAAAAAGAGGAAGGAAATAACGAGACTAAACGAACAAGAATTATAAAATGTGGTGATTTTACAAACTAAACAGAAAGAGTGTGGTAACGGAAATGTTGGTCCTGTGGAGGAAATAGAAGCAGCTCAAGGCCACTCGAGTTGAGCCTTCAGTAAGATTATGGCTGATTATGACCCACTTTCTTCACCACCCTGAATTCATGTAGATTGCCCCCACTCTCTTCCAGCTTTCTCCCCCACCATCACCCGCCCACCACAATCAATCTGAAGAAGAGTCCTAACCCGAAATGTCGCCTTTTCATGTTGTCCAGAGATGCTGCCTGACCTGCTGAGTTACTCCTGCATATTGTGTAAACCAGCATCTGCAGTTCCTTGTGTTTACATACTAACAGTAATCTGGGAATCCCTTACGATGGACTTCATTACAATGGAAGTCCGGAAGCATTTCTAAAAGCATACTTCAACCTAGTAGCTACCATTACTTTAAGAAGGAGAAATTGTATTCAATCAATGTTTTAGAGTTAGTTGGAATGTGTAACAAGCAGGGTGGAGAAAGGAAAATAAGTAGATGTCATGTATTTGATTTCCTAGAAGTGTTTATAATGTGCCACCTAAAAGGTCATAACTAACCTAATTTGGATATAGACACATAATGCTGGAGTAGCTCAGCAGGACAGGCAGCATCTCTGGAGAGAAGGAATGGGTGACATTTCGGTAGGCTGTGACTCGTGGCGTGGCACAGAGATTAATGCTGAGTGTCAACTATTGAAATGTCCATTTAATGACTTGGAAGAAGGGACTGAGCCACATTTGCGAGGCCAATAGTTCGGCTTATCCAAAGCTGCCCTCATGATCTGCTTCGAGTGAAGGTGCTCCCACAGTACTGTTGGTTTTGGAAGTTTCAGGAAATGGGCTCTGCATCTATGTCACCCATGTCCCACATTATTTTATAAACTTTTATAAGATCACCCCTCAGTCTCCTCAACACCATTTGGAATAAACCCAGCCTTTAAAACGTTTACGCTATCCAGAAATCCAAAAACATTTTCAGAACAACCAGTTCCTCACTTAAGGCAACTTATGAAGGGGAATTTCTATCCCATAATCACAAAACCTTTGGAATTGTGCATCTCAGAGTCTTTTGGAGATTCCGCTTTCAATGTATTCCAAGCTGAGATAAATAATTGTTTGGGGAGTCAAAGATTATAGGGAAGATAGGCACAAAAAGCTGGAGTAACTCAAAGGGGCAGGCAGCATCGCTGGCGAAAAGGAATTGGTGACTTTTTGGGTTGAGACCCTTCTTCAGACATAGGGATTATTATACAGTAAAATGGAGGTGAAGAGAAATCTTGCCAGCCTTGGGTCTTGTTGAGTGGTAGAGCGGGCTGTTCTAGAGTGGTTGTGGGGACTAGATGCCTGTGGTGGGCAGTGTCAACCCCACTCCTGGTGGCCATGGCGTGTTGTTGGGCTGTGGGATCACAGATATCACAAGGTACTACTGGGCTTTAATTCATTCCCTGAGCGTCAGGTGTTTACAGGAGAAACGGACCATTCAGCCCACCCTCCTGGTCTGTCGCTCACTGGTTGACCTCACACCGCTGCCAGTTCCACAACTCGCCCTGACTCTCGACTGAACCCCCCCCCCCCCCCCCCTCCCTCCCTCCCGCCAGTTCTGAACCTTCACCACTGAGGAGGCATGTTTCTCTGTCCTCGCCTCCCTCTTGCGAGGCTGGCGCTTCCCCCCCAATCCCCCGCCTTTACCCCCACTCCCGCCGCTTCCCGCCTTTACCTCTTACCCTCCCTGCCTCGATCCCCGCCTCAACTCTTCTCTCCACCCCCCTCTCCTCCCCGGACCTCTCTCTCCGCCTCCGTCCCCTCTCTCTCCTCCCTCTCTCCGCCTCCCCGGGCACTGGGCTGTACCTGTGGACGTCACTACCCCGGACTAGCAGCAACTTCCTGAAACTCCGAAACAGGCGGCGACCGAGAGAGACTGACTGTGGACAGAGTGAGTGTGGGGAGGGAGAGAGAGAGGGGGGGAGAGAGAGAGAGAGAGAGAGAGAGAGAGAGAGGGAGAGAGAGAGAGAGAGAGAGAGAGAGAGAGAGAGGGGGGGGGGAGGAAAAGCGGGACCGTCACCGAGTGAAAGAGACTCCAGGGTCGGAGAGAGAAAAATACCGGGGGGGATGGAGAGAGGGAAGGAGCGAGATTGACCCGAGACAGAGTGATAGCGAGAGGAGAGGAGAGGAGAGGAGAGGAGAGAGCCGGGCTAGAGTGGGAGAGAGGTGCGGAGCAGATATCCGGAGCCGGGATCCGGAGAGCGGGCGATCGGACACTAAGGTGAGTGTTTCTGTCGATCGAGAGGCTCATTCGGACTTTTGGCGATGAAACTGGTCCCGTCCGCACCCGGACCGGGCGCTCGGGACAAGCCAAAGCCAGTGACTCCCCCTCCCTCCCTTCTTGTAGTGTAGTGAGACCTATACACAGGAGTAATAACTCATATGCTTAATCTACACTTCTCTCCCTCTCCCCCTCTCTCCCTTCTCCCCATCTCTCCCTCTCCCCCCTCTCCCTTCTCCCCCCTCTCCCCCTCCCTTTCTCCCCTCCCTCCCCTTCTCTCCCATCTTCCCTCCCTCTCCCTCTTCCTTCCTCTCTCCCTCTTTCTTCCTTCCTCTCTCCCTCTTCCTCTCTCCCTCTTCCTCCCACCCTCGCCCCCACCCCTGACCGGGAGCTTGGGCAACGTAGCCACGGTTACACTTGGAGTTGGAGCACTCCCTCTTCTCCCGACCCACGTCTCCCCCACAGCCACCCACCCCTGTCTCTCCCTTCACCACCATCGCCCTCTCCCCAGTCTCTCCTCCATTTCCACCCCACTCCCTCTCTCCCCCACCCCATCTCCTGCACCCTGTCACTTACATCCCCTCCCCATCACACCGCCCCCACCTTCCCAATCCCCTTTCCCACCCCTCTTCTCTTTGTGCAATCTTGCTGTGTGAAAATTGGCTGCAGAATTTTTTTCAAAGGGTCTCTGTAAACGATTTCATTGACTGTGGAGAGCTTTGGGGTATCCTGATTCTGAAATGAACAAGATCTGGAGACCCCTCAGAGGGCAGGTTGTCCAAATGCCTCTGTGCGGTTTGCTGCAGATCAGGAAGTTTCCCTGTTCACCACCAAACACTTTGTAATTTAAGAAAGCAGACACAATCTGCTGGGGTTTGTGACAGGTCTCAGCCCGTTCCCCACGTGACTCGAGTTCCTTGAATTTAATCTGATGAATTTCTTGAAAATCTCTCTTACTTAATTTATTTTCCTATCGAAGGAATAGAGAACATAGAAAAGTCCAGCACAAGAGTAGATCTTTTGTCCCGCGATGTCTGTGCCAAGCTAGGCACAAGGAAGCGCAGATGCTGGAATCTTCACACCAATATAAACTAATCCTCACAGCCTGCACATGATCCATATCCCCCCACTGCCTGGTCACCAACCTTTAAACCCCACTCTCGTATTTGCCTCCACCACCACTACTTCCAGGCACCCACCACCCTCTGTCTAAATGAACTGCCCCACACATCTCCTTTAAACTTTGGCCCACTCACCATAAAGCTATGTCCTCCATTCTTTGACATTTCCATCGTGAGACAAAGGTTCTGATTGTCTGCTCTATCTGTGCCTCTCGTTATTTTATCAGTGTCCAACGCTCCAGAGAAAGCAATCCAACCTCTCCTTATAACTAATCCCTCCAATCTAAACTGCATCCCGATAAATGTCTTCTGCACCCTCTCCAAAGCCTCCTTGTCATTTCTGTAATGAGGAGACCAGAACTGTATGCAATACTCCAAATACAGCATAACCAAAGTCCTCTAAAGCTGCATCATGATTTCCTGACACTTGTACTCAGTGCCCTGACCGTTGAAGGCAAGCGTATCATATGCCGTCTTTACCGTTCTATCTATTTGTGCTGCTACTTTCAGGCAGCTATGGATTTGGATCGCAAGATCCCTCTATACATTCATGTTTTTGAGGGTCTCGCCACATAGTTTCCTCTCACATTCGAGCTCCCAACGTGCAAAATTTCACATTTGCTCGGATGAAACTCCATTTGCTATTTCTCTGCCCATTTCTGTAGCTGATCTATATCAATATCACGCTGTATGCTTTGACAACCTTCCTCACAGTGTACAACTTCTAAAATCTTGGCGTCATCTGCAAACTTAATAACCAACCCATCTACATTCATGTCCAAGTCATTTATATATATGATGCTCTTCAAGAGTTCCAACGCCTGTTCCGTGATTTCAAATTGCCCTTGCATATTAATATTCTGCACACTGATCTCACTGTCCTCCATGTCCTTCTCCTTGGTGAATACAGATGCAAGTACTCATTAATATCATGCCAACATCCTCTCACTACAAGCACAAATTCCCTCCTCTCTCCTTCAGTGGTCCTACCCTTTCCCTGGTTACCCATTTGTTTTTAGTGTAGATATAAAAAGCCTTGATTTTCTTCACTCCACCTTGCCAAAGCCATTTCATGGCCCCTTTTGGCCCTACTAATCACCTAGAGTTCTTTCCTATTTGTTTTATATTCTTCAAAGGCCAATCTGATTTCATTTTCTTAAACCGTGCATACAGATCCTTTTTCATTTTGACCAAATTTATAACCTCTGGTCATCTAAGGTTTGCTTAATTTGCCATCCTTATTAGAACATGCCTGTCTTGAAGTCAGCAAGAGATTGCCTTTTGTTAACCTGTCCTCGTATCTGTTCCTCGACCACCTGCTGGATTTTGGGAGGGCCTATAGTACAATCCCATTACAGTGATTGCAACCCATACTGCCTCAGCGGACAACCCTCCAGTATGTCCACTCTGAGTGCCACTAGGACATTCTCCCTGATTAGTAGAACAACTCCTCCACCTCTCTTACCTCTCTCTCCAACACATCTGAAACATTGAAACCCTGGAACGTTGAGCTGCCTGTCGAGTTCCTCCTGCCACCACGTTTCCACAATGGCCAGAGCATCATAGTCCCAGGCACTGACCCAGGCTCGAAGTTCATCTGCTTTACTAGCACTTCAGCCCATCAGCTCACCATATTTCATAATCCCAAGATTCAGCTTTTTAACTAGTGCGTAACTGTCGATATTCACTCCGCAGGACTCATTCCTTTTCAAACCTATATCATTTGTGCCAACATGCACAATGACTTCTGGCTGCTCCCATTTCCCTATGAGAATTTACCGAAAAGGATGTTTTTTTACATATCTCCTCTGCTCTGATCCATGGATCTAAAATGCAGTATTTGTTTTTAATGCTTTTAATCATTCTGGCTGAATTGTGGATAAGAACACTGTGTCCCTGTTTGATTGTTTGGTGAACTGTTGACTACCTATTTCTTCCTCACATTCTATGTTCTTTGATTTCTCCAAGGCATTTGACTCTGCCCACCCTGTTCTCTGTGCACTGTAGACCTCTCCCCTTCACCGTATTCTCCCCACAGCAGCTTCTGTCAGCATGACATTTGTTTACACATGCACTAAGGGCTGCCACCACTAGCCCACCTTTCGCTGACCTTCCCACTTTCTTTACGTTGACGTATGTCTTCTATTCAGGACTGGATGTGTTGGAATTTTGCCTTCGAGGTCATTTCCCAATTTAATCACTCCACCACCTTGGAATATTTTAGTGTGCAAATACAAGGTAAAGTTCTCTTTTATTTATTTGGTTTTATCTTTCCATCTTGCTGAAACCCTTTGATTGGTCAGCTACTTGATGTAGGCAACATTCCGAGATCCGTTCCAAACGCACTGTCCTTTGTGATCACAGGTTTGTCCTTTCCCGTCCTTGCAGGATAGTTAGAATTGTTTGCATTGATATGAACAATCTGATCCACATTTTCACTAACAATGCCACCTTACTCCAAATTCTTCCCTTGTTTTCCTCCTCTAATTGCTCCTGAAAATACAACCTTTGGCACTGTTAAATCTTTGACCTTTTCACATAGGACCCAGTGTCCACGTTATTCCATGCTTACAGTACCACCCATTCCTATTTTAAAGGCTTTAGGCATTCGCAATCCCGATGAGCTCATTTGAGATGTTGACCTTTACGTTGTGCCTTCCCCCATTGGTGATGTGCCAGAGACCATTCTCTCGCTAAGACTGCTTTCCCTCTTTACTCTGATAACGTTTTCCAATAATTTCAGTCCTAATGCAGTTCCGTTCCATCACTTTTACTAATTACCCATCTTGACCACATTGGGCAGACTTACTCTGAGCATGATTAACGGTCTTTCCATTTACCCTTCCCATCAAGAGCTTGTGCCAGCGCCCAACAAAATGAGTCCCTCTTGTGTTTGTGCATTGATCACCTTAACCCCCTCTTCAGCTGTCCTGGTCTTTGCACAGGAAGCATTCTAAAATCACCCTGGTTCTCAGAACGTTCAAAGGTCTTCAGCTGCTTTTGCAAAACCGTCTGCAGGAGTTGAATACGTAGTCTATTGTACACCATGATGACATGGATTTGGAATCTGTGGGGTCCCTGAGGTTTTTTATTGCTTTTACTTTGTAGAGTTTTGTGTCACATTCTACCAGCCACTGACCACGCTGCTTGCAGGTCTTACCCAAGGCATTGACTGTTTAAAGAATGTGCGGCACATTTGGTAGAGTTGCTGCCTTACAGCGCCAGAGACTCGGGTTCGTTCCAGACCTCAGGTGCTGTCTGTACAGAGTTTGTATGTTCTCCCTGTGACCTCGTGGGTTACCTCCGGGTGCTTCGGCTTCCTCCCACATACCGAAGACGTACAGCTTTGTAGGTTCATTGGCTTTGGTTAAAAAAAAAAAAGTAAATTGTCCCTACTGTGTAGGATAGTGCGAGTATAGAGGTGATCACTGAACAGCGTGGACTCAGTGGGCCAAATGGTCCGTTTCCATGCTGCATCTCTAAAGCCTAAAAGTCTAAAGTCTAATACATGTTGAGTGTGAGAGATTCTGGCAGCAACAACTTCCTCACCTATGGTTGCCCTGACAAAGTTGATGATATGTGCAATGCAAGTTCAGTAAAAGCTGGGCTTTGTGTGCACATCTTTGAAAGGAGCGCGGCAAGGTAACAACGCTGCAGATGCTGGACTATTGAGTGATAAACAAAGTGCAGGCAGAACACTGCAGGTCAGGCAGCATGTGTGGAGGGAATTCATAAATTATGTTTTGGGTTGGGAGCCTTCTTCACACTTCTGAGGGAGATATCTCTTCAGATGTCTGAAGAATAGTTACCTAAGCCAAAATATTGTTTGTCCACTCCTCACAGAGATGCTACCTGACCCACAGAGTTCCTCTAGCACTATGCTTTTTTCTTACAGTAATATTGCTATTTTTTAAATTGATAACTTGTCACTTGACCGCATGCAGCTCAGAGTAAATGGTATATGTATAGTAATGGTAAATACAACAATAAATACAATGATGAATGCAGAACAACAGAATGGTGCAAGATTGTAGGGCAATCTGAAGTGGTGGAATAAATATATTAATGTATAGTAACGGGATAAGTGAATGAGGTGGAGTTAAGAGTAAGAGCACACGGCAGCATCTTGGGGTAGGAGGTGTGAAAGAGCTGGTTGTTTCAGGAGTCAGATAGTGGTGGGGAAGAAGCTGTTCTTAAGTCTGGACGTTTGGGCTTTCAAGCTCCTGTATCTTCTCCCAGACGGTAGAAGAGGGAAAAGGGAATGGCCAGGGAGCCTGGCGTCCTTGACGGAACTTCCAGCCTTCCTGATTCCACGCACCGTGAAGATGGACTGGATGGAAGGAAGTGCCAAGCCTGTGATGGATTGGGCTGTGTCTACCACTCTCTGCAGGTTCAGGTGGACAAGAACAGAGCAGTGACCACACCGGCCTGAGATACATCCCGTCAGAATACTTCCTGTAGCAAGTGCAAGAGTCCTCATTAACATGATGAGTCTTCTCATGCTTAAGAAAGTAGATCCTCTGAGACATTGTCGTCAGTGTGAGGGAAGCCGGTGATGTGGAAGCCTTCAATCAATGCTGGAAATCTAAAATAAACACAATGCTGGAAATACTCCACATGTCAGTCAGGGTCTCCCCACAGACGCTGCCTGGCAGGCTGAATATTTCCAGCCTTTTCTATTTCATAGAATTTTACACTGGCCTCGATTTGCTGCTACATTTAATGCACCACATTCGTACTGATGGCATCATGGCAATCCTGCCAGGCCTGGGTTAAAGTACACAAGCTAAGGACAGATTGTCTGTCGTCACTGCCCACTCCTGTCCCACGGTCCCCTCATTGGCCATGGCCTGGTCCCTCTGGGGACCTTTCTCCAGCTTTGTCTCAGCAGAGCTGCAAAGTGTTCTCCAGGGGCCTGTCCAATTCCCTTCTGAAAACCTGCTTAATTGTATCCACATACCACAGTTCCAGATCAGAACCTGCTAATCATGCCACCAACATTCTCACCCCCATCAGACTTCTTGTTCAACAGGTTTTTGGACTGAGTGCAGTTGTGTGCCACTTCCAGGCAGAGCACGGGAAGTGGCTGCTGTTTCTTGTGTTGATGATGGAGCTTTTATTGACTCTGTCATGGTTTTTCACCAGACTGAGATTGTTTTGAGAGCTGTGTTTACTTTTGCCAATTTGAGTATGCGTTTAGTTTGAGGGAACGTTGCTATACTTTAACAGTTTAGTCATCAACCATTAAACAAACATTTCAAAGAAATGTTCAAATTTTCAAATTTTGTCTATCGGTTTGATTTTCTGTCTGAAGGGTCTCGACCCGAAATGTCACACATTCCTTCTCTCCAGAGATGCCGCCTGTCCCGCTGAGTTACTCCAGCATTTTGTGTCTTATCTTCGGTGTAAACCAGCATCTGCAGTTCTTTCCTACACATAAATAATTTGATGACTTGGCCTGTTGGTCTGAAGTAGACAGGTTGAGGGCAGATTAGCTGTCAGTCACTGGCCGTCTGCAGGTGGTCTGGAAGCAACACGTATCTATGTCCCATTGACGTTAGCTACATGCAATAGGAGGTTGAAGGGGAGATATTTAGTGACAGTTTGGAAGGAGAAATAAGCAAATGTTGGAGGAGCCGCAGATGAAGAGTTTCGCTTGTGCTTCTGAACCAACGGCTGTGTTTTCTTTCGAGTGTGGCACTGTTTTCAGGAAGACCTTGTTGGAAGTTAACTCCAGACCATCCCCATTGAAGCAGTTCTGGTCGTTTGTTGGAGTCTCTTCACAGGGTGCAGATATTGTGGGACCAGGATCTTTCTTTAATCATTCATGGGATGTGGACCTCTGAGCTGGCATATTTTGTACTCTTCTCCAGCTGTGGTCTCACTAAAGCCCTGTACCATTACAGTAAAGCATCATGGCCTCAAACCTTTTGCAAAGAAGATCAACAAGGAATTGGCCACAGTAGACTGGACCCAACATGTTCCATTAGTGGTAACATTGGGATGGGGTTGAGCAAAATGAAGGGAGCATGAGATGTGATTAGTGCAGGTTTAGTGTAAAGGGTGCTTGTGGGCTAGCACAGAGTGTGGGCTGAAGGGCCTGTTTCCATGCTGAGTGATTAACATTATGATGTTTCATTTGCTGCCTTGACTTCTTGCCGTTTGCGCACCAGTGTCTACCAAATGATCAGCGTTTACTCCTAATCTGCCTTTGCGATTCCTACCCAAGTGGTTATCTTCACGTTTATCCACCCACTCACGCACCCTGCTGGTCTAATCACCTGGGAGCATCTGTGTTCTCCTCACTTCCACCCAGTTCTGTGCCATCGACAATCATAGAATCATGGAGAGCTGCGGCACTTTGACCTCCCTTTGGCCTTTGGCGCATGAAGCGGTGTAACCCGGGGGACAGCACCTCTGTCGAGGTTCCCGCGTGACTCGAGATTGAATCCAACAGATTTGTGACTGACCCTTGTGTGTGAGAAACGGCAAGCAATACTCTGAGTACCAGCAGCCTGACAATACTTACCTGGCACACACCACTCTCTGTCCCACACATCTCCTTTAGACTTTCCCCTGCAGACATTAAAGATATTCTAGTATTTGACAGTTCTGACTGTCTACCCTACCCTAATTACCTTCGAAATGATATCTACTTCTATGAGGTCACCACCCCTTGACCTCTGTCGCTCCAGATTAAGAGGTAAAGTATATACAATTATGAGGGATTTAGATAAGGCAGAGCTCCAGAAACTTGTCCCATATCAGAATGAGATCAATCTAGAGGATATGGATGCAGGGTGAGGGCAATGACATTTAGAAGGATCAGAGCGGACCCAGGCCCAGACCGTGGGTGGACTGGGAAACCTCGGCCTGAGACAGTGGTAGAGGAGTTGTGATAGTGTTGTTATCCAGGTGACCACTTCAGTCACCCAGGCATAGATGGCCAAGGACTAAGTGCTGGGAGATGGTGTTAATGTGGAAGGGTTGGCATGGATGCGATGGGCTGAATGGCTGTCTGGCTATAAGGGCTGGGTGTGTAATGATTCAGTGCTGGTGGGGGAGGGGCAATGGGGTCTCCTGGCCCCTCACACACAGACAGGGATGCACACACGTGGAAGGACACACGGATGCGCGCGCAAGGGCGGACACAGTCATGGACACGCATGCACACACACGCATGTAGGCGCACACATAGTGACAGATGGCACACACATGTGGTGCATACACATACTGACAGACAGGCACACACACATACACAGACTGACAGGTGTACACACACAGGCAGGCGTATACACCGACATACACACACACATACACACACTGACAGACAGTCGAACACACACATACACACACAGGCAGGCGTACACGCACACACACACACACACACACACTGACATACACAAACAGACAGGCATACATAAACACACACACACACACACACACCTGCTGCTGCTGCTGTCTGACTGCTGCTGCTGTGGGGAGGAGTTGGTGTTGGTTCTGGCACCGGTGTCTGCAAGAGGGTGAGATGTAGGAAGCGGCACCTCCCCAGGGCAGAGCTTCTCCAGTCTGTTACACCCCCCGTCGCAGAGACTGCCCCTGCCTCACCCCCAGTGGGTGCTCTGAGAGGGAGGAGGGTGCGAGTGCAGTCTGCAGTGGGGTAGGGATGATGGGGGGGGGGGGTGAGGGTGGTGTTGACAGGGGGTGGGATGATGGGGGGGTGGGTTGACGTGGTGGGGGAGAGGGGTGGTGGTGTGGCTGGTGCTGACTGAGCTCGCTGGGGGGTGGGGGGGATGTGCTGGGAGAGGATGGGGTGGGGGGGGGGGGGAATGAAGAGTGCGGGGCGGGGGAGTGACCCGAATCTGGTCTTCTCGATACTTTCAGACTTGCCGGTTTTTCTCGGTCTGTCGTTGTTTGTCCACTGGAACGTTTATTTAAAAGATCTAAGAACGGCTGCATTTGTGCATTGAGTGTTTGCAGAGTTTGAGGATTACTGCCACTGGCCGGTGGGGGGGGGGGGGGTGAGGTACAGTGGGCTTGGACAGCAAGTCTGCACAACGTATTTGATCAACAGAGTTGATTTCTGCTTTTAATAAACGGTGTTGGTTCAGGTCGAGGCCAAGGGCTGAAGTGTGGGTGTCAGTGTGTGGGTAGTGCCCACTCTGGGTGTGTACACACTGGGGTGAGGCTGTGTGAGATGGGGCATCCAGCCAGTCTTGTGTGGCCGGTTGCACTGAGGATCGTGGGGCAAGGTGGGGATTACATCTGTGGACGGTGTAACAGGGACTTGCGGAGCTGGGTTTCGAAGTCCGGCGTCTGGTGCTCGAGCAGACATGATGTGTGTCCTAAGACGGGTCCCAATCTAAAACGGCCATGTGCTCCACTGATGCTGCCTGACCTGCTGAGTTACTCCATCAATTTTGTTGTACTTTGTTTGTTCCTTGTGTCTCCATGTTTCTTTTACATAAAAGGCAGACTTGCAGGAATTAAAAAGAAATCTAAATGGTGCAAGACTACAGAGCTGACATGCAGAGGGATCTGTGGCCGAGACTGTGTTAA
>CM075980.1:61513662-61542538 GCA_038087875.1 Malacoraja senta | reverse complement strand
AACGCTGGGAACTCCCTGAAAGCGTGACAGATATTTAAAAACTCTCAACATCGTCTTTGTACCAATGTCTTCAATTAAAATGTACATTATTTAAATTTGCTGATTAAAGACTAGTTTCCTTTCATTAAGTGAGTGTAGATGTTTTGATCGTTTAGTGGTCTGCAATCTTTACATTTATGAGGCGTATTTAGATTTTCGGAAATGTCGATATGGTCTCACACGGGAGGTTGGTCAACGATGAATTGCTGGAGCACATGGAATTGAGGGCAGTGGGACGCGTATGGTCTCAGTCCCCTAGTTCTGTGTCACTTCATTCAACGTCAGGAATGCTGCATTTACAATTCATTTATTGAATCAAAGATTAACTTTGTGACTTGTTTCCATAAAGGAATCCATTAATCAAGATACAATGGCAAACATTTGAGAGATTTGTTAGAATCCACGGGTAAGTCATAGTCCAGTACGAATAGAACATTTCAAGGGAGCTATAGAGAAACACCAGATGGAAACAGGCCCTTCAGCCCACCAGGTCCATGCCAACATCAGGCACCCAAAACCCCCGGACAGATCCAGCCTTGTTCTCCCCACATTCCCATCGACTCTGTACATATTCGACCACCCACCTGCACACGAGGGGCATTTTATATCCTACTAGACCAAGTGGGACCCGTTGGGTCACTTTCCCAACGCAATATTCCACCACACACTCTTCCCGTTGTGACGCCAGAGATCCCCGTTGTGACGCGAGTCACGGCAACCTTCCCCAACTGCGCCTCGCCATCCCTTTTCATACCGCCATCCTCCTCCATTCCCCCTCATCGCCAGCACTTCCTCCCCCTCCTCCTCACCTCCCTCTTCTTATCCCTCTCCTCCTCCCCTCCCCCACTCCTCCCTCACCTCTCCTTTCCCTCCCTCTCCTTTCACCGACCCTCAGGTCCCTCCCTCCATAACCCCTCTCCCCTCCCTACCCCCCTTGACGTCATTGTGAGGTGGAAGCTGCTGTTTTTTAATGTAAATGAGATCCCATTGTGATGTCATTGTGGGGTGGAACACAGCTAATGGGCAGTTTATGTAAATGAGATCCCATTGTGATGTCATAGCTGCTATCTGCCAGTGCAAGTTCAAGTGATTTTTGTCAAACTGGATTTTGTATAGTTTAAAATGTGAAGTAAAATATGCATCAATCTGAACGAAACTTGATACACCACACACCAAGGACAATGGTGAGTACCGTTTTGCTGTGATTTCAGGATCAGATGGACAGTCAGGTAGAATCACAGATATAATAACAACCAAGATGAGAGTTTTAGTAATATACTAGACCAAGTGGGACCTGTTGTTCTCATCCCCTCAACGCGTGGTTTTGGGGGGCAGCCTGTGGCGTCACACACACACTAACCACACCACCCACACACAGGGGGGATGAGAGGGGGAGGGGGGGCATTGGGGGAGGGGGGTAAAGGGTGGGGAGTGGGCGAGGGGGGGAGAGAGTGGGGAGGGGGGAGGTGGAGTAGGGGGGAGAGGAGGGGCGTGGGGGGAGAGGTGGAGGAGGGGGGGAAGAGGTGGAGGAGGGGGGGAGAGGTGAGAGGGGGGGAGGTGAAGGGGGTGAGAGGTGGAGGAGGGGGGAGGAGAGGTGGAGGAGGGGGATGAGAGGAGGGGGGAGAGAGGAGGGGTGGGATGAGGGGGGTAGTAGAGAGGAGAGGAGGGAGGGGAGAGGAGGGGGAGGAGGGAGAACAAACAACTTCACACCAACAGCACACGCTGAGCTAAAAAATATTTACACTAACAAATCCAAAGGATCTAATAAAGAATTTGATAAAGTTACACATAGGTTATTGTGCAAATAAAGTTCATCATGTAGGACATTTAGTGTGGCTAGAAATTGGCCGCTGAACTTGACCAGAGAGCAGCAGAAATGGGTCTTCTCTCTGGGTGACAAGATGTAACATAACGCCACAAATTGTCTGCTGCACGAAGCTCAGAGTTTGACGCTGGGCCCAACTTCCTACGGTTTATATAAATGACTTAGATGAAGATGTGAAAGAATGGTTGGTAAATTAGACAAATCTTGTGGATTCTTTAAAACCACCCATAGAATAGATAAGATGAGAGCAGTAAATGTGATGAATAGATTTTCATTAGTCAATACATTTTCACACAGGGAGTTGGTTCAAGGGTTAGAGTACAGAACTGCTGCTGACATTGACTGAGAACTGGTGTTTGGACAAAAAGAGTCTGAATAAACTATAAACTAAAGAGGAGACCTAATCATTTAAAACAGCAATGTAATCAAACCTGGTCAACGTGGCTTTATGAAAGACAAATCATGTTTGACAAATTTGTCACGTTCCTTGAGGATGTGTGATATCTAAGTGGCATTTAAGAGGCTTTTAGATAGACTCATGGATATGTGGGGAATGGAGGGATTTGGATCATGTGCAGGCAGATGAGATTAATTTATCTTGGCATCATGTTCAGCATGGACCTTGCGGTCTGAAGGGCCTGTTCCTGTGCTGTACTGTTCTACGATAGAGGGGACAAATGGCAAATGCAATGTTAGCATTTATTTCAAGAGGACTAAAATATAAAAACAGGGATGTAATGCTGAGGCTTTATAAGGCACTTGTCCGACCGCATTTGGAGAATTGTGAGCAATCTTGGGCTCCACAAATGAGGAAGGATGTGCTCATGTTGGAGAGGGTCCGGAGGAGTTTTATAAGAATGATCCAGGGAATGATTGGGCTGACATATGATGAGCCTTTGACGGCTCTGGGCCTGGACTCGCTGGAGTTTAGAAGGATGATGGGGAAATCTCATTGAAACCTACTAAATAGTGAAAGGCCTGGATAGAGTGGATGTGGGGAGGATGTTTCCACTAGTGGGAGAGTCTGGACCAGAGGACACAGCCTCAGAATAAAAGGATGTACTGTACCTTTAGAAAGGAGGAATTTCATTAGCCAGACGATTGACGGATTCTTGATTAGTAAGGGTGTCAGGGGTGATGGGGCGAAGGCTGGAGAATGAGGTTGAGAGTGAAAGATAGATCAGCCATAATTGATGGGCCAAATGGCCTAATTTTGCTCCGAGAACCTATGAACAAGATGTCAAGTTTCAAGTTTGTCGATGATGCAGAAAGAAGTGGAAGGGCATGTTGTGATGATACAATGTGATGTAGACAGATTGAGAGAAAACCCAGAGTTCAATGTGGGGAAGTGCGAGGTTGTGCGCTTCAGTGAGTGGAATCAAAAGGCAAATTATTACCTGTGCGGAGAGAGACGGCAAATGAGTGAAGTTCAGATGGGATGAGGCGTTCTAGTGCCGGTGACAGAAAGTTACAGGCAAGGCTGACAGGTAGTTAAGAAGGTTGTGTAAGAAGGAACTGCAGATGCTGGTTTAAACCAAAGACAGACACAAAAAACTGGAGTAAGGCAGCATCTCTGGAGAGAAGGAATGGGTGCAGTTTCGGGTCGAGACCCTTCTTTAAACTGGTGATAGGTTATATGGTCATAAGTGATAGGAGCTGAATTATGCCATTCGGCCCATCAAGTCTACTCTGCCATTCAACCGTGGCTGATCTATCTCTCCCTCCAAACCCCATTCTCCTGCCTTCTCGCCATAACCCCTGACACCCGTATTAATCAAGAATCTATCTATCTCTGCCTTAAAAATATCCATTGACTTGGCCTCCACAGCCTTCTGTGGCAAAGAATTCCACAAATTCACCACGCTCTGACTAAAGAAATTCCTCCTCATCTCCTTCCTAAAGGAACGTCCTTTAATTCTGAGGCTATGACCTCTAGTCCTAGACACTCCTATGACCTCTAGTCCTAAACGTTGTGTTTGCCTTTCCTGAGAAAGGGTTGAAGTTTCAGAACAGGGAAGTATTGTTTCATAGCAAGAGGATTTGAATATAGGAGCAAGGTGGTCCTACTGCAGTGGTACAGGCCCCTGTTTTTACCACCAGGGGTTCCGTACGATTGGCAACAGTCTTTGTTTTTTTGTCTTTTTTTAATTTTAGTGTGTGTTAAAAGTTTGTGTAAATGTTGCCCGGTTTGTTTTATGTGGGGGGAGGGGGACGACGTTTTTTTCAGTTTCTTACCTTGCCGGAGATGCGATTAATTTTCGGATCGCATTCTCCGGTCGCTCTGCGGCCTACCATCGATGGGGCTGGAGGCCTCCTCGGACTGACCTTGGGCCCCACCTCGGGTCGTGGACTTACATCGGAGTCGATCCCTTGCCTGCAGTCTTTACATCGGGAGCTCGCAGTCTCTGGAGAGGCCGTGGATGTCGGGAGCTCCAACGCCGCGGAAGGTTCGACCAGCCCCGACATGAGGTTCGATCGTCCGGCGCGGGGGAGCTGACTTTCCCCCAATGCAGGAGCAGATCGCCTCGACGCAGAGGTCCAGCCGCCGGCGATGGGAGTCATGATCATCCCGTGAACGGAGGGCTTGAGGCCCCCGACCGCGGGAGAGCAAAGGGGAGATTGAACTTTTTTTCGCCTTCCATCACAGTGAGGAATGTGGAGGAGTCACTGTGGTGGATGTTTATGTTAAAATGTGTTTTGTGTGTTCCGTTGCTTTTTATTTGTATGACTGACTTGGCAAATGAAATTCCTTGTATGTTGCAAAACATGCTTGGCTAATAAAGTATTATTGTGATTGTGAGATCACACCTGCAGTTTTGTGTGCCAATTTGGTCTCCTAATTTGAGGAAGGACATTCTTGCTATTGAGGGAGTGCATGTAAATTCCCGCGATGGCAGGACTGACGTATGATGAAAGAATGGATCAATTGGGCTTATATTGACTGGAATTTAGGATGAGAGGGGATCTTATGGAAACATATAAAATTCTTAAGGGATTGGACAAGCTAGATGCAAGAAAAATGTTCCCGATGTTGGGGGAGTCCAGAAACAGGGGAAGAATAAGGGGTAGGCTATTTTGGACTGAGATGAGAAAAACTTTTCCACCCGGAGAGTTGTGAATCTGTGGAATTCTCTGCCACAGAAGGCAGTGGAGGCCAATTCATTGCATGTTTTCAAGAGAGAGATATAGCTCTTCGGGCTAACGGAATCAAGGGATATGGGGAGAAAGCAGGAAGGGGGTACTGATTTTGGATGATCAGCCATGATCATATTGAATGGTCGTGTTGGCTCGAAGGGACTGCTGCACCTATTTTCTATGTTTCTATGATCCAGTTTTACAGGGTGTTGGTGAGGCCACAGCTGAAACTCTGCAGTTCTGGTCCCCTTGCCTAAAAAGGCATATACTGTTGTTACGTTGGAGGCTGTCCGCAAGGGATTCCGCAGGCTAATTCGTGAGATGTCCCATCGGGAGAGGCGAGACAGTCTGGGTCAGAGCGCTTCTTGTGTTCTGGGAATCACCAATAAACCACCCGGTAAAAAGCATTGAATGTCCAAATACTGGTCCTCCGTCATCGCAAAGCTGCTTCCCTCAGTACTGCCCCTCCCACAGTACCGCTCATCTGCACCTAACATTGCCATCTTTGTGAGTTAGTTTCTAGGATGCGTTTTGTCCTATGGGGGGGGGGGGGGGGGAGTTGGGAACCTGGGATAAGATTCAGTGAGGAAGGACGAGATGAATGCAGTGGGACATGGATCGCAGTCGGGACTGGGTGCAGTCAGTAAACAGATGGAAGTGCCAACACGTTGTTCTGCAGTGAGGCACCGAGTCTGAGGTATCACAGTTGAAGCGTGGGAGCGAGCAGAACAGTTACAAGCCACCCACTGGATGTCTCTGTCCTTTCTGGCCGACAGCCTCCCTCAGCTCGACGATGAGGCGGGTCGAGTCTCCGGGCGGTGGGCTTCAGGCGGTATGGGAGAGGCAGGGTCCGCAGGGCCTCTTCCCTGGATCGATTCACACTCACATTCTGAATCAGATAGAAGAACAAGATCAGGTCACCGCGGCTGTGGGAGAAATGTGCGGATCATTGTCACCCATCGGAGAACAAAGATCCTATAGGGGGGTTGCATGTAAGGTCACCGGGTCATGGGGCTTGACGCATGGAGTCGCTCGATCCATCTGGAGGACATCACAGCAACCGCCCAAATGGTGAATTTTTGCAGTGTAAAAAATTGTGGAAGTCGGGGTAAGCGTGAGAGACATGTACCTAACTTCAGAATTCCAAAAGTGAAGCGAAATTAAGGTAAAGAGAAGCGAGAGCTGAAGGGACAACAACAGCTAAAGTGCTTGGCGAACATTGGCCGTGCAGATATCAAATTGGAAAATATTGGGAATTATCGCGTTTGCTCACTGCATTTCATCAACTAAGGCATTATTTGTGTTTTTTCTTGATTCCTTTGGTATCTAAAAAGTCGCAGAAGTGATAAATCTGGCTGTAAAATTTTAAAATCGCTCATGGTTCTGAAGTGAGTTTTTACATGCAAAAGGAAAACGCTTCTGAAGCTAAATTTATCATTAAAACAATCTCCAGACTTACGAGTGGTGTGTGGAAAATTAAGTCTTCTATCATTATGTTATTGAGATGTATATTTTGGCAAATAATAAAATGTCCTGACAGCTTAAACACCCACTCCCTTTCAATAGGATATTGTCAATTTGCTGAGGTTGATTATGTCCAATTAACAGCTAACAATTATGCCATTCCTTGGCTTGCATCTGAGTAAAATGTAATTCGAAACCCACGTATGGTTTGCGTTTTTTTAATGATATATTTTGCTTCAGAGGCGTTTTCTTTTTGTATGTAAAAACCCACTTGAGAACCATGGGCGATTTTAAAATGTTACAGCCAGATTTATCACTTCTGAAACTTTTTAGATGCCAAAGGAATCAAGAAAAAACACAAATAATGCCTTACTGTTGATGAAATGCAGTGAGCAAACGGCCAATGTTCGCCAAGCACTTTGGCTGTTGTTGTCCCTTCAGCTCTCGCTTCTATCTACCGTTATTTCTCCTCACTTTTGGAATTCTGAAGTAGGATAAATGTCTCTCACGCTTATCCCGATTTCCATAATTATTTACAGCGCAAAAATTGACCATTTCGGCGGGTTTTAACGGGCCCGCTACGCTGGAAACAATGGTCAGTGCTTACCTGCAGTTCATCGCGTGTACTCCAGTTGGCGTAGCGTAGCAACAGCACGGGTCATGGGTCATGGGAGGGGCGGCACTGAGGGAGCGCTGTGCTGTGGGAGGGGCAGTGGTGAAGGAGCGTCGCACGGTGCCAAATATCCATGCTCCAATCTATACCAACACACCTTGGATCTCATGCACCCTAACCCGCTGGCCCGGCTCACTGCATGGGGTTTTGTCAAAAGGCTCGCTTGGGATGCCCCATAAAAGGGAGAAAAATAAAATATTGAAACAAACTGGACACATTAGCTGACTGAGGTTTCAAACAAAGATTTAATCGTGTAGCAAGTTTACAAACTCATGTCAGGAGCAGTGCCAGCAGGTGAGTTTGCAGCCCAGCTCGGAGCAGGTGAACCAGCATCGGTCCAGAACAAACCTGAACCTATCGGAGAAAGGAGGTCCCGCAGTCAGGCGGCGAATACCGCAGTGAGCCAGACCAGCCTGAAGCTCCAAACATGAGCCACCGTCGGGAAGGACATTGGTCGGCGCGGGTAAGTCGGGCCGAAGAGCCTGCACACTCTTTTTCACTTCCAAGGACTTTATTCAATAATTGCATATTACAGTGTACCAGAAGGTACAAAAACATTCTATAGTCACATTGTATCAGGCAATGATTATAACACAATAACAGCATCTTTATCTGCAAAGCTCTCGACCCCCCGCGGCGACCAGCGTTCACGGAAGGCCTCTAGAGTCCACGTGGACACCACGTGTTCCTTTTCCAGGGACACGCGAGCACGGACATAGGGGCAGGCAGCCCACTCTGGTGTGACCATGACCGCCCGCTGCCTGGACCCGTGAATGGCCATCTTGGCCAGGCCCAGGAGCAAACCGGCAGGGAGATCCCACCTTCCTGATTGACCCTCCCCACTCCCTGCCTTGTGCCCAAATACCAAAATCGTGCAACTAAAATGCAAGCAAAACTTGAGGAACAGCCCATTCAGATACTCGTACAGGGGCTGCAACCTCTCGCACTCCATATACACGTGGAACACGGTCTCTTCCTCGCTGCAGAAGGTAAGGGCAGCTGGTGAGTCCGTGAACCGACTTAAATATGTTACACACCACGGCTCTGTGCAACACTCTCCACCCCAGGGGGAGACTTGTTTGGACACTGTGTGACTCTATGTTTGCGGGTGCGGTAGCCCGCTCCCTGCTGCCCTGTCAATGCCGCCCAATAACTCTCCAGTTAAGGACAGCGCTCTGGGTAACTGTATCCCTCCCACTCCTGCAACGCGAGTACGGATATACGCAATATACACCGCAGTTAATCAACAAACCATTCCGACAGCCTCCCTCGGTCACAATGTGTCACTGGGCTGGGGGAGGAAAACACCACCACCCACAGGTTCCCCCGCAACTCACACTCACCGGCCGTTTCATTGTCACCATGTTTGATGTTCATAAATCTCCAAGCAACAACTGTGAAGCAAGTTCCACAATTGAGCAGCAAGACAGCAGTGAGTGGCTCAGCTCGAACAGTCTCCAGCCAGTGGATCAGCTGGGTGGCAAGGAGCACGGAGTGTACAACAGCGGCCACAGGGTTAAGGTGAGGGGGGGGGGGGGAGATTAAATATGAACCTGATGGCGGTGGGTGCAAGGAACGAGCTGCCCGGAGGAGGTAGTTGCGGCTGGTACTCTCACACCATTTGAAAGACATTTGAACAGGTACCTTGGAGAGAACATGTACCTGTCACAATTCTCTTACTAGAGCCTATAAACCGGCACGTCATTGAGCTGTGGGAGGGGGCTGGGGAGCCCAGAGAAAACCTGCACGGTCACAGGGAGAACGTACAAACGCCTGGGGCTAAAGTGGACCGGGCGCACAGACGAATGAATTCGATGCAGTCTGTGGTCACTGTTCAGTTAGAGCATAGTGCAACCACTTCCTGCAGTATACTCAGAATATCACATATGTATGACGCGAGAGGCCATTCTGCCCATTAATTCTGTGTCATTTCCAAACAGCCAATTCCACCTTGTGTTGTTCCTAGCCACCTCTACAGCCACCACCCGCCTTTCTCCTGCAGGAAGGGGCAATTTACAGGTACCCATATCTCAGTGTGAATGCAGCTGAAGGGTCATCATTGTGATGAGGATGACGGTTATAAAAAATGCACATTTAAATATTACAAATTTTAATTAAAATTACACTTGAGGCCAGAGAAACAAACTGAGCTGATTGCTTCCGATGAAACATTTTTCAACCAAAGCATGACTTTAAAAGGCATTTAAACAGCCACAAGTCTTAACAATGAAAATAACATCACAGTGTGACAATAATACTGTTGGTTGAAACACAGTAAGATCAATTTTACAAGTTAATCGTTGTATTTGGAAGAAAAACATTCCTACTGCCATTTAATGCTGAGCAGCCCTTTACAACGGGCCGGGGATTCTGAAGGCCCTGGCCAATTAAGACTGTATTTTACCAGAATTAAGGGCAGACCTGCCCTGGTTACATTCGCTCCGTGAGAACCATGTACCGTTACTACTCCCAGAGTAAGACTCCTGTTAGTTCACATAAATTACTTTACATCAAAACATTACATTTCCCAAGATTGAGTTATGCAGATCCCTACCAAGAAAGTAGTTTAGCTACATCAGGTATAATTAATCCTGACATCTTAAACTCCCAAACAAAATAGATTGATAAATGTAAACAGTTGTATTATTTCCATGATTGCTGGCTCACTTTCACCCGATGAGCTGCTCTCACCATGACTGCTTTAAAGGCAGTGCGAGAAAGCACAAGTCTGATAGCGAGGCCCAGGTGTGTCGTAAATCTCAGTTAGTGAGGCTGCAACGTTTCGGACAGAGTTCTTCAGTTAGTTTTGTTGCATGATCTGAAGACTCCTATGCACCACAGCCTCTAATTTATAAACGGTTCGTAAAACAGCCAGAAGTAGATTTTGGATTTGAAATAAGAGCAGGTTGAGTAGTGAGGTTCGCCGGCGTGGGAGCTGCTGGTTAGGATGCAGTGGCCACAGGAGGTGTAGCAAGTGTCACTGGTGCGCTGGGACAGTTACAAGGGCTTCCTCAGGAGGTCTTGAAACGTCCACATTCTGCACAACACCAAAACAGAAACCATGAAGAATAACACAAACACTGGGAATTCAAGCACGACAGAGGGATGCCGACTCCGGAGTTGTAACGAAAGCTCGCTGCCTTTTGAGTGAAACCATATTACAGAATAACAGCCCAAAGAGAAGGCAGGGGAGATGATGTGAGGGAGGGATTGGAGGGGGCGAGGGAGATTACTTACCATCCGGAACAGGATCCCTCACTGGGGATCCCTGGAGAAGAGCTCCGACCGCCGGCCTACGTCATCTTGAAGCCGCGGTCTCCGGTAGGGAAGCACCGATTCGGGACTTACCTTTCAGACGGGAGGGCCTGTACATCTGGCCGCCCGCAGCGGCGACTGCGGAGGTTTATGGCCCCGACCACGGGGGAACAATGGAGGACTGACTTACTTTGTACCTTCCATCACAGTGAAGAATGCTGTGGTGGATGTTTGTGTTACATTTTTACTGTGTATTGTGTGTTCTTTCTGATTGTACCGCTGCTGGCAAGTTCATTTCACTGCACTTTATTGTGTATGTGATGAATAAATCTGATTGATTGATTGATTGAGATGAATGCGAGGACGGGAAGCGGTTTACTGGAGGATGGGGATGAGAATAAGGGGACAGGAGAGAAGAGAGAGGGTGCAATGGGGAATGGGATGGGGAGTGAAGTGGTTGGTAGTGAGCACTGAGAGACGGCCAGAGATGGGGCTAGAAGTTGGAGTCATGATACACAACATGGAGATCAGACACAGGCAGCATGGTGAGAGAGAGCACATCAAAGACACAAGAGCTTTGATGCAGTAACGTGGAACTGATAGATCCAGTCACAGTGAGCCATAGAGGCACAGAGCACGGACACAGGCCCTTCGGCCCAACTCATCCAAGCTGATCAAGATGCCACATCAAAGCTAGTCCCATTTGCCCGCATTTGGTCCGTATCCCTCCACACCTCTCCTATCCATCTATTTGTCCAAATGTCTTTTAAATATTATCATACCTGTGTGAATTTATGATTAAATTCTTTATTCAAAGAATGGAGGGAGGATTTGGGGAATGTGGAGTCTATTCCAGAATAAGTAAATGAGGTGGACAGTACCGATGCACTGGAGGGGAAGGTGGAGTTGCCTTGGGATGGAGACATCCTTGCTGAGGAGGAACATTTTTTACAGCCTACTAATCCAGGCCTGGCGTAGCATTGTACACATCAACCTCCTCCTCTTCATGTCGATATAATTTGACAGGAGAGCACGCAAACTAAGTTTTTCACTGTACCTCGTACACGGGAGAATAAACCAACGCTTGTCCCGACCTCTCCGATCCACTCAGGCACTCAAACAGCCCTTCCACAAGAGGTGGTGGTTCGCGGGCACCTTCTCCAACCTCGTACTTTGCTCACATCGTGGCCTCCTTTACATCGGGGTAAGACCAAGCGTAGACGAGGCAACCGTTTCACTGAACATGTGTTCAGTCAGCCAAGGCCTGCTGGATCTTCTGGTTGCCAAATCTTTTAACTCCCCTCACCACTGCCATACCGACTTGTCTTTCCCCCCATTGCCAGGGTGAGGCCACACACAAACTAGAGGGGCAGCGACTCGTATTCCACCTCCGTCATCTACATCCCAATGGCATCAGCGCCGAATTCTCCAATTTCAGGCAAACTGCTCCCACCTCTGACCACCCCCCTCGTCCCTCTTTCCCCCAGATGTCAACACATGCGCTTTTTCCACACCACATCCCATCTCCCCTCCTCTCTCTTAGTCTAAAACGCCGTCTGTCCATTCCCTCCACAGATCTATCTGCCTGACCTACTGAGCTCCACCAGCACTTGTCATCTGCATTCTCTTGTGTCTCCAGCATAACCTATGTCTCTCAATCTCTTTCCTCCATCCAATCGTAAGGCCATGATCATCCCACACCACCCTTGAGTCATTCTTTACTCTCAGGACTCTCCCTCCCCCCACACCACTGTTTCCTTGAGTCTTTAATAAACTTCAGGAATCTGAAATATCTAATCCCAACCATGGTCACCAAGCAACGATATCTCAGCAATAGGTCAGATGTATCATTGTTACTTTGTCTGTTTCGAATGCTTCAGGCATTAAAATAAAATCCCTTTAACTTTAGCTTATTGTCACTTTGCTCAGTGCTTACCGTACTTCCCACAGTATTACAGTCATACAGCACACAGCAAGTTAACTTGTCTATTATTGCAATTTCCTTTTACTCTGCAAAAAAACTCTGAAAGAAATGGGCACTAATTTGCGAGTGCGAGAGAGTATTTCAGAAGTTCCTGGCAGAGGTTTGAAGGGACCATACATTTGGGGTACCAAGCACGGTGTGTTGCTCTTTGCACTGAGTCCCTAAGCAATGAGCTGCATTCTGCTCATTCTGAAGCCTCGCCACAGGAAAGCAGCTTCAGCTAAGCTTTGTTCAATAGTGGAGCAGAGTTAAGGGACTTCAAGGCCACAGGAGTAATCCTGCTAATGTAACCTGCTGGTGGTTTATGCCTCAATAATTCTCAGTTCTCACACAAGCCTTGATGCTGTCGTGAGCATGCATCAGTGACCTTGATTGGAGGGGAGTTGCTTTATTTTTAATTCAAGGCTATTTTAACTATTACGTTTTTGGCTTCTAAAATTTATTTGCAATAATAAGTATTCAAGAAGTAACAGATTCTCCGATTTAGAAGAGATTGGCCCTCCCAGAATTTTTGAACGGAGAGCAGAAGCCAAATTTCAATGCATTGTTAGAGAACAGGCCCGTGAACAGGTCCACATCCTACCCTTGTCTCCATCGGCACTGCCCCTCAATACCATCCACACACCTCCCTCGATCCACTCCACACAGATCCCCTCCCACCTCTCCTCCCTCATCTCCAACTCAGCAGCAACGAGGAAGCTCCATCCTACCCCAATGACATTAAATAACTGAGCCTGCAGACAGCTTACCTCCGGCCTCTCGCGGTGTGTGTTGACAGCCTCAATATTGAGGAAAATGGATTCGACTTTACACCCTGCAGGGGGAATAAACAGTCGTACTGTCAAACGATAATAGTCGCACAGGCACACCGGGAACACAGTCACTCTCTCCCCTCCCCTCGTTGCCCATCCCTGGCCCTCATGTTTGCCACATCTGCAGGCACTGGACTCTTGCCCCGTAACCCCATCGCAGAGTGCTCAGCAGCCGACACCAACCCTGGGACAGCAGACTTCTCCCTGCAGATACCGCGATCCTCTCCTTTCTGTCACTGCCCCTTTCACGCCATGAACTTCAACCTTGTTGAAAAGTCCAATGCGTGTCATTTTTTCGCAAAAGTTATTTTGTTTAAACGCCTGTATCATAAACGTGAACGTCATTACTCGGCAGCCACCTTTGTGTGACAATCAAAGGGCTCCAAGTTCAGTCAGAAACTACTGAGTGAACAAGTGTGTTCATGACGGCTCTGTGAGGACCCCGCGGCCCCGTTATACACTGGGTTAAACTGCCCGCGGACAGGGCCAGGCTGCTTACCATAAGCCACTGGCGTTAACTTTAAGACAGTGTGGAGGGGGCACTTCAGGTACGGGAGCTCCTCTGTAAAGGGAAGAACAGGCAGCGGTAAGTTCACACCGGTATCAACCAAAACATTCACCACATTTACATTGTTCAAGAGCTAGACCAGTTCATGACTTTACAAAACTACAGACCACCAACCCCCCCCCCCCCCCCTCCTGAAAGCCTCATTGCAGGTGGTCCCTCTGTAAACTTGTACAGTTCCAGGAGTAACCACACATACAATAGACAATAGACAATAGGTGCAGGAGTAGGCCATTCGGCCCTTCGAGCCAGCACCGCCATTCAATGTGATCATAGCTGATCATCCCCAATCAGTACCCCGTTCCTGCCTTCTCCCCATATCCCCTGATTGCGCTATCTTTAATAATCCCTATTTAGCTCTCTCTTGAAAGTATCCAGACAACCGGCCTCCACCGCCCTCTGAGGCAGAAAATTCCACATACTCACAACCATCTGTGAGAAAAAGTGTTTCCTCGTCTCCGTTCTAAATGGTTTACCACTTATTCTTAAACTCTGGCCCCTGGTTCTGGACTCCCCCAACACCGGGAACATGTTTCCTGCCTCTAGCGTGTCCAAACCCTTAATAATCTTATATGTTTCAATAAGATCCCCTCTCATCCTTCTAAACTCCAGAGTATACAAGCCCAGCCACTCCATTCTCTCAGCATATGACAGTCCCGCCATCCCAGGAATTAACCTTGTTATACATGGTACAATAATGTAATCAGTTGCAGATCTATCGGCCAGGCAAGGGTTGATGAATTTTGGTCAAAAATCAGAAGTTTCCTTATGAGGAGGTTTGCGAAATCTTAAAGCAAGGTGGAGTATCAGGCTGGTTGTTATCAAGTTATGGAGCAGGTCTGTGGCTAAACAACCTGCTTATGTTAGTGTGGGACAGTAAAGGGTGGGAGGGGCAGTAAAGGGGCAGAAGGGCAGGTGAGGGGAGGAGGGGTGGCAGTGAAGGGGTGGCAATGAAGGGGTACAGGGGCAGGTGTGGGGAAGGCAGCCTGAGGGGGGGGGGCCTGCATTTGTGGGCATGAGCACCCAGAGTGCAGGACTCATGGTCTCGGCTGCCATTCACACAGCGGCCCCATTCCGTCAGTGAGCCAGCAGATAATCGCATAACCATCTCAGCTGCCATTTACCTGCTGTTTTATCGAGGAAATAGGCCAGCAAACAACGCATGACGGCTTGGTGGCAGATGACCAAAACGTTCTCCTGCCTCTCCAGCTCCATGATCACCGGCTCCAGTCGCTGAACCAGATCTTCGTAGGACTGAAGGAGGAAACAGCTGACAATGACGCGGATAAGAGTTCACAGCCTGCTCCACTGCATGCTCATTCAGATTCCCAGCTACGCTTTTACATTCAGCCAATCGAAACCTTGCACATTTCAATCGCACAACCACATTTCTGCACCATCTGAGGCTGGCAATGATCAACAGGGACTTCACACGAGGCCTGACATTCAACCTAAACAAGTCAACTGCATCTATTTTAATGCAAGGGGTGTCACTAGTGAAGGAATGAACGCAAAGCTTCATTTGGCACGTGAGACTCGGATATTGTTGAATGAAGAGCAGGACTGGCAATCGATGACCCGGGGAATAGGATTTGCAGGCGAGGTATAAGTAGGCGTAAAATGGGAGGAGATATTGCACTATTGGTCAAAGACTGCATTGCTTTGGTATTGAGGGAGAATCCCAGAGAAGGCTCCTGAAACCAGTCCACAAGGGTAGAGATTAGAAACAAACAGGGTGTTGTCACTTCACTGGGCATCGGTGGTGGGGATGATGCTGGAGAATTATTAAAGTAATAACGGCGCATTTGGATAGCAGTAAAAGGATTGGTCCAAGTCAGCATGGATTTATGAAGGGGAAATCCTGCTTGACTAATCTTCAGGAATTTTTTGAGGATGTGACAAGTAAAATGGATGAAGCAGTGGATGTAGTGTATCTGGACTTTCAGAAAGCCTTTGAAAAGGTCCACACAGGAGATTATTGGGCAAAATTAGAGCACATGGTATTGGTGACAGGGTATTGACATGGATAGAGAATTGGTTGGCAAACGGGTCCCTGTCAAAATGGCAGGCAATGGGCCGCAACTATTTACAATATATATTAATGATTTCGATGATGGGATTAAAAGTACCACTAGCAAATTTGCAGATGACACAAAACTGGGTGGCAGTGTGAACTGCGAAGTGGATGCAGGGTGATTTGGACAGGTTGGGTAAGTGGGCAGATGCATGGCAGATGCAGTATAATGTGGATAAATGTGAGATTATTCACATTGGCAGCAAGAACAAGGAGGCAGATTATTATCTCAATGGTGTCAGATTAGGAAAAAGGGAAGTGCAACGAGACCTGGGTGTCCTTGTACACCAGTCACTGAAAGTAAACATGCAGGTAAAACAGGCAGTGAAGAAAGCTAATGGCATGTTGGCCTTCATAACGAGAGAATTTGAGTATAGGAGTAGAGGTCCTTCTGCAGTTGTACAGGGCCCTGGTGAGACCACATCAGGAGTATTGTGTGCAGTTTTGGTCTCTTAATTTGAGGAAGGATATCCTTGCTATTGAGGCAGTGCAGCATAAATTCACGAGGTTAATCCCCGGGATGACAGCACTGTCATATGAAAGATTGGAAAGAGTGGGCGTATTCACTGGAATTTAGAAGGATGAGTGGGAATCTTATAGAAATATATAAAATTATAAAAGGACTGGACAAGCTAGATGCAGGAAAAATGTTCCCAATGATGTTTCCAGAACCAGGGGCCACAGTCTAAGAATAAAGGGGAGGCCATTTAAAACTGAGATGAGAAAAAACTTTTTCACCCAGAGAGTTGTGAATTTGTGGAATTCTCTGCCACAGAAGGCAGTGGAGGCCAAATCACTGGATGGATTTAAAGTTCAAGTTCAATTTTATTTGTCACATAAGGTGCAATGAAATGTGAGTTCAAGAAATTTAATTAAAAGAGTTAGATAGAGCAGTAGGGACTAGCGGAATCAAGGGTTATAGGGAGAAGGCAGGTACGGGTTACTGATTGTGGATGATCAACCATGATCACAATGAATGGTGGTGCAGGCTCGAAGGGCCAAATGGCCTCTTCCTGCACCTATTTTCTATGTTTCTATGTATCACAGACCTCCCAACAGCCAACAGGAGAGAGAGGAGCAGATTGTGGGCAGATCTCAGAGTGAGGCAATAAACACAGCGTCACCCTACCGTAGGAATTAAACCTCCAACATTTTTACTGGGATTTAAAATCTCTGAGGGGGTGAAACGTTTGAGGTTCATCAAGGAGAACGTTTTTTCCACAGTCTGTAGGTATAGCAAGGTGGGAAGGAGCATTACTAGGGTCAGCTGGAGAGAGTGTAGTGGGGATGGACCTGGTGTAAGTTGATCATACTATCCCAACGTTTGCAGATGGGATATGGAGAGCAGTGTTATCCTGATAAGAATAATTAGATGAAGAAGGTGAAGGATTGTCGAACAGGTTGTGAGGGGTATGTGAGTCCACATCAGTGCCTGCATTTGAGCCACGCTCTCTACAAACATCGGAGGAACCTGTGCAGGAGACTGCCTCACTGTAACGAGGTGGGAGAACAGCATGCAGACCGTGAGGACAAATTGGACAGAATATCTGCTGGACGAGTGTTGGATTCTATGTATAAACTACATGATTGGCTGACAAATAAAGGCTACCCTATTCTAAGGTGGGGAAAATCAGCCAAAATGTATAAAAATGGCCTTTATTAAAATCTGACAATGTGCACTTTAACCACATGTGATTTTTTTTAAATTACAAACCTCAAATTGTGGAGCACAGAGGCAAATAAATAAATGATGGGTCTTTGTCCCAAACATTATGGAGGGCACTGTATGTGGATAGGAAATGTTTAGAAGGGTATGGCTAAATGCGGGCAGGTGGGACTAGTGTAGATGGAGCATCTTGGTCCGCGTGGGCAAGTTGGGCCGAAGGGGCTGCAGAAGTAAACCTTTAGTATCGCAAAGCTAATGGGGTATTTGACACAATATCGATGCAAACTCAGTGTGTTTAACACATTGATATACTTATCATCAAAAGTCGTCTCCTTTGTGCAATACATGCACACCTGATGATTAACACAATGATTGACTTAACCCTTTGTACATTATCAAAAGTCATCTTCTTGGTTGTGCCGACTAACGTTGGAGATGTGATCATAGCCTTTGACTGAGGCACGTCTCCCCTTGAACTAGTAAAATAAACCAACTGCTGATGGTTAAAGATTCAAGTCCTTGAGTCTCATTACGGATCGAGACTTTGACAGTGCTGTGTGACTCTATGAATTGGTTAGTAGGAGTGTCACCACAATAGGAACACAGCAGCCAGTCTGAGTGGACGAGTTATCAACAGGAACCACACATGGTGGGTGGTAGATACTTATAGTTGGTTACCAAAGGCTAGGTCAGCTCTTCTTGCGTTAGTTCACCCTGTTGTAAGCGTGACTGTCGTAGTTCAGATGGTTTGTATTGTGAGTTTGTTTTGTCAGCAGGGTGAATGTACGCTGCAACGATGGAGCTGAGTGGGCTGCTCTGAGGTGGAGGGTGGCCTGTGATACACGGGAACACGAGCGGCAGCCATGTGCTTTGATCACGTTACTGACACCGTCACGGATCTGGTTACGTCAGACAGTCAGTTTGGTCACGTTACTGGCATGGTCAGGGACCCAGAGGGGAGATGCAATCAAGGGGTGTCAGGTATCCCCCAAGTCTGGGAGCGAGAGACTCGCAGAGTTGGGGGGGATGAAGGTTCAGATTCGGAGTGCAGAGAGTGAGTGACCTTGAGTGGTGTCAGTGGGGCACAGATACATCTTGTCATTTGCTGCAAATGACGGTCATTAAGACAGAGAGATGACGTCAAGGATGGCAGCGAAGATAATCAGGGAAGTGGGAAAACATGCACACGACTTCCAACCCCACCATTAGCTGCGTCAAAATGTGCAGGGAACCTGGAGAGTATAAAATATGGCGCAGATAGAGGATAAGGGGGGGGGGAGGAGGGGGCAGTAGGAAGGGGCAGGAGGGGAGGGCAGGAGGAGGGGGCAGCTAGAGAGGATGAGGGGGGCCAGAGGAGGAGGGGTCAGGTGCAAGAGGTTCAGCGGGCGGGTGAGGGGGGCAGGCGGAGGGTTTGAGGGTGAAGGGTGAACTGGTGGAGGGGCAGACGGGTGCAGCACTTACCTCACCCTTTGGATACCGGTATTTGTACTTGTCCTGGTCTCTCAGCGCAAACTCCGCCGGGTAGTTCTGCTGAATCTCCTCGTACATCATCTCCTCACACACCCCCTGTGGGAGAATCAGAAATGAACAGACGCGAGCCAGCCAGGCCGAAGCAACACCCCCCCATGCGTTACTGCAATCCCCCCCCCCCCCACCACATCACTGCAACCTCCGCACTACATCAATTCAACCTCCATCTACCCACCCATGGACACCCTCCCACCACTTTACTGCACCCCCGTACCTGCCGTATCACACCACCCCACCCACACGTCATGCACTCTCCACCCACACATCTCCTTCATTCCCACCCCCGCCCACTGTTCAGACATTGCCAGGAATCTCCCATATCCAGGATGTCCATTCCCAGGCTGGGGGCCAGTGTACACAGGAGGGGAGCTCTCTGTTTACTGACAACTGCTCACTGCTCCCACAGCAAACATGTCTCAGCTCACGCACAAAGCCCAGATTCACTTCTGCATTGCTCCGTTTCCCAGTGAACTTAAAACAAAGTGCCCTTTGTACACAATGTGTAAATGGTTAACTATAGAGCTGATGAGACGACAGCCTGATTACACACTGATCCGTGACTGTCAGAGAGGAAGTGCCCATCTCTGGTACACTGACCACCTCTTCCAGTTGCCCCTCATGTGGAAATCTCTGACACCTGTCCTTGATGTTAACATTCGAATTACATTTCCCACTCACTGGCGCTTTCACTAACGACACAAAGTCCCAGATTTCGGGGCCAGGAAACACACTAGTTGGTACTCACCGCATCAATTTCGTTCACCGCTTTCCACTGCTCATAAGGCACGTGCAGCGCCTCAGCAGTCTGTATCGTCCGCTTCATCTGGCTCGTCCACACCTTCAGGTCCATTATATTCTGATCCCGGATGAAATTCCCCAAGGATTTGGCAAACTAGAAACATAAGCAAAGACCTGTGAAGCATGATGTCTTACCGCTGGAGATTCTGTGGGTTTCAGTGGCCGGGGGGGTTAAGTGAGTCCACTGTGCAAACTTTAATCAATATTAGGCTCCGATCAGCTCTGTGGGTAGAGCTCTGAGGGCTCAACCTGATCTGAAGCTTGGGTGCGACCAGATGCATTGAGATCTCCGCTGCAAAATGAGCGAGTGCCCAGCAGTGGTAAGGTCTGTCAGTAGTTTGTACTGGAAGCATTCAACAGAACATCTCACATCAGCTGAACACGTGACAATATTGTTGCACAAACAACATGTGAGGCAACATTGAACTGTCTGATTGTCACATGTGATAGTTTAAACTGCATTTGTGTACTGCACATAAAGCCTATTGCTGAAGCCAGAAGGAACGATACAGTGGCTTTGTTGAGGTGCATGGGATATAGATCAGTACAGCATATTGACAGACCATTGGCTCATGAGCTCTGTACTCTTGTGTCACGGTGTCAGGACAATAATCTGGGTCTAAATGTTGCAAGACAAAATAATTGGTCATCAACCCAAGGATGACTGAATGGCCTAATTCTGCTCCTATGTCCAATGGTCTTATAGTTCAGGTAGACAGCTTGTTCAGCATGGATAAGTTGGGCTTGATCAGTGCTGTATACCCTGTGCTCCAGCTAGTCTACATGACCCAACTAAACTCCTTCACTGTAATCAGTTTACACTCACTCAGTTTCCTCACGTAGTCAGCAAGAAGTCTGTTGGCATAGTGACTGAGTTTGCTGTTGTTGTGCAGTCCGCGGTACCCACGGGGGCTGAAGCCAGAGACAATACTGTGCAGTGGGGAGCATCCGACGGTCCCAGACTCACCTGCTTGCCCCGAGTGGACAGGCCCGAGTCGCCACCGATCCTGCCCTTCAGGTTCAGATCACTTTCGCCATGACGACAGAGGTAGATTGAGCGTGGAGTTATGTGGATGTTCATGAGGTAGTAGACAATTTTGCTCTGGATGTGATCCAGTACATGGTTGACAAGGTAGCGCCTTCCGACATCCATGATTTTAATAAAAGAAAGATCCCTTTGGGAGAAAGATGAAAATTACACAGTCATGATGAGAGAGTCACACACGTCCTCAGACTCACGGCCACAAAACCCTGACACCGAGCAGCGGATTGAAGGGCAGCATTGACACGAGACAGGGCAGAGTGGGCAACGGAGCGCACGGTGGGTTTTTCCAGGGTCTGTGTATCACGGCTCCCCCACCGGCTAACAAACCAGACAAGGAGCAACAGTTCCAGCATCAACACTGCGGTACACGGCTGGTTACAGGACTGACCATATGTGGAAGATGGAGGTCTTGGCCGCAGATGTGAAATAGATGTTTACTGTATGTTTGTATAATGTACAAATGTGATGCTGCAGAAATGGATATATTAAAGGATAGGGGGATAGAGAGCAGCAAGTGGACGAGGAAGATTAGTCTATACAAAAGGTGGAGAAGATGATTGGACTGAAAACTGATGTTCGTCAAATATCTTTCAGTGCTGTTGAATTCTATGAACAGAGCTAACGTACTTATCAGACACTTCATCCAATGACTCGTACGTGTTCTGATAACACTCTATCCTTTTCAGGAAATCAGCTATTGCTTCATCGTTGTTGCAGTCGCTGTAGTCTGGGCTTCCCAACTTTACTTGCTAAAAGAAGCAAATTTGAATGACTAGTAAAACAGAACCATACAGGACATGAACAGACCCTTCGGCCCACAATGTCTATGCTGAATATGATGCCAACTCTACCACATACCATTCATTCCTTGCATGTCCATGTGCCTATTTGAAAAGTCTCTTAAACACCACTATCGGATCTGCCTCCACCACCACCCCTGACAGCACGTTCCAGGCACCCACCGCCCTCTGTGTAAAAACAAAACTTGCTCCACATATCACCTTTAAATTTGCCTCTCTCACCTTAAAGCGATGTCCTCTCGTACTTGATTTTCCATCCTGGGGAAAACAGGTTCTGCCCTATCTATGCATCTCATAATTTTATATACTTCTATTAAATCTGGCGATCCAGAGAAAACAGTCCAGTCAGTCCAATCTCCCCCTATAGCTAATACCCCTAATATTGGCAGCATGCTGGTAAGCCTCCTCTTCACCCTCTCCAAAGCCTGCACATCCTTCCTGTAACGGGGCGATCAGAACTGCACGTAATTCTCCAAATGCAGCCTAACCAAAGTCCTATAAAGCTGCATCATCACTTCCTAACTTAATGCCCTGACCAATGAAAGCAAGTATACCTATGCCTTCTTTACCACGCTATCTACTTGTGTTGCCACTTTCAGGGAGTTATGGACAAAATCCCTCTGCACATGAATGTAGCTATGGGTAATGCCATTAATTGTATATTTTCCCCTTACATTTGACCTCCCAAAGTGCAACACCTCACACTTGCTCGGACTCAACTCCATCCGCCATTACTCCGCCCATTCCTGTCGTTGATCCCTCTGTATACTTTGACAACCTTCCTCAATTTGGAAAGAGAAAGCCTTATCAACGATCACAGATGTACACCGATTTCATGATTGATTTGTTTAGTTTAGAGATACAGCGTGGAAACAGGCCCTTCGGCCCACCGAGTCAACGCTGACCAGCAATCACTGTACAATAGTTCTATCTTACACACTAGGAACAATTTACAGAAGCCAATTAACCTACAAACCTGTATGTCTTTGGAATGTGGTAGGAAACCGGAGCTCCCGGTGAAAATCCACGTGGTCACAGGAAGAACGTAGAAACTCAGTACAGAAGTACCCATAAGTCAGGATCCAACCCGGGTCTGGTACTCTCCTGTTGCACCACTACGCTGCCTTAATTGGAGCTTTATAAAGTCAAGCCAACGCAGCCAGGCCTGTAACTTTACACTATAGGCAGCCGAGGATGTTCCCCACAGGGCAATGAGAGGCTCTGCTTTCTCACGATCAAGATGGTAAAACAGCCGACTGCATGAAGCAACATGCATGAGTGAGTGAGCTCCCCGTCACAGATGGAACAGGTTCACCTGGAACCGACGGCTCTCAGAACGAGGAACTAATTCCTCCTCAGCTCAATCAGGATAATTTCATGAACACTAGCGTACAGAAGAGTGGCTAGAAAAGTTATTAAATGTTTTAAGTGCCAACATATTACACCCCTGACCAGGCAATCATCTTGTGGGAACATTTTGATTTTAAATAATCACTTTAAAATATATACATTTAAAAAATTATTTATTTTAATTATTTGCTGGTTTTCTCTCACACTTCATGGCAGGAAATAACAACGTATAAACCCCACGTTCGAGCTCCTGCAGTTAGGCAAGAGGAACTTAAGTAAACATTGGTCCTTTGCAAGGCCAGCTTGAGAAATTAATAATGATAAATAGAACTGGGGCAGATTCTAAATAATTAATCTGGATTAGTCTTCACATTAGAACACATCGAGAGAATTTCACTGTACCTAGGTACATGCGACAATAAAGTATCATTGACTCATTGAGAATACAGGGGCTCTAGCGGGGGGGGGGGGGGGGGGGGCGACCAAGAACAATCTCAACAGAAAAGAAATACACTACAAACTCACACACAAACTGAGAAACCCCATGGCCAGTTCCAGTGCTTGCAGGGATATGGATGACCGGCTGTAATCTACTAACATTCCCTGGGTTTTGCTAAGGGAAATGTAACGGCACTATTCAAGACAGGAAGGAGGCAGCGAGCAAGAAACTGCAGCCCAGTCAGTGTACCTGCAGCTCGTGGGAATACATTACTGAGATGGCAATAGCGGGGCATTCAGAAATTGTAATATTATAGTGTGTACATGGTTTATGAAGGGGAAGTCGTGTAAGGCACATTGGCTAGCTGTTTGAGGATGCCACAAACGCATGGATATGGGAGGGCCAGATGTAGCGGATCTGGATTTCCAGAGGCATCTGATAAAGTGCACATCAAAGGTTAGAGCACGGCAAGAATGCATGGCTCTTTGGGATGAGTGGAGGGAGGGTAATAGATTGGTCATTGGCATAGACTAACTAAGAGAATACAGTTGGGTTAATGGTTCTTAGACTGGCGATGGGAAACTGGCCGGTTCCACAGGGGTCAGCGCAGTGGCCTCAACTGTTTAGAATCTACATTCGTGACTTGATGAAGAAACCGAGTATACTGTACTTAAATCTGTGACAATACAAAAAAGTGAGTGGGTTGACAGATTGTGAGGAAAACATAGAAGTCATTCCCCCATTTAAAGTCAAATCATTCAACACATTCAAAAATAATGTATTTCTAGTCCTTAGAGCAAGAGGTATCAAGGGACACAGGACCAAACTAGACCATGGTACTTAAACCGAATGCAGAATAGGTGAGAGGGACCGAACGGTCTCCTTCTGTTCATATTCTCTGTTTGTTCAACATGACACATGTCCAATACTTTCACATGTGCACCTCATGCATACTTCTCAAAGCCTTCCCTTGCAATACTGCTGTTTTACACATCCAGCATTTATTCATCATGAACATGTACCCTTAGCACAGGAAACCCTCAATCACACTTCTCCAGCACCGTGTAACACTCCACAGCCGTACATAGTGATCAGTGCGCTACAAGACGCAAGACCACTCAATCGGAGCCAGCAGTAACTCACCACGATGTTTGTCTCAATGACCTCGGGATCTTCACACACTGATTCCACAAAGAACACCTTGGCAGATCGGCACGGTGAGGGGGAGAAAGGGTTTAATTAAGAAATTACTATTCTTCCATTTCTAACAAAGTCAAAGTGAATGGAAAACAAAACTGCAATATTTGATTCCCACACTTAAATTAAAAAAAATTATTCAAGTGAAATATTACCAATAGTGTCATAGATCTATACAGCACAGAAACAGGCCCTTTAGTATCACATTCAGTCTAACAGCAGCCTGTTCTCACAGCCTACTTGCTTCATCACTCTCTCAACCCACCCCTCCCCTCCACACCCAGCGGACCCCCGCTCCCACCTCCCCCCAACCATCAGCACATGCTGCGCTTTAATCTCACAATGAAGCAGGACATGAAGGGACAGGGAGAAACATGGGGCAGGAGTTGTTGGTTTGATAAAGGATTTTACTGATAACAAAGGCAGACAAAAATGCTGGAGAAACTCAGCGGGTGAGGCAGCATCTATGGAGCGAAGGAATAGGTGACGTTTCGGGTCGACCCGAAACGTCACCCATTCCTTCGCTCCATAGATGCTGCCCCACCCGCTGAGTTTCTCCAGCGTTTTTGTCTACCTTCGATTTTTCCAGCATCTGCAGTTCTTTCTTAAACGCTACTGATAACAAAGAACAGTAAGCATTGGCTCTACCTTGTGGCAGCTCAGAGAAGCACAGGAGTCTGACGGGCTGAATCACTTCACTCTCAGGTATAATGGCCGACACCAAGCCACTTCCCTCTGGACAGCATGTGCCTTCTCACATTGCTCAGGTATTTAAACTACCCAGTACTTGAGTAAAGATAGTAAATTTCTAGGGATGGGTTTGGCAGGCTTGGCTCCTGGTTAGATTTTAGTCAGGAGCAGACACAGGATAGTTTACAATCCCACAGGCAGCACCATACTGCCGGTCAACATTCCCCACCACTACTAACCTTGTACCCGTTCTGCTCTGCAAAGTTGATGATTATTTCTCTTCGTTCACGCGTAGTGTTTGTGGCATCGAACACCTGTTGAGAGATTATTCAGCCTTCAGTATGAATGGGAGGTGGGGAGCTGGACGGAAGATAGCTTACAGCTGGGTTAGTTACGGTCTAACCTGCAGAACCACAAACTTCTTCACTGTGGAAGCAGTCTGACTGTCAAACGTGACACAAAGGGTCAAAGGGTATCACAAGCAGTGGGACTGAGGCAACAATTTCAGAGGATCAGTTAAAGCAAAGGCGCAAGAATAACGAGGTGGGAGAGCACAGGGAACTAGATGATCACAGAACACATTAATGACCAAGGTGGAAGTCAGTGCAGAACTGGGCACTAAATATGTCTGGGTACAATGTAGGAATAAGGAAGGGGAGAAAGGAGGGTCAGGTAGAGTGGCAAGCAACACTGATGAAGGAAATTATTGCAGTTCAACTGGGAGGATCTATTTATTAAGAAGCAATCATAAGATTCCAGTATCTACTCTGTTGACTGGCAATTTATGGAATGCTCGCAAGGAAATCAGGGCTGTAGTGAAAAACGGGATATACAACTAAATATATTCAAAGACACTTTGGAAATGTGTTCAGAACTTTCTATACCGAGCATGTTTCTGGCTCAGTGAGGAAACCAAGCAGAGGAAGGGCAGGGCAGTGCTCACAGTATTATGGACCTATAAATGTTTTGGTTTTTTTTAATCAATAGAGAAAGGTAAATTCTACAGGATGAGAACACATCACTGTGATGACACTGAATAGTGGGACAGGCTTGAGGGGCCGAGTGGCTCCTGTTTTATGTTATTTTATCACTCACGCTCAAGGACTGCACGCAGTGTGGTCACACTGCGGTTGCTAGGGAGGAACAGAATGTTGACAGGACGGTAAAACTGGTGACAAGACTGTATATACTAGGATCTTATATTTCAGAATACAGGCGAGGTGGAGATATAGTTGTGTTTAATATATGACAGCCAAGATAAAGTAGACCCTATACCCTGAGAGAGAAGTAAAGAAAAAAGTGGGCAGGGATTAAAGTAATTGGTAGACTAATTATTGGGGAAAGGAGGAAATGTATTTCAAGGATAGGTGGCAGGTGTCTGGAACTCACAGCTGGAAAGTGTGGGCGGTGGAAACCCGATTAAACAGCGAGGTCGTGCCCGTGCCGTGCCGGTGCTGGAGCGAGTACACTGAGCACCTCTTTGTGCTGAACGGCTCCTGCTGCACCTTGATTCTCTGAACAATTCACTGCAGAATAAGTACTCAGCATACCTAGGGATGTAGAGAGCAGATAATCCCTGGACGAGGGAAGTGGCTGCAGAAATAGTGCGTGCACGAGTTATGACCTTCCAAATTCCTCACATTCTGGAAAGATTCCAGTAGATTGGATAACTGAAAATATAATGATCCTATTCAACATAAAGGAGGCAGATCAGTAAACTGTTGGCTAGTTAGCCTGACCTTGGGGAAGTCCTTGGGTAGATATTGGAATCTATATTGTGGTTAGATAGTTAGAAAATCAATGAGTCAACATAGTTTTATGAACGAAAAATGACATCTGACAAATGTATTAGAGCTCTGAGAAGGTAACAAGGTTGGATAAGGAGCACTCGCAGATCCAAAGGAATTCAGCAAGATGCCACCAACCTCATAAACAGAGAAACGTAGACACAAGGAACAGCAGTTGCTGGTTTACAAAATAAAATACACAAGGTGCTGGAGTAACTCAGCAGGTCAGGCAGCATCTTTGGAGAACACAGGCTGAAGAAGAGTCCTGACCAAAACGTCACCTATCCATGTTCTCCAGTGATTCTGCCTGACCTGTTGAGTTACTCCAGCACTTGTGTCTTTTCTCATAAACAGAGAGTTGTGGATGTGGCCTTCCCAGCCTCCCTACCACCTACCACCCCCCACCCATCCGGCCTCCAATCACTTCTCGCTGTCTCGGGAAAGGAGACAACATAATCAAGGACCACTCACACCCCATCATTCCCTCTTGTCCTCTCTCCTGTTGGGCAGAAGATGTAGGTACCACCAGGAACAGCTCCTTCAGACGGCTCAACAACACTGTCCTCATTTCAGGGTATATCTCCCAACCCACCTCCTTGTGCCCCTTACACTTTTTTTAAATCTGCACCTTCTCTGTAACACTATATTCTGCACTTAGTTTTTTATTTGCACTGCCTGCTGTACGTGTGTGGCTTCACTGTACTCATGTAGAGTATAATCTGTCTGGATTGTATGCAAATAAAGCATTTCACAGAATCTTGGTACATGTGACAATAATATATTCTTACCAGCAACAAGCTTGGCATTGAGGGCAACATGGAGATTGGCTAACTGAAAGAAACACTATCAGGCTCTAACTGGGCTGACACAGGGATCAGAGCTGGTAGCTGAACTATGAAAGACTCCAATAAGGGAATCAAATGTAGTATTGCCACGTTTACTTATGAAAGATGAATGGAAAAGCAAATTGTGAGGGAGGCAGATAATTCTGATGAGGATATAGATAAAGTATGTGGGCAAAATTTGATGATGGAGTATAATGTGAAGAAATGCAGAATGTTCTATAAATGGAGAGGGAATGGTCCTGTACAGCAAGTATTGAGGAAGGCAAGTGAAATGTTGGCCTTCATGGTGAGGAGGATGGAGCTCTAAAGTTGGGAATACTTACTGTAACTGGTATTGAGACCAGACGGAGTCATGTGAGCCATGTTTTGTAGTTCTGTGTAGATTCACTAGATTTGATTCCTGATATGAAACAGTTGCCTTAAGGGTGATCACACTTAAGATTGGAAGGACCGTCACATTTCCTGCTGGTGAGAAGCTGGAACTGGGAGAGGAATCGTTTCAGAAGAACAGGTCACCATTAAGACAGCAATGAGAAGGAATTTTGTCTCTGAAAGAGATCATGAATCTTTGGAGTTTTCTAACCAAGGGAATTCGAACATTGAATTACTACTACATTCAGGCCCAGGTACTTGTGCTGCAGGAACAGGCAAGAGAGAATTCACTGCACAACAGAGCAGGCTCTGAGGGTCATCAGGTCACCTCCTGCTCTGGTTTCTTACGTTGTTCTCATACAGTACTTAGGGTCAAGATGTAGCCTGCTCCTCATGGCTGGAGTGAATGCTGAAGATCCCATGCTGTGACCAACAAGAGCAAGTTCTCCCAGTCTGCTCGCTAATGCCAAACTGTGAATAGTCATTCACAACCTTTCTATTGATTGGATCTTGATGAGTCAAAATCAGGAT
>CM075980.1:61491180-61513462 GCA_038087875.1 Malacoraja senta | reverse complement strand
GGCAGATGCAGTTGTAGTGACCGTGATGTAAGGAGCCTCACAGCAAGTCAAGTGAGCTTGCAGCATGGATCAGCACATGGCGAGTCACGGAACTATGGCTGAGGGAAAGGCAGCCTAATGTCCTGGGGTACAGACATATAGGGCAGGACTGGCACCTCAATGCCCATGAGTACAGACAAAGGGCAGGACTGGCAGCTCAATGTCCTTTGGTACAGACATATAAGGCAGGACAGGCAGCTCAATGCCCCGCGGTACAGAAATATAGGGTAGGACTGGCAGCTCAATGTCCTGGGGCATAGTTGTGACTGAGGGGACTGCAAGAGATGGGGAGTCGCACTGTTGATCATGGAGTACATCTCGGCCCCATGTGGAGAGGACATCCAGGCTCAGTAATCCAATAGGACCACGTGTGTAGAACAGGAATTGGAGAGGGATGATCACTGTGCTAGCGTTATATCTAACAGTCAGGAATTAGAGGAACAGATATGTAAACACGTTACAGAAAGGGGTAAAAGAGATACAGTAACGGAATTACAATTTTCCTAGTATTGACCACAATTGCCTTAATGTAAGGGGTTTAAATGGGGCATCATTTGTTAAGTGCATCCAAAGCTTAAGCTTTTTCAGACAATATTTAGTTAGTTGTACCAGAGAAATGTTGAGATTGACCTTAGGTCAGGGTGGGTCGGGGAACACTTGGGGACAGTGATATAATCCTGTCAGTTTCTATTTATCGTCCTTGGGTTAAGGCCATAAATTGGTGGAAGATGATCTTGACAGCACCAGGCGAGGATGGATTGGGGGAAGATGCTTGTGGGTAAAACAATATCGGACAAACAAGAGATTGTTGGGCAAGAGCTGAGGCCCGGCATGTTCCAGTGAAAGTGAAAATTGGCAAGATTAGGGAATTTTGGATGAAAACCATCATTGAAGGTTTGATCAGGAAACAAAAGGAAGCCTTGGACAGGTATAGGCATGTCCTTTAAGGAATAGCAAGCCGCTGAAGAATACCTAAAGTTAGGAGGGCAGAAAGAGGCCACGAAGTATCCTTGGCAGGTAAGATTAAGGAGAAACAAATATAAGTCTAGAAGCAGAAAGGATAGCTTGCAAAAAGGATGTTCCATTAGGAAGAGAGCGGCAATCTATATGGGAGCCAGGGATGTGTGCGAGGTCCTGAATGAATATGCTGGACAGACAAAAAGCTGGAGTAACTCAGTAGGTCAGACAGCATCTCTTGAGAAAAGAATAGGTGACGTTTCAGGTCGAGACCCTTCTTCCGACTGAGAGTCAGGGGAGTCCTGGTTGGAGAAACCTGGTCTGCAGTCACCAAGGGGAAGGACATGGAGGGAGACGAGGTCTGAAATACACTGATAGTATGGAGTGCATACGGGTAGATAAATTGCAATGGCCACGCGAGTATGGAAAATAAAAGAGATGGCTGGGTCCTGATGGAGGTTTCTGCACCTTGGTTAGCCACAGGTGGTGCCACACACTGAGTGGGAAGATGCAATGCTTTTTGTCAACAGGAATGGTGTGCCTAAACCCAGCTGAATCATGCCACTCAGTGGTCTGAGTTCTATACTGCAGAGGTTACGCAACTTCAGTAAACCGTGCTTCCCCAGTTTGACTCCAAAGTAATTCCTACAAAGTATGAAGACAGAGAAAGCTTGATATAACTGTAGCAAATTCTAGAGTGTTTTGACAGAGTGCGTGGAGCATTTACCAAATACAACTTTAAGAGAAAGCAAGTGAGTGCGGGAGACACAAGAGATTGTGGATGCTGCAATCCTGAACAAAATACAAAATGCTGGAGGAACTCAGCAGGTCAGGCAGCATCTGTGGAAGGAATGGACAGATGACATTTCAGGTTGGGACTCTTCTTCAGCTCTGAAGTGGGAGTAGGAATTTGGTGAAGAGGTGAAGTTTTGGCATTTAAATAAAATGACTGTTGACGCAGGCTGCAGGTTTCAAACCAAATTTAGATTTGAACCATTTAACCAGAGTGCTTGGTTTGTATGAGAAGGTGGTGTCACTAATTTAAACTCCAGCTTAAAAACACACAACAACAAAGGGCAGAAGTACTTCAATCAGGATAGAAATATGATAAGTATTGCTAAAAGTGAAGAGAGGTTGCTCACATCACAATGAATGAGCCGGGGTGTACAGGTTCAACTCCTGCACTGTGGGGACTTCAGGACACTTCATGTGGACGAGGAGGGAACAAGTGGCAAGTACCTCGGCTGCTCAAACTCAGTCAGTGGTTTTGTTAATATGAGGGGCACCTCGGGTCAATGTGGTGCATCAGGAAGATCAATACACAGCACCCCCATTGTTTGTACATCTTCTTCATATTTTCTGATTCAATATGCTGGTAACTTCCCCTCTATCAATTCAGCGTAAAAGTCTCTCCCACCATGCTGGTGAACCATCACTCGAACAACAGCCCATCTGTTGTTCTCCTGAGCAGGTCTGCCTTGCTCCAGAGCAGGTCTGAACACCTTTAGAGCCTGCAGCTCTACTTTAAGCCAAACATTAATCTGCTGCATTGGTACGTGGCGCCCAGCAGGTTTCCCGTTTTTTTGTTCATAATCCGCATTCCTTCTCACCATGGTGCCCTGTTCTGGACTGTACAGAGAGCGGTGGGTGCCTGAAAGGCGCTGCTGGAGGTGGTGTTTGAGGCAGATATGTTAGTGGCGTTTGTGAGAACTTTGGATAGGCACATGGATATGCAGGGAATGGAGGGATATGAGTTACAATCAAGCAGATAAGAGTTGGCACGTTATAATGTTGACATAAGGTAGCATGATGTCCAGCTCAGACATTGGATGGGAACTGGGCAGGGTGACTGTGGGGGAGAGATGGCGGGGGAAATGCATTTCTTGAAATTGTTGAATTCAATGTTGATAAAGGCATGCTGTAAGCTACCCAAGAGTAATATGAGGTGCTGTTCTTCCAGTTTACATGCGGCATCACTCTGGCAATGGTGGAGGTCACACCATTTTGCTGAACACGTGTTCTGACCGCCAAGGCCTGCTGGAGCTCCCCTTCCCATTCCAACCTTTATGTCCATGCAGCTAATGGACTTTTCTTAAAGGGCCAGTACAGCTACAATGGGCAGCATGCCCTCCTGTGAAATCATTTTACGATACACAATAGACAATAGATGTAGGGGTAGGGCATTCGGCCCTTCGAGTCAGCACCGCCATTCAACGTGATCATGGCTGATCATCCACAATCAGTACCCCGTTCGTGCCTTCTCCCCATATCCCCTGACTCCGCTATCTTCAAGAGCTCTATCTAACTCTCTCTTGAAAGCATCCAGAGAACCGGCCTCCACCGTCTCCTGAGGCAGTGAATTCCACAGACTCACAACTCTGTGTGGAAAAAGTTTTTCCTCATCTCCGTTCTACATGGCTCCTGGTTCCTGATTATGATGGTTCCTGATAGAACAGCTGGCCCAATATACATAATCCCAAATCCGCCTTAACCTACCGGATCTCCCGGTTGCTCAGCACTTTACCTCCCCCTCCCATTCCCAATGTGTCCTTTCGGTCCTGGGCCTCCTCCATTGTCAGAGTGAGGCCCAGCGCAAATTGGAGGAAGAGCACATATTTCACTTGGGTAGCTTACACCCCAGCAGTTTGAACATTGACTTCTCTAACTTCAAATAGCCCTTGCTTTCCCTCTCTCTCCATTCCCCCCCCCACCCCCTTCCCAGTTCTCCCACCAGTCTTACTGTCTCTGACTACTATCTCTGTCCCACCTGCTCCCCTGACACCAGTCTGAAGTAGGGTCTCGACCCGAAACATCACCCATTCCTTCTCTCCAGAGATGCTGCCTGTCCCGCTGAGTTACTCCAGCATTTTGTCTATCTTCGATTTAAACTAGCATCTGCAGTTTCCTACATACCAAATCAAATTCAACTTGGCCCCAGAAAGACTACCGCATCAATGGATCATTATCCTCAGACTTCACGGTGGTCTTCTGAACACCGCCAGTTTATTGACGGCAGCGGAGAATGTGGGAGGATTGTTATTTTCATGAAAGACCGGGTCAGAGCCACACCTTGCAGGCAGAGGCATGAACACTGCTGAACGCTCAGCAGTCTGGAGGTAACTCTCCCCAGAGGCTGCCTGGCCTGCAAAGTACTGCAAACATGGACATAAACTGGTCACAGGTTTCATCCCAATCTCTGACTGGTTCCCAATATCTGTTGCAAATTACTGGAATACAGTGACAGCTGTACTATTATTTGGCTACTGGGTTGTCAAAATTCAAACAGTTCGTAGCATTTCCTGTATCTGAAAGAAATACAATGCAGAAACAGGCCTTTCGGCCCACCAAGTCTGTGCCAACCAGCAATTACCCCGTACACTAGCACTATCCTACACACTAGGGGTAATTTACAATTTACAGAAGCCAACTAACCTACAAACCTGCACATCTTTGGAGAGTGGGAGGAAACCGGAACACCCGGAGAAAACCCATGCAGTCACAGGGAGAACGTACAAACTCCGTACATACAGCACCTGTAGTCAGGATCGAACCCGGGTATCTGGCTCTGTAAAGCAGCAACTCTACTGCTACGCCACTGTGATGCCCCGTACCTATATGCCTACCTTGGACATAACCTTGTCTGTAACACCGGCAGAGACCATGGGGCAGAGCCATGTCCATGGACTGCTAATCTCTATCAGTGGCATCAGCACCCAGTTTACCCCAATCCCTGTGGCACATGACCAGAGGCAGGAATTCTACACCTCTGCACTCTATTTGCCCCTGGGTCGCAGGCAGAAGGGATCAGTTTAACTTGGCATCATGTCCAGCACAAACAATGTGGGCTGAAGGACCTGTCCAGTGCTGTACTGTTCTATTGACATAATAAAAAGACTCACCTTTCAACATATTGGCTCAATTTTCAAACTGCATCCAAGGTTCCATGTACCATGAATATTGAAACACACACATTCAGGAAAGTCAGTCGTCCAACTGTTGTTTTAAAGAGCTTTCCGGAAGAAATAATGTGATCTTCCTTGTCTGAGATCGCGCTGAGTCATAATCACTTCTTCCAACCAATTGTTGTCATCTTAGTCCAAAGATGAGTGAACGAACCTGTCCATCCACTCTCTCATGATCTGATTTGTGATTCTAAAAAAAGATTACAATTATAATAGTCAATCTGTGCATGTAAACTATAGAATAAACTGAAGTGAGATCTGAACTGGATTGAGGGAATTTTATTTAAGTGAGAATATTATTGTGCAACAGTTGCAACTATCTGGTAAAGTAGCAGAAATATGCGTGGGGTTGGAAACACTCAATACTCATCATTCGAAGGTACACAAAAATGCTGGAGAAACTCAGTGGGTGTAGCAGCATCTATGGAGCGAAGGAAATGGGCAACGTTTCGGGCCGAAACCCTTCTTCAGACCTTCTTCAGGTGCTGCTGCACCCGCTGAGTTTCTCCAGCATTTTTGTGTACCTTCGATTTTCCAGCATCTGCAGTTCCTTCTTTAACACTCATCATTCGATGAGTGTACTGTGAATAGGAAGTCTACTGAGCTGAGCAACACTTGCTCCTTAAGGTCACGATTCTGCCCTCATCCGGTCAATACAGATGGACCGTACAGAAGAGAAGTTCGGGATAGAATAAAACTAAAAGAAAAGATTATAACACAGCAAAGAGTAGCCGGAAGCCAAAGGATTGGGAAACTTTCATAGGATAACAGAAGGAAACAAAACTGGTAATACGGGCTGAAAAGATGAAGTACGAAGGGACGCTGGCCAGGAATATAAAGAAGGACAGTAAAAGCTTCTTTAGATATGTTAAGGGAAAAAGAGTAGCAAAGTCAAATATGGGTCCCTTGAAGGCAGACACTGGTGAAATTATTATGGGCAATAAGGAAATGGCAGAAGAGTTGAATAGGTACTTCGGATCTGTCTTCACTAAGGAAGACACAAACAATCTCCCAGATGTACTGGAGGACAGAGGATCTAAGGGGGTAGAGGAACTGAAATAAATTTTCATTAGGCGAGACATAGTATTGGGTAGGCTAATGGGACTGAAGGATGATAAATCCCCTGGGCCTGATGGTCTGCATCCCAGGGTCCTCAGGGAGGTGGCTCTAGAAATAGTGGACACATTGGTGATCATTTTCCAATGTTCAATAGATTCAGGATCAGTTCCTGTGGATTGGAGGATAGCTAATGTTATCCCACTTTTCAAGAAAGGAGCGAGAGAGAAAAGGGGGAATTACAGACCAGTTAGCCTGACTTCGGTGGTGGGAAAGATGCTGGAGTCAATTATTAAAGAGGTAATAATGGGGCATTTGGATAGCAGTAAAAGGATTAGTCCAAGTCAACATGGATTTATGAAAGGGAAATCATGCTTGACTAATCTTCTGGAATTTTTTGAGGATGTGACAAGTAAAATGGATGAAGGGGTGCCAGTGGATGTAGTGTATCTAGCCTTTCAGAAAGCCTTTGATAAGGTCCCGCACGGGAGACTGGTGACTAAAATTAGAGCACATGGTATTGGGGGTCGGGTGTTGACATGGATAGAAAATTGGTTGGCAGACCGGAAGCAAAGAGTAGGAGTGAACGGGTCCTTTTCAGAATGGCAGGCAGTGGCGAGTGGAGTGCCGCAAGGCTCGGTGTTGGGGCCGCAACTGTTTACCATATATATTAATGATTTGGAAGAGGGAATTAGGAGCAACACTAGCAAGTTTGCGGATGACACAAAGCTGATGGCAGTGTGAACTGTGAAGAGGATGTTAGGAGGTTGCAGGGTGACCTGGACAGGTTGAGTGAGTGGGCAGATGCGTGGCAGATGCAGTATAATATAGATAAATGTGAGGTTATCCACTTTGGCGGCAAAAACAAGGGGGCAGATTATTATCTCAATGGGGTTAGGTTAGGTAAGGGGGAGGTGCAGCGAGACCTGGGCGTCCTTGTACACCGGTCACTGAAAGTTGGCTTACAGGTACAGCAGGCAGTGAAAAAAGCTAATGGAATGTTGGCCTTCATAACAAGAGGAATTCAGTATAGGAGTAGAGAGGTTCTTCTGCAGTTGTATAGGGCTCTGGTGAGACCACATCTGGAGTATTGTGTACAGTTTTGGTCTCCTAATTTGAGGAAGGACATCCTTGTTATTGAGGCAGTGCAGCGTAGGTTCACGAGATTAATCCCTGGGGTGGCGGGACTGTCATATGAGGAAAGATTGAAAAGACTAGGCTTGTATTCACTGGAGTTTAGAAGGATGAGGGGATATCTTATAGAAACATATAAAATTATAAAAGGACTGGACAAGCTAGAAGCAGGAAAAATGTTCCCAATGTTGGGCGAGTCCAGAACCAGGGGCCACAGTCTTAGAATAAAGGGGAGGTCATTTAAGACTGAGGTGAGAAAAAACGTTTTCACCCAGAGAGTTGTGAATTTATGGAATTCCCTGCCACAGAGGGCAGTGGAGGCCAAATCACTGGATGGATTTAAGAGAGAGTTAGGTAGAGCTGTAGGGGCTAGTGGAGTCAAGGGATATGGGGAGAAGGCAGGTACGGGTTATTGATAGGGGATGATCAGCCATGATTACAATGAATGGCGGTGCTGGCTCGAAGGGACGAATGGCCTCCTCCTCCACCTATTCTCATATGTTTCTATGTTTCTATGACAGTACCAATTCAATAATTTGCCCACAATTCAAAATCCCTTTGTGAAAAAACCCCATCAGGAAATAATTTAAAAATCACTTTTTAAAATGTATGAGAAACAATATTGTAATATGCATGGATATACGATTGGTAAACAGATTTGTCAATGATTTTCAGGGGTTTCTTCTGCACCAACAGTTGTTGATGTAAGCTCACTGTTGGGAAAAATCAGTGCCATATTTTAGGGGATTGAAGTCCTTTTGCTGAAACGTTGCCCTAAAGTGCATAATGAGCCTGTCCCACTTACGCGACATCTGAAAATCCAACGGCGACCAGAACAAGGTACAAACCTACCATCAGCGGCACTCCAGATCTGCCCACTGCATGTACGTGCGATTCCGGAGGCTGGGGGGGGGGGGGGGGGGGGATTAAAATGCAGGTTTGTATTGGTTGTCGGAGAGGTATTTGCTCGGACTACAAGTTGATCAATATTTTCATACTAAATATCTGATTGAAAACTTCCACAGTACATAGTTTTTAGTTTTAAGTCAGGTTTAGTATGAAAATATTGATCATGGATAGACAATAACACAAAATCTAGATAATTTAGATGTTCTTATGACATGATTGTGCAAAAAATAATGATTTTGATTATCTTGTGAGTGGATGTTTGTGAATTTTGAATAAATGTCATTGTAAAACGACCTTTGCCTGCACCAGTGTTAAACCAACAGAGTAAAATTTATGGGAATTTAACATTCAATTCCTTCCATTAGCATAGAAATTCATGACAAAGTGAGATTTAAAAATCATGTTACATTGTGAATTCTTATGTGAATGGGATCAGTTTGTTTTTTGGATACTTTGGCTATTAAAAAAATATTTTTAGCCTTTTCTTAAGAATGGGATAGATGTTTAGATCTAGTAATTGAATTTAGATGAATTTAATTGATTTGATGACAATGATAAATATGAATTTTTTGTTGGGTATTTACTATTTGTTTTAATGTTACAATAATATTAATGTTCTGATCTTGAGAATGTCACATTTTTGAATTTTCAAGGCAGAAAGTGTTTATTACTATTTCCATCACAACGGTCAATTTTGTAATTTTCTGCAATTAGGTAACTAACTAATTATATGCTTTTATTTCAGGTAATCCAAGTAAGATGTATCATATTTGTTTCAGAATGTTTCAATCTATAATCACTGAAAATTTCATTCAGCTCTTAATTTTTAAGAAAGTTATGGGCTTTTATGTCAATTGACTGTCCTCGATCACAGCTTTTGTGTTAAGTTAATGGAAAAGCAATAGGGAACAAGATGCTAATTTCCGAGAATGGAAATGACCGTAACTTTTTTAATACTGAGGATATGAAAGTGAATTGGGTATTAAATTAAAGTTCTTGTTATGCTTTATCTGATGGGATAAATTACAGGCTTGATTTTTAAAATCTCAAAATTTTGTAACATTCCTACAAGTTGTGGGTAGATCAAGGAGAGGAATGACAGTGAGTTTGAAAGCTGCAACATTGGGACCTGTGGCCTGGTGTGAGCCTGTAGCCCTGAGTTCACACCACATCACACCTGCTGACTTTAACATCTGCAGAGCTTCTAGCTGCGGGCGTGGAGCGTGGAGCGGACTTTACCATCCAGGGATCCCTTGCCGGGGTTCGCCGGAGAAGAGCTCCGACCGCTGGCCTGCCCGCACCCTATTACATCGAGAAGCCGCGGTCTCCGGTAAGAAAGTGGCCGATTCGGGCATTCCAAGCCGCGAAGTGTGTTCCATCGATCCTGACATCGGAGCTTCGATCATCCAGACGAGATGGCCTGTACATCGGGCCGTCCCTAGCAGCGACTGTGGAGGGTCAAGGCTCCAAACATGGGTGAACAAAAGGAGGAAGACTGACTGAACTTTATTGCCTTCCATCACAGTGATCACTGTGGTGGATGTTTATGTTAAGTTCTGTCGTTCTTTTTTATTGTGTTGTGTTCTTTAAATTGTATGGCTGCATGGTAACTCAAATATCACTGTACCTTAAATGGTGCAAGTGACTATAAATGTGAATCTGAATCTCGCCATTGTGTGTGCTTTATCGACGTGTCATGTTCTGGCACGTAGGCAGAGCTCTGTGCACCAGCATCACATAGAGGGAATTGCTTTCCTGGGCTGGGGACTAGGCAACCCCTACAGTGTCCTCTGAAAAGACTGTCCTCCCCACACACATCCATCATTCTCAGAACAAATTCTACAACTGACGTTCCACTGCAGCAATAACTGCAAAACTGAGAAACAAACATCAATATATGGGCCAAGCCAGGCAGGAGCAGAGAAATACAGCACAGTAGAGAGGAAATTGCGGGAGCCCTGGTTGAAATTTACGAGTCATCCTTAAATACAGGAGAGGTGCTGGAAGACTGGAGGGTGGCAAATGTTGTGCCTCTTTTTAAGAAGGGCTGCAGGGAAAAGGCTGGGAACTATAGGCTGGTGAGCTTAACAACTGTATTGGTAAGTTGCTGGAAAGTATTCTGAGGGATAGGATATACAAGCATTTGGATGGGCAAGGGCTGATTAGGGATAGTCAGCATGGTTTTGTACGGGGAAGGTCGTGTCTCACAAATCTGATTGATTTTTTTTAAGACATGACCAAAAAGGTTGATGAGGGCAGAGCTGTAGATGTTGTGTACATGGACTTCAGTAAGGCATTCGACAAGGTTCCGCATGGTAGGTTGCTCTGGAAGGCTAGATCGCATGGAATTCAAGCAGAGATAGCTGAATGGATAGTAAATTGGCTCCATGGAAGGAAGCAGAGGGTGATGGTGGAAGGTTGCTTCTCGGACTGGAGGCCTGTGACTAGTGGTGTGCCTCAGGGTACGGTGTTGGGCCCGTTACTTTGTCATCTACATCAATGATTTAGTTGAGAACATACAGGGAAAGATTAGCAAGTTTGCTGATGATACAAAAGTTAGTGGTTTTGCAGATAGTGAAGATGGTTGTGAAAGATTGCAGCAGGATCTGGATCGATTGGCCAGGAGGAATGGTTGTTGGAATTTAATACAGAAAAGCGTGAGGTGTTGCATTTTGGGACATCGAACAAGGGCAGGACCTACACAGTAAATGGTAGACTTCTGGGTATGTTGTGGAGCAGAGGGATCTAGGAGTACACGTGCATGGTTCCTTGAAGGTCGGGTTGCAGGTAGATAAGGTGGTCAAAAAGGCTTTTGGCACTTTGGCCTTCATCAGTCAGAGTATTGAGTATAGAAGTTGGGAGGTCATGTTGCAGTTGTATAAGACGTTGGTGAGACCACATTGAGAATATTGTGATCAATTCTGGGCACCATGTTATAGGAAAGATTGTCAAACTTGAAAGGGTTCAGAAAAGATTTACAAGGATGTTGCCAGGACTAGAGGGTGTGAGCTATAGGGAGAGGTTATGTAGGCTGGGTCTCTATTCCATGGAGCATAGGAGGATGAGGGGAGGCCTTATGGAGGTATACACAATCATGAGAGGAATAGATCGAGTAGATATACAGAGTCTTTTGCCCAGGGTAGGGGAATTGAGGACCAGAGGACAGAGGTTCAAGGTGAAGGGGGAAAGATTTAATAGGAATCTGAGGGGTAACTTTTTCACACAAAGGGTGGTGGGTGTATGGAACAAGCTGCCAAAGGAGGTAGTTGAGGCTGAGACTATCCCATCGCTTAAGAAATAGTTAGACAGGACAGGTTTGGAGGGATATGGAATAAGCGCAGGCAAGTGGACTAGTGTAGCTGGGACATTGTTGGCCGGTGTGGGCGAGTTGGGCCGAAGGGCCTGTTTTCACACTGTATCACTCTATGACTAAGTCTAGTACTTCTCCCTGAATGGGATGGAAATTGAAAAAGCATGACTTACTTCCCAATGATAATTTACCATCCATGCACTGACCTTTGCAGTTGTAAACAGTCTGTGGATTATTTAACCATCAACGTTAAGCCCCATTAAATTTATAATCCAATTAAACTGGATTTAAAATGAGACAGCAGATGGAAAGCTGATTGAACCCATGGTTAACCATTCGTCTCCAGTCGAGCTTCAGAACGCACACCCATTGAAAGAGAGATCCTCACACACACATCAAGGCACAGACATCACCCGCTGACCAGTCAGTATGGCTGTGGTTCCACCTCGCCCCGCATGGAACTGATGCAAGATTCCACGTCACCCCGTGAAGAGAGCTTCAAGGTACGGCTTAATGCAGAGATAACGTACGTTCCACTTTACTTTAGAGGGCTTTCAATCTGAGGGAAGCCATAACGTTGATAATGTGATCTACCCCAGCCCCCCAATATCATTCTGGGGAGTGGGGCAACTGTGTGAAATTAGCAGCACCTCCGGTCCCTTCCTCCTTGGATATTACAGTTAAATGACAACCACGGAGTAAGCTCATGGACTCTGAGAGCATTTACAACACAGCTGCCCATCCCGTTTATCACGTGGCAAGCTCCACTGAAAGTCTTGGGCTTGACCTGGCAGATAAGGAGAGGAAACGTTCCCAAGTGGTGGAGGCTGGAAGCAGGGTCACTGACTGGCCATTCAGGACTAAAGTGAGGAACAAGTTCTTCATCCAAAGAAAGGTGGACCTTTGGCATTCTCTGCTCGGGAGCACTTTGGAGCTCGGTCACGGACTGCTCCACGCTGATCAACGGACTCCTGGATATTGAAGGGGTCTGGTAACACGGGGAAAGCACTGATGGTAGCTGGACCACGATGTAGGATGAGATGGCAGAGCAGACCCAACGGCCTCCCCTGTTCCAACTTCAGCCTGCCCTCCTCCAGTTGGTCTTGCCCGTTTAGAATCTGCTTCCCACCTCGTCATACCTTGCAGCCTTCGGTCTCTCGCCCTGCAGGTCACCGTTCTTCAGCCGCGCAGCCCAACACAGCCCTGCCCTTTCAGACCCGAGTTCTAGAGCCTTATCACCCTCTCTTTACCCTTTACCTGCGCACTGTGGGCAGCTTGATTGTATTCATGTTTATCTTTCTTTGACTGGATAGCACATGAACAAAAGCTTTTCACTGTACCTCAGTACACATTACAATAATAAACTAACCTAAACTCTCAATGGAAAAAGCCTCATCTACGCTCTAATCAAACTACTAATTTAATCTACCTCCCTTGATTTTTATCTTGCCTGCTCAAGAGAAAGAACTCCCTATTTATCTTACATATCCTCATAATTTTTATACACCTCAAATGTTCCCTCTCACCTTCAACTGTTGCAAAGAAAACAATTCCAACCAGGCTATAACCTTGGCAACATTTAAATCTTCTCTGCACTCTCTCCAGTGTAATCATACCTTCTCTGTAACATGGGACCAGAACTGCATGCAATACTCAAGTTGTGTTCATTCTTAACAATTCCAACATAGATTCTATCTTCTTCTACACTACTCCTGATATGAAAAGACATCCTGCCATCTTTTAGCATTCATCTGTCGTGCTCAATTGAAGGTCTGTGCTCGTAATCTCCAAGATCCTGTCACAACAACACTAGAAACCAGGAGCAGGAGGCGGCCACAAGAACCTGTCCCAACATTCAATGTGATCACAACCAATCCATACTGGCCTCAACTCCTCTCCTGTGCCAATTCTCCATCACCATCAAATTCTCAATCTTTGAAATATTTATCCAAATCCACTCTGACCTCATGATCCAGCCTCCACCATGCTCGGGAGCAGAGAATTCCAGAGATTCCCCACCCTCGGGAGCAGAGAATTCCAGAGATTCATCATCCTCAGAGAGAAGACATTTCTACATATCTCAGTTTTAAATAATTGCCCCTTATTTTGTAGCTCTGCCCCCTTGTTCGTTGCTCTCCTGCTTCCTACTATTTCTCAGAATCTCTTGATCTATTGTTCAGTACCAGGTTCAGTGGAAGCCAATGCTAACCACCTTCTAGTGACAAAATACCACAGTGCAGAATATAGTGTTACAGCTTTATAGCTACAGAGAAACAGTAACAAAGAAACTTGTGTAAATAAAATAAGCTGCAAGGGCCGCAATGAGGTAGGTTGGGAGATCAGGATGACACCCTTAGTTGTTCACTAGTCTGTTAACACCAGGGTTGAAGCTGATATCGTGGACAGTGAAGAAGGTTATCTATGATTACAATGGGAACTTAATCAACAGGGCTGGGCCGAGGAATGGCAGATGGAGTTTAATTCAAAGAAATGCAGTACTTACTTACTGCAGTACTTACAGTAAATGGTAGGGTCCTGGAAAGTATTGTGGAACAGAAAGATCTATGAGTGCAGAATCATAGTTCCTTGAAAGTGGCGACACAGGTAGAGAGGGCAGTGGAGACGGCAAGCTTGCAACTCTCTCACTGTCGATGACGCACGCCTGTTCAGTTATTTCTTGGCTTTTGTGTTTACGTCAATGTTACTTCATTAGTTGAGACGAGTTTTGACTAGTTCCGAGCCAGATAATAGTGCTTTCAAGGTGCAAACATCTCTCTCTATGATGTTGCATTACACTGGGATAGGCAGTGTTGGGCAATCAAAGCGCTTAATGCTGTGTAATAATGTGATTTAACTTACATCCTTGGATATTTATGTCTGTTACAAATGTATACCTTGAACCTTAATGTATTTCAGATGTGAGAATTCAAATGGCAGTTATTGAACCTGCTTAGTTCAAAAAAGCACATACTGTCCATTAATCCTTATACACAGAGACCTACCCAAACTATAGTTTCTTAAAACTATAAAATTTCTTAAAATTTGCAACCAAGTTGTGGACAAATTACAAATGTATTAATTGCGGCAATTTGCAAAAATTAATAAGTATATCAATTACTGGGTACAACTGTTAAGATTACAGAAAGACTTCCTTACTTGTTAAAATGCCATTTAATCGTGTTGGTGGGGTGTTTTTCATTACTAAACATTTCCTCTCCACATTGTTGCATTATAGTGCACTGTGCCTGTCTGGGACATGATTGGTCGGGTGTTCAGAGTCTGATGTCTAGTGTCCAGGATTGGATGAGAGGGAAGTCGGAAACTGTGGGATCATCCAGGATGGAGGCCATGGGAAGTGGGAACGGCTCAGATATCCAGCTCATTGTACAAAGGCCCAATAGCATGGAATCTGCAGTTTCCACAATGTCGCAACTTAAGTAGGGTCTGACTTAGGCAACATTAATAACATCATATGTATTATGATTCATATGTTTAAAATCACATTAGTTATAGAAGCAGAATTAGGCCATTTGACCCATCATGTCTACTCCGCCATTCAATCATGGCTGATTCATCTTTCCCTCTCAACCCCATTCTCCTGCCTTCTTCCCATAACCCTATACACCCTTACTAATCAAGTATCTGTCAATCTCTGCCTTAAAAATATACAATGACTTGGCCTCCACAGCCGTCTGTGGCAATGATTTCAACAGATTCACCACCCACTGACGAAATAAATTCCTCTTCATTTCCTTTCTGAAGGTACATCCTTTTATTCTGAGACTGTCCTCTCTGGCCCTAGACTCTCCTACTTGTGGAAACATCCTCTCCGCATTCACTCAATCCAGGTCCTTCACTATTTGGTAAGTTTCAATGAGATCCCCCTCATCCTTCTAAAATCCAGTAAGTACAGGCCCAGTGCCATCAAACGCTCATAATATATTAACCCAACCAACCCCGGGATCATTCTCGTAAATGTTCTCTGAACCCTCTCCAATGTCAGCACATTCTTCCTCAGACATGGGGACCAAAACTGCTCACAATACTCCAAACGCAGTCCGACCAGTGCCTTATAAAGCCTCAGCGTTACATCCCTGTTTTTATATTCTAGTCCTCTTGAAATAAATACTAACATGGCATATGCCTTCTTTACTACAGATTAAACTTGCAAATTAACCTTTTGGGAATCCTGCACCAGCACTCCCAAGTCCCTTTGCACCTCCGATTTCTGAATCCTCTCTGCATTCATTGTCAGTGAATCTTCTGCCTTTAGTTTAATGAATGCGTAACCCTGCATTTTCAGCATAATCCTGGACAACATTTACTTATAAGCGAGTTCGGGTTTCCGAAAAACGCAAGGAATCATGGTATTTGTCAAAGGCCAAACGCTATAAATAAAAATCGAACAAAGAGCTGTAGATTCTGTGAGTATAGTTTGGGTCCAATTTCTTCAGTGGGAGACGGGGGAAGAGACCAGGGGAGGCTATGGTGCTCCGACACCGAGATCCTGCTGAAGATGGGCAGCCGCTGGCCCTGCTCGAAGACGGGCGACTCGGAGCCGCTGCTGGAGTCCTCTTGGTCGGAGAGTCTGCGGACGGGCTCCTCCAGTACAGCCAGCAGATGTAGATAATAATGCTCAAGACATGGCTTCATTGAACTTCGCCTGGGAGATGGGGCCAGGCAAGTGTGGAAGTGTCAGCGAGGGAGCGTGTGGGGGAGAGTGATCATATTTCTGACAGTGGTAGGACAGGAGTGGGGGAAATACTAAGGGACAGCATTCATTTACACACGGGATTGATTAGGAATAGTCTGCAAGGCTCTGTTAACTTCCCTGGGCAAGCTGGCAAATTGGATCCAAAATTGGCTTACTGATAGGAGGCAGTGGGTGGTAGTGGAGGTTGCATGTCTGACTGGATGCCTGTGACCAATGATGTACCTACAATTACAGTGCTGGGCCCTTGCTGTATGATTAGTAAGTTTGTAAATTACACAAACATGTGTGTGCTGTAGGGAGGGAAGCTACAGAATGATATTTGTCAGCTGAAAGTTGAGAGGAGTGTGGCAGAGAGAATTTCTATCCTGACAGGCGCAGAGTGATGCAGCTTGGAAGGTCAAAGAAGGATGGGACATTAAGAGTGAACAGCAGGCCCCTAGGGAGTGATGATCAGAGGGACCTTGTGATACGCCCACAGATCCCCGAAGCTAGCAGCACAGGGAGAATAGGTGGTGAAGAAGCCGTGGGATAGAATCTAACTGCAGGGGTGTCATGTTTCAACTTTATAAAACATTGGTTAAACCGCACCTGAAACACTGTGTGCGGTTCTGGTCACTATAGGACAGGCGTGATAGAACTGGAGAGTGTGCAAAAGCCTAGGAGCAGATTGCCAGCCTCACATGACTCTGTGTTGCTGCGCATACCATATCTGATAAGATTACCTGGTGTTGCCCCGGTTGAGATAAACAACAGCTGGATTATGGGAGTCAGGAAGTCATGTTGCAACTGTAGAAAGCTTTGGTTAGGCCACATTTGGAGAATTGTGTGCACTTCTGGTTGCTCCATTACAGGAAGGATGTGGAAGCTTTGGAGGGGATGCAGGGGAGATTTACCAGAATGCTGCCTGGACTAACGAGTATTAGCTAAAAGAAGAGTTTGGACAAACTAGACTTGTTTTCTCTCGAGCGTCGGAAGATGGGATTGGAGGGGGGGGGGGACCAAATAAAAGTACATAAAATTATAAATAGAGTAGATGGTCAGAATCTTTTTCCAGGATGTAAATGTCAAATACTGGAGGGCATAGCTTTACGGTCAGAGGGGAAATATTGAAAGGCCACGTGTGATGCAAGTTTATTTTTAACGTATAGAGAATGGTGGATGTCTGGCAGGAGAAGTGGTGGAAGCAGAGACGGCAGCAAAATTTAGGAGGCTTTGAGGCAGACACATGCATAGGCAGGGATTGGGGAGTTACAGACGATGGGAGTAGTTTAATTTGGCAACATAGTCAGCACTGACATGGTCTATGATCAAAGTGAAAGGAAAATACATTCCGGATTCCAACGTCTCTCTGGGAGAAATAGTTATTTCTCAGATCCCTTCTGAACCTCTTAACCCTTGCACTAGGCAGTTGCCCTCTAATTTTGGACACCACTGCTCTGGGGAATAGATTTCCACTATCAATCCCCCACATCATTCTGTACACCTCTATCGGGTCCCCCTTGGTCTCCGCCCCCAGAGAAACCAATCCAGCCTCCCCAGTCTGCTCTCGTAACTGAAGTACACTCACAAGAAACATCATTTGATGCTCCCTTGCAGCCTGTCCATGGCAATCACCTCCTATCTATAATGCGGTGACCACAACTGCTCTCGCACTCCAGCTGTGGCATAATAATGTTTTATAAAATTGCACCATAACCTCCTGCTTTTATAGGCTAAGGAAGGCAAGTAATACAAATGTGTTCTTTTCCTGCCTATCAACGTGCTGGCACATATCTTTGAAACAAAGTCCTACTAATCCTCAATCCTCCTTCGGCCCCCAACATCTGTGCCTCTGTCAACCCCATATTAGTGTTTCCAAAGTGTACCACCTCACATGTATCAGCATTAACTCCCATCTGCCATTGTTCTGTTGCCCCTTCGAATCTCAGTACTGCCCCTCCCACAGTATCACATTGAGGGCCACTTAAACATGGCTCCAAGTCTCTGGAGTGAACCTTGAACCCATGATGGCCAAATGCAGCCACGCGAACGGCTGCCTTAGTGGACAAGATAACAACATGATGTAGATGAAGCGTTTTGGGATGTTTTCTGAGGGAACCGATAAGTTCAATGAATACCGTCCTATCTTTGCATGTGTTGCAACTCACCCCGCTGATCAGCAGAAGGGTTCCAAGAGTTGCAACTGGTTACTGTCAGTTTACCGACAATAACTCTCTTCAAACAGCTTCCCAAAAACTAAAATTAGCTCAGAACTGATCCCAGTCTAAATCGCAAACAGGGCTTCATGCTGTAAACATTTCCAATGCTGCCCCTGCTCTGTGCTCCTGTTGAGCCTCAATGAAGCTCAAATGACCAAGCACAAATCTCGTCACAACCTCAATAGACACAGGCTGACTTTTAACTAACAAGAATACAGCAGAAATCCTCAAAGTCATGTTTATCCAAGGTTCGGGTGGGCAAGGCACCAGCAACGTAACAGATATTAGTCCAAGCCTCGTACTTACAGCAAGTCTGGTCTGTCCTCCAGTGAATGGACGGGTGCCTCTCAGCAGAGACGAGGTTGAATTCCACATGCGACGCCGAACCTCCTTTGGCTGCTCAGAGTTTTATATTTAGATGGATGCCTCTGTCAGAATGTGGAGATCTTTTACCATCTGATTACAGAACCAGCAAAGTCCACAACCTTTCCCATCTGCCAGGCAATGGTCATGGAATTATTTTTTTTAATCACAATATAAATATTATTTATTTCCAGTAAATCGAGGGAATTGATGAAAATTTACAACAGTTTCAAAGGTTAACTATGGTAATAGCAATTGAGATTAATAGTTAATCCAAGCACAATGCCAGCCTCCCTCACCACTCGAGCACAATATTCCATCAGTTCCAGTCGATCCACATCCACAAGAACACAGCATAGTTAAGTGTAGGAAGGAACTGCAGATGCTGGTTTAAACCCAAGATAGACACAAACTGCTGGATTAACTCAGCGGGACAGGCAGCATCTCTGGATAGAAGGAATGTGGGACATTTTGCGTTGAGTCTGAAGAAGGGTCTCAACCAGAGAAGTCATCCATTCCTTCCATCCAGATATGCTGTCTGTCCCGCTGAGTTACTCCAACATTTTGTGTCTATCGACAGCATAGTTAAAGCCTAGATACTGTACGATGCTCCTTTACATCACAGAAACACAGCACAAGCAAGGCCAAGATGAATTAAACATGCATTTTGTATCAGTCTTCACTACAGACGATATAAGTAACATCCCAGAAATGATTGTCCATTGGAATTGGAAGGGAGGAACGGAGGGAAATGCCAGTCGTTGGGGCAGGGGCACTGTCCGCTGGCATCTCACGTCGTGACGCACTCCATCCCCGGATGGGCAAGCAAGTGGCCAATGAAAGAGGGGATTAATTAGTTTTACATAATTCCCTAGATTTGGCAAAGGTCCCGTTATATTGGGAGATAGCAAATATAACATCTTTATTCAAAATAGAGGGGAAGTGGAACACGGGAAACAACAGGTCAGTTCGTTAACAAGCATCGTGTGGCCAGCATCAGTATAGTTCAGTGAGCAAAATCATGCCTGGCCAATAATTGGAATTCTTTAAAGTAAAGTACCGGGGACGAAGTGGAATCTGTGGGTGCCCAGCGCCAGGGTCTCCACAGGGCATTTCAGCGGGTGGTGCATCACAGGGCCACCACCACTCTGTAATGGAACTTTCCTCAGATCTCCTATCTCATTATCACCTCAAATCTGTGCCCTCCAGTTCCAGGCTCCTCTGCCCTGAGAAAACAGCTTTATCTATCCTATCTGTGCTGTTCATAATTTTTATAAATCTCAGCTTCCCACATTCCAATGAGAATAAGCTCAGTCTATCCAGCCCTCTATTCCATACAACATCCTGGTGAATCTCTCTCTCTTGCCACCACATCCTCGCTGTAGTGTGGCGACCAGAATTATTAATCAATCTAACTAACATTTAGCACAACTGCTACATGATATTCCAACACTTCAATCAATCAATCAGTTTTATTCGTCACATTGCACATAAAGTGCAAGTGAAATGAATTTGCCAGCAGCGGTACAATGATAAAGAACACACAAAAACATACTAAAATAATTTAACACAAAACATCCACCACAGGATTCATCACTGTGGTGGAAGGCACAAAAATTGGCCAGTCCTCCTTATATGCATTGCCTCAACCTATAAATGTAAGCATTCCAATGGGATCCCTCTACTGGCCACATCTTCCCATTTCCACCCCTTTCTGCTTTCCGCAGAGACCGTTTCCTCCGTAACTCCCTGGTCAACGTCCCTTCCCACCCAAACAACTCCTTCCCCAGATACTTTCCCCTGCAACAGCAGCAGATGCAACACCTGTCCCTTTACCTCCCCCCTCGACTCCATCCAAGGACCCAAACAGGCTTTCCAGGTGAGGCAGAGGTTCACTTGCACCTCCTCCAACCTCATTTACTGTATCCACTGTTCCAGGTGTCTCTACATCGGTAAGACCAAGCGCAGGCTCGACGATCGTTTCGCTGAACACCTCCGCTCAGTCCAATCTGATCTCCCCATGGCCCAGCACTTCAACTCCCCCTCCCATTCCCAATCTGACCTTTCTGTCCTGGGCCTCCTCCATTATCAGAGTGAGGCTCAGCACAAATTGGAGGAATAGCACCTCATATTTCCCTTGGGTAGTTTACACCCCAGCAGTATGAACATTGACTTCTCTAACTTCAAATAGCCCTTGCTTTCTCTCTCCTTCCCCCCCCTTCCCAGTTCTCCCACTAGTCTTACTGTCACCGCCTACATTCTATCTTTGTCCCGCCCACTCCCCTGACATCAGTCTGAAGAAGGGTCTCGACCCAAAACGTCGCCCATTCCTTCTCTTTATAGATACTGCCTCACCCGCTGAGTTACTCCAGCATTTTGTGTCTACCTAAGTATTCCAAATGCCTTCTTCATTACCCTATGATACTGTCAGGGAGCGATGGACTTGTACCCCAAGTTTTCTCTGCACGTCGATTCTTTCTATATATAATTCCAGAATTTGACTGCTATGGCAATCAGTACACATGGGACTCACCCCCCCAGTGAGGGTCAGTGTGTGTGTGGGACACATCCTCCAGTGAGGTCAGTGTGTGTGGGACCCATCCCCCAGTGAGGGTCAGTGTGTGTGTGGGACCCCGTCCCCGTGAGGGTCAGTGTATGTGTGTGGGACACGTCACGCAAGTGAGGGTCAGTGTGTGTGTGTGTGTGTGGGACCCGTCACGCAAGTGAGGGTCAGTGTGTGTGTGTGTGTGTAGGACCCGTTACCCAGTGAGGGTCAGTGTGTGTGTGGGACCTGTCACTCAGTGAGGGTCAGTGTGTGTAGGACCTGAAACTCAGTGAGGGTCAGTGTGTTTGTGGGACCCGTCCCCCAGTGAGGGTCAGTGTATGTGTGTGTGGGACACGTCATGCAAGTGAGGGTCAGTGTGTGTGTGTGTGTAGGACCCGTTACCCAGTGAGGGTCAGTGTGTGTGTGGGACCTGTCACTCACTGAGGGTCAGTGTGTGTGTGGGACCTGTCACTCAGTGAGGGTCAGTGTGTGTGGGACCTGTCACTCAGTGAGGGTCAGTGTGTTTGTGGGACCTGGCACTCAGTGAGGGTCAGTGTGTGTGTAGGACCTGAAACTCAGTGAGGGTCAGTGTGTTTGTGGGACCCGTCACTCAGTGAGGGTCAGTGTGTGTGGGGCCATCCACCAGTGAGTCATAAGATCATGTCCTAGGAACAGAATTGGGCCATTTGGCCCATTGCGTCTACTCCCCCATTCAATCATGGCTGATCATCTGACCCTCTCAACCCCTTTTCTCCTGTCTTCTCCCCATAACCCTTGACAACCTTACGAATCAAGAATCTGTCAATCTCTGGTTTACAAAGGTACACAAATGCTTTACAAATACCCATTGACGTCCACAACTGTCTGTAAAAATGAATTCCACAGATTCACCACCTTTTAACTAAATATATTCCTCCTTGCCTTTCTAAAGGTACATCATTTTCCTCCTTGCCTTTCGAAAGGTACATCATTTTAATCAGCGGCTGTGCCCTCTGGTCCTAGACTTTCCCACTAATGGAAACATCCTATCCACAAAACAGTCTTTCCACGCCTTTCACTATTCGGTAAGTTTCAATGGAGTCTCCTCTCATCCTT
>CM075980.1:61435606-61490980 GCA_038087875.1 Malacoraja senta | reverse complement strand
AGAAGAACCTCTCTACTCCTATACTGAAATCCTCTTGTTATGAAGGCCAACATTCCATTAGCTTTTTTCACTGCCTGCTGTACCTGTAAGCCAACTTTCAGTGACCGGTGTACAAGGACACCCAGGTCTCGCTGTACCTCCCCCTTACCTAACCTAACCCCATTGAGATAATAATCTACCCCCTTGTTTTGCCACCAAAGTGGATAACCTCACATTTATCTATATTATACTGCATCTGACACGCATCTGCCCACTCACTCAACCTGTCCAGGTTACCCTGCAACCTCCTAACATCCTCTTCACAGTTTACACTGCCACCCAGCTTTGTGTCATCCGCAAACTTGCCAGTGTTGCTCCTAATTCCCTCTTCCAAATCATTAATATGTATGGTAAACAGTTGCGGCCCTAACACCGAGCCTTGCGGTACTCCACTCGCCACTGCCTGTCATTCTGAAAAGGACCCATTCGCTCCTATTCTTTGCTTCCGGTCTGCCAACCAATTTTCTATCCATGTCAACACCCTGCCCCCAATACCATGTGCTCTAATATTAGTCACCAGTCTTTGCTGGCCAAAGAACAATATACTCCGCCCATCTTCCTCAATGAGGTGAGTAGAGGCCGTGCACCTGGCCAGCATTCGCTTGCAACTCCACAGTCGCTGACCCCCCCGCCCGCTCTGACAGGAGATTGTGTCTATCCCCCCCTAACAGTTGCACCACCTACATCCACCGCGGGCCTGGGTGGTGCGCGCACCCGCCTGTTTTATCTCTCTCTCCCACCCTCTCTCTCTCTCTTTCTCCTCTCTCTCTCCCTCTCCCTCTCTCTCTCTCTCTCTCTCTTTCTCCTCTCTCTCTCCCTCTCCCTCTCCCCCCCCTCTCTCTCTCTCTCTCTCTCTCTCTCTCTCTCTCTCTCTCTCTTTCTCTCTCTCTCTCTCTCTCTCTCTCTCTCTCTCTCTCTCTGCAACCCTGCACCACACCACCCACCCCCCTCCCACTGGTCGGTTGCATCCCGGTCCCGCTGACCCCGACCCCAGCCCGGAGCACCCACGGAATCCGTCTGTTAACCCACCCACTGGGTTCGGGGCGGGAGAGATTCTGAGGCGGTCCGAGAGGCACCTTCTTCACCCCAGGGAGCGGTGAGTAGCTGGAACCCGTAGCGGGGGAGGGTCGTGTTGTCTTCGTGTGGAGCAGCGCTTGAATCGCCGCGGTGTGGAAACCCGCAGGGCACTTGCAGGGACCTGGGTTTCATGTGGGTCAGAGTAGCCGTGATGGGCCCAATGGCAGAGCCGCGATGGGCCGAAAGGCGCCTGGAGACTTCAGGGTCGCGGAGGTCAAGAGACCCTCTGGAGTCGGACACAGGCACAGAAACAGCGGTCAATACAACCGGCCCGGCGGCAAGGGCAGAATCCCACCCCTCCCCTCCCGCACCAGGCTCCCCACCCACAAGGGACCGGGAACCACGCCATACACCCACACCCACGGGGAAACTGCACATCCATGCATATCCATCTAAAAAAACCTTAAACACCACTATCTACCTCCATCACCACCCCGGCACCACATTCACACACACACATGTCCCACACACACACACTCACACGCATTCATAAACGCCCACACGCACACTCACGAACACACACACACACACATACACACACACACACACACACACACACACATACACACACAGAATCAGTCTCGCAGGGTTCAGCTTTGCTACAAGATGTTCCTGACCTGGAGACCACAATCAGTGAGTATAGGAGAGAGCAATACTCCACAATACCCCTCCACAATAATTCAACACCGGTACCTCGCTAGGATGCGTTCTCAGCCCCCTACGATACCCCTTGTTCACTCACGACAGTGCGGCCAAATTCAGCTCTAACCCTATCTACAAGTTTGCAGCCGACACCACTGTGGTGGGTAGACACAAAATACTGGAGTAGCTCAACGGGTGAGGCAGCATCTATGGAAGAGATTAATTGGCGACGTTTCGGGTCGAGACCCTTCTTCACCGGATCATGAACAAAGATGAGACGGAGTTCAAGAAGGAGATGGAGAACTTAGTGACATGGTGTCAGGACATCAACCTCTCCCTCAATGTCAGCGAGAGGAAGGAGTTCGTTATTGACCAGGGAGGGTGGTGGGGAACTTGTCCCAGTCAGCATCAATGGTGCTGAAGTGGAGATGGTCGAGAGCTTCAAGTTCCCAGGTGTAAACATCACCAACAATCTGTCCAGGACCAACCACATTGAGGCTACGGCTATGAAAGCACATCAACGCCTCAACTTCCTCAGGAGACCTAGGAGGTTCGGCACGTCTCCAACGTCTACAGATGCACCATAGAAAGCATCCTATCGGGATGCATCACCGCTCGGTTTGGGAACTGCTCTGCCCAAGCCCGCAGGAAATCGCAGAGAGTTGTGGATGTAGCCCAGTCCGTCACACAGACCAGACTCCCCACCATCGACTCCATCTACACTTCACGCTGCCTCGGGAAAGCAGACAGCATCATCAAGGACCACTCACACCCCGGTCATTCCCTCTTCTCCCATTTGGTAGAAGATGCAGAAGCTGCAACCACATTCAGGAGCAGCCTCTTCCCCGCTGTTGTCAGACTCTTGAATGGGCCTCACATAAACTAACAATGTCTTTTGAATCTTCCAATCCTCCTCATTCCGACTGTTGCACGTTATTCTCTGCACTTTGCACATGTAACACTATTTTCTGCACTCTGGTATTTTTCTCTTTGCGCTACCTGGTGTCCACGGGTATGTCATGATTGTACTCATGCCTGGTATTATTTGACCGTATCACGTATCAACATTGTTGGCTGTGGTGGACGTGACAAAAGTAACAAGGGCGCAGCTTGTCCAGTGACCGATGGCCTGGACGTGGTGTGGCCGAGGGCGGCTGCCCGCATCCTACCCCGTCTATGCCGCCCTCTGTTTGCTGTCGCTGACCTCCGTGGGCCAGGGCCTTTTCCGGAAACAGGCCATACCACCGCTGGCGAAAGGGCAGCACTTCCAGGTCTACTGGAAACGTGCCCACGTCGCGCTGCAGCACCCACAGAGGCGTCGACCTGCACTTGGACAACTTTGGTATTGTGACCAATAGAAATGAAAGGTTTATTGGAGAGAAACTCACGATATTTTACTCTGAGCGGGTGGGAATTTATCCAACTTATCATACTGGGGATCCCGAAAATGGGGGGCTTCCCCAGAACACGAGCCTGAAGGAACACCTGCGTCAGGCCAGGTTGGACATAGACAAGGTTTTATCCAAGGACTACCAGGCTTGGCGGTGATAGACTGGGAGGACTGGCGGCCCCTGTACGCAAGGAACTGGGGCTCCAAGACAGTCTACCAGACAAAATCACAGGAGCTTCTCCGGGGGAGGAACCCCCAATGGAACCAAACCCAGATCGAAGCTGAGGCTAAGAAGGAGTTTGACAAGGCGGCTAGAATCTACATGAGGTCTTCCCTGAGGCTGGCCCAGTCGATGCGACCGAAGGCCTACTGGGGATTTTACCTCTTCCCGGATTGCTACAACTACCACTACAGGGATGAGTTCCCCACGTACGACGGCCAGTGCCCAGACATCGAGATCAAGCGCAACAATGAGCTGACGTGGATGTGGACTCAGAGCTCTGCCCTCTTCCCGTCCGTCTACCTGGAGGAGAAGATCAGGTCGGAACGCGGTCAGCGCGGCAAACTCTACGCCAGATACCGTATACGGGAAGCCGTGCGTGTGGCTTTGCTGACCAAAGAGCAATATACTCGCCCATCTTCCTCTACTGCCGCTCCCACTTCATCGACAGCAAAACACTCACGCCCCTCAAGGAGGTGGGTAGAGGCCGCGCACCCGGTCATCATTCCCTTGCAACTCCACAACCGCTGGTCCCCCTGCCCGCTCTGACGGTCACTGAGCGGAAACGTTGATTGTCTCCCCCAGCTTCCCAACAGTTGCACCACCTACATCCACCCCGGGCATCTCTCTCTCCCTCTCCTTCTCCCTCTCCCTCTCCCTCTACCTCTCCCTCTCCCCCTCCTCTCTTTCCCTCTCCCCCTCTCCCCTCTCCCTCTTCCCCCTCTCCATCCTCCTCTCCCTCCCTCCCTCCCTCCCTCCCTCTCTCCCTCTCCCTCTACTCTCCCTATCCCCCTCCTCTCTTTCCCACTCCCCCTCTACCCTCTCCCTCTCCCCCCTCTCCATCCCTCCCTCTCTCTCTCTCTCTCTCTCTCTCTCTCTTTCTCTCTCCAGACGGCTTCCTGTGGAGCAGCGCTTGAATCGTCGCGGTATGGAAACAGCAAGGCACTTGCGGGGACAAGGGATTCATACGGGTCAGCATGGCCATGATGGGCCGAATGGCATGTTTCCATGCTGTTCGCCTCTCTGAGTGGCTTAAAATCTGTATCACGAGCCCCACTGGGTCCACATCTGGCTACCCCAGACAGCAGGACCGCGATGGTACGAATGGCGTCAGGTCCCGCTCCGGCCGCTGCTGACCCCACCCCCGGGGGAAGCGGGGCCGCTGGGGCGGGGAGATCCGACCCGCAGCCGCCACCTGCTCAAACTTGCAGTTCGTTTGCAGATGGATCTGGTTCGCACTCTGGGCGAGAGCGCAGCGATGGGGGTGAGCGGAGCCATTCTGTGGGGGGTCCATCGACTTCTCCAGAACCACGGTAAGCGCTCCCTCACTGCCCCTCCCACACTGCGGCGCTCCCTCATGCCCCTCCCACACTGCGGCGCTCCCTCACTGCCCCTCCCACACTGCGGCGCTCCCTCACTGCCTCTCCCACCGTGCGGCGCTCCCTCGCTGCCCCTCCCACACTGCGGCGCTCACACACTGCCCCCTCTTACAGTGCGGCGCTCCCTCACTGCCCCTCTTACAGTGCGGCGCTCCCTCACAGCCTCTCCCACCGTGCGGCGCTCCCTCAGTACAGCGTAACTCGCCGTCTGGTCCAGGGGAGGGGCTGTGGGCCTGGGCTCGGGAGGGGTGGTGGGGGGAGGGCGGGGGAGAGGGATGCCGAGGTTTCGCGGGTGATGCGGCGAGTAACTGTCCTGGTGCGCTCGGTGTTGCCAGGAAAACTGCCAGGCCGTGAAGGACCAGGTGCATGATGTGTTGGGGCCCTACATCCTGAACCTGACCGCGGCCGTGCGGATCTGCAGCCGGATACTGTGCTCCAACCACGGCCGCTGCTACCGCCGCAACGCCGACGAGGATGTGTTCCTGCACTTGAACAGCAAGTCGTTCCGCATCCTGAAGCGCAAAAGGCGCGCCGACAAGGTTTACATCAAGGGCCGGACCAGTCTGTCGGACAAGAGGGATTACAAAGCCCACTTCCAGTGTCAGTGTTACCGGGGCTGGAACGGCACCCGATGCACCCGCTACAAAAAGCCCACCACCGCCTCCTGCCGAGCCGAGACCTTCTCGCTCACACTTGTCCTCGTCCTGCTCCTGAGCCTTCTCCTCATATGATGGCTGTAGTTCCTGTCCATACTGTAGTTCCTGTCCAAAATAAAAACAATATCCTGAAACTCACCCTGCTGACTTCACTTCTGTGTGTTTGGTCTTGTGGCACAGAGGCTCACTCACAGCACAGATCTGGCCCTTCGGCCCACCGTCTCCACCTGCCACACTTGTCAACACTAATCCCACCCACCCGCACTGTGACTCCTCCGCCTTCACCCCACTCAAGAACGCGCTCCTGAAATGTGGGTGTTGCGGGAAGTAGGATTAGTGTGGGATTGATACAAATTATAAGATTCCTCTGGGTCCAAGTTCTGGTCAAACAGTTGCATCAGGGGTGGAGCTGGTGCATAGAGAGAGATAGTGAGAGATAGATAGATAGTGAGAGAAATAAGGAGAGACAGTCTGTGAGGGGGACAGAGAGAGAAGAGATTGAGAGAGATAGAGGACTCACCCTCCCCGAATACCCCCATCCCTCGCCATTCCCTACCCTCTTCTCCTAAACTCCCACCCCTTACACCCGCTATCCCCTCCCCCTCACTCCTCATCCCCCCCCCCCCCCCCCCGTCCTCGAGTCAGAACAGTGAGGAGCGCCGCAATGTGGGAGGGTCGGTGCTGAGGGAGCGGCTCACTGTAGGTGCCGGAGGCGGGGGTTAACGTGACGCGCGGCGCTCCTCCCCCCTCCCCGGCTCCGCAGCGCCCGGCCTCCGCCGCCTCTCCGGATGAAGCGAGAGACGGGCGCGGGTCGTGGGTGAGCGGAGCCGGGTGCCGGGAGTTGGCGGCTCGGCGGAGACAGGCCGCAGCCCAGGGTGAGTGCAGAGAAATCGAGGTCGGGGCTGCGGCCTAGTGTCCGGCCGAGCCCGGGGCGGGACCACGTGTCTTCCTCCGGCCACGGGATCTTGTGCTGGCCACTCGGCCCTTTTGTGTGCGGCTGGCCGTGGGGGTGAGTCGGCGGGGGGTGGGGGAGCTCCGGTGGAGGGTATCTGTCGGCCGCGGCCTGAGATCGGCTGAATGCCGGCGGATCGAGCAGCGGCTGCGGGGGAAGGGTCGGCCGGAGCCCGGCCAGAGGCGACAGGAGATGGGAGGTGCCAGGACAGAGGGGGGAGGGGGGTGGGCGCAGGAGATGGGGGTGACAGGACAGAGGGGGGGGCGACAGGAGGTGGAGGGTAAAGGGAGGGCGGGGAACCTTCAGTCTCAGCTCCCTGGATTATCAGACTCGAGGCAGACACGGAGTGCTGAGTAACTCAGTGGGTCAGGCAGCATCTCTGGAGAAAATAGATGGATGACTTTTCGGGCCACGACCTTTTTTAGACTGATTGTTGGTGGGGCGGGGTGGGAAGTAAGCTGGGACAAAGTGGGGTGGTGGGAGGGAGGGAATGGGAAGAGAGAGAGAGAGAGAGATAGATGGATGGACGCACACAAAGTGCTGGAGTAACTCAGCGGGTCAGGCAGCATCTCTGGAGAACATGGATAGTTGGCGTTTCGGGCCGCGACACTTCTTCAGACTGAAGTCAGGCTCAGAATTTTCACCCCTTCCCCCTCACTCTCCATTCACCCGGGAGAGCACTCTCATCCCGCGGAGCTCCCACGCCCATCGCCACCGCCCTGATCTTTTAGAACTGAGACGAGGGAAAACTTTTTCACCCAGAAAGTTGTGAATTTGTGGAATTCTCTGCGTCAGAAGGCAGTGGAGGCCGATTCACTGATGCATTCAAAAGAGAGTTAGATAGAGCTCTTAGGCTAGCGGAATCAAGGGGCACGGGGAGAAGGCAGGAACGTGGTACTGATTGTGGATGATCAGCCATTATCACATCGGTGCTGGCTCGAAGGGGCGAATGGCCTACTGTCCTATTGCACCTATTGTCTACGTATGTATGTAAGGACCACTCACATCCCGGTCATTCTCTTTTCTCCTTTCTGGTGGAAGATGCAGAAGTTTGAAAACACGTACAACCACATCGTCACACACACACGTACAGCTACCTGGTGTCCACGGGTATGTCATGATTGTTCTCATGCCTGGTATTATTGACCATATCACGTATCAACATTGTTTGGCTGTGGTGGACGTGACATAAGTAACAAGGTGGCCAGGGTGCAGCTTGTCCAGTGACCGATGGCCTGGACGTGGTGTGGCGAGGGCGGCTGCCCGCATCCCACCCCGTCTATAGGGAGGTTTCCCCGGCAGTCGGGTCACGACCCATGACCCGTGCTGTTGCTACGCTACGCCAAGTGGAGTACACGCGATGAACTGCAGGTAAGCACTTACCATTGTTTCCAGCTTAGCGGGCTCGTTAAAACCCGCCGAAATGGTCAATTTTTGCGCTGTAAATAATTATGGAAATCGGGATAAGCGTGAGAGACATTTAGCCTACTTCAGAATCCAAACGTTAGGAGAAATGACGGTAGATAGGAGCGAGAGCTGAAGGGACAACAGCAGCCAGAGTGCTTGGCGAACATTGGCCGTTTGCTCACTGCATTTAATAATAATAATAATAATAATAGATTTTATTTATATAGCGCTTTTCAGGACTCAAAGTCGCTTTACAATGAGAGTCAGGAATAAACAAAACAAAATAGAGCAGTAAGACAGAGGGGAGGGGAACATGGGACTAAGGGTATGCAGAGGTGAAGAGATGGGTCTTGAGGCGGGACTGGAAGATGGTGAGGCATTATTTGTCAACTAAGGCATTATTTGTGTTTTTTCTTGATTCCTTTGGCATCTAAAAGTTTCAGAAGTGATAAATCTGCTGTAAAATTTTAAAATCGCCCATGGTTCTCAAGTGGGTTTTTACAATACAAAAAGAAAACGCCTCTGAAGCAAAATTTACAGCCAGATTTATCACTTCTGAGAATTTTTAGATACCAAAGGAATCAAGAAAAACCACAAATAATGTCTTACTGTTGATGAAATGCAGTGAGCAAACGCGATAATTCTCAATATTTTCAATTCCGATATCTGCACGGCCAATGTTCGCCAAGCACTTTAGCTGCTGTTGTCCCTTCAGCTCTCGCTTCTCTTTATCTTCATTTCGCTTCACTTTTGAATTCTGAAGTTGGGTACATGTCTCTCACACTTACCCCGACTTCCACAATTATTTACAGCGCACAAATTCAACATTTTGGCGGTTTTTAACAGGTTGGAAAGTACGCGTTTCTTCATTAATAACATATACCGGAAGTTACGGATTGTCCTCCAGATGGATTGAGCGGCTCCGTGCGTCAAGCCCTTTAACCCAGTGACCTTACGTGCAACCCCCTATGCCGCCCTCTGTTTGCTGTCGCTGACCTCCGTGGGCCAGGGCCTTTTCCGCAAACCGGTCATGGAAGGAAGCTGGTGGAAGGGCAGCCCTTCCAGGTCTACTGAACGTGCCCACGTCGCGCTGCAGCTCCCACAGAGGCGTCAACCTGCACTTGGACGACTTTGGTATTGTAACCAATAGAAATGAGAGGTTTGTTGGAGAGAAAATCACATCTTTTATTCTGCGCGGTTGGAATTTATCCATTTTATTACGATGAGGATCCCGAAATGGGGGGCTTCCCCAGAACATGAGCCTGAAGGACCACCTGCGTCAGGCCAGGGTTGACATCCACAACTTCCTATCCAAGGCGCTACGAGAGGAAAGCGGTGATAGAGTGGTTGGAGTGGCGGCCCCTGTACGCAAGGAACACGGCGAAAGGGAAGTCTACCAGACAAAATCACAGGAGCTTGTCCGGGGAGGAACCCCCAATGGAACCAAACTCAGATCGACGCTGAGGCTAAAAAGGACTTTGACCAGGCGGCTAGAATCTACATGAGCTGGGCCAGTCGATGCGACCGAAGGCCTACTGGGGATTCGCCCTCTTCCCGGATTGCTACAACTACCACTACAGGGATGAGTTCCCCACGTACGACGGCACTGCCCAGACATCGAGATCAAGCGCAACAATGAGCTGACGTGGATGTGGACTCAGAGCTCTGCCCTCTTCCCGTCCGTCTACCTGGAGGAGAAGATCAGGTCGGAGCGCGGCAAATTCTATGCCAGATACCGGATACGGGAGGCCGTGCGTGTTGCTTTGAATCATAGAAACATATAAAATTGGTGCAGGAGGAGGCCATTCAGCCCTTCGAGCCAGCACCGCCATTCATTGTGATCATGGCTGATCGTCCCCAATCAATAACCCGTGCCTGCCTTCTCCCCATATCCCTTGCTTCCACCAGCCCCTAGAGCTCTATCTAACTTTCTCTTAAAACCATCCAGTGATTTGCCCTCCACTGCCCTCTGTGGCAGGGGATTCCACAAATTCACAACTCTCTGGGTGAAAACGTTTTTTCTCATCTCAGTCTTAAAATGGCCTCCCCTTTATTCTAAAACTGTGACCCCTGGTTCTGGACTCGCCCAACATTGGGAACATTTTTCCTGCATCTAGCTTGTCCAGTCCTTTTATAATTGTATATGTTTCTATAAGACCCCCCCTCATCCTTCGAACTCCAGTGAATACAAGCCTAGTCTTTTCAAAATTTCCTCATATGACAGTTCCCGCCATCCCAGGGATCAATCTCGTGAACCTACGCTGCACTGCCTCAATCACAAGGATGTCCTTCCTCAAATTAGGAGACCAAAACTGTACACAATATTCCAGATGTGATCTTACCAGAACCCTATACAACTGCAGAAGAACCTCTCTACTATACTGAAATCCTCTTGTTATGAAGCCAACATTCCATTAGCTTTTTTCACTTCCGCTGTACCTGTAAGCCAACTTTCAGTGACCGGTGTACAAAGGACACCCAGGTCTCGCTGTACGTCCCCCTTACCTAACCTAACCCCATTGAGATAATAATCTGCCCACTTGTTTTTGCCACAAAGTGGATAACCTCACATTTATCTATATTATACTGCATCTGCCACGCATCTGCCCACTTCACTCAACCTGTCAGGTTACCCTGCAACCTCCTAACATCCTCTTCACAGTTTACACTGCACCCAGCTTTGTGTCATCCGCAAACTTGCTCAGTGTTGCTCCTAATTCCCTCTTCCAAATCATTAATATGTATGGTAAACAGTTCCGGCCCCCAACACCGAACCTTGCGGTACTCCACTCGCCACTGCCTGCCATTCTGAAAAGGACCCATTTCGCTCATATTCTTTGCTTCCGTCTGCCAACCAATTTTCTATCCATGTCAACACCCTGCCCCCAATACCATGTGCTCTAATTTGAGTCACCAGTCTTTGCTGGCCAAAGAGCAATATACTCCGCCCATTCTTCCTCTACTTGCCGCTCCCACGACACCCCCACGCCCCTCAATGAGGTGAGTAGAGGCCGTGCACACTGGCCAGCATTCGCTTGCAACTCCACAGTCGCTGATCCCCCCGCCCGCTCTGACAGGAGATTGTGTCTATCCCCCACCTAACAGTTGCACCACCTACATCCACCGCGGGCCTGGGTGGTGCGCGCACCCGCCTGTTTTAACTCTCTCTCCCACCCCCTCTCTCTCTCTCATCTCTCCCTCTTCTCTCTCTCTTTCTCCTCTCTCCCTCTCCCTCTCTCTTCTCTTTCTCCTCTTCTCTCTCCCTCTCCCTCTCCCCTCTCTCTCTCTCTTCTCTCTCTCTCTCTCTCTCACCTCTCTCTCTCTCTCTCTCTTTCTCTCTCTCTCTCTCTCTCTCTCTCTCTCTGCAACTCCTGCACCACACCACCCTACCCCCCCTCCCACTGGTCGGTTGCATCCCGGTCCCGCTGACCCCGACCCCAGCCCGGAGCACCCACGGAATCCGTCTGTTAACCCACCACTGGGTTCGGGGCGGGAGAGATTCTGAGGCGGTCCGAGAGGCACCTTCTTCACCCAGGGAGCGGTGAGTAGCTGGAACCCGTAGCGGGGAGGGTCGTGTTGTCTTCGTGTGGAGCAGCGCTTGAATCGCAGCGGTGTGGAAATCCGCAGGGCACTTGCAGGGACCTGGGTTTCATGTGGGTCAGAGTAGCCGTGATGGGCCCAATGGCAGAGCCGCGATGGGCCGAAAGGCGCCTGGAGACTTCAGGGTCGCGGAGGTCAAGAGACCCTCTGGAGTCGGACACAGGCACAGAAACAGCGGTCAATACAACCGGCCCGGCGGCACGGGCAGAATCCCACCCCTCCCCTCCCGCACCAGGCTCCCCACCCACAGGGGACCGGGAACCACGCCATACACCCCACACCCACGGGGCACTGCACATCCATGCATATCCATCTAAAAAAACCTTAAACACCACTAATCTACCTCCATCACCACCCCGGCACCACATTCACACACACATGTCCCACACACACACACTCACACGCATTCATAAACGCCCACACGCACACACTCACGAACACACACACACACACACACACACGCACACACACAACACACACACACACACACACACACACAACACATACACATCACACAGAATCAGTCTCGCAGGGTTCAGCTTTGCTACAAGATGTTCCTGACCTGGAGACCACAATCAGTGAGTATAGGAGAGAGCAATACTCCACAATACCCCCTCCACAATAATTCAACACCGGTACCTCGCTAGGATGCGTTCTCAGCCCCCTACGATACCCCTTGTTCACTCACGACAGTGCGGCCAAATTCAGCTCTAACCCTATCTACAAGTTGCAGCCGACACCACTGTGGTGGGTAGACACAAAATACTGGAGTAACTCAACGGGTGAGGCAGCATCTATGAGAGATTAATTGGCGACGTTTCGGGTCGAGACCCTTCTTCACCGGATCATGAACAAAGATGAGACGGAGTTCAAGAAGGAGATGGAGAACTTAGTGACATGGTGTCAGGACATCAACCTCTCTCTTCAATGTCAGCGAGAGGAAGGAGTTAGTTATTGACCAGGGAGGGTGGTGGGGAACTTGTCCCAGTCAGCATCAATGGTGCTGAAGTGGAGATGGTCGAGAGCTTCAAGTTCCCAGGTGTAAACATCACCAACAATCTGTCCAGGACCAACCACATTGAGGCTACGGCCATGAAAGCAATCAACGCCTCAACTTCCTCAGGAGACCAAGGAGGTTCGGCACGTCTCCAACGTCCACAGATGCACCATAGAAAGCATCCTATCGGGATGCATCACCGCTCGGTTTGGGAACTGCTCTGCCCAAGCCCGCAAGAAATCGCAGAGAGTTGTGGATGTAGCCCAGTCCGTCACACAGACCAGACTCCCCACCATCGACTCCATCTACACTTCACGCTGCCTTCGGGAAAGCAGCCAACATAATCAAGGACCACTCACATCCCGGTCATTCCTCTTCTCCCATTTGGTAGAAGATGCAGAAGCTGCAACCACATTCAGAGCAGCCTCTTCCCCGCTGTTGTCGGACTCTTGAATGGGCCTCACATAAACTAACAATGTCTTTTGAATCTTCCAATCCTCCTCATTCCGACTGTTGCACGTTATTCTCTGCACTTTGCACATGTAACACTATTTTTCTGCACTCTGGTATTTTTCTCTTTGCGCTACCTGGTGTCCACGGGTATTCATGATTGTACTCATGCCTGGTATTATTTGACCGTATCACGTATCAACATTGTTGGCTGTGATGGACGTGACATAAGTAACAAGGTGGCCAGGGCGCAACTTGTCCAGTGACCGATGGCCTGGACGTGGTGTGGCCGAGGGCGGCTGCCCGCATCCTACTCCGTCTATGCCGCCCTCTGTTTGCTGCCGCTGACCTCCGTGGGCCAGGGCGCTTTCCGCAAACCGGTCATGCCCCCGCTGGTGGAAGGGCAGCCCTTCCAGGTCTACTGGAACGTGCCCACGTCGCGCTGCAGCTCCCACAGAGGCGTCAACCTGCACTTGGACGACTTGGTATTGTAAGCAATAGAAATGAGAGGTTTGTTGGAGAGAAACTCACGATATTTTATTCTGCGCGGTTGGGAATGTATCCATCTTATTACGACGAGGATCCCGAAAATGGGGGCTTCCCCAGAACTTGAGCCTGAAGGACCACCTGCGTCAGGCCAGGGTGGACATCCACAACTTCCTATCCAAGGCGTACGAGGGGATGGCGGTGATAGAGTGGGTGGAGTGGCGGCCCCTGTACGTAAGGAACACGGGCGAAAGGGAAGTCTACCAGACAAAATCACAGGAGCTTGTCCGGGGAGGAACCCCCAATGGAACCAAACCCAGATCGAAGCTGAGGCTAAAAGGACTTTGACCAGGCGGCTAGAATCTACATGAGCTCGTCCCTGAGGCTGGGCCAGTCCATGCGACCGAAGCCTACTGGGGATTCGCCCTCTTCCCGGATTGCTACAACGGCAACTACGGGGATGAGTTCCCCACGTACGACGGCCACTGCCCAGACATCGAGATCAAGCGCAACAATGAGCTGACGTGGATGTGGACTCAGAGCTCTGCCCTCTTCCCGTCCGTCTACCTGGATGAGGCACTCCATTCGGAGCGCGGCAAACTCTACGCCAGATACCGGATACAGGAGGGCATGCGTGTGGCTTTGCTGACCAAAGAGGAATTCGCTCCGCCCGTTTTCTTCTACTGCCGCTCCCACTATCTGAACAGCAAAACCCTCACGCCCCTCAAAGAGGTGAGTAGAGGCCGTGCACCTGGCCAACATTCCCTTGCAACTCCACAGCCGCTGGTCCCCCGCCCGCTCTGACGGTCACTGAGCGAAACGTTGATTGTCCCCTCCCCCCCCACCCACACACAGTTGTCCCACCTACGTCCATCCCGGTAATGTCGCTCTCCCTCCCTCCCTCTCTCCCTCTCCTCCCTCTCACCACTCTCTCTCCCTCTCCCCCTGTCCCCCTCTCTCCCTCCCTCTCCCCCCTCTCTCTCTCGTCGAGTCGGCCTTCCTGTGGGGCAGCGCTTGAATCGTCGCGGTGTGGAAACCACGGCAAGGCACTTGCAGGGACCTGGGATTCATACGGGTCAGCATGGCCGTGATGGGTCGAATGTCATGTTTCCGTGCTGTTCTTGTCTCTAACTGCGTGGGTCAACATCTGTATCACAGTCCCCACTGGCCACTGGGTCCACATCTGGCTACCCCAGACAGCAGGACCGCGATGGTCCGAATGGCGTCAGGTCCCGCTCCGGCCGCTGCTGACCCCACCCCCGGGGGAAGCGGGCCGCTGGGGCGGGGAGATCCGACCCGCAGCCGCCACCTGCTCAAACTTGCAGTTCGTTTGCAGATTGATCTGGTTCGCACTCTGGGCGAGAGCGCAGCGATGGGGGCGAGCGGAGCCATTCTGTGGGGGTCCGTGGACTTCTCCAGAACCACGGTAAAGCGCTCCCTCACTGCCCCTCCCACACTGCGGCGCTCCCTCACTGCCCCTCCCACACTGCGGCGCTCACTCACTGCCCCTCCCACACTGCGGCGTTCCCTCACTGCCCCTCTTACAGTGCGGCGCTCCCTCACAGCCTCTCCCACCGTGCGGCGCTCCCTCAATACAGCGTAACTCGCCCTCGGACCGAGGAGGGCTGTGGGTCTGGGCTCGGGAGGGGTGTGTGTGGTGGGCGGGGGGGGCGGGTGGCGGGATGCCGAGGTTTCGCGGGTGATGCGGCGGATAACTGTCCTGGTGCGCTCGGTGTTGGCAGGCAAGCTGCCAGGCCGTGGAAGAAACAGTTGCAGGATGTGTTGGGGCCCTACCTCCTGAACCTGACCGCGGCCGTGCGGACCTGCAGCTTGACGCTGTGCTCCAACCACGGGCCGCTGCTACCGCCGCAAACCCGAGGATGATGTGTTCCTGCACTTGAACAGCAAGTCGTTCCGCATCCTGAAGCGCAGCAAGGCCGGCGGCGACAAGGTTTACATCAAGGCCGGACCAGTCTGTTGGACAAGAGGGATTTGCACGCCCACTTCCAGTGTCAGTGTTACCGGGGCTGGAACGGCGTCCGATGCAGCCGCTACAGAAAGCCGTCTGCCTCCTGCCGAGCCGAGACCTCCCCGCTCACACTTGTCCTCGTCCTGCTTTTGAGCCTTCTCCTCAAATGAAGGCTTTAGTTCCTGTCCATACTGTAGTTCCTGTCCAAAATAAAGACACTTTCCTGAAACTCACCCTGCTGACTGTTGTTCGCGTGTGTGTTTGGTCTTGTGGCACAGAGGCTCACTCACAGCACAGATCTGCCCCTTCGGCCCACCGTCTCCACCTGCCACACTTGTCAACACTAATCCCACCCACCCGCACCCACTCCGCCTTCACCACTCAAGAACGCGCAGAGGCTCCTGAAATGTGGGTGTTGCGGGGAAGTGGGATTAGTGTGGGATTGATGCAGAGCTGTGGGAGAGAGCAGGCAGTGGGATTAGTGTGGGATTGATGCAGAGCTGTGGGAGAGAGCAGGCAGTGGGATTAGTGTGGGATTGTTACGGGGCTGTGGATAGAGACAACACTGATTGAGGGTCTCTCAAGGTGCTGCTGTGCCGTAGGTTCCTACGATAAAGCGCACAGTGAAGAGCCGGGATGACCGAGGTGATGAGGGGTTTCAGGGGGCTGCAAGAGGTGGGAGGTTGGGACTTCCTGACACTGGGGATGTTTGGGTGGGTTGAGATGGACCCGCTGTGCAGCTGCCGCGTGGACCAGCAGCAGCTCTGCAGGTTATGACCGGACACCGTCACCAACGATGCCGACTCTTCACCCAACAAGTGTACGGTAGAGAGCACACTGACTGGTTGCATCACGGCCTGGGTCAGCCAACTCGAACGCCCAGGAATGAAGGAGACTGGAGAGAGTGGTGGACACTGCCCGGTCCATCACAGGTACTGACCACCCCACCATCGAAGGGATCTACAGGAGGCGCTGCCACAAAAAGGCAGCCGGCATCATCACCGACCCACACACCCTGACCACGCTCAACTCATCGGAAAGGTACAGGACCCTGATAACCGTGACCTCCAGGTTCATGAACAGCTTCTTCCAGCAACCATCAGGCTCTTTGGTTGCACTACGGACTATTTATTAATTTCTGGTATTACTGATTATTATATATGTATCTGTGTGTTGTGTTCACTCGCTTGTTACGCCAGGGAAGCAAGAATGGCATTGTTCCGTTGGCGGTACAGACGAGAATTCAACGGTCCCGACTGCAACGCCGGCTCTCCGGAGCTTGCGCTGACAAGCAGCCATCACCATCAAACAGCTGCTGCCGGCCCTCGCTTCCCCTTCGCCGGGGGGTGGGGACAACTGGCCTTTCCTTCCTCTCCTTTGTGCTCAGGCAGAGGCAGTCGAGCGCGATCGAGTCCTGAAATGTAAAAATTCCTCCGGGTCCAAGTCCTGGCCAAACAGTTGCATCTTGGGGAGGAGCTGGTGCAGAGAGAGTGAGAGAGAGAGAGAGAGAGGGGGAGGTAGTGAGAGAGAGACGGTGTAGATAGGTTGTGACAGGCAGATAGATAGTGAGGGAGAGAGAGATAGACAGAGGACTAGACAATGCTGTGGTCACAGTGAAGAGCAGATACTCACCTTCCCCGAATACCCCCATCCCTCGCCATTCCCTACCCTCTTCTCCTAAACTCCCACCCCTACACCCGCTATCCCCTCCCCCTCACTCCTCATCCCCCCCCCCCCCGTCCTCGAGTCAGAACAGTGAGGGAGCGCCGCACTGTGGGAGGGTCGGTGCTGAGGGAGCGGCTCACTGTAGGTGCCGGAGGCGGGGGTTAACGTGAGCGGCGGCGCTCCTCCCCCCTCCCCGGCTCCGCAGCGCCCGGCCTCCGCCGCCTCTCCGGATGAAGCGAGAGACGGGCGCGGGTCGCGGGTGAGCGGAGCCGGGTGCCGGGAGTTGGCGGCTCGGCGGAGACAGGCCGCAGCCCAGGGTGAGTGCAGAGAAATCGAGGTCGGGGCTGCGGCCTAGTGTCCGGCCGAGCCCGGGGCGGGACCACGTGTCTTCCTCCGGCCACGGGATCTTGTGCTGGCCACTCGGCCCTTTTTGTGTGCGGCTGGCCGTGGGGGTGAGTCGGCGGGGGTGGGGGAGCTCCGGTGGAGGGTATCTGTCGGCCGCGGCCTGAGATCGGCTGAATGCCGGCGGATCGAGCAGCGGCTGCGGGGGAGGGTCGGCCGGAGCCCGGCCAGAGGCGACAGGAGATGGGGGTGACAGGACAGAGGGGGGAGGGGGTGGGCGACAGGAGATGGGGGTGACAGGACAGAGGGGGGAGGGCGACAGGAGGGGGAGGGTAAAGGAGGGCGAGGAACCTTCAGTCTCAGCTCCCTGGATTATCAGACTCGAGGCAGACACGGAGTGCTGGAGTAACTCAGTGGGTCAGGCAGCATCTCTGGAGAAAAAGGATGGATGACGTTTCGGGCCGCGACCTTATAGACTGATTGTTGTTGGGGCGGGAGTGGGAAGAAAGCTGGAGAAAGCGGGTGTGGTGGGAGGGAGGGAATGGGAAGGAGCGAGAGAGAGAGAGAGAGCGAGAGCGAGAGCGAGAGAGAGAGAGAGAGAGAGAGAGAGAGAGCGAGAGAGAGCGAGAGAGAGCGAGAGAGAGCGAGCGAGCGAGAGAGCGAGCGAGAGAGAGAGCGAGAGAGAGAGCGAGAGAGAGAGCGAGAGCGAGAGCGAGAGCGAGCGAGAGAGAGAGAGAGAGAGAGAGAGAGAGAGAGAGAGAGAGAGAGAGAGAGAGAGAGAGAGAGAGAGAGAGAGAGAGAGAGAGAGAGAGAGAGAGAGAGAGAAAGTGCTGGAGTAACTCAGCGGGTCAGGCAGCATCTCTGGAGAACATGGATAGCTGACGTTACGGGCCGCGACCCTTCTTCAGACTGGTCAGGCTCAGAATTTTCGCCCTCTCCCCCTCATTCTCCATCCACCCGGGAGAGGCACTCTCATCCCCGCGGAGCTCCCCCCGTCCCTCACCACCGCCTGACCTCCATTTCCTTATCACATCCCCGATCACCCTTGAGCCCTGAGCCGCAGCCGCCCATCCGCCCGCTGCCATTCGCTGGCTGGCGATAAGCGCTTCCTTGCCGCTGTGTCTTGCTCCACTTCCGCAGACGCTGCGCTTTCCTGTTGGGCTTTGGTGCCTCGCGGAGGGTAGTTTTGTCAAAGTTTCGCAGATTGTCTTTAAACGCCGGACGTTTGCTGCCCGCTCACTTCACCGGGTACCCGCTCCGTGAGCCGAGGAATCCCGGAACAGTGTCTGAGGGGCTGGAACGGAGAGTCCCCGCGGTCTGAAAGCCTGAAAGCCCCCCTCACCCCGACCCCTGGGGTAGGACTCGAGGGCAGAGCCCGGAGGAACGTTTGTGGGAGAGGGAGTGAGATTGGGTGGAGAAGGGGGAGAGAGACTCAGGGACTCAGGGAGAGGTGATGGGAGAGGAGGCGAGAGACGGGTGGGCGAGAGTCTGGGGGGAGAAGGTGGGGATGAGGTTTGGGAGACGGGGATGGGAGACGGTGGTGGGAGGCAGGGTGGGCGCGGGGAGAGAGAGACAGGTGGAGAAGGTGGTGGGAAATGGAGGGAAGAAGAGGGGCTGGGGATGGAGAGGGGGAGTAGGGGCAATACGGGAGCCGTTGCGTGGATAGGGCAAATGAACTGGGTGCGAAGGAGGGGAGGAGAGGGGATGTGGAGGTGGGAGTGGGAGAAGGGAGCCGGGTGCGGGAGAGGGGTTGGGGAGCGCGGGAGGGAGGAGGGAGGAGGGAGGCGGTGGGTTGCGGGGCCCCGGCGGGATGAGCAGGGCTGAGCCCCGAGCCTTCATTGACCGGGCTGCCGGTGTTGTGTTGCAGGGCGCGGAGCGGATCAGGCGGAGAGGCGGCTAGGAACGCCATGGGTCAGCGGGCTGGCTCGCCTTGCCCGGACAGCCACCTGCGTCGTGGCCCTGTGGGCGGTTGCGGCCGGCAGCGCCCGGGAGCTGCGGCAAACCACGGCGTTCGCCGGGCAGCCGTTCATCACGGTGTGGAACGCGCCGACCCACGACTGCGACCGCTACTCGGTGCCGCTCGACCTCAGCCTCTTCGACATGGTGGCCGTCGCCCAACGAGGGCTTCTACGACCAGCAACTGACCATCTTCTACAAGGATCGGCTGGGCCGGTACCCGCACTACGCGGACGGCGGCCCGGTGCACGGCGGGGTCCCGCAGAACGCCAGCCTCAACCTGCATCTGGCGCAACTCGAGCGCGACGTGCAGCGCTACATGCGGACGCGGGAGCGCGCAGGGCTAGCAGTGATTGACTGGGAGGAATGGCGGCCGCTATGGATCCGCAACTGGCAGGGGAAGCAGGTGTACCGGAACGGCTCGCTGGCGCTGGTGCAGGAGCACCACTCGGACTGGGACGACGCACAGCGAACCCGCCAGGCGCAGTTTGAGTTCGAGCAGGCGGCGCGGAAGTTCATGGTCAGCACCCTGCAGAGAGCGCGCAATACGCGGCCCCGCAGCCTCTGGGGCTTCTACCTCTTCCAGGACTGCTACAACCACGGCTACGCGGGCGGCGCCGAGAACTATACCGGCCACTGCCCCGACGTGGAGGTGTCGCGGAACGACCTGCTGGCGTGGCAGTGGGCCGGTAGCACCGCTCTCTACCCCTCCATCTACCTGGCGCGATCCCTGCGCGGTGCGCCGGCCGCCGCAGCTTTGTGCGTTCCCGGTTGCGGGAGGCGCTGCGGGTGGCGCGAGAGCATGGCCGCGAGGGCGCGCTCCCCGTCTTCGTGTACTCGCGTCCCAGCTACAGCTACACCACGGAGCTACTGACACAGGTGAGCCGGGCCTGGGGCACCCATCTCCCGGCATCCATCTCCCACGCACCCGGGGCACCCATCAACCGGCACCCAACTCCCGGGCACCCATCACCCGGGGCACCCAACTCCCGGCATCCATCTCCCACGCACCCGGGCACCCATCACCCGGGCACCCATCAACCGGCACCCATCACCCGGGCACCCATCACACGGGCACCCATCACCCGGGGCACCCATCACCCGGGCACCCATCACACGGGCACCCATCACACGAGCACCCATCACCCGGGCACCCATCACCTGCTCACTCATCACACGGGCACCCATCACTCGAGCACCCATCACCCGGGCACCCATCACCCGGGCACCCACCACCCAGGCACCCATCACCCGGGCACCCATCACCCGGGGCACCCAACTGCCGGGGCACCCATCACCCGGGGCACCCATCACACGGGCACCCATCACACGAGCACCCATCACCCGGGGCACCCATCACCTGCTCACCCATCACACGGGCACCCATCACACGGGGCACCCATCACCTGGGCACCCATCACACGGGGCACCCATCACCTGGGCACCCATCACACGGGGTACCCATCACACGGGGCACCCATCACCTGGGCACCCATCACACGGGGCACCCATCACCTGCTCACCCATCACCTGACCCATCACCTGCTCACCCATCACCTGCTTACCCATCACACGGGGCACCCATCACCCGGGGCACCCATCACCTGGGCAACAATTACCCGGGGCACCCATCCCCCGGGCACTCATCACCGGGGCACCCATCACCCGGGGCACCCATCACCCGGGGCACCCAACGCAGGGCGAAGGGGTGTTGCGAAATGTGGGTGGTAAAGGAAGTGTGGGGGAGGGGATGAGGCTGGGAGAGGGTGGGGAGGGGATAGTATGAGTGGGAGGGTTTGGAGAGGGGAGCGTTCTCTGACCCATTCCTTCCTTCCTTCTCTGAGCAGCAAGACCTGGTCACCACGGTGGGGAAACGGCCGCGCTGGGAGCCGCCGGCATCATCTTCTGGGGCGACACAGATTACAGCAACAGTGCGGTGAGGGTCAACACCCCCAAACCCCTCCTTCCACTTCTCCCCTGCACATCTCCCCGACCCTACCCCACCCCCCCCCCACATCCCCTGCACCCCTCCCCCACCCATGACCTCTCCCCCAAACCCCTTTCCGCCTCCCATCCGCCGCCTCCATATCCATCTCCCCTTCCCAGAATGCTTTGGGGTCGGAGATGGTGTTCGGGTTGGCGTGGGTCAGGGATCATGATGTGGGTCACTGTTAGGTCGGGTTGGAGAGTCCGGGCTGGGTCGGGTGATGATGGTGGGGGGGGGGGGAGGGGGGGGCAGTCAGAGGTCAAGATGGATTTGGGTTCATGGTCGGGTTGGTGGTCGAGGATTTGTTTGGGGTCAGTGGTTGGTTGTTTGAGATTGTGGGGGGGTGAGGTCGGTTGGGGCTAGAGGTCTGGGTAGATTTGGGGTCAGGGGTCGGGTTGGGGTTAGAGGTTAGGGTCGGTGGTCGGTTCAGCGTCGGGAGTTAGGTTGGGATTGAGGTCAGTTGAGGTGGGGGTCGGGTGGGGTCAGGGGACAGATCGGGGTCAGGGGTCGGGCGCTGGCTTCCACGGTCAACTCTGACCTCTGTGCCGCAGGAGCGCTGCCGGATGATGAGCGATTACCTGTCCGGGGACTTGGGCCGTTACCTGCTGAACGTCCACCTCGGCGACCCGGCAGTGCAGCCGCTTCCTCTGCGCGGGCAACGGGCGCTGCGAGCGGAAGAACAGCGAGGCCGATACCTACCTACACCTGAGCCCCGACAGCTTCCGCATCGAGCGGCGCCGGGCCCGGGCGGCGGGCTGCGGGTGACCGGCGTCCTCTCGCAGAGCGACAAGGCCGCGCTACAGCTGGACTTCCAGTGCCGCTGTTTCCATGGCTGGAGGGGCCAGCGCTGCGACGAGGGGACGAGCGGCGGCTCTCTCACCCTGCCCTCCGCCCTAGCCCCCATCCTCGCCCTCCTGCTCTCGCTCGCAATGTAGAAGCGAGGGCGCCGGCCCTCGCCCCTCTCCCCCACCCACTCCCCTAACACCCTCTGCCCTCCCCCACCCTCGCCCCTCCCCTCTCACCCTTTCCCCACCCTCACCTCCCTCCGGCCGCCTTCTCCCCCCTGGCCCTTTCCCCTCCCCTCCCGCCATCTCCCTCTGCCACCCCTCCCCACTCCCATCCTGACCACTCCTCTCCTTACACTCCCCTCTGCCCCCTCTCAGTCCCCTCCGGACCCCCGATTCGATCGAACCTCGTCTCAAGGACAGTATTTAAATATATTTGCAGCCAAAGATTACCGTGAAGTGTCAGCGCCCGGCTGTGGATCTGTGGTCTAGGAGCATTGCTGCCCGGTGTTACGAGAGTCCGCGTTCCCCGGGGCACGCCCGCTCTCCCAGGAACTGGCGCGGTGGATTGTCAATTATTGTCAGTCAGTAAAGGCCGTCTCCTGGAGCCACAGTCACCGGGCTCGGTTACCGAGACCTGGCGGCGAAAAGGCGGCCGCTGCTGGGGACGGTCGCGGCTCGGGGTCGGTGGGGAGCGGGGTGCGGCTCCCGGTCTGACAATGAACTCGACCACTGGTGTCAATGTCCGCCAGTGGAAGGTGTACAGCCGGGTACAATAACAGTATTGTAAATGTATTTGGGCGCATAGATGGGAGAGGGAGACGGACATGGTGGAATAAATGGGACTCGCGCAGATAGGCAGCGGGATCAGCAGGGACGAGATGGACCGAATGGCCCGTTTCAGTCTGTACCATTCTGACCGTCTCACTCTCAATCAGACGTAAACCATAGGAAGCAGCGAGCGGAGTAGCAGCGGGTCAGGCAGCGTCTGTGGAGGGAATGGACAGGAGGCGTTTGGGGTCGGGACCCCTTCTCCAGACTGCAAACCCTCGCTCATTCCCATCCAATCTCATCTCACTGCATATGAGCTTTACGAGCGACTTCTTAAATTCGAGACAAAAGGGTGCTGGAGTAACTCAGCCGGTCAGCGGCAGCATCTCTGGAGAACATGGATAGGCGACGTTTACGGCTGGGACCCTCCTTCAGTCTCGAGTCCTGACCCGAACGTCACCTTTCCATGTTCTCCTGCGATGCTGCCCGACCCACCGAGTTTCTCCAGCATCTTGTGTCCCTTTGTGCATTAACCAGCATCTGCACTTGTTTGTTTCCACTTCTTCAATTCTGGAACCTGCTCTCCGAGAAGATCTGAGGAACTGCCCACTCGGCTTCGCTTCGGCGCCCGGGAGTTTTGACAAGAGTATCGATTTAAATCAAACACTCCGAACGCGAGGCCGTCACCTCGCCAGCGGATCCATCCACACGCCAGCGATTCATCGTTCAGCGATTCAGAGCTGGAGTCTGACGTTACAATAAATATTATTTACGCAGTTTTTGACTTAAGAATCCAAATTGGACGTGGAGCTGTAGCGGATGTCATTGTTAACTCGAAGGAAGGGATGTTTCTGCGCGTGTTTCCTTCGGTTTCCTCCACATCCCGTGCTGGTCCTTGTGAGAGACCCAGAGGAAGTGAGTGGCAGGATCTGGGAAAAAACATTTGTTAATGAGGCCAATGTATTCATAATAAAGTTTTATTAATGAAGATAATATTTACAAACGCCACTTTTTTTCCTAAGCTGTCTCCTAACCCGATAGTTTCAATCATTCCTTGACGAGTCTGAAGAAGGGTTTCGGCCCGAAACGTTACCTATTTCCTTCGCTCCATAGATGCTGCTGCACCCGCTGAGTTTCTCCAGCATTTTTGTGTACCTTCAGTTTCAATCATTCGCCAGTGGCTTTTAACCAGAAACAGAACGTGAAGAGAACTCACTCAGCCGGCCCGACAGCATTTGTTGGAGCAGGTTTTATAATGTAATGAATCCAGTTCATCACACAGCCCAGACCTCCCCCGATTGTAGAAACCATCAACACTTCATGCTGCCTCAGGAAAGCAGCCTACATAATAAATGACCTGATTTATTGTGGCCTTTTCTCGCCTCCAGTTTATAACCCCACCCCTCCGGGGTGGCGCTGTAGTAGGGGAGTGTGAAGCCGCCAGGCCGGGGGCGGCGCTGTGGGGGGAGTGTGGAGCCGCCAGGCCGGGGGTGGCGCTGTGGGGGGGAGTGTGGAGCCGCCAGGCCGGGGGTGGCGCTGTAGTAGGGGCGTGTGAAGCCGCCAGGCCGGGGGCGGCGCTGCAGCGGGCGGGTGGAGCTGCCAGACCGGGCGGGTGAGGGAAGATGGCGGCCGTGTACCGGGCGGGGGCGGCGCTGTTCAAGGCCGGCCGGGTGAGTGCGGGTACACGGGGGCTGGCGCTCGGTGGACCGGTCTCCGGGCCGCGGGGTAGCCCCGACTGGGGCGGACGGTAACGCGGGGGAAGTCGGGCGGGAACCGGATCAGCGGCTGCGGCCGGACACGGGAAGGTCAAACCGGCGGCGGGCGTTTAGTTGTCGCCTACAGTATTCTGCTGGACTGATGTAAGGAAAGAAATTCACTTTGCGTTTGTACTTTGCACATGTGACAATAAAAAGCACCAAAAAGAACAATTAATAACAGTAATACTAGGTAACCACAATGGCGCAAATCCGAAGTCCGTAGTGTAATCAAAGACCAGTCCACAGAGATCACAGTTGGTGAGGTTAGTGTTGTGTAGTGTTCAAGAGCCTGATGGTTGCTGGGATGAAGCTGTTCTTGAACCTGGAGGTCACGTTTGTCAGGCTCCTGTACCTTCTCCCCGATGGTAGCAGTGAGATGAGCATGGCCAGGGTGGTGTGGGACTGTGATGATGCTGGCTGCCTTTTTGTGGAAGTGCCTCAATGGACCGGGCAGTGTCCAACACTTGTCCCTTCACCTCCCCCCTCCACTCCATTCAAGGACCCAAGCAGTCGTTCCAGGTGCGACAGAGGTTCACCTGCATCTCCTCCAACCTCATCTATTGCATTCGCTGCTCTAGATGCCAGCTGATCTACATCGGTGAGACCAAGCGGAGGCTTGGCGATCGTTTCGCCGAACACCTCCGGTCGGTCCGCAATAACCAACCTGAACTCCCGGTGGCTCAGCACTTCAACTCCCCCTCCCATTCCGTATCTGACCTCTCTGTCCTGGGTCTCCTCCATGGCCACAGCGAGCAACACCGTAAATTGGAGGAAATGCACCTCATATTCCGCTTGGGCAGTCTACATCCTGGTGGCCTGAACATTGAATTCTCCCAATTCTGCTAGCCCTGGCTGTCCCCTCCCCTTCATCAGCCATCTGGTTGTCTCCTCCCCTCCCACAGCCCTCGGGCTCCTCCTCCGCCTTTTCCTTTTTTCCTTTCTTCTCCCCACCCCCTATCAGTCTGAAGAAGGGTTTCGGCCCGAAACGTTACCTATTTCCTTCGCTCCATAGATGCTGCTGCACCCGCTGAGTTTCTCCAGCATTTTTGTGTACCTTCGATTTTCCAGCATCTGCAGTTCCTTCTTTAACACAGTGTCCACCATAACGGTTTGCATCTGGCTGCACAAATTCACCCAATCCTGAGCTGCAGACTGGATGTATGTGTAGTCACAGAACCAAACAGCACGGAAACAGGCCCTTTCTCCGAACTTGTCCATGCTCGTTCCATTACCCTGCATTTGCCCCATATCCTGCTAAACCTTTTCTAATAATGTCCAAGCGTCCCACATATGTTGTCATTAGAGTCCGTGCGTGTCCTGGTGTTACTGAACTCATTGTCATGTCTCTCATTCGTTTAGCCAGCTCTGTTGGGAGCTCACCGTGTACAGAGCACCCTTTCCTACGCTCAGACAATCGAGAATATTCCAGAAACCAAGCTGACAACACTGGAAAATGGGCTGCGTATTGCCACAGAGGAGTCCGACCAGCCCACCTGCACGGTGAGTGCTGCTGTTTCATCGCACGTGAGACACGGGCATCGGGGCCTGTGTACTGGGGTTCATTCCCCATCTTCCTCCCCCTCACTCCCCATATCCCTTCCCCTCACCCCCATGGACTCCCCTTTTCCACTGCCCCTTGCCCCACTCACACTCTGCTCTCCCTGCCTTTCAGGTTGGTGTGTGGATTGAGGTTGGGAGCCGTTACGAAACCGAGAACAATAACGGTGTTGGAAACTTCCTGGAGCACATGGTTCTGAAGGTATGTGTTGCGGATGTGGTACCGCCTTGTGGGAAGCAAGTTTAGAAGGATGAGAGGGGGACCTCTTTGAAACTTACCTAATGGTGAAAAGCTTGGATAGAGTGGATGTGTAGAGGATGTTTCCACTAGTGGGAGAGTCCACGACCAGAGGTTATAGCCTCACAATAAAAGGACTTAGGAAGGAGATAAAGAGGAATTTCTTTAGTGAGAGGGTGGTGAATCTGTGGAATTCATTGCCACAGAAGGCTGTGAAGGCCAAGATAATGGATATTTTTAAGGAAGAGATAGATTCTTGGTTAGTACGGATATCAGGGGTTATGGGGAGAAGGCAGGAGTATGGGGTTGAGAGGTAGTTCAGCCATGATTGAATGGTGGAGTAGACTTGATGGGCCGAATAGCCTAATTCTGCTCTTATCACTTATGAAAGCCCACTGAGCAACGTTCGCCAATGATAATCCTCCGGCATGATGGCAGGCTCAGGCGAACCTTTGTTGCCCACTGCCGAGTGCAGTGATGGTAGGTGGCACTGGCAGGGCATCGAGCTACATTCCCTCACTGCAAACTGGGATTCCCAGGATCGTCAGCTCCAGACCTGTTTTGGCTGGGAGCTGAGGCTGAACGCAGTGGCTGGAGGCAGACCTCGGGCAGGGGCGGATACATGTGCTTGGAACTCGGTCAGGCCATCCCGTGGCATTGTTGGAGGGTTAGGATTAGTCCTCAGTGCCCTCCATCCACTCTACCACCTCCAGTCATCACCCACCCCCTCCTACCCCCAACTGCTCATTGGTGACAGTTCACCAGTCAGGGATCCCCTGTGCGCTGTCCACCTCCGTGTAGACCTGGGGCAACAAGGGCCAGGCAACGTCGCGTCACAAACATGGCCACAATCACCACGTCCTGTCTGCAGAGAGGAGTCACCTCCAGCTGATGGTCAGCAAGATTCCATTCACCGAGACTCCACAGTCAGAGTTCTGCAACTCACCACTAATCAGAAACCAAACTGGAAGCACCCAGAGATATGGTCAGCAGCTGGGCACCCTGCAGGTACTGGCTTTTCCCCAACGTGCCAGAGGCATTTTGCCAGGCTTGAGCCGAACGTGCCGGAACATTCTCCGCCTGCTTGGGGGAGTAAGTTCCCACAGTACCAGGAAAGCCAACACCATCCAGGCGAGATCGCACTGAAGGTTCCAGCAGCTGCAGTTCCTTGTGTCACCATCCAGGACAAAGCAGTCCGTGATCCACACTCGTTCCACCACTGATCAGTGTGACAGTGTGGACTATATATAAAAGGCACTGTCATCGCTTGAGCAAAAAACAAAGCACTGGAGGAACTCACCGGGTCAGGCAGTAGCTATATGATGAAGGGTCCTGGCGCAAAACATCAGTTGTCCATTCCCTCCACAGGTGCTGCCTGACCCGCTGAGTTCCTCCAGCACTTTGTTTTGCTCCAGATTCCAGCGTCTGCAGTTGCTAATGCCTCCATTTCACTGCGGTTACTTGTCCAGTCGACTCCAGCAGCACCTCCCCAGCCTGTGATCACTGCCCTGAGTAAGACAAGGACACCCCATGTATTGGAACCTGCTGCCTCCAATCTAGGGAGTGGAGTTTGCAGATTGAGGGGATTGTGTTGGAGTAACCTCCGGGCATTTTGTAGCTGGTGCACACTGCAGCCACCATGCACCGGTGAATGTTGGTGAATGTGTTCCTGCTTTGCCCCAGATAAAGTGTTGCATCTCCGTGACATTGTTGCAGCTGGACTCGCCCTGGCAAGGGGAGAGTGTCCCTCACAGTCCTGACCTGAGCTGCAGGCGGTGGAACGGCATCAGTGAATCAAGGATGTGTCGAGTGTGTGAAAGCCGTGATACTCCAGCACTAAGTGTGAACTGTTTGAGTGGGCGTTGCTGAACACAGAGGGTTGGTATCAGGGTGGACAATGGAGACAGCAGAAACCATGCCAGGGAGAGAGTTAGAACAGAGCCTGAGGCTCCTGAGTAACCGTCTGGAAACGCTGTCTGTTGGTGTTCTCAGGGAACCAAGCGCCACCCGCACCTGGCCCTGGAGCGGGAGATTGCAAGCCGGGGGGCACACCTCAACGCCTACACCTCCCGTGAGCAGACTGCCTACTACATGAAGACCCTGGACAAGGACATGCCTACAGGTGCGGCACCTCCCTGCCTCAGTTAACATGTTTGCACGTTTAGACATGTCTGTATTTGGGTTTATGCAGTGCATGTATAGTGGTGTGAACCGTTTCTGTAAGATCTCACTGAAGCCACGCTGTGTCACTGCACACCATGTCCATCGGGTTCTGCAGTCGGGTTCTGCCCGGGACGTCTGGAAATGTTTGGACAATCACAAAATGATGGAGAAGACGGAGAGTGCTGGAGCAATTCAGCGGGTCAGGCAGCATTTCTGGATAACATGGATAGGTAACAATCGGGTCGGGACCCTTCTTCAGACCTGAAGTGTCACCTATCCATGTTGTCCAAAGATGCTGTCTGATATGTTGAGTTACTCCAGCACTCCCTTCATTTGTAAACCCACATCTGCAGTTCCTTGTGCTGGTCTCCTGAGCTGTCCAATCCCATTGGCTGGGCTTGTACTCATGGTTCAGCAGATGGGCCAAGGTTACTGATTACTGCAGTGAATGAGGGGGGGGGGGCAGAATCTGTCAGGAGGCTGGCTGGCTGACCTGACCACACGGCTTGTTACATCCTTTGGTAAGTTAGCTCATCTGTTCGTCCTGGCATCGGTTAAACTAGTTGGACAGCTGATCTAACCGGTCAAACTACTAATCTTTGCCTGTAATAATGCTTGCTCATTCCTAGGTACTGTCTCTGTTAAACTGGTAGCATCCTGATATTGCCGATGTTAAATTGGTTACAGTCATTGTTGATCTTGTTACAGCCTGGTTACCATTGGTGTTACCTGGCTGCACGCTGTAGATTACTGCTGATCGCTGCTGGTCACTGTGCTGTAGGTCACTACTTCTGGTAACCATCGTTGCTGATTACTGTCACTGTGGGTTATTGCTGGTTACTGGTTTTCTGCGGGTTACTGGTGGTTACAGGAGTAGTGACTGCTGCCTTGCCTGCCCTTCCCACAGCTGTGGAGCTCCTCAGTGAGCTGGTGCAGAACAGCTCGTTCTCGGAGGCTGACGTGGAATCCGGCCGCCGGCTGGTGCTGCAGGAGATGCAGGAGATGGAGAGCAACCTGGAGGAGGTGTCGTTCGATTACCTCCACGCCACCGCCTTCCAGGGAACCCCCCTCAGCTACACCTTGGTGGGACCCTCCAAGAACATCAAGTAAGCATCTGACCTTGTGTGACCTCCAGTCCCAGAGGGTCACAGCCACGTGCAGTGATTTAACAAGGGGAAGTCGATTTGCCAACGGCAGGGAGACTGGACGACTTGTGGCAAATGGATCGAGAGTAGATGGGCATTAGGGCCTGTTTCTGAGCTGTACGATTCGGTGACTGAACAGTCTGTACGATTCGGTGACTGTGAACAGACTGTGAACGGTGATGGTGACTGTATGTAAAAGAACCATTTGGGTGTAAAGGAAATTATTATTCCATTTACTCTAGCTTCAGCCCATAAGATGTGCGTATGGGCATTTATCAATGTCTTGTCTTCACTGTGCAGGATGTTGACTGCGTTAAAAGCTTGCCTTAAACGCACCACTAACACAAGCATCCTCCTCCCCTGTCCAGGAATCTGAAGCGCAGCGATCTCCTGGAGTTCATGACTGGTCACTTCAAGGGTCCCCGAATTGTGCTGGCAGCCTCAGGAGGTGAGGATGTCATTCTGGTCCCGGGCGTGGGGCTCGGGCGGTTCTGTGCACATCTGGATAAGGTGCTGAGGTTGAGGAGAGATTGCGGAGACTCAGCAGTGATGCAGGGATCAGCCGCTTCTGTTGTATGGGGGGGGGGGGGGGGCTGGAGCAGAGAGGGTTGGGGGAGATGGGATTGTAGGGGTTGTTATCTGTGAGGGATTCCGGTGACTTGAGATCCTGATTCCAGTAGGTGAGGGTCAGCGATAGGGAACACATCTTGTATAATGTTGGTCAAAGGAATCCGACTCGCAGACTAGTTCCAGCACCAAAAGTGATCCTGGCCCTAGCTAACTGGCCCCAATCCACAGCTCTGCAAACTGCTTCCTGTCGAGTTCCCTGCTGCCATTGCCACAGGCTCCTGGAGCCCACTCCAGGCCGCACCACTCAAAGTAAAACTGCTCCTGCCACTGCGGGCTCCTGCTCAAACTGGAATTGAATTAATTTGAAAGATACTGCATGGAAACAGGCCCTATGGCCCGCCGAGTCCACGCCAACCATCCATCACCCATTCACTCTAGTTCTTTGTTATCCCACTTTCTCATCCACTCCCTTCACACTAGGGGCTAGTTATAGAGAGCTAATTAACCTACAAACCCGCACGTCTTTGGGATGTGGGAGGAAATCAGAGCACCCGGGGAAAACACGCGGTCACAGGGAGAATGTGCAAACTCCACACAGTCAGCACCTGAGGTCAGGATTGAATCCAGTTCTCTGGTGCCGCGAGGCAACAGCTCTACCAGCTGTATCACTGTGTCGCTTCCTTCATTCTGCACGCCACTTCCTGACTGCTCCTCCTGCCTGAGTATTCTAAAGATTTCCCCACTAGCTTTCAACTCACTGGCCAGCAGATGCCCTGTTTATCCCTACCGCCTCTTTCTGAACAAGGTTTGACAGTCACAGTGTTCCAGTCCTCTGGCAGCGGGGAGGGGTAGTACATTTTGTTATGAATGGAATACTGTGCATGAGAGGTGGTGAATGCAGATCACAGCGAAGTGGGGTTACTTGGAGTGCTCTTTCCGTGAGCCAGTTTAGGCAGGATGGGACGAACAGTCTGGGTAGGTGGAGTTGTGTAATATTTGGAGGGAGGGGTGATATGGGTGGGGCAGCGGAGCGGGGGTGAAGGGTGATGTGGGTGGGGCTGTGGTTGGAGGGTGAGGGGTGGGGCAGTGGCAGGCGGGTGAGGGGTGATGTGGGTGGGGCTGTGGTGGGAGGGTGAGGGGTGGGGCAGTGGAGGGGGGGTGATGGGTGATGTGGGTGGGGCAGTGGTGAGGGGTGGGGCAGTGGAGGGGGGTAAGGGGTGGGGTAGTGGAGGGGTGGGGTTGTGGTGGGGGGTGAGTGGTGGGGCAGTGGAGGGGGGTGAGGGGTAGGGCTGTGGTGAGGGGTGGGGCAGTGGAGGTGAGGGGTAGGGCAGTGGAGGGGGGTGAGGGGTGTGGCAGTGGAGGGGGGTGAGGTATGTGGCAGTGGAGGGGGGGTGAGGGGTGGGGCAGTGGAGGGGGATGAGGGGTGGGGCAGTGGAGGGGTGATGTGGGTGGGGCAGTGGAGGGGGGGTGAGGGATGATGTGGGTGGGGCAGTGGAGGGGGGGTGAGGGGTGGGGCAGTGGAGGGGGGTGAGGGGTGGGGCAGTGGAGGGGGGGAGTGACGGCCCTACCTCGCGTGGAGTCAATAACGGCGACGTTTCCTCCCGACAGGCGTCCGGCACGAAGAGATGGTGGCTCTGGCTCGCCAGCACTTGTCAGGGATTCCCAGCACCTACCAGGACGACGCGATCCCTGTCCTGTCCTCCTGCCGCTTCACAGGCAGCCAGGTGAGTAACTGCCACCAGCCGGCACCCGAACTAGCCGTCCTGTAGCCTGTGGTCAGGATCTCCATCCCTGCTCCTACAGAAATGATCCACACTGAATCGGTCAGCCATGATCAGCCCAGGAATTCCTGCACGAGCGAACACCAGATGCTGCGAGGAGACCTGATAGTTGTCTATAAAATTATATAACCATAACAGCACGGAAACAGGCCATCTCGGCCCTTCAAGTCCGTGCCGAACATTTTTTTAAATTTTTTTAAAAATTAAAAATAAATACTTCCCCCTAGTCCCATCTACCTGCACTCAGACCATAACCCTCCATTCCTTTCCCGTCCATATACCCATCCAATCTATTTTTAAAGGATAACATCGATCCTGCCTCCACCACTTCCACTGGAAGCTCATTCCACACAGCTACCACTCTCTGAGTAAAGAAGTTCCCCCTAATGTTCCCCCTAAACTTCTGTCCCTTAATTCTCAAGTCATGTCCCCTTGTTTGAATCTTCCCTACTCTCAATGGGAAAAGCTTATCCACGTCCACTCTGTCTAACCCGCTCATAATTTTAAAGACGTCTATCAAGTCCCCTCTTAACCTTCTGCGCTCCAAAGAATAAAGACCTAACTTGTTCAACCTTTCTCTGTAACTTAGTTGCTGAAACCCAGGCAACATTCTAGTAAATCTCCTCTGTACTCTCTCTATTTTGTTGACATCCTTCCTATAATTAGGCGACCAAAATTGTACTCCATACTCCAGAATTGGCCTCACCAATGCCTTGTACAATTTTAACATTACATCCCAACTTCTATATTCAATGCTCTGATTTATAAAGGCTCGCACACCAAAAGCTTTCTTTACCACCCTATCTACATGAGATTCCACCTTCAGGGAACTATGCACAGTTATTCCTAGATCCCTCTGTTCAACTGCATTCCTCAATTCGCTACCATTTACCGTGTACGTCCTATTTTGATTTGTCCTGCCGAGATGTAGCACCTCACATTTGTCAGCATTAAACTCCATCTGCCATCTTTCAGCCCACTCTTCCAAATGGCCTAAATCTCTCTGTAGACTTTGAAAATCTACTTAATTATCCACAACACCACCTATCTTAGTATCATCTGCATACTTACTAATCCAATTTTCCACACCATCATCCAGATCATTGATGTACATGACAAACAACAGTGGACCCAACACAGACCCCTGAGGCACCCCACTAGTCACCGGCCTCCAACCTGACAAACAGCCATCTACCACTACTCTCTGGCATCTCCCATTCAGCCACTGTTGAATCCATCTTGCTACTCCACCATTAATACCCAACAATTTAATCTTCTTAACCAACCTTCCATGAGGAACCTTGTCAAAGGCCTTACTGAAGTCCATATAGACAACATCCACTGCTTTACCCTCATCAATTTCCCTAGTAACCTCTTCGAAGAATTCAAGAAGATTAGTCAAGCATGACCTTCCAGGCACAAATCCATGTTGACTGTTCCTAATCAGACCCTGCTTATCCAGATGCTTATATATATTATCTTTAAGTATCCTTTCCATTAATTTGCCCACTACTGACGTCAAACTAACAGGTCTATAATTGCTAGGTTTACTCTTCGAACCCTTTTTAAAACAACGGAACAACATGCGCAGTACGCCAATCCTCCGGCACTATTCCCGTTTCTAATGACATTTGAAATATTTCTGTCACAGCCCCTGCTATTTCTACACTAACTTCCCTCAATGTCCTAGGGAATATCCTGTCAGGACCTGGAGACTTATCCGTTTTCATATTTTTCAAAAGTGTCAGCACCTCCTCTTCTTTGAATCTCACAGTTTCCATTGCTACTCTGCTTGTTTCCCTTACCTCACATAATTCCATATCCTTCTCCTTCGTGAATACCGAAGAAAAGAAATTGTTCAATATCTCCCCCATCTCTTTTGGCTCTGCAGATAGCTGTCCACTCTGACTCTCTAATGGACCAATTTTATTCCTTGTTATCCTTTTGCTATTAATATAGCTGTAGAAACCCTTTGGATTTACTTTCACCTTACTTGCCAAAGCAACCTCATATCTTTTAGCTTTTCTAATTTCTTTCTTAATATTCTTTTTACATTCTTTATACTCCTCAAGCACCTCATTTACTCCATGCTGCCTATAATTATTGTAGATCTCTCTCTTTTTCCAAACCAAGTGTCCAATTTCCCTTGAAAACCATGGCTCTTTCCATTTTTTACTATTTCCTTTCAACCGAACAGGGACATAAAGATTCTGTACTCTTAAAATGTCACCCTTAAATGTCCTCCATTTTTCTTCTACATCCTTCCCATAAAACAACATGTCCCAATTCACTCCTTTTAAATCCTTTCGCATCTCCTCAAAGTTAGCCTTTCTCCAAACAAAAATCTCAACCCTAGGTCCAGTTCTGACCCTCTCCATAATTATATTGAAACTAATGGTATTGTGATCACTGGACCCGAAGTGCTCCCCGACGCATACCTCCGCCACCTGCCCTGTCTCATTTCCTAACAGGAGGTCCAGCACTGCCCCTTCTCTAGTAGGTACCTCTATGTATAGCTGCAAAAAACTATCTTGCACACATTTTACAAACTCCAAACCATCCAGCCCTTTTACAGAATGTGTTTCCCAGTCTATGTGTGGAAAATTGAAATCTCCCACAATCACTACCTTGTGCTTACTACTAATATCTGCTATCTCCTTACATATTTGCTCTTCCAATTCTCGCTCCCCATTTGGCGGTCTATAATACACCCCTATAAGTGTTGCTACACCTTTCCCATTTCTCAGTTCCACCCAAATAGCCTCCCTAGACGAGCCCTCTAATCTATCCTGCCAAAGCACTGCTGTGATATCTTCCTTGACAAGCAATGCAACACCCCCACCTCTTGCCCCTCCAATTCTATCACCCCTGAAGCAACGAAATCCTGGAATATTTATTTGCCAATCACAGCCCTCCTGCAACCATGTTTCACTGATCGCCACAACATCATACTTCCAGGTGTCAATCCAGGCTCTAAGCTCATCCACCTTTCTTACAATGCTCCTAGCATTAAAATATACACATTTAAGAAACCCACCACCACTTATTCTCTGTTTATTATCTTTTTCTTCTTTCTCCCCTACATTTTGGGTCCGAGTACTTCCCTTCTCTGCCTCCTGCCTCCCACATTTTCCACTAGCTTTCTCTATTTGAGTCCCTCCCCCCAACCGTTCTAGTTTAAAGTCTCCCCAGTAGCCTTTGCAAATCTCCCCGCCAGGATATTGGTCCCCCTCGGGTTCAAGTGCAACCCGTCCTTCCTGTACAGGTCACACCTTCCCCAAAAGAGGTCCCAATGATCCAGAAATTTGAATCCCTGCCCGCTGCACCAGTTCCTCAGCCACGCATTTATCCTCCAACTCACTCCATTCCTACTCTCACCGTCGCGTGGCACAGGTAGTAATCCTGAGATTGTTACCTTTGTAGTCCTTCTCCTTAACTCTCCTCCCAACTCTCTAAATTCTCCTTTCAAGACCTCTTCTCTTTTTCTACCTATGTCATTGGTACCTATATGTACCACAACCTCAGGCTCCTCTCCCTCCGATTTCAGGAGGGTAGGCAGTCAGAACCTTTCTCCCTAGATGGAAAAATGGAGGGTCTCAACCCGAAACGTCACCCATTCCTTCTCTCCAGAGAGGCTGCCTGTCCCGCTGATGTTACTCCAGCTTTTTGTGTCCATCTGTGGAAATATCAAATATATTCCATTTCTCCCGTCACCTGACCTCTGGGAAAGACTTCTTTCTCAATCCCCTGGGAGAGGCACCTGTTCTGACTGGCGAGTGGGTGAGGTTTCAAAGGTCACAGACAGAGGGGAAAGGGAAAGTAGGTACTGACATGAAACTCCCCGGGAAGGACTAGGATGGCAATGATGGGTTGAATGGCCTGCTGTGCTGTACGTTCCTACAATATTGGCACAAAGGGCAGCACTGAAGAGCCAGGATGACTGAGGTGGGAGAGTGGGAATGTGGACTTCCTGACACTGGGGATGTTTGGGTGGGTTGAGATGGACACGCTGTGCAGCAGCCGCATGGACCAGCTGCCGCGTGGACCAGCAGCAGCTCTGCAGGTTATCACCGGACACCATCACCAACGATGCCGACACTTCACCCAAACTACCCAGCGTCTACCCGTGTACGTTAGAGAGCACACTGACTGGTTGCATCACGCCTGGGTCAGCAACTCGAGTGTCCAGGAATGAAGGAGACCACAGAGAGTGGTGAACACTGCCCGGTCCATCACAGGTACTGATCTCCCCACCATCGAAGGGATCTACAGGAGGCGCTGCCTCAAAAAGGCAGCCAGCATCATCACAGACCCGCACCACCCTGGCCACGCTCTCATCTCGCCGCTACCATTGGGGAGAAGGTACAGGAGCCTGAAAACCGTGACCTCCAGGTTCAAGAACAGCTTCTTCCCAGCAACCATCAGACTCTTGAACACTGCACAACACTAACCTCAGCAACTGTGATCTTCTATGGTCTGTGTCTTTGGTTGCACTACGGACTTTTGCACTATTATGGTTACCTAGTATTACGGTTCTTAATTTATTGTATTATTGATTTTTATATATTTATCTGTGTGTTATTGTGTTTGTGGGCCTATTAAGCTGCAGTGAGTAATCTCATTGTTCAGTTGTTGGTACAGATGACAGTGAAACACTGCTGCCTCTGCTCTGGTGTTTCAGATGCTAGTGCGGGACGATGCCATGCCGTTCGCACACATTGCGATTGCGATAGAGGGGGTGGGAGCCAACAACCCTGACATGATCCCACTCTCCATCGCCAGCTCGCTGATTGGAAGCTGGGACCGCACGTACGGGGGTGGGGCGGTGAGTCTCTATCCTTCCCCCCTCGCCATTCTCTCTCTTCCTCTCCACCTCTTTCCCCACTCACCTTCCCTCTATCTCCATCTCTATCCCTCGATCTGTTCCTCTATCCCTCTCTCTCTCTCACTCTATTTCTTGCTATATCTCCCCCACTCTCTCTCTCTCTCTGTCTCCATACCCTTCCCCCCTCTCTCTCTCTGTCTTTCTCTCTCTCACTCTGTCTCTCTCCCGCTATCTCTGTGTCTCTCCCCATAGATGCTGTCTGACCTGCTGAGTGTTTCCCACATTCTCAGTTTTTAATCACAGATTTCCAGCATCTGTAATATTTGCCTTTGGGTTGGGATCCTAATGTGACAGTGTTGTGTGTTGATTAATAATGGCAGATTCTTGGAACATGTTGTTGCTTATGGTATTAAAGACTTCATAAAGGTTATGCTGGAATTGGGGACAGTTTGCACATATGGATTTTCACAACTAGGGCATGGTGGATGCATTTAATTTGTTTACAGAATGTGGGAAGTCGGGGTTAGGCTAGTAATTGTCATCCCTATTTGTCCTTGAGAAGGGCAGGTAAGACACCTTGAACCACTGCAGTCCTTCTGGTGAAGTCCCAGGATTTAGGATTAGTGATATATTTCTAAGTCAGCGTGGGGTGATCTGTGGGTGGTGGCCTTGATGGTAGAAGTTGTGAGTTTGCCAAGTACTTTCAGATTAATTGCTGCCCCTGGGAGTGTGTGATGGGACAGTGTAGAGGAGGTTATTGACACATTTCTCCCTGCTGCGCAGAATCACTCGAGTCGATTGGCCCGTATTGCGGTTGAGAATAAACTGGGTCACAGTTTCCGCTCGTTCAATACCTGCTACTCGGACACGGGTCTGTGGGGGATCCATCTGGTGTGTGATGGAATGAACATTGAGGACATGCTGCACTTTGCCCAGGATGAGTGGTGAGTGCCCGCTGACTCATAACTCCCAGAGATCGGTGAGCGATAGATGATGGGAGAACTGGAGTTGGGGTCTTCAGGTGGGCTCTGAACCCTCGGGAGGGGCGTGGGGGGGGGGGGAGGTTGAGTGTACTCCAGACTGGGGAGTGGCTGAGGTTTGGACCGTGGGGGGGGGAAATGAAGGGATGGGGAGCGGGGGCAGTGGTGAGGTGTGCAATGTTGGAGTGTCTGTGGCACAGCATGGGGGGGAGTGGGTGGAGTGGGCTTCAAGGGCCGTGCAGACGCTCCTGCCTCGATCCCTGGCCCGCGGTGGTCCCTGGCTTGCTGGAGCTCGAGGCTTGTTACAGTTCCAGACTTGTTAAAGTTCCCAGCCTGCGGGGGCTGCTGGCCTGCTCGGGTTGCCAGTCTGCTGGAGACCCCGACCTGCTGGGTTGGCCAGTCTGCTGGGGTTAACGCCTGCCTTTTCTGTCTGCACAGGATGCGTCTCTGCACGAGTGTGACCGACAGTGAGGTGAACAGGGCCAAGAACCTCCTCAAGACCCATCTGGTGGCACAGCTGGACGGTGAGGAGAGGGAGTGTAGAAAGAACGCCGAGATCCCCCCCCAGTCCGCCTTTTGCTCCCACCTGCCGGCCTGGAATGCGCTCCGTCAGTCCGCGTTCGCTCCGAGTCTCCCAACTGCCTCCCTCACCACTCAGGGCCATCCTGTTCCCGCAGGGTGAAAGCACCATTTCCACCATCCCACACTGCTCCCACTGTCCCCACCATCGAACAACTGCCCCTGTCCCTGATGCCCCTCGACACACTGGGTCTGTTGTTGCTTCCTCTGTACACAGTTGCCCCGTCCCTGTGCTCCCTCTGTACACAGCTGCCCCATTCCCTGCGCTCCCTCTGTACACAGTTGCCCTGTCCCTGCGCTCCCTCTATACACAACTATACACAGCTGCCCCGTCCCTGTGCTCCCTCTGTACACAGCTGCCTGTCTCCGCAGGGACCACACCAACGTGTGCGGAGATCGGGCGCCAAGTGCTCAGTCACGGCCGACATGTCTCGCTGGCAGAGTGGAACTCCAGGATCGATGTAAGTATTTGTCATTTTTCAAATCCCAGAGCTTTGTTTCCCTGGTGCCAAAACTTGCCCGAGGGACCTGTCCGCCAATGAGGGTCAGTTTGTGAGCCCGTGGACGGTGTCTGTATGTCCTGCTCCTCTCTGCCCGTTTCTCCTCTCACCCCCGGTTTCTGCCTCCTACCCCGGTTTCTCGCCCCTGGTTTCTCCTCAACCTCGGTTTCTCTCCCCCTCATCCCCAGTCTCTCTCACCCTCACCCCCGGTCTCTCACTCCCGGCCTCTCACCTCCAGTTCTCTCCCCCCGCTGCAGGCTGTTGATGCGCAGATCTTGCGGGAGGTGTGCACCCGCTACATCTACGACCAGTGTCCTGCTATCGGCGCCGTTGGTGAGTTCATGTTCCCGTCACTAATTCTCCCTGACCCTGCACCCATCACTGACTGCTGGGCGTGGGGTCAGTGCAGGGTCACTGTGAACAGGCGTGGGGTCAGCGTGGGCCGAGCGTGGGATCAGTGTGAGATTAATGTCCAGGTGTGGGGTCAGTTGCGGGGTGCGTGGTCGGTGCCTGGTTGTGTGGAATAAAATGGCTGAATGTAGGATATGTAGCTGATGGTTGGCACGTATTAGATGGGCCAAACGGTGTCTCCTCATGCTGTATCACTGACATGCATCGACTGACTCTTCCCAACAGGCCCGATCGAACAACTCCCGGACTACAACAGGATCAGAAGCGCCATGTACTGGCTGCGTCTGTGAGCAGGGCGGGAGCGAAGACCCCCTCTCAGTCTGTCTCATTGTAACTGAATGGCGTGGAGCCCAGCTGTACAGAATGAATAATTAAAAGATAAATTAAACCATACCATTGTCTGCGATAGTTTCTGCAGTGTGAGGAAAGCGTTGTTTCTCTGACGATCAATGTCCCTCTGAGTGAAGTCTCTACGAAGGTCCCGCACGCTCCGTGTTTACTGACACGGAGCATCTTCGAGACCCACGGGCACGGGAATGCCACCAGACCAGGGATGCCACCAGACTCGGTTACGACGATCAGAGTGCGGCAGCATTTACTACGGAGCAGAAACCGTGCCGTGTCTATCAGCAGGAGTCTGTAAACTCAAAGCGTCCGTGTTAGTGATCAACAGGCTCCCCTTCTCCCTGTGTGGATAACGCCTCATCGCTCACATGTCCAGATCTGATCCGTGCAATTGAGGTTGAGGCGGTGCAAGGTGTGTTTCCTGCTGGATGCACTGGGCAAATGCGATGTGGATCCTGCCTCTCCCACCCTTTCAGACTGAGCCCAGATGCTCCGGGGGTGAGGAAGGTTCTCCTCACTGGTCCTCCAATATTTCTACTGAAGATGATTCATTAGGAGAGAATGAGCTAATCACGGACTGTTAGCATAGCTTTCTCTGTGGATGAAGTTCTATTGCCAGTGGAGTTTTGCCGGGATCTGTGCTGGGGCATAGAAACATAGAAAATAGATGCAGGAGTAGGCCATTTGGCCCTTCGAGCCAGCACCGCCATTCAATATGATCATGGCTGGTCATCCAAAATCAGTACCGCGTTCCTGCTTTCTCCCCATATCCCTTGATTCCGTTAGGCCTAAGAGCTAAATCTAACTCTGTACAACTGCAGAAGGACCTCTTTGCCTCTATACTCAACTCCTCTTGTTATGAAGGCCAACATGCCACTCGCTTTCTTCACTGCCTGCTGTACTTGCATGCTTAGTTTCAGTGACTGATGAACAAGGACCCCCAGATCCCATTGTACTTCCCCTTTTCCCAACTTGACACCAATTAGATAATAATCTGCCTTCCTGTTTTTGCCACCAAAGTGGATAACATCACATTTATCCATATTAAACTGCATCTGCCCACTCACCCAACCTGTCTAAGTCACCCTGCATCCTCGTAGCATCCTCTTCACAGTTCACACTGCCACCCAGCTTTGTGTCATCTAGGGTTGTCTATCAAGGGTTAAATGGAAATGCAGATGAGTTGGTTAGAATGTTTTCAGATGACAGAAATAGCTGTGAGAACAGCTGTCAAAATATATATAAAGATATTGATCGGATATGGATATGGGCGGAGAAATGGCAGATGTAGTTTATCCATGCAAGTGTGAGGTGTTGCACTTTGGGAGGTCGAATTTAAGGCCAAAGTGTAGATTTAATAGCAGCACATTTAACAGCATTGATGTGTACAAAGTGATCTTGGAGGTCCAAGTCCATAGCTCCAAGAAAATGGCAACACAAATGGCAACACAATACAGATAAAGCTGTAACAAAGTCATGGTACGCTTGCCTTCATTGGTTGGGGCATTGAGTATAAGAGTCAGGAAGTCAAGATGCAGCTCATAGGACTTTCTTTAGGCTGCATTGTGTGCAGATCTTGTGTCCCCCCCCCCCCAATTACGGGAAGGATGTGAGGGCTTTGGAGAGGTTGCAAAAGAGGTTTACCAGAATGATGCCTGGATTAAGGGGTATTAGCCATAAGGAGAGGTTGGCCAAATTTGGATTATTTCCTCTGGAGCATTGGAGGCTGAGGGGAGACCAGATATAAATTATTGTAATTGTAGTAGATACAACCTTTGCTCCAGTGACGAAACGTCAAAGACTAGCTTTAAGGTGAAAGGGGCAAGTTTTTTTTAAACAGGGTGGTAGGGTCCTGTAACGCTCTGTCAGGGGTGTTGGCAGAGACTTATACGATAGTGGTGTGCAAGATTCTTTGGATAGGCGCATGGATACACAGCGAATGTAGAGTTGCAGTTGTATAGGGCCCTAGTGAGACCACACCTGGAGTATTGTGTGCGGTTTTGATCCCCTAATTTGAGGAAGGACAGCGTAGGTTTACAAGATTATTTCCCAGGATGGCGGGACTGTCATATGCTGAAAGAATGGAGTGGCTGGGCTTGTACACTCTGGAGTTTAGAAGGATGAGAGGAAATCTTATTGAAACATATAAGATTGTTACACGCTAGAGGCAGGAAACATGTTCCCGATGTTGGGGGGGAGGGGGTCCAGAACCAGGGGCCACAGTTTAAGAATAAGGGGTAAGCCATTTAGAACGGAGATGAGGAAACACTTTCTCACAAAGTTGTGAGTCTGTGAAATTCTCTGCCTCAGAGGGCAGTGGAGGCCAGTTCTCTGGATACTTTCAAGAGAGAGCTAGATAGGGCTCCTAAAGATAGCGGAGTCTGGGGATATGGGGAGAAGGCAGGAACTGATTGGGAATGATCAGCCATGATCACATTGAATGGCGGTGCTGGCTCCAAGGGCCGAATGGCCTACTGCACCTATTGTCTATTTTGGAATTACTGCGCAAAGAAGAGCAAGTTGTTGAACAGCAGAAAGTGAAAGAAATCTGAGAAGGAACAGGTGGCAGAAATACAGAACTAAATGGCTTCAATAAACAAAGTCCTCATGATATCAGAACCCATCTAATTCATTTGTTTGAATATCTAGCAACGGACATTGTGGGCCGAAGGTAGACAAAAATGCTGGAGAAACTCAGCGGGTGAGGCAGCATCTAGGGTGCGAAGGAAATAGGCAACGTTTCGGGTCGAGATCCTTCTTCAGACCGAAGGGCCTGTTCCCGTGCTGTATTGTTTTGTGTTCACCCTAATTGATGTTCCCCGGGTTCCCCTCCATGATGCGGGCCGAGGCTTTGCTCCCCGTACACTGGCAGCGACCTGCACGGCCTGCAGCAACTTTATTCAAGAAATGACAACAACGCGATGACTTTGTCTTCCTCAGTCAGACCCGAGCAGCGGCGGGTATGGGACGCGAACTCACCGTCGCCAGGCACATGAGCCGGCCGTGCATCACATGACCCCACAGAGGCCCCGCTCATCTGGCTACCCACGAGGGTGGAGGTGCGCGGCGCGGCCGCTAGTGGCAGCAGTGAGTGCTGCTGCGCCGACCCCGTATCACGTGACCGCGCAGTGACGTAACGCCGCTCACGTGGGGTTGGAGGCACGCGGGGCGGAGTCGCGGGGGGCGGAGTCACGTGGGGCGGGGCCGGAGTCAGGTGGGAGCGGGGTGGAGTCACGTGAGCGCGTGGTTGACGCTGACCCCGGGCGGGCATGGCTGCATTGCGCCGGCTTGTCAGCAGCTGCGGGCAGCTCGGCCCCAGCCCCACGGCGGCGGCGGGGCCGCTCCACACCCGCTTCAGGCGAGTCCCGGCTCCGCGGGCGGGGAATGTGAGGGGTAGTTGGGGGCGGGGGGTTGAGCAGAGCGAGGAGGGGACGGAGAGGTGAGTGGACCGGGGGTGATAGGTCAGCGGGTTGAGCGGGTGGGGAGGAATCAAAGGGTAGGTGAGGTCAGGGGTGAGAGAAGAGGAGAAGGGCCTGTCCCACTTGGGCATCGTTTACGCGTCACGACGCACGCGTTCTGCCGCGCACGTGATGCGCGCATGGTGCGTGGTGACGTACGCAGTGTCGCGCGCGGCGCCCCAGGATTTTGGTGTGTACAAAATCTGCGCGCGCCATCTGCGTGACGCTCAAATGACGCCCAAATGGAACAGGCCCTTAAGGATGGAATGATGAGTTAGGGAGGTTTGAGCGGAGAGAGGGTGGTGAGGGAGCGAGCGGGTAGTGGATGAGAGGGTGGGGAAATGGGAGGGGTCAGGTGTGGGTGAGAGGATCAGAGTTATGAAGGTCAGGGGTTGTGAGGGTCGTGGATTATGAGGGTCAGGGGTTGTGAGGGGCAGGAATTATGAGAGGCTAGAGTGGACGGATCCCTTTGACCATTCGCTCTCTCCTCAGGCCACCGTGTCGGGGTCACAGGATGACCCCGTCGGACGACGAGCAGTACCAGCGGACCACGGTCAGTGCCCTGGAGCGCAGCTCGCCGGATGCCCAGTACATCGAGGGCTACAGCAGGCATGGCTTCACCATCAGCGGTAACCGGGTGCTGGGCCCCTGCGCAGTCATCCCACAGGCCCTGCTGCAGTGGAATGTGAGTTTGCCGTCTTGTCACCTGGCCTCGGTAAAGTAGGTAACGGTGAGGGGAGCCTGTGTTGAGGGCAGAGCGGTAACTATGCCTCTGCACTAAATAACTGCAGAGGTACAGCACGGAGACAGGCCCTTTGGCCCACCATGTCCATGCTGACCATCCTATTTGCCATCATTTCCACCGTAGCACCTCTGTCTTGGGGTTTAAATGTTTGTCGAAACACTTAATAGCTGTGAGTTTCTGCCTCAGGCATTGCCCTCCAGATTGCTGGAGATAATGGTGGAGGCAGCCAACATCATCTAAGACCCACACCACCCTGGCCACACTCTCATCCCGCTACCTTCATCGGGAAGAAGGCACAGGAGCCTGAAAACTGTGACCCCAGTTTCAAGAATAGCTTCTTCCCAGGAACCATCAGGCTCTTGAACACTGCACAACACTAACCTCAGCTCTACCTCAGTACTAAACCACTACGGTCTTGCACTACTATGGTTGTGTAGCTTGAATAAAATCAAGAATAATTTATTGTACTTTTAATTTTGTTTTTGTTGTGTTAATGTAACGATGCGGCAAGAGTCGAGAGTATTTAATTGTTATCTGTGCTGGCAATGGAACAATGAGATTCTTACATGCTGCAGCTTAATACAATACAATACAATACCATTTATTGTCATTTGAACCTCAAATGAGGTTCAAACAAAATTTGGTTTCTGCAGTCATACAGACATGTAAAAAGAACCAAGACACAACACAATTTACACAAACATCCATCACAGCGAATCTCCTCCTCGCTGTGATGGAAGGCAAAGTCTTATCTCTCCCCTGCACTCCCCATTCTCCTCCCGATGTCAGAGTCAGAGCCGCCGGCGGGCGATGGAAAATAAGTCCTGCGGCCATTAAAGCCGCGCCGGGCGATGTTAGACCCAGCTCCAGGTCATCTTCAACCCCGCAACTCGGGCGGGAGAAGTTGCCGTTGCGGGAGCCCCGAAAAGCGGTCTCCCACCAGCGACCCGCGAGCTCCCGATGTTACCGTCCACCAGACTGCGGCCTGTTATTGCAAAAACACACGGATAATTGTATAATAACCAACAATATAATAACAATAACCGTAATACTTGGTAACCATAGTAGTTTAAAACCAAAGTCCGTATGCAACCAAAGACACAGTCCATAGAAGATCACAGTTGCTGAGGTTAGTGTCGTGCAGTGTTCAAGAGCCTGATGGTTGCTGGGAAGAAGCTGTTCTTGAACCTGGAGGTCACGGTTTTCAGGCTCCTGTACCTCCTTCTCTGCAGACAGCCAGGGGTGGAAGGGTGAAATATAGGCACGGGGAGGGGTGGTGGGGGCAGGTATAAATGCAGTGTTTACATCTGAAAGGAAAGGATTTTGGGGATGTGGGAGAGGGAGCAGCTGTGTAACTCGGCCCAGAGTTGGTGTGGACGTGAGTGGTGACATTCGCAGTGTAAACATCTTTGATAATGGTAGATCACCAGGTCTGGATAAAATCAGTCTGTCTCGCAGCTTGGTGACATGTCCTGACCAGTAAGATACGAATACAGGTAAGAGGAGAGATGAGCTGTGAGGAGAACTGAAGGGAGTTAGGCTGCAGGTTAAAAGCAGGACGTTCAGGGTTGTAATCTGTGGATTACTCTCGATGCTGTGTGGTGGCGAATATAGGAAGATATGATAGCCAAGTGTGTGGCTCAGAAGCTGGTGCAGGTGGGAGGGTTTCATTGGAATCTCTTTGCAAGGAAGTTTGCTTGTGCTATTCTGGAGGGTTTAATCTAGTGAGGCAGAGGAAGAACATAGAGTGAATGGCTGAGACCTCAGGGCCGTTGATGCGCACAGAGGCCTGGAGAGAAAGTTCCCTGAAAGCACAGCACGACACGGGTGGATACTGTAGTGAAAAAGGCACTGATAGTGAGGAAGGATAGTGAGTTTGCCTTCATGGGCCAAGTAACTGAGAACAAGAGTTAGGCTTCATGTTGCAGCTGTATTGGTTAAACCGCACTTGGAGATTCACCATGATGTTGCCTGGAATGGAGGGCTGTAGTTTCTCCAGAGAGATTGGACTGGCAGGGATTATTCTCACTGGAGTGTAAGAGGCTGAGGGGTGGGTTGTAAAGAGCACAGAGGGTAGACAGTCCCATAGCAGGGAAGCCCAGAACTAGAGGGCACAATGTTAAGTGAGAGGAAAGAAATGCAAAGGAGATCTGAGAGGTAGGTTTTTCACACAGGATGGTAAGTATGTGGAATGAACTGCCAGAGGAGGCAGTGCAAGCAAATACAATTGTGTTTACGGGTGTAGTGGGATACAGGCATAAAGTGGCATATTTCATTAGTGTGGCCAGGCACCACGTCGGTATGGATGAGATGGGTCGTAGGGCCTGTTGCTAAGAGTTTTGACTTCCCATTGGCTACAAGCGTGTATTAGTGTCAGAGCAGCTCTGGGATTGGTTGAGTGATCAAAATTGGCTAATTGAGCAGCCAGTAAAAAGAAGGCAAGGTGCAGTGAAGCAGCCTATTGGGAGCAGGCATGTGAGGGGATGTGTGAGGCTTTGGTTCAGGAAGCTCCAGCAGGGTGGCTGAGCAAGGCCTGAGTAGAGGAGGGACAGGAGGTAAAGAGGTCTACTCATGTGTCTGCTCGTTGTGCTTTTTCCTCTTGGTTTTGTGCAGTAGTGATGGTAGGAAGAATGGTGCAATGTTCCTCCTGCCGGATGTGGGAAGTCAGGTGAACTGCTGGTAACCCCGGTGTCAGAGTTCGGGTGCTGTTCCATGAGGATGTGGGCATTTGTTTGCGTTTGGCACATATCCCTCTAAACCTTTCCTATCTATGTACCTGTCCGAATGCTGTTACATTACCCGCCACATCTACCTCCTCCAGCAGCTCGTTTCATACACCCACCACCCTCCATGAGAAAAAAATAGCCCCTCTGGTTCCTATTAAATCTTGACCCCCCTCACCTTAAACTTATGTCCTCTGGTTCTTGATTCCTGTACTCTGGATAAAATATTCTATACATTCACCCCATCTAATCCCCTAAATGAATTTAGAAATATCTATCAGATCACCCCTCAGCCTCCTGCACTACAGTCCCAGCCTCTCCAGACAACCCAATCCTGGTGAATTCAGTGGCTAATTGAGGGTCACATGACACACACTGTAAATGGATGGATTGTAATCATGTGGTCTTTCTGTTGCCTGGTCAGAACGCAACATAAACTTTTCACTGTCCCTCAGTGCATGTGAGAATAACCTAAACTGAGGATGAGGAGTGAGGTCGGAGATCACGGGCAGGGGTCAGGCTCGGGCTGGCAGAGTGAGGGTCATGTGAAGGGCCAGGGTGGGGTGCGGGCCGAGGGCACGGTGGGACAGGGGGAGGGTGCTTTATTAACATGACTTCTGTCTGTGTCTAGGTCGGGAGTTACAGAGATGTCAGTGTGGTCAGCCTAGCGTTGTTCTACTTGCTGGAACCCAAGATAGGTGAGGAGATAAACTTGGACTGTACAAATATGGCCAAATTTGTTTGGGTTAGAAGATTTAATGGAATCGGGCATCTCTTACCCTGTGTTCAACTCGTGGCCGACTGGACCTGATGCAGGGCTTGGCCGGGAATGTATTGTGGCCCGCTGCGGGCTGCAGAGCTGATCGCTGGGGGGTGTGCAGAGGGACAAAGTTGACCTTGTGGAGGGGTGTAGCAATGTCACTGTGCCTTTTACTGGGTACAGAGTGAACCAGTGTCCCGCTGCTCTGGATGGTCTGCCATGATTATATTGAATGGCAGTGCTGGCTTGAAGGGCCAAATGGCCTACTCCTGCACCTATTTTCTATGTTTTTTCCATGGGTGGAGAGTCAGAATCGTCCGACACAACAGGCCCATCAGCCCAACCCATGCTGATCACAATGCCTTCCTGAACTGGTCCAATTTCCCGTTTGGCCCAGATCCCTCTAAACCTTTCCTATCCACGTACCTGTCCAAATGTCTTTTAAATGTTGCTGTAGTAGCTGCCTTAACTACCTCCTCTGGCAGCTCGTTCCATATACCCATCACCCTCTGATGAAAAAGTTGCCGCTCAGGCTCCTATTAAATCTTTCCCTCTCACTTTAAACCTCTATCTGGTTCTTGAATCCCCCAGCCTGGGAAAGAGACTGTGGCTATTCACCCTAATCCATGTCCCTCATGATTGTATAAACCCTCTATAAGATCACCCTTCAGCCTCCTGTGCTCTGTCTGTCCATCCTCATTATTGCTCAAGCCCTCCAGGCCTGGTAACATCTTTGCAAATATTTCTACATTCTCTCATTTCATCACATCCTTCCTGGAACTGTGGACATACTCCCTGTGTGGTCTCACCAACGTCCTGTACAGCTGTACCATGATGTCCAAACTCCTGTACTCAATGCCCTGACTGATAAAGTGAAGCATGCCTTCACTACCTTGTTGACCCATGACCACTTAAGGGGCTTTGTCCCTGAACCCTGCAGTTCCTCTGTTCTACACCACATCCCAGGCCTGTCATTCACTCTGCAACTGCTGCCCTGCGTTAACTTTCAGTGTGCATCAACTTGCATTTCTCAGTTAATTTCCATCTGCTACAACTTGGTCCTCTTTCCCACCTATTCTTTAGTTTAGTTTAACCATTACAGCACGGAAACAGGCCATCTCGGCCCTTCTAGTCCATGCCGAACACTTTTTTTTTTTCCCCCTTCTTTCTTCTTACTTCCCCCTAGTCCCATCTACCTGCACTCAGACCATAAACCTCCATTCCTTTCCCGTCCATATACCCATCCAATCTATTTTAAAAGATAAAATCGAACCTGCCTCCACCACTTCCACTGGAAGCTCACTCCACACAGCTACCACTCTCTGAGTAAAGAAGTTCCCCCTAATGTTACCCCTAAACTTCTGTCCCTTAATTCTCAAGTCATGTCCCCTTGTTTGAATCTCCCCTACTCTCAATGGGAAAAGCTTATCCACATCAACTCTGTCTAACCCGCTCATCATTTTAAAGACCTCTATCAAGTCCCCCCTTAACCTTCTGCGCTCCAAAGAATAAAGACCTCTTGTTCAACCTTTCTCTGTAACCTAGTTGCTGAAACCCAGGCAACATTCTAGTAAATCTCCTCTGTACTCTCTCTATTTTGTTGACATCCTTCCTATAATTAGGCGACCAAAATTGTACTCCATACTCCAGAATTGGCCTTGTACAATTTTAACATGACATCCCAACTTCTATATTCAATGCTCTGATTTATAAAGGCCAACACACCAAAAGCTTTCTTTACCACCCTATCTACATGAGATTCCACCTTCAGGGAACTATGCAGTTATTCCTAGATCCCTCTGTTCAACTGCATTCCTCAATTCGCTACCATGTACGTCCTATTTTGATTTGTCCTGCCGAGATGTAGCACCTCACATTTATCAGCATTAAACTCCATCTGCCATCTTTCAGCCCACTCTTCCAAATGGCCTAAATCTCTCTGTAGACTTTGAAAATCTACTTCATTATCCACAACACCACCTATCTTAGTATCATCTGCATACTTACTAATCCAATTTTCCACACCATCATCCAGATCATTGATGTACATGACAAACAACAGTGGACCCAACACAGACCCCTGAGGCACCCCACTAGTCATCGGCCTCCAACCTGACAAACAGCCATCCACCATTACTCTCTGGCATCTCCCATTCAGCCACTGTTGAATCCATCTTGCTACTCCACCATTATACCCAACAAATGAATCTTCTTAACCAACCTTCCATGAGGAACCTTGTCAAAGGCCTTACTGAAGTCCATATAGACAACATCCACTGCTTTACCCTCATCAATTTCCCTAGTAACCTCTTCGAAAAATTCAAGATTAGTCAAACATGACCTTCCAGGCACAAATCCATGTTGACTGTTCCTAATCAGACCCTGCTTATCCAGATGCTTATATATATTATCTCTAAGTATCCTTTCCATTAATTTGCCCACACTGACGTCAAACTAACAGGTCTATAATTGCTAGGTTTACTCTTAGAACCCTTTTAAACAACGGAACAACATGCGCAGTACGCCAATAGCCCCTGCTGTTTCTACACTAACTTCCCTCAATGTCCTAGGGAATATCCTGTCAGGACCTGGAGACTTATCCGTTTTCATATTTTTCAAAAGTGTCCGCACCTCCTCTTCTTTGAATCTCATAGTTTCCATTGCTACTCTGCTTGTTTCCCTTACCTCACATAATTCCATATCCTTCTCCTTGGTGAATACCGAAGAAAAGAAAATGTTCAATATCTCCCCCATCTCTTTTGGCTCTGCAGATAGCTGTCCACTCTGACTCTCTAATGGACCAATTTTATTCCTTGTTATCCTTTTGCTATTAATATAGCTGTAGAAACCCTTTGGATTTACTTTCCACCTTACTTAGAGATGCAGCGCAGAAACTGTCCGTTCAGCCCAGCAAGTCTGCGACAACCAGCAATCACCCCGTACACTAGCACTATCTTACACACTAGCGAGAATTTACAATTTTTATTGAAGCTAATTAACCTAGGAACCTGTACGTCTTTAGAGTGGGAGGAAATCAGAGCACCCGGAAAAACCCCACGCGGTCACAGGGAGAACATGTAAAATCCATAGACAGCACCTATAGTCAGGATCGAACCCGGTCTCTGGTGCTGTAAGGCAGCAACTCTACTGCTGTGCACTGTGCCATCCTACTTGTTCTTGTTGTAAATCTTAATATAGATGACAAATCCAGTACAGATCACTGTGACGTTCACTGGCCGCTGGCCTCCAAACCTGAAAAACAACCTGACTCCTTCCATTGAGCCCGTTTGGTCTCAATGTAGCTTACCCCAGGCCCATGTTACCCCACCTTCTGCACAGTGGGATTGACCTGGCAAAGTCCATGTAGACAATGCCCAGGGTCCTGCCCACGCCACGTGATCCCTTGGTCTACACTTTGTTGTGGCGAATGAAGTATTGTATTTCTGTGAATGAGCTGCCTGTGTTGGGTGTTGTGGCTTCTGCGGTCACTTCGAGATGTTTCCCTCAGGTACAGTCAGGGCCTGGTGGTGCCGGGGTTGTGGTTCATGGTAGCCTGTGGGCTGTACACTGGTGGTGGGCAGGGGTTGTACACTGGCGGTTGACCTGGGGCTCTGTGTGGCTTCGATTCCCACTGTACCCCGTCTTGTGTTGCAGAGATCCTGGTGCTGGGACTCGGGACCGGGTCCACCGGCTCGACCCCAACCTGCTGACATTCATGAGGAGCAAGGGGATCGGTCTGGAGATCCTGGACACGGTGAGTGTCCCTCCCACACTGACCCTCACTGGGGGATGGGTTCCACACTCACACTGCCCGTCACTGAGGGACGGGTCTCACACACACTGACCCTCAGAGGATGGGTCACACACACTGACCCCTCACTGGGGATGGGTTCCACTCACACTGACCCTCACTGGGGGATGGGTCCCACACTCACACTGACCCTCAGGGGGATGGGTCACACACACACACTGACCCTCACTGGGGGATGGGTTCCACACTCACACTGACCCTCACTGAGGGATGGGTCCCACATGCACACACTGACCGTCACTGGGGAGCGGGTACCATAGTCAGAACCTTTTTTCCCCAGGGTGGAAATGCAAAGATTAGAGGGCATAGCTTAAACGTGAGAGGGACAAAGTTTAAAGATGGCAGGGCCATATTTTTTACACTGTGAGTAGTGGGGGCAGATACGATTGTGGTATTTAAATCGGCAGCGGATATGGAGGTGTGGATCATGTGCAGGCAGAAGAGACGAGTTTATCTTGGCAGTTTAATTTCTGACCTGTAGATTGTGTTGGGTGCTGTGCCCTGCCCGGCTCTGTTAATATTAAAGACACAATGTGTTGGAGTAACTCAGCAGGTCAGGCAGCATCTCTGGGGGACATGAATAGGCAATGCTTTGGGTCAGGACCCTTCTTCGAGACTGATCCGTCAGAAGAAGGGTCCCAGCCCAAAACGTCACTCATAATCTTTCTCCAGATACGCTGCATGACCCACTGAGTTCCTCCAGTTTTGTGTCTATCCCCGGTGAACAGCAGCATCTGCAGTTCCTTTATTACATTTCTGTGATATTTATGCCACAGCCCAACGCCTGCGCGACCTTCAACTTCCTGACGTGTGAGCGACCGAGGATTGCTGCTGCCCTGATCCCGCCCGGTCTCCACTCAGACCAGCGCTAGTGGTCTCTGCAACCACCGACGGCTCTCGCCTTGTACACCATTATTAAACCGCCTCTGCCCCGTGGCAACGCTGTTCTTGTCGCTGGGATTTGGGGTGGTTGACCGTTCGTTGCTTCTGGGTCACGCTAGGTGGGTGGGGACGGGGTCCGACGCGACGTTCCTTTCTCCCCACAGCCGATGGGCAGCTCGTCTACTCCTGGTGGATGGCGTGGCCCAGGACATGGCCGTCTCCAGCGGACAGCTCCACCCACGCCAGGCTCACCCTCTCCCCGCCCACCCTGTGCACCGCCACCACTGGGGACCGGCTGCTCCAGGGGGTTCCCACTCCACCCGCACTATCATCTGTGCCCACCCCACACCGCCACAGAGAACACTGGGCCAAGGACAACAGCAAGGGCAGTGGGTGGGTGGGAGACAACGGGGAGAAGGGAGGGGGCGGCAGGCAGGAAGAGGAGATGTGGGGGAGGAGAGAGGGTGGTGGGAGAAACAGGTGCATGGAGGGGGAATGAGGAGAGGTGTTGGGGGTGGAGGAAGGAGGAGAGCTGGTTGGGAGAAGCCCAGCAGTGAACCCAGAGGGGGAGTGGAGCCCCAACATGGGGATGTCTGCAGTGAAGAACAGGCAGAGCTGCAAACATTAGGAACCGTTCATTGTTCTCCAAACACGGATCTTCCAGGCAAACAGTTTGTAGCACACCATCCCGTTTAACGTTTCACGGACACACGGTAATCACACAGCTTGGCCACAGGGAGGCCCAGCTCACTGCGGACACTCCCCAGCGGTCAGCTGGGGCCAGGTTCCTCTCCACCCCACAGCCGGCAGCAGCGGGGAGACACCGAGCAGCTACGCGCCACACTGTCATCACAAACATCTCCTTTTACAAAAATAAAACATTCCCAACAGCATTGACAAATGGTCAGTCTGTAGCCACACATCCCAGGCCCATGGTCCAGAGGTAACTGAAGCAAACAGGAGGCAGATGTTTGTCTGGACAGACCCAGGGCCACTCCTCACAGGTATCAGAACAGTCGCTTCTCGTACCTGGGAAACAGAGAGCAGTGGGTCAGGCACAGCACAATAGAGGGAGGGGAGAGGATAGAGTAGAGGGAGGGGAGAGTAGAGGGAGGGAGAGGAGAGTAGAGGGAGGAAGGATAGGGGAGAGTAGAGGGAGGAAGGAGAGGGAGAGTAGAGGGAGGGGGAGGAGAGTAGAGGAGGAAGGAGAGGGGAGAGTAGAGGGAGGGAGGGGAGAGTAGAGGGACGGGAGAGGAGGTCACACGCTCACAGAGCCACCTCCTCACTGGCCCTGGGGGAGATCAGACCCTTACACAACGTGGGTACCCACACCACCCCCTGCTCCCTCTCAACCCCATACCTCGCCCCGCCCGTCCCAACAACCTCCCTCTCCACGACAATCAGGAGGGTGGCTGCAGACACAGAACTATAATGTTCTCAGATTGATAAAGGGCATGGTCGTAGGCGGCGGATAGGGTCGAGTGTGATACTTACGAATGCAGCCCATGTACCCCGCCTTCCAGCTGAGCGCACAGCGTCCTCTTCTCAAACTTCAGCTCACCCGAGTACATCATGACCCTGGAGAGACGAGAACCAACGTCACTGGCAGCCTCACCCACCGGTCACATTCCACCAGCCCCACAGCATCACTGGCCGATAAATGCACAGATAAACATTCAACGATCAGTAACATAATAAACTGTCAATTATACCAGTTAACCAGACCAAGAGAGGGCAAACAGTTGGTTTCTCCACAGAGGTGAGATAATAAGAGGGAGAGGTGAGAAAGATGGAGGCGGAAAGTGGAAGGACAAGGGAGGAGAGAGGTGGGGTGGAGGGAGCAGGGGGTGTGGGGATGGAGGGCGCAGGGACGGGGGTGGGTACCTGAGCCGCGTGAGGTTGTTGGTCCTGATGTCCTGGGAGGGTGGGAGGGAGGAAGTGGGAAGGAGAACAGGGAACAGGGTCAAGGGGTGGGGAGGGAGGGAAGGAGCTTGGGTCAGGGATAAAGGGGGGTGGGTACCTGAGCTGCGTGAGACTCTTGGCACCGATGTCCTGACAGGCGTGCTGAATGCCAGCGATGAGGTAAGGCGCGAACTTGTGGATGGAGCCCTTGTCCTGCACGGCGCCCGACACTCCCTGCGCCACCTTGATCTTGTCCGACTCGCTGGGGAGAGAAGATGCCGTCAGACCACTACCCACACTGACCGTCCCCTTACACTCCAGCCCGACCGCCTCCTTATGCCCGCGTCGATACTCACTGCTCCCACCACCTCCTCTGACCTCAGGCGGATGAGCATGGGGGAGACGAACAGAGGGGGGAAGAGTGTGGCGGGGGAAGCAGTGATCCCATGGGGGGTGGACAGTGGTGTGGAGGGGGTCGAAGAGTGAGAGGGTTCACTGACCTGAAGTAGCGGCTCTGGCTGCCCAGGTGCTTGTCCATGGCGTCCACGGAGCCCATCCCCCGGTACTTCTTCAGCCTCACCCCGTCCGTGAAGAAATACTCCCCAGGAGCCTCGTTGGTGGCCGCGAGGAGAGAGCCCATCATCACTGCGGCGGGGGGGGGGAGAGATGGTCAGCAATGCGGGGGTCCCACCCACCCCCATAACCACACCACACCGTACACTGTCCCCCATGGGCACTGCCCATTGCACCCCACCACCCCTGCAGAGAGCCCATCATTGCTGGGGGTGTATGAGACGGACAGCGTCGCAGGTTACCCCTCCCCCACCTCGTCACCACCACCGGTGAGCCACTGACCTGCATAGGAAGGCGATTGAGAACCTAGTGACCATTACAACAAACTCTCCCTCAGTGTCACCAAGACAAAGGAGATAGTAGTGATCGACTTCAGGAAGCAAAGTGGAACACATACATTGAGAGCACCGAAGTAAAGATGGTGGGAAACTTCCAAGTTCCTTGGAGTAAATATCAAGAAACTTCTCCTGGACCACCTAGACTGAGGCAACGGCTAAGAAAACGCACCACGGCTCTACTTCCTTGGAAGGCTGAGGAAGTTCGGCATGTCCCCAACAAATGTACTTATTTTTTGTTTGATTTTTGAGTATGTGTGTTTGTATATATATATATATATATATATCTACTATCTTCTATCATATAAAACTCTGGCTGCCATCCGTCTGTCCGCCGTCAAAATTCCTCTTTGATACCGCCCTAGGCCCACACAGCACACGGAAAGGCCGATATTTTTTAACATTTCTAAAGAGATTACATTTATCTTTACGAATAGACACTCCTGATTAAATGTGATCGTGTTTGTGTACACTTTTTAAAATAAAATACTTCACCCCCCCCCCACCCCAACATTTCAAAATGTTAAACAAACAGCTCTCAGCCATAGAATGTTTGTGAAGTTT
>CM075980.1:61395922-61435406 GCA_038087875.1 Malacoraja senta | reverse complement strand
CAAGGGCTCAGGTACACGTCTTCTCGAGTGGGAACATACACCCACTAGAAGCTCCCCACAGTATTCTCACGGTAGGGGCAATGGGGAGATGTAGAAGAATGAATCGAGATCTAAATGAAACCTGGTTGGATTGAGTCGGCACAGGGAAGTGTTCCCCAGGCTGGGGCTGCTGAACTCACAGTCTCACACTATGCACCGACTGCCAGGGACTGAGCTGAGGAGCAATTTCTTCAAGCAGAGGCAGTGAATCTGTGGAAAATCTTCAGGCTGGAGTCTGTCACAGATTGGTGCAAGGGAAACGACGGGTAGTGGGGTGAGTGCAGTGAGATAAAAGAGCAGCCACGATCACATTGAACAGGAGACGGGCTCGTGGTCTGCTCCTGATCCTCCCTTTAATGTCCTGCAAAATTCGAGGGGAGATGGGGAAAAGTTTTACATAAATGCAGAGCTGTGATTTGAAGGAATGCGTGAGCTGACTTGATTGGGTGTCGGTGGGGTGGTAGGCACAGCCGCCAGCACGGACAGATCCCCGGCAGCACCGTGTTCAGCCATCGATGACCAGCACGAACACTGGTCTCTGCGGCCATTTACCGTGACCAAGCTTCAACATCTTTCATCGGCCATACGGCACAGGCAACCACTGCAGGAGTGCAGCTTGTGACAAAAACACCAGCTCTTTATTTCGCTCCCCCAACCTCTCCCACCGAGCCTCGCTGAAGGTCGTCGCCGACCCGCTTGACCCTTGGACCTTTGCAGGATTTCCCCAAACAAAAGGTCTTTGTGAAGGTAGGGCGGGGGGTAAGACCGGGGGGGAGGGGGAGAGATAGGACAGGACTGGTGCGGGTGTCGGTCAGCTTCAGCGAGGCTGACTCTTCCCTGACCCTGCCCGTCCCCTCAGTACAGAGACGGCTGCCTCCATCAGCCGCTGAGCAGTTCCCTCAATACCCAGCCCCAGCGGGCTTGTAAAGGCTGCCAGGGATTTCCCCCATGACATGGGTAGTATGTGGGAGGCAACGATGCGAATCTCCGTGAGCAACACTGGGCATGGCCCTTTGTTGCTGCTGCTTGTTGGTGTTGCTACTCAGCCTGTCAAAACGTTTCCATTGTTATCTGGGCCTGACAGCACTTTTACGTGAACGAGGTGCAACGCTGGATGGAGGACGAGTGCGCTCAAATGTGACGGAAACAAAAAGCGGGAAAGCTGCAATCACCGGCTCCGAGGAGATAAAACTCAAAACCTGGTGTTGGTCAGCGGGTGACCTGCTGAAAGTTGTGGTGAGCTTCACTGTGCCAGCGTGAAGAGAGACAGCAAGTTGTGCACCGGGTGATTAGCAAACGCGCAGCAGCACTGGGGAATATTCACACACTGGACAGGACTGAGGAGCAGGGACCCTGGGAGGCTGAGGGGGGGGGGGGGGGGGGGGGGGGGGAGGGAGGGAGGGAGAAGCCCCCAAACATCTTTGAGGGGAGGACACACACACTCCCAGAGTACATAACTTTCTACAAATGGATTGTTTTTAAAAAAAAGCAATTTAATCTTATTTAACTTTTATTTAAAATACTTGAAACGGTATCACGAGTAAAGTAAGCAAAATAACATTGTACATGTTTGAACTTTTCCCTTTTCATTTGGTTAAAAAAAATTTAACTATTGAAGTGCAGCCCAATATCGACGGCGTCTCAAACCGAGCGTTCCAGGTGGCGAGGTGGTGGGTGTCAAAGGCTGGGAGTGGAGGGGGAGGGGGAGGGGGAGATGGGAGGGGAGGGGGAGATGGGAGGGGGGGTAGAGTTGGGAGGGAGTAGAGGGGGAGAAGGCGGGGAGGAGGCAGGGAGGGGGAGGCGGGAGCGGGGCACTGAACGTGAATCCGCGCAGGAAGCAGCTGTGTGTGGTGCTGGGGAGGATCCATGGGCTGCACCTTTTATTCTGCACTTACCCCTACAACTACCGGGACGTGTGGGACAGGCTGTGAGGTGCATCAGCGGTGGGAGGGGAGAGAAACTAGTGCTGTGGTGTCACCATCTCCCAGCCACCAGACTGGCTCCGATGACCACTCCCACCGGCTGGGGTAGGCAGCAAGTTGTCTGCAGAAACTCCCCAAGTCAATGAAGTAAGTTAGGTGAAAGCAAGAGTGATGGGGGATGTGTGTGACCCGAGGGCTGGCCTGTGGAGAGATGGAGATGGGGTGCGGTGGGTGATCAGTGATGGTCTGTCTACAACCCCAGTAGTCAGTGTGCTGGGTTAATGCCCCGGCACTCCTCGCACATTTCTTGGCTGCATCGGGTTGGGTTTTGTTTGATGGCGGCTCCATCTGTGTTGAAGCGGGGAAATGGCGTGTGTGTGTGTGTGTGTGCGCTGCGGTGACTCCATGTGCACGAAGGTCCAGGAGGGGCAGGCTGGCTGTGACCAGAAGTGTTACAATGCACGGGACCCTGGGGGTTCACAGGGAGGGGGGGGGGTCAGTGGCTCTGGTCCCACGCTCCCCGTTGGGGCAAATGCGGTCAACAGGGTCAGAGCTTAGATCAGAAGCTGGCTGTACGGGACGGAAATGCCAGAGGGTTGGTTACTCCTTACGCAAGGTTAACCCCCCCCCCCCCCCCACCACCACCACCACGAGCCGGTTTAGGACACTGCACATGTGAGCAGTGAATGAGGTGTGTAGGGGAGTGAGTCAGTGTCCACCCCAGCCCCGTCTCCTGTGGTGGGTCAGGGACCACGGGCCTCCTGTCGTGGAGCGGTCGATGCATGGAGGAGGCTGCTCCTGTGGCGTGGTACCTTCCCGGGAATGCTGTGCAGCTGGACAGGAGGAATGTTGAGTGAACGCCGCCCGTGCTAACCGCAGCATCTGTTACAAGAACACAAACAATTTACGGGCGACTTGGGTCCATAAATCCCACAGTTCAACTAAAACTGCGGTCAGAACATTTAAATAAAGGCAGGAAAGTGGACGTGTTTAACACAAGCAGACAGTGGCTCCGAGGCAGGGAACATAACACCGGGGGTCTCGAGGAAGCTGCCTCATTCTCTCAACGCAACACAAGTTAGTAAAACCAAAACAACTCTTACAAACTTAACGTTTCCTGGATTGTGATTCTTTTAAACAACATTTTAACAACTACAGTGGCCACCCCTGTGAACAGCAGTGAGAGGAGGGAGGAGAGTGTGTGTGGGGTCGGTGCAGCAGGGAGTTTAGTATCAGCTGCACTTTATACACTGTGAATATTTGTCCATTTATTCACTGCATCCTCATGCAAAGCTCCAAGGCCCGATGAACACTGTGCCCAGCGAGCCCTCACGTCAGCAGCGGCCTGCCTATCACAGAGTCAGTGTCTCACTCTCTGGTCACCAAGTTAACCTCACGACAAGCAGCAACACTCCATGCAACCACGAGCTAGCCTTTCCACACATACCTAATGCAGCTCAAGGAAGGAAATGACCGGCAGAGCAACCAGCTGTACAGGTGGGGTCCATTCCCTGCTGACTGCTCAGAGAACACCATCACCAGAGCAGTGCCCAAGCAATTTGAAAATCAGTTTAGGATTGTCACCATCCAGAACTAATATGCACGTCATAATTAAAGAGTGGTTCTGGGACGGACTATTTGATTTGAAAGTAAAACCAGACGTCAGCAACGTGACTGGGCTGCCTGAGGGCACCAGAGAAAAGCTGCAGTTAGACATCTGTTGTTCACTGCTCCATACCAGCGCGCACACTTTACTTTAGAGATACAGCATGGAAACAGGCAGTTCGGCCCACCGAGTCCGCGCCGATCAGCATCACCCCGTACACTAGCACTATCCTACACAACAGCTAGGTCTCCAGCACAGGCTGTGTGTCCTTGGGTCAGTCGCCTGCTGCCGGGGGTACATCGAGCGGGCGCCAGTGGCACCCACTATCCCCGTGAACACAAGGCACCCACCTCCCAAGTACGGGCGGCACTGATCCGGGGCACGTGGCCAAACGCACCGAGAGATGGGCACAAACACAGATTACTGTAGCTGATGCCGGCAAGAAAATCTCCCTTGGATGAAAATTAAACTAGAGTCTCAGCATATAGTGGTACCAAGAGGAAAAAAATCCAAAAAAGAGACTTCAACCTTACCAACGCATCTGGTCCAAGTGTACTTCCGAACAAACTCAAACACTGATCAGAGTATTCTGCATCGACCCCTCCCTGTCCACAAACAGCTCAGCTACTGCCTGTTCATCCAGCTGTCGTGCGTAGTTGTGGACGCCTGTACCCTGCATGGAGATCCACAGACAGAGACCTCTTCCAGGGTGGCTACAGGCCATGATGCAACCATACTAACCTGGCCTGGCCAACGCTGGGAAATACTACACTGTGGACCGCCCAACACTCCACATAGCCCAATATAATAATTACAAATATCTCCTTTCTAGCAAAAAGTATAAAACAGAATTCCTCCAAAATAAAGCTACTGTATCTTTACATCAGTATCACAATAAATACAGTTCTGTATTTATATTGTATTGTCAAATCATTGCCACAATATTAGAGCCACCCTGTGGATGGCAGAGCCACAGCCCGACTGTGACACCTGTGCAGAGACTCTGCAACCAGAGGCTGGGACCGGCGGCCGGGGATAAACTGAGTGATTCAACCTGTGGGTGACCAACGATGAACAGACACTGCCCCACTGCCCACTGTTCACAGGGGGTGGAGCAGGGCAGGACACCCCCTGCCTCCCTCCTGCCCTTCCTCTGACGTGCACTTCATTGTACTGCAACCAAAACTCCTCGCATCATTGCAGGCTGAGAAAAGCTTGCTGTGTTGCACAAACTATTAGAACAGAATACAGAAAAACAAAGGTCTCTTTATAATGGTATACGAGTATATTACAATAATTTTTCTCTGCCTGGAGTCAAAGCCTCGCACGTGGCCGGCATGTGAAAAGTCTTCAGTTCTAGTCAGTCTAAAAAAACATCATTTTTGTTTTAAGTATTGAAAAACTTTTAATTATATAAACCTTCATCAGCGTTCCATTCTCTCTTCCAGGTTAAATTCTCTTCAGTGGAGGTCAGGTTAAGCCAGCAACGGGCAGAAAGATTACTGATACATCCGTCTCACACCAATGACATGATGAGTTCACCCCGTGGGTGCCGGAGTTTGTGACACGAGTCTCCAAAGCCAGCAGGGCTTCCTGCTGCTCAAATCTGCCACGCGTCAAAAAATAAAGTCGAAATCAAATCTGCCACTTGAGAAAGGCAACTGCCAGACTCCCTGTATCTGGGAGCCAACCCGATTATGCTAAATTGTCCAGATATACAACAGGCGACACTCTCCCCAGGCCTCCGCAGTGAAACACCAGGGAAGGAAGGCCCTGCTGTCCGTGTAGTGCGTCTGCTCCTGCCTCTCTGCCCAGGCTCTAGTGCAGGTTGGCAGCCGCCATGGCAAAGGCTTCCTGGATCTCTCGCACTGTCAGAATCCGAGTCAGCATCTGCTCCATGTGCTCCTTGCTGATGGGCTGGGTGGAGTACCAGATGGGGCTGTTGGGAGCCACCACCGGCTCGGGCGTCAGGTAGAAGGTGTCGTTCCTTCCCTTCACACTCTGGGGACTGAACAACACCACTCATGTTAGTGCCAACGCCAGCTCTCGCCTGCACAGCTCTCCCACCCACTCCCGCATCCTCAGTTCCAGGAAACCGCGTTGAACATGACAGTCACTGAGCTCAGGGCGTGGAGGGACCAGCTCTGATGTGCTGCCAACATCTGTGGCAGAGACTGTGCCAACACCAGATTGGGTCAGGTGGGGGTGTTAGGTGTCCGTTAGGGGCACGATGTCTCAGGGTCACCAAGGACAGGCCTTTGCAAAGTGTTACCTTGGTGCAAGGGAGAGAGAAGCCAGTCTCCAGATCACCATCTACAGGAGGATCTCTGCCGCACCACCCTCAAGTTTACCTCATGGATACGGTTATTATAAACTGCTATCTTGGAGTACAGTGTGCAGTTCCTGCTACAGGAAAGATGCTATTAAGCTGGAAAGAGTGCAGAGGATATTACCAGGATTCGATGACCTGGAGTGTAGGGAGAGGCTGTGCAGACTAGGGGTTTATTCCTTGGAGCACAAGAGGCTGAGGGGTGATCATATAAAGGTGTATAAAGGTCGGAAGGGAGAGTGTACACTGGCGCGGTTTGGCTGCCGCTGCTCTCCCTTCACATTGTGTTTCTGAATTTTGTTGTTGTCTTTTTTGGATCGAACTTCTGTCTTTAATTTATGTGCTGGTGATGTCTTTATAACTTATTTTACTCTGATTATATGTTTCTTTGTTACATTTTGTAAGGTGTCCTTGAGACTTTTGTATAGGCGCCCTTAAATAAAATCTATTATTATTATTATTATGAGGGGAATTGATAGGGTGAATGCACAGAGTCCTTTTCCCAGGATAGAGGAATCAAGAACTAGGACCTATGTTTAATGTGAGAGGGGAAAGATTTAATAGGAACCCGAGGGGCAACTTTTTGCACACAGAGGATGGTGGGTGTATGGAACAAACTGCCAGAGGAGGTAGTTGAGGCGGGTATTATAAGAGAATTTTAAGACATTTGGACTGGTACATGGATAGGAAAGGTTTAGAGGGATATGGGCCAAACATAGGCAGATGGGACTAGCATAGATGGGGCATGTTGGCTGGCATGGATGAGACCAGCCAAAGGGCCATGTCCCTACTGTGTCACTCTATGGTGTAAAACCCTGGGGAATGCTGCACTGTACAAATAATTTGCAAGTAGATGTGAACGATTCCAGCTAATTACAAAAGATTGAGCAAGTTGTGCCTTTGAGACTTGAGAGAGTGGGCTGACACCGGCTAGAACCGACCAACCCGTGAAACACTCAGCAGAAACCAAAATGGCAACCTGCCACTGACATCCTCCACCTGGTCCCAGCACTGCAGCCCCGACCCTCCAGGATGGTGAAAACAAGCAATGGACATTTTCCTTCATTCTTTTAATAATTCTGGATAATTATTCTGCACTTTCACCTCCACGTTTTTGTTACCTTCCCAGTTACCCTTTGACATTTAACCTTTCTTATTTATACCCCCAATTCTCTTCACCCCTTCCAATGCACATTAAAACACTCACATCCCCATTAGGCCAATTCTGATGAAAAGCCCCTTTCACACTTGATGTTATTTTCCAAAATTCCATTAAATCAAGACTATCAACACTAAAACTAAACTCTGCGGAAGAAGTAATGAACAGACTCGAGGATGGAAGTTGTGGTGACACAACTCGTCTCTCACTTGCAGCAATATCCTCACCATTTGAAGAGGTAGAAGTCGTAGAGTTTGATGGGGCAGCGCAAAGGATTCTCCGGGTTTTCCGACTGCTCTGCATACATGTCATCTGTAACTGAAACAAGGGGAGATCTCAGGCTTCAGATCATCACTCTACCGTCACACCTGAACAGCCCACAAAACCAGCAAGAGGCCAGGTTGCCTCTCAAGCAAAGACCGCTGACACAGTTCCAAGGTGCCAGCAGATCCGCCCAGTGGCAGACCCGACGTCGAGCGCTGGAGGCCAGTGGCCAGAAGGGATGAGCTTGAGGTTTAGGTGCAGAGGCCGAGTGTAACAAGGGTGGTCCGGGGTAGGAGAGAGGAGAAGACACGAGTGACGGCACACGCTGGAATCTGCAGCTAAAAGTAACCCGCTGATGGAACGCAGCATTTGTGGGGACGAAGAATGGTCGACATTTGCAGGCGAGATCCTGCACTCAGTACTGATGTTTTTATATGACATGTTTAAGCCATGGTAAGGGCTTTCCTTTTGTATTAAACCCACCAGTCACAAGAAGGGTGGATAGGGCAGTGAGTGGATAGATAAGCTCCTCCTGTGGGAGGTGGGAGATCAGGTAGAGATTGGGAGGCACTTGGAGCAGAATGGGCCAGGGGGCGGGGCAGATCCAGTGGCAGCTCCTGTCTGACCACATGCGTCAGCTGGGGCAGCAGCTGAACTCTGAGCGTATCAGAGGCAGAGAGTGCAGCAGTGGTCACACTGCAGGTTCGGCAAGAGGTGTGACTGCCAGGAGAGTGGTCTGTGAGGGCATAGCAGCAGCAGCACTACACCTGGATGTGCTGTGCAGGTCAATGTCTCGACATGCAATAGTGATGCTCGGAATGTCAGGCAGGCAGTTCTATGATTGTAAACGAGACTTCAAGATGGTGCCCCATCTCCCTGTTGCCAGGGTCTCAGAAACAGTTCAGAACCCTCTGAAAGGGAAGGGTTAGCAGCCAGAGGCTGTGATCCATATTGGTGCTAAGTATGTAGGTATTTAGAGAGACAATGTCCTGCAAAATGAACATGGGGAATAAGGCTGGAAACTGACAAACAAGGGCTGTAATCTCTGAATTACTCCCTGTGCCTTGTGCCAGTGAGCATAGGAACAGGATGATAGGTTGGCGGAAGGAGGGGTTGAGGAGTTGGTGCAGGAGGGAGAGCTTCATTGGGATCTCTCCCAGGGCAGGGAGAGCTGTACAACGACAGATGCACCTGACTGGAGGGGCAACGTCTTGGAAAAGATGTGGAGAGGACCTTTCTCCAGAGTCTGTCACTGGCCCCTCTGTGGCAAACATTCAGAAGTCACTGTTGTGGAGCGGACCAGAAACAAAGTAAAAACAAGAGTAGTGAACATAAAAAGGTTATTAGGTTATGTTTCAAATGTCCTTATCGAGTTCAATGCTCATGACATTTAATGTTCAGCTTTTGCTGAGATTTCAGATAATCCATGGGAAGACTGGCTTGCCATTGTTACACAGGGTTGGAGTCTGTGCTGAACAACGTTACACAGTTTGGAGTGGGAAGCCGCTGACCTTTCTGGCCGGTTTGATGCAGACCCAGTGCTTTCAGGTAACGAATGCTTGTGCTTTTGTCCTTGGGATTTACTGGGTTCTTCTTTGTTTGCCGGACTACTTTCGTGAATGCCAGTTTCATGTGTTGCTCCACACTTTTCAATAGGAAGTACCTGAATGGAGAGAGCATGTCCAAGAGTTGTCAAAAATAACATTTGGAAAATCTACAAGATCTGTATCCAAGTTTTAGAGTTTTCATCTCTGGGGAAAAATCTGCCTTATCTCAGTCTTGTATGGACAAACATTATTTTTAGGCGGTAACCTCCTTCTAGTTTGTGCCACATGAAGAAACATCCTCACCTGTCCAGACACCTGAAGGATCTTTGCCTTCGTCAACACTAACCAGTATAGGCCCAGCCTGTCCAACCTTTATAAGTCATCCACTCTAGATGTTGATCTAGTAAACCCTCTATGTACTGCATAATCGCACAGAAGAGAAACAGTCCCTTCAGCCCATCAGTTCCATGCTGAAATAAGGAACCCATTACACTGCTCCAGAAGTGGTCTCACCTTCAGAACCTAAGCATCACCTCCCTCCCTCCACATTCAATTTCTATCACCATAACCAACACTGATAGTTGACCCGTTTACTTGCTGGACCTGTCCTTTGTGAACCTTGCTTTAGGACACGTTCCTTCTGCATCTCCTAGCTCTGCATCTCTCACCATTTAGATGACATGCGTGATTTTCCCTGACAAAACGGGTAATTTCCACAGCATACAGCACTGACTAGATCTCTGCCCGCTCACTTACCTCTTTCCCTCTGCAGCCTCCTAGGTGCCTTTCACAATGCACCAACCTCCAAGATTGCAGTAACTGCACCTTCATCCAAGTCATTGCTAGAAATTGTAAAGGAACAGAGGCCCAAGCACCGATCCAGTGACAGGCTCCTCTGTACCAACCTAAACACATTTGTGCCTCCTCTGTATGTCCCGGTAAGCACCGTCGCTGCTACACCAGCAGGATACCACCGGCCGTGAACTATTACCTTCCACAAAAACCTTTGACGCGCCACCTTATCAAATTACTTGTGCAAATCAAAGTACAGTGCCCCAGTTCCTCTTCATCAACAGCATGCTACCTCTTCAGAGAACTCCAGCACGATTCCACCTTCATGCTGATTACCTGGATCTTTTCAGTGCTATTAGGTCTTTCGAAATAACTAACATTTTCTGAAGAAGGGTCTCGACCCGAAACGTTGCCGATTTCCTTTGCTCCATAGATGCTGCCTCACCCGCTGAGTTTCTCCAGCATTTTTGTCTACCTTCGATTTTCCAGCATCTGCAGTTCCTTCTTAAAAATTCCTGCCTCATTACCCTCTCTTTGGGCAGACAACTGAAGTGTGATGAATTGTAAACTGAGAGCCTGGGGTGGACAGATTGATAACAATGTTTTATTCATTTTAAGCTTTCCATCTCCTTCTGTTTTAAAATTAAGGCGCTACCTTTTGCTATTTCCAATCGAATGAGTCTTCCCCATATCTAGAGAATGTCATAACTGAGTTACATTGACAAAGGTGAGAATTATTTTAGCTCATCACCCAAAAGAGGAGAGAGAAAAAATGGAAGTGAGGAAGGAAATGCATTTTTCTTTTAATTTGTTGTAGGGATTATCTCAGGATTACTTGTGAGATTTCTAATAACTGCAAAGACTGCTGCAGATATACACTTCATTTTCCTTCCTACTACCCCCTTATAAAGGAAATAGTAACAGCAAACAAGTCTTCAGATGATCTGAACAGAATAACAACAGGAAATAAGCTAAAATACCCAATGTAAATGAAACATCCAACGGGAGACCCAATGGGAACCAGAAAGGCCACGATGCACATAGATTTACTGTGCCACCAGCAACTATTTGCACAAGATGATCGTTCATAACCTACAAGTTTGTTGTATAACAAAAATCCTTGTGACAACTGTAGTAAAGTAAGCAACCGTACAATAAGGAGGAGTTTGGGTTTAGGAGGGTTGCTGGCACTCACTTGGTGTTGAAGAACATGAGTGTTGTAAGGAGGGTGGAAGGTGAGTGAGCTCCGAGCTGCTTGCATTCCCACAACATCTCCTCCGTGATGTGACTGGGGATCATGTAACCTATGAAACAACACATTGTTTTACTTCCCTCTGCATGCCTTGACAGTACCTATTGAATAAGTAGTCAACCCTAACTCTAATGCCACAGATGGCTGTGAAGGCCAAGACAATGGATACCTTTAAGGCAGAGATTGACAGATCATGGAGAGAAGACAGGAGAATGGGATTGAGAGGGAAAGATATACAAGCCATGATTGAATGGCCGAGTAGACTTGATTGGCCAAATGACCACATTTTGCTTCTATAATTTATGAACATGATAATCCTAAGCCTACCCGTCTACAATCCAGAAAGATGAAAGACGTTCTCATTGAGGCAATAAAAATTCTTCTGGGGCTTAACAATGTCGTTGCAGAGCTGAGGTAACATGGATTATTTGTACCCAAGCTTACCCTTGGCACAACAAGAACATTTCCAAGGTATAAATTATATATTTTTGAATCTTGTGACCCAAGGTGGATTGAACATAGTTCTAAATGGTGTAAAGGCAAGAGGTTACACAGGTCCAGAGACCTCAGCGTGCTTGTACAGCGATTAAAATGCCCTGGATAAATGGAAGAAATTTACAGAGGTTAATAAATTGTTACTTGAAGAGCAATGTACAGCAACTGAGATTGTGCTACAGCCAAACGAAATGCCAGTGGCTCCACACTTGGAGTATTGCTCTGGAACCACACCTGGAGTACCACTCTGGCAGCACAGTATTAGACTGGTCCTAGGGAGTGCCACGCAGAATGACTGGAATGATTACACAGTAACAACACTACCTCATTCTAAGGCCCAGAATCTGATCCCAACCCTGGCTGCTGGTTGTACAGTTTCATGCTCTCTCCGTGACTCCGTTTCTCTCCGGTGCTCTGGTTTCCTCTCATCCTCAAATATGTATCAGTAGGTTAACCTTTCTATAAATTATCCTCACTCAGTCAATGACAAAAAGGATCAAAAGGGAGTTGATGAACATGTGTGAGAAAGAGCAAGTTGCAGGGAAAAGAGCAGAGGAATGGAACCAATTAGATCAATAGGGTTCGTGTTTTGGAAAATCATGGTCCAGATGGATTCTCAGACCAAGCCCCTCATCCCACAGGACACGACGTGCTCTGCAGGGAAAATATCTACCACATGCAACAGTAACTGTGAGCCTGAAACCCCATCACTTACCCAGAGAGCTGACCTGAGGCTGCCAGTCCTTTAATACATCCTGCAGCCTCTCAGTGAACTTTGTATAGTAGATATCTGAAAATATATCATCTACTCGGCCATTTTCAAACAGATACTGAAAAAAAGTTGAAAGAGAAATTCCCAGTTTCATCGTTTCTTTAATGTCAATCCAGCATTTAATCTAAAGTCAAATGACTGCAGATGTTGGAAATCTGAAATAAAGTCAGAGGAGGTCCCTCTCTGCAAACTTAAAATGGGTTTGCCTTCTCTGTTTTATAGTTCCTACGGATTAACGTTTCTCTCTTCATACCCAAGCTAATTAGACATCTTCTGTTTCTCCTTCAGATTTCCAGCATTGTAGTTTTTACTTACTTCAGTTGGTTGTGTAAAAACTGACTGCATACACACACAGATAGGCACAGAGACACAGGTAGAGACGCACCTAGACACACACACGGGCAGACACACAGGCAGAATACAAACATTGACAGAGACACGCACACCCAGAAACTCCCAAGACAGGTGCAGAGACACATACACACAGGCAGCATCACATACCTACAGAGACACATAAACCCACTGGGACAACCAAGACATGTGCAGAGAGACACACACACACAGGCAGAGTAACACACAGAGACAGTCACACAAACACGAGTAGAGAGACACACAAATACAGGCAGTCACACATACAGACAGACAGAGATATGCGCACACACACACACACAGACAATGCCGGGATAGAGTTGTTTGGAAACTCTAGACTACTGATTGGTACATTTAACTCCGTCATCAGCTGCTGTACCTTTTGAATGCAGAGACATACGTAGTAGAGCATATCTGGATTGTAGGCTTCCCCATCGGGTGTGCGAGCCTCCTTCAGCATTAGACACAGTCCGTAGTTCAATTCTGCCACCGCTGATGAGAGGAGATTCTCCTGGAAGCGCAGCGGCTGACGGCCTTGCCAGAGAGAAGAGACAACATCACCATGTGCTGTACAGCTCTGGCCCCTCCCCATTCACCTTGCAAGACTGACTGAACTAACTTGCCCCATTAGCAATGTCCAGTCAGCAATGTTCAGACAAATGCCAGCAATGTTCAGACAAATTGTATCGAGGACAACATTACATTATTCCTCTCTTTGGAAATGAACATTTTACAAAATCACCAACCAGTGGCACTGCCTTAAATAAAGTAGATGCCAACACAGTGCTGTCACCTCCTGCAATGGAACGTGAAGAGGAATGTTTTGGCAGAAATGTTGCCACTTAAAGCATCACCATATCAAAAGCCCAAACTTCCTGCAGCTATAGTGCAACATACACATACACCTACACCTGTAACGGTTCCTATTTAGTTCCTTTTAATCTCAATCGACTCCAATCACAGTAACACAACCACTGAAGTAACAACAGTGCACTTGAAAGCCACTGCTAGGCTGGGCAAGATACAGTAACTGCAATTGTTAAATGGTAGAGTGATTTAGGACCGAGCCTGTGAGCTCCCAAGCAAAGCCAAACACACCATGAAACAGGTGGAACAATTGGCAGAGGGTTCAAGAGAAGCAACCGTGATGTTTTCACCTCTTCAGAAAAATTGTCAAAAGGTCAAATTGCTCAGGGTTACTGACACACACACCTGGAGACATTGGCAGCGAGCCACATCAGGTCTATTTGCCTGTTGTGCACAGTCAATATTAATTTAGTACTTGTCTTTATTTCGGGAGCTTTATTTTTCCATTTAATGATTCCTTCCTTTGAAGAAATGCTTTAAAGATTGAACCCTGTTACAACTGCCCCACTGGTATAACAGACTGAACTCTGGTACGCCACGTCCAATAACTTGTTGGTCTATGAACAAAGGCACACACCATCAACCAATGGTATGTACAATTAAGTAGATAGCAGTCACTGATCCCAGAAAATTGGGTCCTAAACAGAAAGCACAAGTATAGAGTGGATACAAAACCAGATACAGTAGATTTACAAGTATATCTTTTTGGATACTGTCACGTTATAGCTTTATAAACCTTTGGTTAGGCCGCATTTGGAGTATTATATGCAAAAAAAAGAGCTGGACGAACTTAGTGGGTTCGGAAGCATCTGGGCAGGGAAATGGCAGAGGAAGGGTCCTGACCCGAAACATCACCAGTTCCCTCCACTGGTGCTGCCTGACCCCCTGAGTTCCTCCAGCACTTTTGTTTTTTGCGCAAGATGATAGCGTGTCCTTTGGAAGATTGTGAGCAGTTCTGGTCACCCCAGTACTGAAGGATGTTGCAGATGTTTACCAGGACACTCCCTGGATTACTGGGTATTAGCTGTAAGGAGAGGTTGGAAAACTTGGATCATTTCCTCTGGAATGTCAGAGGCTGAGGGGAGTATATAAAATGATGAGAGGCATAGATAGGGTAGACAGTCAGAACCTTTTCTCCAGGGTGGAAGTGTCAAATGTGAATATCAGACAATGGGAAAGCAAAATAGAACATTATCATTACTGATGGTGCACACATCAGTGGTCATACTGAGGCCCCGATCTGATGGCATACTCCTGGCCACATTGCTTTACCATGGCAAGGGAATTGTGGAGGTGTTCTTTTGCATCTCTGTGCAACCATGCACCTGAAGCAGGTAGGCATAATCTCTGATGTTGACCAACTAACACACAGCTAAGCCGACTGCACTGTGCAATGGTTCTGAGATCAAATTACTCAAATTTCTCCCTTCTCCAAATTTTGGAATTGAAAATAATGAAATTCCATAACTCAAGATATGGGCATTTATGCCCAGACCAACATTTGCATCAGGTTATTTCAGCTGTAACATCACTTACGACCAATGGGGGCTGGCCTGTTCTCAGAGTCCTTGTCAAACTCGGCGTTCTTGGTCTCGGCCCAGCTTTTCCAGACCCCAAGGCCTTCCTCTGGTTTCAGGGTGTTTGGCAAAAGCATCTCGGAAGTTGCCATCGGCTGAGGCTCCACTTCGGCCACCTGCACTGCTTGGCCCTAGCGACCAACAAAAACACGCAGAGTTTTCAGGACGATTACAATGCTCTGGCACAGTGAAAACCCACAGAAAACAGAGGCTCGCACTCAGATGCATCTGGCGCACTTCACATTCATTTATGCTGGAAACCATAGAACATATCACGGCCTGTGGCCACACATCTTGAACAGCTTGTTTTGAAATTTATTGTTTTACGGGACAATTTTATCTCAGTTTCCATAAACGTAATTTTGAAGCAAACTTGGTCTGCAGAAGCATGATATACAAGAATTAACAGGCAGCTGATTTACAGTTAATGCATTGAATTAGTTTTGTGCAGATCTTGCGCTCTTCAGATTACGATTAAACCGTAGACAATAACCAAGTGAAGGTATGGTATGATATCAGAATACATAAAACAAATGAGAAGTGTTAATAATGCTCTGCAAAGGCCTGTTTTTTAAGATAAATAAGTCTTTGGTTTTGTAAAAGGTCTCAATTAGTGACAAGATTGAGTCAGAAATTGGTGTCCTGTTTTGCAACTCACTATAATCAATTTATCTACTTATTTCCCTGAAGTCCTGCAATTTTATGTCATCCAACTCAAATTGCCCCCAAATAAAGGTTGTAAGGCCATTTCTGAGGGAGATGAGAAAGTGGTTAAAATACATGAACTACAGATACCTAAATAGTGGCTTAGACTACACAGCAAGGTTGTGCTGAACTTAACACTGGTTAGAAACATAGAAACACAGAAAAATAGGTGGAGTAGGCCATTTGGTTCTTCGAGCCAACACTGCCATTCAATATGATCCTGGGTGATCATCTAAAATCAGTACCCCATATCCCTCAATTCCTTTAGCCCCAAGAGCTAAATTTAACTCTTGAAAACTTCCAGTGAATTGGCCTCCACTGCCTTCTGTGGCAGAGAATTCCAGATTCACAACTCTCTGGGTGTAAAAAAATTCCTCATCTCAGTCCTAATTGGCCTACCCATTATTCTGAAACTGTGACCCCCGATTCTGGACTCCAACGTCAGGAACATTTTCCCTGCATCTAGCCTGTCCAATCCCTTAAGAATTTTATATGTTTCTATAACATCTCCTCTCATCCTTCTAAATTCCAGTGAATGCAAGCCCACGACCCATTCTTTCATCATATGTCAGTCCCGGGAATTAACCTGGTGAACCAATTAGGCCGTATCCAATTCTGACCACAATACTTCAGGAAAATATGAATATCCCAGAGATTTAGTGGAATTATTGCAGTGAGGGAATTTATGCAGTCCAGAAACAGGCCCTTCAGCTGATCTCATCGGTACATACCGAGATGCCCCATCAAATCTAGTCCCAATTTCCCATGTTTTGCCCATAATCCCTCCAAACCTCACCTTTCCATGAAGCTGTCCAAATATCTTTTAAATGTTGTTGTTGTATCTGCCTCAACTGCCTTTTCTGGCAGCTCGTCCATATACCTACCACTGTGTGGAAAAAGTTGCCCCTCAGGTTCCTATTAAATCTTTCACATCTCACAAACCTATGTCCTCTGGTTCTCCATTCCCCCACCCTGGGTAAAAGATTGTGCGTTCACCCTACCTATTCCCCGCTTGATTTTATACACTATAAGATCACCCCTCAGCTTCCTGCGCTCCAAAGTGTAAAGTCCCAGCCTGCCCAACCTCTCACCGTAGCTCAGGCCGAGTCCCGTCAACATCCTTGTAAATCTCTCTGCCCTCTTTCAAGTCTGACGGCTTCTCGCCTATAGCAGGCTGACCAAAACTAAACACAAGACTCCAAGTGTAACAACACCAATGCCTTGTACAACTGTAACATAATGTCCCAACTTCCATATGTAATGCCCCAACTGATGAACGTCAGTGTGTCAAAAGCCTCCACTGTCTACCTGTGATGCCACTATTAGGGAACAATGTACTTGCACTACTAGGTACCTCTGCTCTTTCTAGACTCCACAGCCCCCCGACCCCCTTTCACTGTGACGGTCCCGCCCTGGTTAAATTTCCAAAAATGCACCACCTCCTCTTTATGCAAATTGTATGCAATCAGCCATTCCTGAGCCCACTGATGTAGCTGATCAAGATTCTGCCGTATTTGTTGATAGCCTTCTTCACTGTCAGCTATCTTATACCACATATTTCAGAATCATCTGCAAACTTGTTAACCATCTCTTGTACATTTGCATCCAAATAGTTTAAATAAACGAGCAACCAACACCGATCCGTCACACCCCTAATCACAGGCCTCCAGTCTGACAAACAACCCGTCATCAACCTCTGCTCCCCTCCTCTGCGCCCCCCCCCCCCAAAAACACATCTCCCATGCACAAATCAGTGTCATTTCTTTTGTCACGACTAATATCTCCTTTCACTGGTCAGGCGCATTATCAAATAGCATCTGATGATGGTGCATTACAAGATCAAGTAGGTGCTGCTGATTGAAGCCCACACAGACCAGGATAGACCCTGTGACCACTCCGAGTGCAGGCTCGACAGGATGCTACTGAATTACTACCACAGTTAGACGTTTCCCACCTCCTGCCTTACCTGTAGTTGTTGTTGCTGCTGCTGCTGTGGATCCCACAGCTGCACGGACTGCGCCTGTGCCTGGTACGAGCCACCTACTGCCTGCACGGCCACTGGGATGTGGATGTTGCCATTCATGAACTGTGCTGGGAAGATGGTGTTGGCCAGTGTGTGAACCACCTCCTCGTGAGAGTTCTTCATTACAGACGTTACCAATTTATCTTTGTCCTCTTCCAGCTTCACGGCTGCCACAGCGGTGGGCGAGCTGCTGACGTGGACCACATTGTAGGCCTCCTGAGGGATGGCGACGTGCGTGGCTGTTTGCTGCTGCATGTCTGTACGAGGCTGTGTGGAGTACACGGGGATGGCCCAGGTCTCCCCACTGGGGCTTGTGATTGTACCAGCTGTGGTGGTATACAGGTGGGCGCTGTCCACTGTCAGGAGGTCGGGCCTCAGGGACACGTACCCTTGCTGCTGCCCCTGTGGAATGGCCAGCACGGTGGCCACAGGCTGCCCGGTGATAGTGTACGAAACAGTGATTGGCATGTCCACCTTGCGCTTCTTGACGGGCTGGAGGACGTTCGAAGTACTGGAGCGCCGGTCCCCCTCACGAGGGGAGCCCTGTGGCTGAGATGGAGAGAGGGTGCCCACGGTCTGGATCTGGATCTGCTGCGTCTGGCCGGAGATGAGCTGGGCCTGGATCTGCTGGTGCTGGATGTGTTCGTCAGAGATCTCCGACGCCTGGATCTGCTGCGAGATCTGAGCCGCTTGCAGCTGCTGAGCCGTGCTGGGACTGTGCATGCTCTGCATCTGCTGAGAAGACTGCTGTTGCTGGGCTACGACTTGCTGCGGATGCACCTGCACCTGAATCTGGTCAGGCGATGGGTGGAGCTGGGGAGACAGCTGCGTCGACATGTTCTGCGGAGATTGCTGCACCTGAACCTGCACCTGCAGAGAGCAGAGAAACACAGCCCATTCACAGACAGAGCACTGGCCTTCCTTCAGCTTCACAACCATATCCATGTCTGTTTACAACAGCTTGGGCAAGAGTGGAGAGCGATTGTATGGGTCGGGACAAATGCAAAAATTTAAACATCGAGTTCGACAATGTTGTAATCTCAAAAGGTTTTGCTTAATGATTACTTCTTTTGGGCCACTCTCCCACTTTCAATACAGAATTGATTTGTGTGAATAAATGGCATTGCCTGAGAGATGACAATGAGGTTCAATATAATCATAGCCAGTCCAATGCACACAGCCAAGCTCTGTGGAAAAAGTTGCCCCTCAGGATCCTGTTAAATCTTTCCCCTCTCACCTTAAACCTCAGCCCTATGGTTCTTGATTCCCCTACTATGGGAAAAATACTCTGTGCATTCACCCCATTCATCCTCTTCATGATTTAATACTCATCTATAAGATCACCCCTCATCCTCCTGTGCTTCAGGAATAAAATCCTAGCCTGTCCAACCTCTCCCTATAAGCTCAGGCACTCAAGTCCTGGCAACATCCTCATTAAACGTCCCTACACTTCCCAGCATAATGGCATACTTCCTATAGCGGGGTGATCAAAACAACACAATACTCCAAGTGCAGCCTTACCAATGTCTTGAATATTTTTGCCAATTCAGCAAGGATTTACTGCACTCCTTTCATTCCCAAACTACTGCCACAAGACTTCAATCTGTTGGCACAGATTTACTGCACTGACAGCTTTTGCTGTCAGAGGCAAGGCAATGTCTCATCCAGTTTAATGTGTGTAGTTCTGGTCACCCCATTACAGGAAGGATGTGAGGACGAGAGGGTGCAGAAGAGCTTCACCAAGTTGCTGCTGGATTAGAGGGCATTAGCAATCAGGAGAGGTTGGACAAATGGGTTGTTTTCCCTGGAGTATCGGAGGCTGAAGGGAGACCTGATAAGATGTATATACAATTATGAGAGGTATCGATAGGGTAGACAGAACCTTTTCCCCCATGGTGGAAGTCTGTAAGGCATAGCTCTAATGTGAGAGGCAAAGTTTAAAGGAGATGTGCCGGGCAAGTTTTTTTTTCTCCCACACAGAGAGTGGTGGGTGCCTGAAATTCACTGTCAAGATATATTAGTGGTGTTGGGCACATGGAGGTTTTAGATGGGCACATGGATAAACAGGGAATGGTGGAATATGGACCATGTGCAGGCAGAGATTAGCTAAACTTGCCATCATGCTTTCAACAGACATTGTGGGCGGAAGGTTCTTTTCCTGTGTTGGACTGTTCTATGTTCTAACTGCAAGTGGAAGCCACAGCAATTACACTGCAGACAGCAACAATGCCCCGTTCAACCAACTCGCAGGGAAGGCAACTCAAGCAAAATTGTAACCACATTTTCACTAAACATGAATTGGGCTCCATGGTAATTTATGCAGATATTTCCAGGGCAGGTGAGAGAATCACTGTTCAGAGAAGGGCCTGGCTAGACTTGAGGTGCCTGGAAAGGAAATTATATATAAAATTATGATGGCCCTAGAATGAATGAACAGAAAGGGTCGATGTTCCTTGTTAGACAGATTGGTGGCACAGATTGGAGAAAGGATTATACGGGAGTGGAGAACCATTATTTCACTCAATGAGTAGTGGGGACTGAATGGGTGATGAAAACAGAAACTAAGACAATGGTTAAAAAGTCCCCAGTGCCCTATGTGCAGGGCTATGGACCAAGGAATAGGGTTAACCCAAATTCCACTGTGACTGGCATGTACATACTGGGCTGAATGGCCTTCTTCCATGTCAGCAGTTTCTATAACATGAATACATGTCATAGACAAGGACACTACAGTCTTTACGACTGTAACAACGTCACTAAAACATATCAGCAGCACATCTTACTCTGACTATTGATCTGAAGGAATCATCTCCTTATTGCTCTCATTGATATTTAAACCTTTTTTTCAGTTGCAACTTCGCAATAACAATGAACATAATTTCCCAAATATTCCTCTTTATCGGTGATTGTAGAACTATAACCATTGCCCGTGGCCCATTGTGCAAGCCGTGGACCAGAGCCAGCAGCTAATGAGTTTAACAGCCAGTGTCCATTGACAATGAGATGGAGGTTGGCCGCTGGGATTAGAAGCATTCTAATGTGGACAGCTGTCACTAGTTGTAATAATTCCTCCCTTTCCAATCCCAAGGAAGAAAAACGTTCACTCTCGTCTGACACTAACATGTGAAAAGATCAGGCATGAACTATTGAAACCCTGCTGCCAATAAATTATTGGTGTATCATTATTCCTGCCTGGAAAGGGGTGCTGAGATAGCAGGCAGTATGGTTAAGTGGCAGAAATACAAACTGTCAGGATGTGGCAAGGGGGGCTCAACAGGATGTATGCTGTGGTCACAAAACGGCCCATGAACCCACTGCTGACAATACAGAGAAAGAAAGCATTATAAGTGATGCAGATGGAAATATTAAACTGTAAATTAAGATTATGAGAATGGGCAAAACTATAGTAATTGAATCATCAAATAGAGAATAATTCTGAAAACTGGATGGAACTGAGAACTTACCAAATGGAGAGAAGCTAAGTGTGTGGACACCGTCCGTTGAATGGTAGGGTAGGTGTAGGTTCATGTACATCGTGGAGAGTTACACAATATAACGGAGACGACTATAATGTGAATCAGAGAACTGGTGTACAAGTGTTATCGTGATGTCAGCTAGAACCCTGCCTCCTCTACTCATCTACCAACCTCCACATCTGTAGCAAGGACCATGTTCATGGGAGACTTGCAGTTGGACACCCCAACCGTATCTGCAGATGCCACCTGACTTGCTCTGACCTTCCAGCTATTTCTATCCTTGCATCTCCAATCAATGTTCTCCTGCCTTTGCTTTTCTCCAATATTTTCCCTCCACCTTTTTCCACACCCAACCCTCCCCCATTAATATCCAGAGCAGCACCAAAGCTCTCCTCCCACTTCCTGATTAGATTCACATTAAAATAGACACAAAGTGCTGGAGTAACTCAGCGGGTCAGGCAGTATCTCTGGAGAACATGGAGAGGTGATGTTTTGGGTCGGGACCCTTCTTGAGACTCAGTTATGCTTATTTTAAAAAAGTTCTCCTCTCTATGAAGTGAGTTCTGTGACGCCCTCTGTCACTACTCCCCTCAGTGACCCAGTCGGAAGAAGAGTCCTGACCACAAAATGTAACCTATACATGTTCTGCGGAGATGCTGCCTGACTCGTTGACTTACTCCAGCACATCGTGTTTTTTTTGTAAACCAGCATCAACAGTTCCGTTTCTTCAGATTCACACTAAACTGTGTTCACTCTACATGACCATTGCTCATTTTCCTCCAATAGTAATCCCTCTCACTAAGTCCAAATTCCACTTTCTCCATGAAGCAGCTTTGAAAATATTCTCTCCTCACAAACCTACATTGTGTTTTGGGGGAACTACACGTTTGAATTGCTCTCCGATTAATTCAATACAAGGCATGGAAAAGGAAAGCCTAAGTAAGGTCACTGGTGCATTCCTTTGGTCGTGACTTCCGCAATCTTCTACTCTGACATTTTTAACCTGACTTGGAAATAAAGTTGGAGGAGATTGTTGAAGCCATACCTGGATCTGCTGAGCCTGCTGCTGAATCTGGTGCTCCTGCTGCTGGACAGTGGATGTGACGGGACAGGCGAGCTCCAGCAAGGAACCTGCCACCTCGGTGCTGTCCGTGTAGATGCAGTTGCCGCCCTGCTGGTACACTGTCATGGTGGTCTGCTGGAACTCCTGCAAAGCCTCCGGTCCCTTTGCAGCCAATGACTCCAAGAACTCCTTCATTCTGTGTTGGGGGATAGTGCGTGCTTTCAACCGAATGTACTCCTCAAATGACATAGCGTTATCCAATGAGTTATTCATGGTTACAGTTACCTGTATTCCTAAACAAAGGTTTAGCAAAAATTAAACAATAAAAATGTGCTATTATCTATCAATTCCACCTCATTCAACCCGCATCTGTTCAAGGAGATCAAGATGCTTCCAAGACCCCACCAGTCAGCAAGATGCCACAACCGAGGCAGTTGGTCTCCTGGCTTTCCACAGACAACATTTCACAGCAGATACCTAACAACTCAATTTTAAAACCACCATTAGAAGTGAGCAGAAAAGGAGGTATGGGTCAAGTAGGTCATGGGCAGCTAGGAAAGTCAATTCCTGGAGAACATGTGATACAGGACTACACTCAAGAAGGAAATCAAGACAAAAAGGGAGCATGAGATAGCTCTGGCAGATAAGATTAAAGAGAATCAAAAGAGATTTTATAAGGGAAAACGTAACTAGGGAGAAAAAGGGCTCCACAGAAACCAAAGTGGACATCTATATGTGAAGCCACAGGAGATGGGCAAGGTTTCTCCTTGGTTTTTACAGCATAGAAGGACAGGAATATAAAGGAACTTGGTAAAGTTAATGGAAATGTTCTGGCGTTAGTCCACATCACAGTAGAGAATCAATATGATACGATAAAACTTTAGTTATCCCCGGAGAGAAATTGGTCTGCCAAGTCATAAAATACAAGATACATGAAACATGAAATTAAAGTTAAATTGAAGTGATGAGTGGGAAGTCCAGGATTTGGGATGTGCAAAGATTGAAGGGAAAGGGGGAGGGGAGTCAGTCTACCCCACGACAGAAGTGGAAGGAGCTGTGCAGCTCTGGATGTCTTAAAACATATGAAGATAAATAAATCTCTGTGGCCTGATCAGGTATATCCGAGGACACTGCATGAAGTAGAGGAGAAATTGCAGAAGCCCTGGCTGCGATATGTGAATCAGCGTTAGTCATGGGCGAGGTGTGGATGACCGGAAGGATGGCTAATGTTGTGCCTCTATTTAAGAAGGACTGCAAAGAAACACCCGTGAACTATAGACTAATATGCCCCAAAACTATGGTAGGTAAGTTACTGGAGAGGATTCTGAGGGATAAAATATGTATGTATTTGAACAGGGGCTGATTCGGAATAGTCAGCATGGTTTTACGTGTGGGAGATAGTGTCTCACGAGTTTGATTATGTTTTTTGAGGAAGTAACCAAGAGGATGGAAAAGCGCATGGACTATATGGGCTTGAGTGAGCCTTTAACCGGCTGCTCTGGAAGGTTCGATTGCATGGATTCCAGGAAGATTGGATACAGGTGTCGGGGGTTATGGGGAAAAGACAGGAGAATCGGGTTAAGAAGGAAAGATAGATCAGCCATAATTGAATGGCGGAGTAGACTTTATAGGCCGAATGGCCTAATTCTGCTCCTATCACGTGAACTTACATAATTGACGGGTGGAAGCAGTGGGTGATGGTGGAAGGATGGTTTTTGTTGGACTAGAGGCATGTGAAGAGTGGTGTGCCTCAGGGATCGATGCTTTGCTTTTTGTTTGTCATCTATATCAACTATTTGGATACAAATGTACAAGGTATGATTAGTAAGTTTGTTGATGATACAAAACTAGGTGTTATCATAGTTAACCTTTATTGAACTGCAGCAAGTAAGCATTTAATTGTACCATTATCGGTACATATAACACTTAAATACTTTTGACACAGTGAAGATGGTTATCAAGAATTTTAGTGGGATCTTGATCAAGTGTTCTGAGGAATAGCAAATTAATTCAGATAAGTGGGAGGGGTTACATTTTGAGAAGTCAAACTAGGGCAAGACCGTCACAGTGAACAATAGGGCTGTGTGAAGTGTTGTCGAGCAAAGGGATCTCGGAGTGAAGGTAGATAGTTCCCTGAAAGAGGTGTCAGAGGTAAATAGGGTGTTGAAGAAGGCTTTAGGCATACTGGCCATCAATTGGGCAGAGTGTAAACATTGGGATGTTATGTTGCAGTTGTATATGATGTTGGCAAGGCCGCACTTGGGAGGATTGTGTTAGGTTTGATCATCTTGGAGCAAGTTCAATTTTTAAAGGATTGAATTGAATACTTTATTGTTACATGTGACAAGTTACATGTGACAAGTCACAGAGGTATGCAAATAGTCACCAGGTAAAGGGCCACGATGAGGAACAGAACTGGCCTAGGTAGGAACTGGTCGAGGAAAACTGGCAAACAAAACTGTAATTGAACACTGGTAAACCTTTAAACTGGCTTCATCTTTTTCCAGTTCCCCATCGTGTCAATTCCCTCAACTCTCTAAAAATTACGTACTATAAATTCCCCTGATGATCTACACCCCACAACACACTGGGTTAGAAAACTCCAGGGATTTACAACTCTGCAAGAAGTTCCTGACTTCCCCATTTTAAATGATTGCCTCTTATTTTATAATTGTCAGATCATAAGACATAGGAGCAGAATTAAGCCATTCAGCCTATTGAGTCTGCTCCACCATTCAATCATGGCTGATCTATATTCCCCTCTTAACCCCATTCTCCTACCTTCTCCTCGTAACCTATGACACCCTTACTAACCAAGAACCCATCAGTCTCCACTTTAAAAATATCCAATGACTTGGCCTCTGCAGCCGTCTGTGGCAATAAATTCCACGGATTCACCATCCTCTGACTAAAGAAATTCCTCCTAATCTCCTTTCTAAAGGTACATCCTTTTATTATGAGGTTGTGTCCCTTGATCCTAGCCTCTCCCACTGGTGGAAACATCCTCTCCACATCCTCTCTATCTAGACCTTTCATTATTTAGAAGGTTTTCATGAGGTCCCTCCCTCATCCTTCAAAACTCTAGCGAGTAAAGAACCAGTGCCAAAAAACACCCTCACACGTTAACCCACTCAGCCCCAGGAACATTCTCGTAAATCTCGTCTGGACCCTCTCCAACGAGTGTAATGCCTTCCTCAGATATGGGGCCCAAAACTGCTCACTCCATGCTAACCAAGATGCCCATTTATGCTAATCCCATTTGATTTCTAAAACCGTCCTAATGTCTTTTAAATGTTCTAATTGTACCTACCTATACCAGCCCCTCTGGCAGCTCGTTCCATAAACATACCACTGTTGGCATGAAAATCGCCCCTTCAGATTCCCTTTAAATCTCTCACCTTACACTATGGCCTCCGTTTAGAATCCTATACCCCTGGGGAAAAAGACCATCTCAACCCTATCTATGTCTTAGAACTTTATAAACCTCCATAAGGTGGGCCGAACGGCCTTTTCTGTGCTGTACTGTTCTAAGTTCACCCTCAGTCTCCTTTGCTCGAGGGAAAACAGTACCACCTATCCAGTCTCTCCTTATAACTCAAGCCTTCCAGTCCAGGCAACTTCCCCATGCATCTTTCCTGCACCTTCTTGGCTGCATCACAGCCTTCCAGTTGATTAGGCTGCAGTTAGTGTTAGGTCACAACCAGAAGTGCACCTAACACTAACTGCAGCCTAACCAACAATTTGTATAACTCCTATACTACAACGGCTGGCACAGATTCCGTGGCCGAATGGCCTTGTTCTGTGCAGTCATAATTCCATCATTCTAACCGCCTACAATCAAATCAGTCCCTTTCCTCTCTAGAACCACTTTAGTGGTATATATCTGCTCCAGATTGCTGATCCTGCACAAAATTAATGATTCCAATAATTGTGTTGTTTCTCTACTAACATCAGAGAAATAGGCAGTAATTTTAAAAAAAATTGATTTTCTTCTTAAAAGCTTACAATAAGAGTTCTTATCTACTGAAATCTAACAGAAAGGATGCAAGAATGTATGAGTGCTCTACAGGACAGGAACTGCCAGCCTATGGGATACTGCGCATGGATCAGGCTATCGACTGTCGAATACACCGAGGACCAACAGGAAACAGTTCACCTTTATCTGCCTCTTGTTAAGCTATTCTTGGTGGCCGACTAGGAAAAGGGAGATGTCTTGGAGGCCGACTAGGAAAAGGGGAGATGCAGCAAGACCTGCGTGTCATGGTACACCAGTCATTGAAAGTAGGCATGCAGGTGCAGCAGGCAGTGAAGAAAGCGAATGGTATGTTAGCTTTCATAGCAAAAGGATTTGAGTATAGGAGCAGGGAGGTTCTACTGCAGTTGTACAGGGTCTTGGTGAGACCACACCTGGAGTATTGCGTACAGTTTTTGTCTCCAAATCTGAGGAAGGACATTATTGCCATAGAGGGAGTGCAGAGAAGGTTCACCAGACTGATTCCTGGGATGTCAGGACTGTCTTATGAAGAAAGACTGGATAGACTTGGTTTATACTCTCTAGAATTTAGGAGATTGAGAGGGGATCTTATAGAAACGTACAAAATTCTTAAGAGGTTGGACAGGCTAGATGCAGGAAGATTGCTCCCGATGTTGGGAAGTCCAAGACAAGGGGTCACAGCTTAAGGATAAGGGGAAATCCTTTAAAACCGAGATGAGAAGAACTTTTTCCACACAGAGAGTGGTAAATCTCTGGACCTCTCTGCCAGAGGGTAGTCGAGGCCAGTTCATTGGCTATATTTAAGAGGGAGTTAGATGTGGCCCTTGTGGCTAAAGGGATCAGAGGGTATGGAGAGAAGGCAGGTACAGGATACCGAGTTGGATGATCAGCCATGATCATATTGAATGGCGGTGCAGGCTCGAAGGGTCGAATGGCCTACTCCTGCACCTAATTTCTATGTTTCTATGATCCAGGGTGAACATTTTGTCTCCCACCATTCTGGTCATTAAACTGGACCGCCATTCAATATGATCATGGCTGATCATCCAACTCAGTATCCCGTACCTGCCTTCTCTCCATACCCCCTGATCCTTTAGCCACAAGGGCCACATCTAACTCCCTCTTAAATATAGCCAATGAACTGGCCTCCACTACCCTCTGTGGCAGAGAGTTCCAGAGATTCACCACTCTCTGTGTGAAAAAGTTTTTTCTCATCTCGGTCTTAAAGGATTTCCCCCTTATCCTTAAGCTGTGACCCCTTGTCCTGGAACTTCCCCAACATCGGGAACAATTCTTCCTGCATCTAGCCTGTCCAACCCATAAGAATTTTGTACGTTTCTATAAGATCCCTCTCAATCTCCTAAATTCTAGCGAGTATAAGCCAAGTCTATCCAGTCTTTCTTCATATGAAAGTCCTGCCATCCAGGAATCAGTCTGGTGAACCTTCTCTGCACTTCCCTCTATGGCTATAATGTCCTTCCTCAGATTTGGAGACCAAAACTGTACGTAATACTCCAGGTGTGGTCTCCCCAAGACCATGTTCAACTGCAGTAGAACCTCCTGCCTCCTATACTCAAATCCTTTTGCTATGAAAGCTAACATACCATTCGCTTTCTTCACTGCCTGCTGCCCTGCATGCCTACTTTCAATGGACTGGTGTACCATGTCACCCAGGTCTCGCTGCATCTCCCCTTTTCCTAATCGGCCACCATTTAGATAATAGTCTGCTTCCTGTTTTTGCCACCAAAGTGGATAACCTCACATTTTTCCACATTACACTGCATCTGCCAAACATTTGCCCACTCAGCCAGCCTATCCAAGTCATCTTGCAGTCTCCTAGCATCCCCTCACAGCTAACACTGCCCCCAGCTTAGTGTCATCCGCAAACTTGAGATGTTGCTTCAATTCCCTCATCCAGGTCATTAATATAAAATTGTAAATAGCTGGGGTCCCAGCACTGAGCCTTGCATACCCCACTAGTCACTGCCTTGCCATTGTGAAAAGGACCCGTTTACTCCTACTCTTTGCTTCCCGTTTGCCAGCCAGTTCTCTATCCACATCAATACTGAACCCCCAATACCGTGTGGCCTTTAAGTTGTATATTAATCTCTTATGTGGGACCTTGTCGAAAGCCTTCTGAAAGTCCAGATACAACACATCCACTGGTTCTCCCCTATCCACTCTACTAGTTACATCCTCAAAAAATTCTATAAGATTCGTCAGAACATGATTTACCTTCGTAAATCCATGCTGACTTTGTCCAATGATGTCACCACTTTCCAAATGTGCTGCTATCCATCTTTAATAACTGACTCTAGCAGTTTCCCCACTACCGATGTTAGACTAACTTGTCTGTAATTTCCCCGTTTCTCTCTCCCTCCCTTCTTAAAAAGTGGGGTTACGTTTGCTACCCTCCAATCCTCAGGAACTACTCCAGAATCTAAAGAGTTTTGAAAAATTATCACTAATGCATCCACTATTTCTGGAGCTACTTCCTTAAGTACTCTGGGATGCAGCCTATCTGGCCCTGGTGATTTATCGGCCTTTAATCTATTCAATTTTACCCAACACCACTTCCCGACTAACCTGGATTTCACTCAGTTCCTCCATCTCCTTTGACCCGCGCGTCCCCTGCTATTTTCCGGCAGATTATTTATGGTCTTCCTTAGTGAAGACGGAACCAAGTAGTTATTCATTGGTCCGCCATATACTTGTTCCCCATGATCAATTCACCTGTTTCTGACTGCAAGGGACCTACATTTGTTTTAACTAATCTCTTTCTCTTCACATAATCTATAAAAACTTTTGCAGTCAGTTTTATGTTCCCTGCCAGTTTTCTTTGATAATCTATTTTCCTTTCCTAATTAAGCCCTTTGTCCTCCTCTGCTGGTCTCTGAATTTCTCCAGTCCTCTGGTATGCTGCTTTTTCTGGCTAATTTGTACGCATCATCTTTTGCTTTGATACTATCCCTGATTTCCCTTGTTATCCACGGATGCACTACCTTCCCTGATTTATTCTTTTGCCAAACTGGGATGAACAATTTTTGTAGTCATCCATGCAGTCTTTAAATGCCTTCCATTGCATATCCCACCGTCAACCCTTTTTAGAACTTAATTGCCAGTCAATCTTGGCCCAATTCACATCTCATCCCTCAAAGTTACCTTTCTTTAAGTTCAGAACCGTTGTTTCTGAATTAACAATGTCACTCTCCATCCTAATGAAGAACTCAACCATATTATGGTCACTCTTGCCCAAGGGGGCACGCACAACAAGACTGCTAACTAACCCTTCCTCATTACTCAATACCCAGTCTAGAATAGCCTGCTCTCTCGTTGGTTCATCTACATGTTGGTTTAGATAACTATCCCGCATACATTCCAAGAAATCCTCTTCCTCAGCACCCCTGCCAATTTGATTCACCCAATCTATATGTAGATTGAAGTCACCCATTATAACTGTTTTGCCTTTGTTGCACGCATTTCTAATTTCCGTTTGATGCCATCCCCAACTTCACTACTACTGCTAGGTGGCCTGTACACAACACCCACCAGCGTTTTCAGCCCCTTAGTGTTTTGCAGCTCTACCCATACCGATTCCACATCCTCCAAGCTAATGTCCTTCCTTTCCACTGCGTTAATCTCCTCTCTAACCAGCAACGCTACCCCACCTCCTTTTCCTTTCTCTCTATCCCTCCTGAATATTGAATATCCCTGGATGTTCAGCTCCCAGCCTTGGTCACCCTGGAGCCATGCCTCCGTGATCCCGACTATACATCATCAAATGGCAAACATCCACATTGAACTGTAAAATATATGTGGCTGCTCTGTTTGGTATAACTGAGTGATGCTGACCATTCTACCCTGAAGGTGTGAACTGTGAGGATGTGGGCAAAGCCAGCATTGCTACCCAGCTCCAACCTCTACCTTTAGCTACTTGAACAAGAGCAAAATATGCTCCCGACACTGTGGAATTTTGCACTCATTTTTACTGACCATGATGGAGCAGTGTTGTTTCAGCTGAGTGCAGGCTAGTACCACAGCCTCTGCACAATCTTGGTTGTGCAAACTGAACTGAGGGGAACATTGGTAGAAACTCATCATGAGGATATCAAAGCTAAACATAGGCCTTTAGGGAGAAAGGGAACGGATCATTGAATAGTAAGAATCTTCAAGGTCCTTGAATGCACAGTATTTTCCATATGTTATGCTTCGACAGGCTGATTTGATGAGTTGTTCAAATTTGACTAAGGCTAACCTGTTCTTCCGCGTGCATGACATGTACACCAGTTCTGTACATATATAAATGGGAGTCTTATAAGATGGCTCGTACAATGATTCTAGTCACACAGCACAGAAAGAGGCCCTTCGGCCCCACTCATCCATGCCAAGCAAAACGCCTCATTTAAACTAGCCACATTTGCCCAGGTTTGGCCCATATCCCTCTAACCCTTTCCTATCCATGTACCTGTCCAAGTGTCCTTTACTTGCTGTTATAGTACCTGCCTCAACTACTTCCTCTGGCAGCTCATTCCATATGCTCACCAATGTTTGTGTCATCTGCAAACGTACTCATCTATATTTTCATCCAATTCAGTCACAAGCCAAGGAGAGGAAGTTAAGGTATAGGAACAGGGGGGGGGGGGGGGGGGGGAAAGTGGCAATTATACAGCTGGAAGGGACATGGGCTGTAAGGTGTAGGGAGGGGAACAGGAGGCACCAATAGGAAAGTCAAAATATATCTGCGTTACTCACGACCTGAAAGAAAAACAGAAAATAGTGGAAACGGTCAGCAGCTCAGGCAGCATCTGTGGACAGGGAGAGAGAGTTAATGCTTCAAGCTGGAGAACCTTCCAATTTTGAAAGAGAAGAACAAATAATTCCCAGTCCTGACACTAGCTTTCAACTACACAAAGTGTGCTGGGGGAAAGAGGGTCACTAGGGAAGGGTGGAGAGTGGTCGTTGGGTATGGAGTTGGGGGTCAACAGGGGAATGGGTCATTGAGTGGGTGTCAAGTGGGGGCTATAGAGGAGGGTGGGGAAGAGGAGGTCAATGTGATGGGCGGGAAAGAGGGGGCGAGAGTTAAGGGGAACGGGGCGATAGGGTTAAAGGGGAGAGAGGGGGTTAATGGGAGGTAAAGTTGGCTGCAAAGAGAGGAGCAAAGGAAGGGGGGGAAGCAGGAAGGGTTGAATGTCGGCCGGCTCCGCCCCTCCGAGGACCGCCCCGGGCTTTAGGCCCTGCGTCTCTCCGCGAACCCTGCGTTGATAAGGCCCCCGGGCCCGCTTGGACGAGACGCCGCCACTCACCCAGGCCGCGGCCTAGCGCCGGGCCGCCGCTCCTCGGGCTTGCTGCCGCCCGCCCGCCGGTCAGTAGGTCCGTGTCGCGGCGCCAGGGACGCGCACGCAGCCGGGGTCCCGGCCTGGCGGGTGCGAGCCCGCAGCGACCCCGGGAGCCGGACGTGCGCGCCGGGAGCGGCCTCCTCCCCCGAGGCCCCGCTCCCTCCGCGCCGTCCGTGCCAAAGATCCTACAGCGGAGATATTGGATCTTTGGTCGTGCCTGGCCTCGGCATCCACGGCCTGGGCACAGCCCGAGGTTCGACCGCACCACGCAGCCCTCCGACCCCGCCCTGGATTAGACTGGCGCGCCCGAGCTAGCACTCACCTGAGGCCGCCGTCGCGCTGCTGCTGCTGCCCGCCGGGCCTCCTCCTCCTCCCGCCACCGCCGCCCGGACCTTATTGTGTTGCGCCGCTCTAATCCTCACACGGCGCCATCTTGCCGCCGCCAATCAGCGCAGCCCGCCCCGCAACCCTCGCGAGACTCTGCCCCGCTCGCCTGCCTGCTTAAAGGGGCCGCGCCCGCCCCCTGCAGCCCGCTCGGCCCCTCCAACCCCTGCAGCCCGCTCGGCCCCTCCAACCCCTGCAGCCCGCTCGGCCCCTCCACCCCTGCAGCCCGCTCGGCCCCTCCACCCCTGCAGCCCGCTCGGCCCCTCCAACCCCTGCAGCCCGCTCGGCCCCTCCAACCCCTGCAGCCCGCTCGGCCCCTCCACCCCCCTGCAGCCCGCTCGGCCCCTCCAACCCCTGCAGCCCGCTCGGCCCCTCCACCCCCTGCAGCCCGCTCGGCCCTCCAACCCTGCAGCCCGCTCGGCCCCTCCACCCCTGCAGCCCGCTCGGCCTCTCGGCCCCCTGCAGCCCACTCGGCCTCTCCGCCCCCTGCAGCCCGCTCGGCCCCTCCACCCCCTGCAGCCCACTCGGCCTCTCCGCGCCCTGCAGCCCACTCGGCCCTCCACCCCCTGCGGCCCTCGCCCCTGCAGCCCACTCGGCCCCTCCACCCCCTGCGGCCCTCCGCCCCTGCAGCCCGCTCGGCCCCTCCGCCCCCTGCAGCCCGCTCGGCCCCTCCGACCCCTGCAGCCCGCTCGGACTCTCCGCCCCCTGCGGCCCATTCGGCCCCTCCACCCCCTGCGGCCCCTGCAGCCCCACTCGGCCCCTCCGCCCCCTGCAGCCCGCTCGGCCCCTCCGCCCCCTGCGGCCCGCTTGGCCCTCCACCCCCTGCACGCCCATTCAGTCCCTCCAATCCCTGCCACTCCAGGGGGTCACCCAGCCCTTCCCTTACCAGAGAACTATCCAAACCTCTAATCCTTTTTGTTCTGCCGTTAATTTACTATCTGAATGAAGGTCACAGAGCTGTACACTATGGAAGTAGACCCTTTGGCCCAACCTGTGCATGCCGACCGCGTCCGCTTACCAGGCTAGTCCCCATTTGCCCCATAGCCCACTAAACCCTTTCTATCCATATATCTGTTCTAATATCTTATATAAACTTGTAATTGTTCTGCTGCAATAGCTTCCTCTGATACGGACTTACATCTATAGTGAAAAATTTGCCCCAAGGTCCCTCTGTAATGTCTGCGCCCTTTCTGTGGTGAGAGTATTAGGGGCAGGAGGTGGAGAGGCAGAATTCTGAAGATTCACCACTCTCTGGGTGAAAAATAAATAATCTTTTTGCAGACTCCTTACTTTCAGATTGTGGCCCCTGGTTTAGATACCCTTGCCTGGGAAATCATCCAGCTTTTGGAACAAAAAAAAAGGTGCCCGAGGAGCTCAGCAAGTCAGGCAGCGCCTGTGGAGGGTATGGACAGACAATGTTTTAATCAGGTCCCCTCTGCAGACGGCGCCATAGATGCCGTCCCACCCGTTGAGTTTTTCCAGCACTATGTTTCGCACCAGATTCCAGCATCTGCGGTTCCCTGTATCTTGTTCAACCCAATAAAGATTCCTTAAGTTCCAATGAGATCACTGCTCCTTCTTCCGAACTGAGTGAAAAAGCCTTTGACAAGGTCCCACACAAGAGATTAGTGTGCAAAATTAGAGCACATGTTATTGGGGGATAGGGTATTGAAATGGTTCTTCTTGGTACTTGGTTTCCTGGTCCTCCAAAAATATTCCAAGTGGAATTTAAACTGGAAGTGGCGGAGGGTGGACTTAAGCAAAAAAGGGTTCTTGGAGACAAAGAGCTACCTTAAATTTAGTTGCGTCTGGTTGGGTAACTATAGTAGAGTGAAGACTATTCCATGCTTTAATTGTGCGGAGGAAGAATGAATTGCTGTACACATCTGATTGAATGCCCTCATCTGCTCCTAATAGGCGTAGGTTTGGTAATCTATGTCGAGCTGACCATTTAACATTTTGTAAAAACAGGTCAAATGGCGAGCTTTACGTCTGTCTTGGAGAGGGTTCCACCCCAGTAAATTCAGAAGTTTGGTAACACTTGGTTCTCTCTCATAGGTATAAGTAACAAATCGGTCTGCCTGTCTTTGGACACGTTCGATGGAAGAAATTGTTTTATTTGTGTATGGGTCCCATGCTGCAACTGCGTAGTCCAAATGTGGTTTAACGAGGGTGAAGTATAGCTTCTCCTTGACAGAAGTTGAACAATGATGAAAGTTGCGTCTCAGAAAATTTAGAAAAACCTGTTGCTTTCACCGTTGCATGATGAGTCTGACCATTCCAGCGTAGATCGTTCTGAAATTTGATGCCAAGATACTTGGTCTGTTTGGATTCTTCAAGGGTAGCACCAAGGATATTGTATGATGTTTCGCCTGGATTCCTCTTTCTGGTGACACGCATGGTTTCACATTTGGAAGGGTTGAACTGCATGCCCCATTGTTGTGACCACTCAACCATAGTATCGAGATCTTTTTGGAGAGCATCTTTATCGTCAGCTGACTTAATTGGACGGTACAGCAAACAATCATCAGTGAATAGTCTGGTCGTGCTTGTGACTTTTTCATGAATGTCATTATGTAAAGCAAAAACAGATGTGGGCCAAGTACTGTGCCCTGATGTGTACCACTCAACACTGGATGCCAATCAGAGCTTTTTCCATTCACACACACGAGTTGAAGACGTTTTGTCAGAAAACTGGAAATCCATCGTTTTGTGTTGGAGCGAACACCATAGAAGTCAAGCTTCCGAAGCAGTCTCTGGTGTGGGATGACATCAAATGCTTTAGAAAAGTCCAGCACTACTAAATCCGTGATGACATTACAATCAAGGTGCTTGGCCAGGTCATTTGTCATCAGGATAAGCTGAGACTCACATGATCTATGCCTTCTAAATGCATGTTGGTTGTCAGCAAGAATGTTATGTTTGCTAAGGTGTCTCATCAGATTACTATCGATTAAATGCTCCAGCAGTTTGCAGCAACTGCTTGTTAATGAAACAGGACGATAATTCGCCGGGTTGGTGGTTGAACCCTTCTGAGTGTAGTGATGTTAGCCTTCCTCCAATCCAGCGGAACATCACCTGAGTCAAGCGACTGTTGGAAAATGAACTGCAAAACAGGAGCCAGATCTTCGGCCGTGATCTTGAGGGCTTGATTCTGTATCTGATCTGGCCCAAAAGCTTTTGTTGTATTGATGTTGAGCAATAACTTCTTGACACCTTCAACCTCAATTTTAATAGCAGGCATATCAGCATACGGGCTGGGAGGTAGATCTGGAAATGATGAAGGCTCCGTATCTTCCCGGCCGGGTAAAACGTGTTGAAATTGGTTTGCAAGAGCTTCTGCTTTCGCCTGGTCCTCAGTGATCAGACAGTTGTTCACTTTAAGCATCTGGACACCAGTGTTGTCTGTCTGTCTGGATTTCACATATCTCCAAAAAGCCTTGGGTTGCTCTCCCTCAAGAATAGAAGAAACATGTTGTTCATGAGCATTCCTAATAGTACGATCAACTTGCTTTCGCACTCTAGTAAAATTGTCCCAATCCAGTTTTGTACCCATTTTTTAGCACGGATATAAAACTTCTCTTTATTACTGCAGAGACGTTTCAGTTTTGCAGAAAACCAAGGAGGACGCATACGGCCCTTAATGAGTTTTTGAGGAACATGATTTGTAACAATGTTATTTAAAGAGTCTCTCAGCCACACCCAGTTGTCTTTTACAGCTCTTTTTCCTGGTGCTAGTTGAAGAAATCTTTCCCCAGTTTTTTTGCCAAGTCTTTAAAATTCTCATTGTTCACTTTTCTCCAGAGGGAAATTTTACTCGGTGGTTTTGAAGGAACTTTAATCTTTATGTGCTGTTTTGCATAGATAATAAAATGATCGCTGATTCCAGCACACGATGAAACTTCTGAAATTAAATCTGGATGCGAAGTTAACAATAAATCTAAAGTATTTTCGGTACCACTTGTCTCATCACGCCTGGTAGGGAAAGTGACATTTTGGGGCAGGTGATTTTCCAGAATAAGGTCAGCCAGGGCTTCCTGAAGAGCCCCTTTTGGTTCGCTTTGTGTGCCGTCAGAGCAATCTACACCTGGGGCATTGAAATCACCCCCCAGGATGATGTGGAGAGCGTGACAAGGTGTTAATTTTGGAGATGTTTGATCTAAGATCTAAAAGAGGCTGAGTTTTCGTGTCAGGTGGTCGGTAAAAGCTTCCGATCTCGATCTGTAACGAATGACCCTGAAGTGTAGCTTGACACCAGATTTGCTCAGAGTCGCTGTCTAAATCAGTTCTTTCAAAACAAGGAATGGTATTGTTAACTCCAATGAAGACACTGGAGATTTGGAGATGAGGAGGGAGAATCTCAGCATATTTGATGGATGGGTCTAGCTAAGATTCAGATCCGATATCAGGGTTTTCAGTTTCAATAAATGAATTTATCACAGCAGATCATTTTATTTTTATACGGCGGCAATTTATAACAGCGATTTTGATCCCATGTTTATTGCTGATATCATTGCAATCACTATCTTTTTTGGTACCATGAATCTCATTCTGAGCATCACCATTACACACATTTCTTCGTCCATTAACATGTTGACGGTGGTGAGAGCTAGTGGAGGGGGAGGACGTTGAATTGTCATCATCAGGGGTATTACTCTTAACATCTTTGCCAACAATGGTCCAGCCATCCTTTGTCTTCACACATTTCAGCGGAGGGTTTTTCTCTGCTTTGGATGTCGTTGCACAAGACCACCCAGAAGTAGTTTTTTAAAGCGTTATTTTGGGTAAGTGACCAGCACAAATTGGGCTGGATGATCTTAAATTCACATGATTCCATACGTCACAATCATAGTCATCACTCAGAGATGTGAGACTTTCAAATGAATTGCTCAAGTTAAGCATACTTGTAAGGTCGCTTGACGAGTCAAAAAATGAACTAGCATAGTTGATGACATCGCACAATGGACATAACCAGATGGCATTTCGATTTTTGAAGTGAAAACCAACAGTGTTGTTTGACACACTGGAGCAGTTCAGGTGAAACCAACTTGTGCACATCGAGCACTGAATGCCAGAATCTTTAACAGCAAATGAGCACAAACGATACGGGTACTTTGGTTTACGTCCACAGTGTTGACCTTTTGCGCCTGGGTTGAGGTTGATGTCCCCAGCCAGTAAGTTGACAATAATAAACAATGGTAGGCGACCTCTAGGGTAGCCGAGAGAGGGGGTAGCTGAGTGTTTCAACCCATTTCCACAAAATGCATTTACTGCAGATAAGTAAGAAATTATATATGCAGAACGCAGGTCTGTTTGGTGCATTGGCGCTGTTAAAATGCACATTTCATGATGCGGGGCAAGGAAGGAATCAAGGAATGGTACAATCCTACCGTTCACATTCATGGAAAATCCTCAATCCAAGTTGGGAGAAGGCAATTGTCAGAAGCAAGTGCAACACCGGTGTTGATGTGTTTCGTAGTCTTCCGGATCCAAGCATGGTACTGATTCAACCTTCAATATTAGAAATCCAATATGGTGCGGGCGAGGTTACAGTATTCTACGATGTATATTGCAGCTGGGCCGGGTGGCGGGAAAATCTTCAAGGTAAATCAGCTAAAAAGCAGTATATTTCCACCGAAAATCACAAAATTGGTCTCGGCTGGTAGCACGAAATGCACGATAAAAGGTTAAAAACGTTGCTTTACTAGTTTTTAAAAAGTCGAGATAAATTTGGTCTCGGTTGGTAGCACGAAGATTTCCTTGCACGATAAAAGATTAAAAACGCTGCTTTACTACTTTAAAAAAAAAAGTCGCGATAGATGATAAAACACGTCCACCCTCAGTGCTGTTAAAAGTACAATGGATAGAGAACTGGTTGGCAGACAGGAAGCAAAGAGTAGGAATTAACGGGTCCATCTCAGAATGGCAGGCAGTAACTAGTGGGGTGCCGCAAGGCTCGGTGCTGGGACCCCAGTTATTTACAATATATATAAAAGATTTAGACGAGGGAATTAAATGTGACATCTCCAAGTTTGCGGATGACACAAAGCTGGGTGGCAGTGTGATCTGCGATGAGGATGCTATAAGGCTGAAGGGTGACTTGGATAGGTTGGGTAAGTGGGCAGATGCAGTATAATGTGGATACATTTGAGGTTGTCCACTTTGGTGGCAAGAACAGGAAGGCAGATTATTATCTGAATAGTGTCAGATTAGGAAAAGGAGAAGTGCAACGAGACCTGGGTGTGCTTGTTGCACTTACTCCCAGTTGCACCTACGCCCAGTTGCACTTACCCCCATCATCACTAAGTGCTTCGAGAGGCTGGTCCTGGCACACCTCAAAGGCTGCCTATCTCCCACACTGGACCCCTATCAGTTCGCCTACCGCAAGAACTGGAGTACGGAGTATGCCATCTACACGGCACTTCGCTCTTTCCCACCTCGACAACAGAGACACCTATGTGAGAATGCTGTTCATCGTCTTTAGCTCAGCATTTAAAACCATTATCCCCTCCAAACTGATCACCAAACTCATCGACCCCTCCCTCTGCAACTGGATACTGGACTTTCTAACCAACAGACCCCAGTCTGTTAGGTTAGACAACCACATCTCTTCAACCCTCACCCTGAACACCGGCGTTCCATAGGGCTGTGTGCTGAGCCCTCTCCTCTACATGGTACTAACACCATCATCAAGTATGCAGATGATACAACGGTGATTGGCCTCATCAGCGAAAACGATGAGTCGGCCTATAGGGAAGAGGTCCAGCTCCTAGCAGCATGGTGCGCTGACAACAACCTGGCCCTTAACACCAAGAAGACCATGGAGCTCATTGTGGACTACAGAAGGTCTAGGGGTGGCAAGCACACCGCCATCAATATTAACGGGACAGAGGTGGAGCGTGTTTCCAGCTCCAGGTTTCTGGGGGTCAACATCTCTGATGACCTCTCTTGGACCCACAATACCTCAACACTGATCAAGAAGGCTCACCAGCGTCTCTTCTTCCTGAGGAGACTAAAGAAGGTCCATCTGTCTCCTCAGATTCTGGTGAACTTCTACCGCTGCGCCATCGAGAGCATCCTTACTAACTGTATCACAGTATGGTATGGCAACCGGAAAGCACTGCAGAGGGTGGTGAAAACTGCCCAACGCATCACCGGTTCCTCACTCCCCTCCATTGAGTCTGTCCAGAGCAAGCGATGTCTGCGAAGGGCGCGCATCATCGTCAAGGACTGCTCTCACCCCAACCACAGACTGTTTACCCTCTTCCCATCTGTGAGGGGCTACAGGTCTCTCCGTTGCCGGACCAGCAGGTTCAGGAACAGCTTCTTCCCTGCGGCTGTTACCCTACTTAACTCTGCACTTTGATGATTGCCAGTCACCCCCCCCCTCCCCTCGGACACTCCTTCCCCCAGTGACACTGATCACCCCCCCCCCCCCCCCCCCCGAAAATTGCACTACTGCTACTGTATATACATATATATATTTACTGTTCCATTATTCTGTGTTTGCACT
>CM075980.1:61280328-61395722 GCA_038087875.1 Malacoraja senta | reverse complement strand
GCCCTCCTTGCCGGAAATCTGGAACTCCGGCGTCGGGTAAACACTCCTCAGCGGCTTGGAGGATGTCTGGAGCGGCCGCTCCCTCCCCGGAGACTGCGGCACCCGTAGTCCTCAGGCCGTGTTGGCTGGAGCTCCGACTCTGGCGATCTCGGATCCCAGGCTCCGCGGTGTTCCAAATCCAGCGCCGCCAGCGGCTGGACGCTCCACAGCCACAGCTCCTCGATGTTGGAGTCGGCGGTCACCGCACGGAGACCCGGTAAGGCATCGCCCGCTCCGTGTTGGTGTCCCAGCGCTGTGCAGCCGCTGAAGCTGTAGTACCGGCTGGTCCCGACAGGAAATGCCGCTCCAGTTTCGCTGGTAGGCCACGAGGAAGGGGCGAAGTAACAGCTCGGAGGGAAGCCGCCTCTCCGACCAGGTAGGGGACTAAGAAATAAAGTTTCCCCCTTCCCCTCCCCCACCCACCACATAAAAGACCTCCAACTAACATTTGTTTTTTGACAGGACTAAAAATAAAAATAAAAAAGGTTGAAAGGACGGACTGCAGGGAGAGCAGCCATACACAACGGCGCCCCACTCCTGCAGTCCGCCATCTTTTAGTTTAGGAGCAAGGAGGTCCTGCAGTGAAACTGCGCCTGGAGTATTGTGCCATTTTGGTCTCCTAATTTGAGGAAGGATATTATTGCTATTGAGGGAGTGCAGGGTAGGTTCATTCCGGGGATGGCGGGACTGACATATGATGAAAGAATGGGTCCACTGGATTGTATTCGCTGGAATTTAGAAGGAGGAGAGGCGGTCTTATAGAAACATATAAAATTCTTAGAGGATTGGACAGGATAGATGCAGGAAAAATGTACCTGATGTTGGGGGGGGTCCAAAACCCGGGGTCACAGTTTAAGAATAAGGGGTAGGCCATTTAGAACTGAGATGAGGAAAAACTTTTTCACCCAGAGAGTTGTGAATCTGTGGAAATCTCTGCCACAGAAGGCAGTGGAAGCCAATTCACTGAATGTTTTCGAGAGAGAGTTAGATTTAGCTCTTCGGGTTAAAGGAATCAAGGGATAGGGGGAGAAAGCAGGAAGGGGTACTGATTTTGGATTATCAGCCATGATCACATTGAATGGCGGTGGTGGCTCGAAGGGCCGAATGGCCTACACCTGCACCAATTGTCTATGTCCCCCACGTATCTCCATGAGTCCCCCACGTGTCTCCATGTGTCCCCCACATGTCTCCATGTGTCCCCCACGTATCTCCATGAGTCCCCCACGTGTCTCCATGTGTTCCCCATGTGTCTCCATGTGTCTCCATGTGTCCCCCACGTGTCCCCCACGTGTCTCCATATGTCCCCACGTGTCTCCATGTGTCCCCCACGTGCCTCCATGTGTCCCCCATGTGTCTCCATGTGTCCCCCACGTGTCGCCATGTGTCCCCCACGTGTCTCCATGTGTCCCCCACGTGTCTCCATGTGTCCCCCACATGTCCCGTGTCTCCACGTGTCTCCACGTCCCCCCCCACGTGTCTCCACATGTCCCCCACGTGTCCCCCATGTGTCTCCACGTGTCCCCCACGCATCTCCACGTGTCCCCCACGCGTCCCGTGTCCCCCACGCGTCCCCACGTGTCCCCCACGCGTCTCCACGTGTCCCCCACGTGTCTCCACGTGTCCCTCACGTGTCTCCACGTGTCCCCCACGTGTCTCCATGTGTCCCCCACGTGTCTCCATGTGTCCCCCACGTGTCCTTGACCCCGGTCCCCAGGCCCCGCCCCCCCAGCTCACATTCGAGCGGGAACGATGTCACCCTCGAGCTGCGCGCGCACCCGACGCCGGCCGCGGGGTCACGTGAGGCGCGCGGCCCGTGACGTACTTCCCGTACTGTACTGATACTGACCCCAACCAACCACGTAATGAATATCATCCATTCTGGAGGTTTGACTTTAGAAGGTCTGGAGGTCTGGGGGGGGGGCAGGTGTAAGGCTGGACTCAGGGTCAGGAATGAGAGAAGGTATGCAACTGGAGTCAGGGTCAGGAGTAGTACCAGGTGTGCAGTGAGACCCAGGTTGGTCAACATGGGCCGTGTTTGATTAGAATCTGATTTCCATACATGAATATACTAGGATCAGTCATGTGCTGCACCTGTTGATCAGAGCCTAGGCTCTACTGTGGAATGTAATTAGGAATGTAATTTAGTCTAACCTTATTCATAGCTAATTCAATTGAAAGCATATATATTGCATTCAAGTGCAAGTTAAAAGACTCGCTACAGTATGCATCATATTGTATACTGTAGCGAGTCTCCTCCACCCCACCCACCCCCCCCCCCCCGGTCGCTATGTTCCCTCGGGCTTGGTCTCTCGCAATTTCTCACTCCCAACACTCACCCAATGTTGGCAGTCCTGTATTATCGCAACCCAACATGTACAGGCAGTCCATGCTGCTGTACAGCAGAAGCAACATGCCGTAGTGTGTTATATGTGTTATTCAACAAATACTGTTGTACCACATCTGTGAGTATGTGTGATTCACTCGACAATCTCCAAGTTTGCAGATGACACAAAGCTGGGTGGCAGTGTGAGCTGCGATGAGGATGCTATGAGCAGGGCCGGCCTTAGGAGGTACGGGGCCCAATTGGGAACAATTTTGGTGAGCCCCAGGTTCCCAGCCAATGTCTGTAGAATCATAGAAATACAAATAAAGTCTATTATAGACTTTATATCTCCATGGTAGAATGGAAAGTAATCAAAATGTGTGCTTATAGGCTGTTATTAAAAAGTTAATGGACCAAACAGATCTAAGCTACATTTTAATATAAAATTGCATGCATGTAAGCCTACAAGTAACAAACAAAATGTGTAGATCACCTCTGAAAAGTACATAGTTACAATACCACTTGTTTTAGTGACTGTGAAATGAAACAAAAATAATTTAATTAACTAGATCCTGGAAAACCAATAACTATTCGCGAAAAACCAGTCCAGGCATACAATTTTGGACACCAGCCCCATCCTACCCTTAAGTCTTCCTTAAGTCTTCCTCTGTGAAACACCCGAGGTCGGGGCCTATTTGTGGCCTCCGCAGCCAGTCCGATGTTTTCAGGCCCTCCTTGCCGGAAATCTGGAACTCCGGCGTCGGGTAAACACTCCTCAGCGGCTTGGAGGATGTCTGGAGCGGCCGCTCCCTCCCCGGAGACTGCGGCACCCGTAGTCCTCAGGCCGTGTTGGCTGGAGCTCCGACTCTGGCGATCTCGGATCCCAGGCTCCGCGGTGTTCCAAATCCAGCGCCGCCAGCGGCTGGACGCTCCACAGCCACAGCTCCTCGATGTTGGAGTCGGCGGTCACCGCACGGAGACCCGGTAAGGCATCGCCCGCTCCGTGTTGGTGTCCCAGCGCTGTGCAGCCGCTGAAGCTGTAGTACCGGCTGGTCCCGACAGGAAATGCCGCTCCAGTTTCGCTGGTAGGCCACGAGGAAGGGGCGAAGTAACAGCTCGGAGGGAAGCCGCCTCTCCGACCAGGTAGGGGACTAAGAAATAAAGTTTCCCCCTTCCCCTCCCCCCACCCACCACATAAAAGACCTCCAACTAACATTTGTTTTTTGACAGGACTAAAAATAAAAATAAAAAAGGTTGAAAGGACGGACTGCAGGGAGAGCAGCCATACACAACGGCGCCCCACTCCTGCAGTCCGCCATCTTTTAGTTTAGGAGCAAGGAGGTCCTGCAGTGAAACTGCGCCTGGAGTATTGTGCCATTTTGGTCTCCTAATTTGAGGAAGGATATTATTGCTATTGAGGGAGTGCAGGGTAGGTTCATTCCGGGGATGGCGGGACTGACATATGATGAAAGAATGGGTCCACTGGATTGTATTCGCTGGAATTTAGAAGGAGGAGAGGCGGTCTTATAGAAACATATAAAATTCTTAGAGGATTGGACAGGATAGATGCAGGAAAAATGTACCTGATGTTGGGGGGGGTCCAAAACCCGGGGTCACAGTTTAAGAATAAGGGGTAGGCCATTTAGAACTGAGATGAGGAAAAACTTTTTCACCCAGAGAGTTGTGAATCTGTGGAAATCTCTGCCACAGAAGGCAGTGGAAGCCAATTCACTGAATGTTTTCGAGAGAGAGTTAGATTTAGCTCTTCGGGTTAAAGGAATCAAGGGATAGGGGGAGAAAGCAGGAAGGGGTACTGATTTTGGATTATCAGCCATGATCACATTGAATGGCGGTGGTGGCTCGAAGGGCCGAATGGCCTACACCTGCACCAATTGTCTATGTCCCCCACGTATCTCCATGAGTCCCCCACGTGTCTCCATGTGTCCCCCACATGTCTCCATGTGTCCCCCACGTATCTCCATGAGTCCCCCACGTGTCTCCATGTGTTCCCCATGTGTCTCCATGTGTCTCCATGTGTCCCCCACGTGTCCCCCACGTGTCTCCATATGTCCCCACGTGTCTCCATGTGTCCCCCACGTGCCTCCATGTGTCCCCCACGTGTCTCCATGTGTCCCCCACGTGTCGCCATGTGTCCCCCACGTGTCTCCATGTGTCCCCCACGTGTCTCCATGTGTCCCCCACATGTCCCGTGTCTCCACGTGTCTCCACGTCCCCCCCACGTGTCTCCACATGTCCCCCACGTGTCCCCCACGTGTCTCCACGTGTCCCCCACGCATCTCCACGTGTCCCCCACGCGTCCCGTGTCCCCCACGCGTCCCCACGTGTCCCCCACGCGTCTCCACGTGTCCCCCACGCGTCTCCACGTGTCCCTCACGTGTCTCCACGTGTCCCCCACGTGTCTCCATGTGTCCCCCACGTGTCTCCATGTGTCCCCCACGTGTCCTTGACCCCGGTCCCCAGGCCCCGCCCCCCCAGCTCACATTCGAGCGGGAACGATGTCACCCTCGAGCTGCGCGCGCACCCGACGCCGGCCGCGGGGTCACGTGAGGCGCGCGGCCCGTGACGTACTTCCCGTCGGCGGAAGTTTAGGTTCGTTCGTCGGTCGCTCCGCGCCCACCTGAGGCACCGGCACTGGGATCACCCGAGCCCCGAGGCCCAGCGCACCAGCGCACCAGGCCCAGGCTCCGGCCCCGGCACTGCCTCTGCCACCACCACCACCACCACCACCCAGCGGCACGGGCGCCCAACGCCGGTTATGTGAGCGATCCGAGCGGGCGGCAGCCCGGGAGCCGGCGGTGCTCGCGGAGGAGGTAGGGGGGCTGGTTTAGGGGGTGCACTGGGTCACTGTGATCGGGGGTCGGGGGTCGGGGCGGGCGGGGGGGCGTTTAGGCAGGAACACTGATTCACTGTCCGGGGGACGGGTTCAGGGAGTACACTGGGTCACTGATCGCGGGGTGGGTTTAGGGGTACACTGTGTCTGGGGGGACGATGTTTAGGGAAGCACTGGGTCACTGCCTGGGTCTGGGTTGAGGAGATACTTGAACTCGCTGCCCAGGGACGTGTATAGGGTTACATCTGGGTCACAGTGCTTGGGGGATGTGTTTAGGAGGTACACTGGATCAGGGTGCCTGGGGACAGGTTTACAGTGTACACATGAGTCACTGTGCTTAGGGGATGAGACACTGGGTCTCAGTCTCGACCCGAAACGTCACCCATTCCTTCTCTCCAGTCCAGGGTCACACTGTGGGTGGGGGTGGGTGGGGTGGGGGGGGGGGGGGGACACGTTTACACGGGCACAGTTGGTCAGAATTCCTGGGGCATGTGTTTACATGTGCTCACAGGGGGTGTGTTTATGTGGACCAGCAGTGTGTCATGGTGGCAACAGGTTAGACAGGCACCTTGGGTCATGGATTTGTTCGCCTAGGTCACGGGGTGGACATGTTTGTCCAGGTACACCGCGTCACAGGATGGGTTTGGTTGGGTGCCGGTATAATGGGGATGTGTTTGCCGGGAGGCTCTGATGTATCCTGTGGCTTTCCCTTTGTTCCTATCTCCTACCTACACCTGTACCCCAAGCCCTTCCCAGAAGACAAAAACCCTTTCTAATTCCTCTGTCATCTTGTTTTGTCAGGTTGTGGAAGTATTTGATTCAGCCGCGTCCAAATGTTAGCATTTGCTAAATGTTGCCTTGCTCTCTTCCTGCTTTGTAAATGACAGAAGTTGCACATCGGGATCTGTTCAATTGTTATCTGTGGTGAGTATTCTTACTGCTTTAATCCATGTAGCCTTGAGTGAGTTGAAGTATAGAGATTGTTAAACAGTTATACAGCATGAATACAAGATCTTCAGCCCAGCTCTATCAGTACTAGGATTCTAGAAGAGTTTTTTGATAGGAGCTTCATGCGAAATATTGTCACTCTCTGGTGCTGTTTCTAATTTTTTGAATGTGCAGCAAGTGCGATCTGATTGGTTTAGTTTATTATTGTCACGTGTGCCAAGGTACAGTGGAAAGGTTTTTTGTTGCATGCTATCCAGTCAACAAAAACAATATACATGATTACAAAAGAGCCGTCCACAGTGCACAGATACAGAATAAAGGTTACATCATTTAGTGCAAGATAAAGTCCAATTAAAGATAGTTCAAAGGTCTTCTTTGAGGTTGATGGGAGATCAGGACCACTCTTTAGTTGTTGATGGGATGGTTCCGTTGGCTGATAACAGCTGGGAAGAAATGGTCCCTGAATCTGGAGATGTGCGTTTTCATGTTTTTGTACCTCTTGCCTGATGGGAGAGGGGAAAGAGGGTGAGACTGGTCCTTGATTCTGCTGATGTCTTTGCTAAGGCAGCATGAAGTGCAGATGGCATCCATGGAAGGGAGATTGTTTAATGTAATTGAGTATGCTACGTCCACAACTCACTGCAATTTCTTGCAGTCTTGTATGGGGCTGTTGCCAAACTATGCTGTGATGCATCCCGATTCAAAAACTCGAGAGGAAGGAATGGGTTAGCCTCGGTTTCCAAGTTGGAATTCCATGGTGGATGTTGTTGGACTATCCTGTGTTTTCAGTATTCTCTGTGGCTGGAAACTGATAACTTCTTCCTTGATCTAAAAAAAATCTCTCTGGTAATTAACCCTTTGTTGTGCTTTTTGAGTGTGATATCTATGCAGTTTTCTCCGACAACTCGATGACCATCAGAGAAGATTCAGGCTGCTTTTGCCTGTAGAGATACAGCTTGGTAATAGGCCCTTTGGCCCACCGAGTCCATGCCGAGCAGCAATCCCCTTACACTAGCACTATCCTATGCACTAGCGACAATTTTTTTTTTTTAACCAAAGCCAGTTAACCTACAAACCTGGTGTGTGTGAGAGGAAATTGGAGCACCCGGCGAAAATCCACATGGTCATGGGAAAAACCTACAAACAACGTACAACCAGCCATTGGTCATGGGAAAAACCTACAAACAACGTATAACCAGCCCTTGGTCATGGGAAAAACCTACAAACAACGTATAACCAGCCCCAGCAGGTCACTGATGCTGTGAACCACAGTGCTGCCGCAAATTTAAATTCACAAATTTTGAGTTGGCTGTACAGAATCTTGCTGTTGGTGCAACTGTACCCAAATTATGAATACAGTCACATTTTTGTAAAGCAGCAAGCCTTTAAACTTCAAGAGGTGTGTTTGGTTGTCAAACTGTTTCCTCTGTTTATTATTATGCTGCAACTTTCTTCAGTGCTCAGTGTTGCAAGCTGTTGATGAGATGGTGGCTTTGAGCAGACCTTGCAGGAAGCCCTGCCCACTCTTGCTGCCCTTTGCAGTTGCAACATCACAATCGACGACTATTCTTTTCCTCTGAAGTCGGCAGTTGTGTTACACCCAAGCATTTAGCTGTAAATCATTAATAGAAGAGTGATTTACTGTGGCATTTCAAATATTAGTCCTTGTACTCCACCCATGTTCTCAACATTGCCGCAGCTGAAATGCTTGTTACCTCGTTGTATCGTCTCTGCTCAGTGTTCTGATCAATTTCACTTCCACTTCATTCAAACCCTCTGCTCACGCACAGTCCCATTTACCTATGCTCATTTGCCCGTGTTCTGCCATTGCTTTTTAGTCCTTAATTTATATCCACCATGGTTCCCTCCCGACCACATCTCTCTAACCTATTTGGGCTCCAAACCTCTGCCCCTATTGTTCTGACATTCCAATCGTCTCCCTCTTAGGAGTGCAGGAGGCCGAGGGGTGACCTTCCAGAGATGTATAAAATCATGAGACTGGATGAACATAAAGTCTTTTACCCAGAGTAGGGGAATCAAGAACCAGAGGCCATAGGTTTATGATGAAAGGGGAAAGATATAATAGGAAGCTGGCAGGACATTTTTTTGCTCAGACGATAGTGGGTACATGGTACGAGCTGCCATAGGAAGTGGTTGACACAGGTACTATAACATTTAAAGAAAACATTTGGACAGGTATATAGTTAAGAAAGTTTCAGAGGGATGGGGGGGGGGAAATACAGGCAAATGGGACTTGCTTAGATGGGGAATCTTGGATGGCATGGACGAGTTGGACTGGAAAGCCTGTTTCCATGTTGTTTAACCTGCAGCCATCTATACAGATTCTGTCAACCTACCTCTTGTCAGTCTTTTAATGTGATAGCATCAGGTAGTGCTGCTGAGAAGTGCCGTTGATTTCTTGCTTAGATGCCATCTAAATGCAGTTGCGAATATCCTCACATTAATGGCTGGTGCATGTTCTGTGCCTTCAAGAGTGATGTGATTAATCTCATTAACTGACGGCATTGTGCCGTGCATTCTAGAACCAGTTCATACTGTTCCAATGCATTATTTGGGAGCTGCAACCATGCCTGCCTGATAACTTCAAAACATGACCAGGCAGTGGGAAATGTCACAGTTACAGGAGAAAGACAGAGAGCGAAAAGCACCCCGGCCCCGCTGTGGTATGATACAAGGTTCTGTTTAATGGTGTGCAAATGGCAGATTTTTTTCTTGTTTAAGATGAACACGATTAGCTTACAGAAAGAATGAACTGCAGATGCTGGTTTATAGAAAAAGACAGTGCTGGAGTAACTCAGCAGGTCAGGCAGCATCTCTGGAAAACATGGATCGATTAAGTTTTGGGTTGGGACCCTTCAGACTGATTGTTGGTGGTGAGGGGGGGAAGGGGTGAAAGCTGGAAGAGGAGGGACAGGACAAAGCCTGGGGCAGGTGATAGGTTGATACAGGAGAGGAGGGATTTTGATAGGTTTTGTAGTTTACTTCATTTGCAGCATTAATTGGTCTGGATTGCATGATGGGCAAGTAGTTTAGCTTAGACATACCGTGCAGAAACAGGCCTTTCTGCCCAACGAGTCCGTGCCGACCAGTCATCCCCGCACACCAGCACTATCCTACATATTAGGGACAATTTACAATTTTACCAAGCCAATTAACCTACAGACCTGTACGTCTTAGGAGTGTGGGAGGAAACCAGAGTGCACGGTGAAAAGTTACTCGGGCGAGAACATGCAAACTCCGTACAGACAGCACCCATGGTCTCTCTGGCACTACCACTGTGCCGCCCCGTACAAGACAAAATTGATAGAATTAATGTGCGGCAAATTGCTGACTAATTAACTGTTCAAATGATATCGTAAAATTTAAATGATTTGAAACTATGTCAGTGAGAGCATAATCAAACTTGAAGGAAGAGATTGTTGATGAAGAGCCAGAGCATTGATTGATCAATGTACTAAAATAATATTCTTTTCATTTCCAAAAAATAAATGTTGTTCTGTGCCTTTTCTGTAAGTTAAGTTTTGGCGCTACCATTCTTTCAGTGGTTATTGATGGGTATTTTAACTAGCTTTTTGTTTCCATGTTGTCATTGGGTCTATTTGTGATGGTGTATTGATTCACAGATACTGTGAATCAACGGTGAACAATTTTTAACTTTACAGCTCCGAATAAATTTACTGTTACACCATCATTTTCTTTTGAAATGATCGTAGGAAGTTAAGGAATTTTTAACATGTTCAATATCAAAATGTTTTAATAACCATATAAGTGCAAAGCATATGTAATAAAATCATCTTGTTTTAATGGCACAATCTAATTTCAAAAGCATCATAATACCAGCTTCTAGCAACCTTTTTCACAGTAGCCTGCATATCATTTGGAGACAGATGCAGACCAATGGATTACAATGTGAAACTTAGATTGTATTTATACATGTGCAAACGCATTCCTCTTTTTCCATTCACTGTGTGTCTTTGGGGGACGTTGTGCACTGTGTAGCCCAAGCACAGTGGTCTAGGCCACATAGTGTAGCATAGTTATTTTAGAACAGTGCTGCACATGCTAAAGACTCTGGAGTATCAAGTGCATTAGCCTGAGGGATGTGTTGTTTGTGTTAAATTGGACGTTGTTGACGTGTTTTGTTTTTGAGCCACTTTATTTGATAGATTTTTCCACCGCTGCCTCACTATTGCATGGTACTCTTTGCTCCAGCTGCTTGTGACAAAATCTGCTTGCTTGTGATTAGTTTTCAATCCTGTTGTAGTTGAACATAAATGCACAATGAAATAGCAGTCTAAACTTATGCTGCGGAGTTTGGGATGAATGATGAGGCTTGTGCGGAAGTACCAGGAAGTGATATCAGAGATCATCTCCCTCTGCCGCGTTCCGTGTCTGCTCCACTTGGAAATAAAATACACTTTGATCGTGACAGGTTATTTAAGTGGACTAGAGGAATGGTGTTCATATCAGGTTGAAAGTCAGGATTAAAAAGATGTTGAGAAGAAATAATTCCCACGCTTCAGGAGATGTAAGCTTGGGAATGTCGGTCCACACTTGTAAACTCCACTTAAACCACTCTCAGTACTTCCAGAGATGGATATTGAGGCCAGCAAGGGACAGCCTACATTATATTAAATGGCAGGGCAGATCTGGACCTGATGCCCCCCACCTCCTCCTGATCCTTTTCTTGTTTTGTGTGTTTTGTTTTGTATGGATCCTGTGTCAGTGAGTTGGTGTGTGTACAATCCGATTGTAAATAAATCCAGTGCTTATTCTAGCACCAGTCAGTCTGTTATCAGTTGAGTGCATAGTTTAAACGTTAGATAATGACTACATTTATCAACCTGTTTCCTAGATGTGGGAACTCCTTTTGAGATAGTGGTGACACAGTGGTGTCTCTTGCTTCCAGGGTTTTATTGGTCCAATTGGAAGCTTGTATGATTGTATTTGCAAACCAGCTTGGTTTGTCTATTTAATTTCAGTACTTGTCAGATACACTTGGTAGAGTTGACATTAAACGGTTTGTTTAATATTGTGCTCATTTTCGGACATGTGCTTGCTGGGAGGTGGAAATTTTCAATGCGGAATTGGGAATGTCCGTATGGAGCTTTCCCGAAAGCGACAGGTTATCACTTTGTACCTCCCTACTAATGTGATCTTTATTTCTTGCATCAAACAAAGTTGGACTTCAACAACCAGGGGACTTTCCAAAGCACTTTAGAAACAACTGAGGACTTTTGGTCACAAACAGCGGCACAATAATGAAAGATCGTCTGTTTTTCCGTAACATTAGTTGAGGGATAAATATTGGAACAGGGCACAAGGAAGAACTCCACTGCCCTTTGAAGTATTGATATAGGATTGCATATACACACCTGAATGCTTAGATAGAGCCTTAGTTTAACATCCCAGCTGAAGAGCTCCCTCAGCGCTGCCCTGGGAGTGTCTGTGAAGATTTGTGGATGACTCCTCCACGGCTGACAGGTGCCACCAGCTGGGCTTGGCTGGCACAAAATATTTTAGCAATACTGATTCCTCTAGCACATGGTCATTAGGCTGACAAATACTTCGTACTACAAATTGTTGCGGTATTAATATTTTATGAGGTCTAGTGCTAGCTGCTGAATGGAAACCTGTTTCCAATAAAAAGACACAAAGTGCTGGAGTGACTCAGTGGGTCAGGCAGCATTTCTGGAGAATATGGATAGATGGATATGGACGTTTTGGGTCGGGACCTGGCTGATTGTGGTGGAGAAGAGAACAAAGCGGGGGTGGGGTCAGGGCACAACCTGGCAAGTGATAGGTGGATACAAAAGAGGTGTTTTTTGATAGCCAGATGGTTGGACAAAGGCCAGAGGTGAGGCACGGATAGAACAATTGAGAATTGGTAGTCCAGATGGGGCACTGGGAGGAGATGGGCCGGAACTAAAAAGGCGGGGGGGGGGGGGGGGGAGATAGAATAGATTAGAAGAATTAGGGGACTTTGGTGTGCATACGGTTGGGCTGTATGCTGGCTGCATCTGGCGTTCCCGATGTAGACTCCCATACATCAGCGATGCCAGACACAGACTCAACGACCCTTTCGCTGAACACTTGTGCCTGGCCCACTGGATTTCCTAGTTGCTCACCATTTTAGTTCCCTGTCCCATTCCCATACTGACCTTTGTCTTCAGCCACCTCCTTTACCAGAGTGAGACCACGCGCAAACTTTGTCTAACCATCTGCCTATCAAAACCCCCCTCACCTGCAACCACCCATCACTTGTGATGCTTTCTCCTGCCCTTCCTCTCTTCCAGCTTACTCTCTTTCCCCGCACATACCTCCACAATCCGTCCGAAGAAATGTCATCTACCTATGTTCCCCAGGTACAAGTGTGCAGCTGCCTAACCCACTGCGTTTCTCCAGAACTTTGTGTCCTTCATTGTAAAGTAGCACCTGTGGTTGCTTGTTTCTCTAAATGACCTATCCTGTGCCTCTTGGCTCCAGTTGCAGCCTGACTCTGGACGTGCCGGACAGCCTTTCATTGTGTGAGAGCTCCAACATCCAGAGCCGCCAAGATAGCCGGGCCAGGAAAGAAACGACGAAACCCTGAGCCAGATCCCATCAGTGACGCAAGCAAAGCTCCTCTGTCGGCCAAGTGGCTGAAAATGGCCAGCACGGCTGAGAACGGCAGGAGGAGGTTGGGACGGAACCGGGAGGAGGCCACCAACAAGAAAAAGCTGAAGGACAAAGTCAACCAAGAGAACAAGGATGGGAAAACTGCTGAGAGTGAGCCAAAGAGAGGTAAGGGATTTGTAGCCGATGGTGATGTACAGACCATTCTCCAGCATGGCCTGCTGTCGCTCTAGTGTAGGAAGTATGGCATGGGGGTGCAGACCTTCAACTCTCAGCACCAATCCTCCCTGCTGCACATGGATGATCAAAGTGCAGCTACAGTTCACGCTTATAAATGCTGCCCTTTATTGGAGCAGAACATCACAAGGTGTTGCACAGAACTGCTAATCAAACGCTAGTTAACACAAAGCCGCAGTGGAATTATCAAGTCCGGTTACAACAATGGTTAAGCAACAGTTGGTGAAACAGGTGCGTTTTGAACTACCTTTAAGGTTTGGTCAAGGGAAGATCAGACGCTATTGACCAGAATTGTGCAAGAGGACAGAACTGGAGGAGCATTGATGTTTAGCGGATGCAGCAAGGTGAAGAAAATTGTTTACCCATTGCACTGGTGTACTGCACCAAATTAATAATGGTTTTGTGCACATTTATCAAATCCTCTCAGCCTTCTGCAGTAGAAAGTTAACGTCTTCAGTTTAATCTTGTAGCTGAAAGCCTCCTCGCGCTAATCAGTTGATGTATTTGAACTAAATGTTGAATGTGGCTTGATGAAACTCTTGTGGATAAGAATCCTTTGTGAACTTGATTGTTGGTGATTCTAAAATGGTTTATTTTATTTCCTCCCCATCTATCAAAGACTTGCATTCTCGCTCACCCCTCGTGTATACTTGTCACAGACACTGATTGTTCTTACCCTGCCTTCACACGAGAGGTGGCTATCTCTAGGGTGATATAAACACAAGCAAGTTGTATGCTCAGTGCAGCACCACGAGTGCAAGTGAGGTGAAGGCAGACGCTAAGACATCTTGGAAAATGCAGGCCCTTTAGGAACTTTCAGTTGATGGAGGGAGAAGGTGAACATGCTTCTTTTTAAGTCCATGTGATCCTCTGAATCTCTTTCTGTTTGTTTTGACTGTCAGGTTTACCAAGCAATCAAGATGCATTGTAAGGTATTAACTGTTCAGTCGTTTGAAAATAAATATCCAATGGCAATATTGGAACTCTGCAGGATTTGCTGCTTTTTAATTTCTAAAATACAATTGCTAAATGGCTTCCTGTTGTATTTCTGATTTACTGAATATCATTGAGCTGAAGATGCTGATTTACAAAATGACACAAAATGCTGGAGTAACTCGGCTGGTCAGACAGCACTTCTGAACGATAGGTAATGTTTGAGGTCAGTCCCCTCTTCAGTCCTGACCCAAAACGTCACCTATCAATGTTTTCCACAGATGTTGCCCGACCCGCTGAGTTACTCCAGCACTTTGTGTTTGTACTAAATATGATTACTCTTTGAAAGTAACGATTGGAATATGTTTTTCAAACAAGTCAGCAGTAGACTGATTCATGAGGCTAGGAAATTGTCCTGGGGTTCTGATAAAATGGAGTAAATTTGCCTCGCGTGGCATTGCATTTACACCATCTGACCTTCCACTTGGGTGGAATGTTGAGATCATTCAGAGATCTCTACAACTGATACAGTTCTGACTGATAAGCCAGTTGCTTCACTGAAGCCGTTTGAGGTGGCGAACTGTGCAATTACACACTTTTGATTTTGATTCAATTTATTGTCATTGCACTTTTCAGTGCAACGAAATGGTTTAGCCTGCAGTCATAACATAGAATAAATAACAAAAACACACACTCAACACAGTTTAACATCCACCACAGTGAGTCCACCAGGCACCTCCTCACTGGGATGGAAGGCAAAAAGTCCCAAAGTCCATGTCTCTTCCCTCCTTGCTCTCCCTCAGCATTGAGGCGATCCAGGCCTCCGATGTTGTGACCCCGCCGGGTGATGGTAAGTAAGTCCCGCGGCTGAATCCGAACGGGACGGATTAGTTACAGTTTTTCTGTTGAATAATTATTGAATCTAATAATTAACATTATGTAGAGTTCACTTATCTATGCTTCTAAAAACAAAGAATTCATTTTTTCATGGTTTAAGTTAGCTTCTTAACCTCTAGAAGTTAGAGTGAGGTGGTCACACCCAAGGTGCAGGGAGTAAGCAGAAGGGGATCTGAGGAGCACATTTTTCCACTCAGAAGTTGGTGGGTGTATTGAAGGAGCAGCCAGAGAAAGTGGTAGAGGTGGGAACAATTACAAAGTTAAAAATACATTTGAATAGGTTATGGTTTGGAGGAATATGGGCTAAGTGCAGGCAAATACTAGATCAGGAAGTTACCTTGGTCAGCATGGACGAGTTGGTCTGGAGAGCTTGTTCCAGCACTGTATGACTCCATGAACTAATCTGCTTTCATCTTCATGTTGCCGTGTACATGCACACCTAAATCTTTAAACCTTATTTAAAAAAAAATAGGGATTGGTGTATACTTGCTTCCCTCATCAGTTTTATTTTAAACAAATTTGACTTGACGTTGGCCTTAGCTGGGGAAGATCTGCTGCTGTAGTCACAAGAAGGTGTCCTTGAAACCAAAGCAGAAAATATATTCAGAAAAAATGTTTTTGTGTAGGAAGTGGTTAGAGTCTGGAATGTACTGCCTTGGATAGTAATAAAGACAGACAATCATAGCATTTAAAAAGGTCCTGTTACATATTTAGCAGGAAAGCAGTGCTATGGAGCAAAGGTGAGGGGTGTGGGAACAGTTGGGTGTATGTTATGTTCATCTGCTGTTAGACCCGATGGGATGAGTGGCCTCCCTCATTGGATTAACCGTTCTGTGATTAGGCTCGGTGCTGGGACCGCAACTATTTACAATATACATCAATGATTTGGATGAAGGGATTCAAAGTAACATTAGCAAATTTGCAGATGACACAAAGCTGGGTGGCAGTGTGAACTGTGAGGAGGATGCTATGAGAATGCAGGGTGACTTGGACAGGTTGGGGGAGTAGGCAGATGCATGGCAGATGAAGTTTAATGCGGATAAATGTGAGGTTATCCACTTTGGTAGCAAAAACAAGAAGGCAGATTACTATCTAAATGGCGTCAAGTTGGGAAAAGGGGAAGTACAACGGGCTCTGGGGGTCCTTGTACATCAGTCTATGAAGGTAAGCATGCAGGTACAGCAGGCAGTGAAGAAAGCGAATGGCGTGTTGGCCTTTATAACAAGAGGAGTCGAATATAGGAGCAAAGAGGTCCTTCTGCAGTTGTACAGAGCCCTAGTGAGACCACACCTGGAGTATTGTGTGCAGTTTTGGTCCCCTAATTTGAGGAAGGACATTCTTGCTATTGAGGGAGTGCAGTGTAGGTTTACAGGGTTAATTCACGGGATGGCGGGCTGGCATATGCTGAGAGAATGGAGCAGCTGGGCTTGTACACTCTGGTGTTTAGAAGGATGAGAGGGGTTCTCATTGAAACATAGAGGATTGTTAAGGGCTTGGACACACTAGAGGCGGGAAGCATGTTCCCGATGTTGGGGGAGTCCAGAACCAGGGGCCACAGTTTAAGAATAAGGAATAGGCCATTTAGAACGGAGATGAGGAAACACTTTTTCTCACAGAGTGGTGAGTCTGTGGAATTCTCTGCCTCAGAAGGCGGTGGAGGCAGGTTATCTGGATGCTTTCAAGAGAGCTAGATAGGGCTCTTAAAAACAGAGTCGGGATATGGGGAGAAGGCAGGAATGGGGTACTGATTGGGGATGATCAGCCATGATCACATTGAATGGCGGTGCTGGCTCGAAGGGCCAAATGGCCTACTCCTGCACCTATAGTCTATTGTCTATTGCTACTTATTTTCCTGCTTGGAGTTTAATTCTCTAAATCTGCCGATCTGTCTGACATCCTGAAGACTTTCATTGAATGGTTAGTTTCTCATAACTTGGACCATGGGTGTGAACAGGATCTGGATTGATGCTCTTTAACTCCAGCCCAGGTCTCTTACTCCGTGTTTCCTGGTGACAGTGGAAGGAAACCACGCAGAGTAATCCCATTCCCCCACTCGTCTCCTTGTGCCAAAACTCTCTTCTGCCAATTGACCGCACTAGGGTAATTTACAGTTACCAATTAACCTAATAACCAGCTCATCTTTTTATTGATGATGTGAAACAAACAACACATGCAGTCACACAGTGTGCGCAGACTCCACAAAGACAGCAGCAGATGTCGAGATCAAATGTAGGCTGGGCACGAGGCAAATACATATGTCGCGAGTTGTCACTATCTTGTAATCAATACCTGTGGGCAATATTGTTCTGATTGCCCCTTTTGTCTCATGATCTTCAACTCTGTCTATTTAACTGGCACTGATAGAGCCATGCTAATTAATCCTCTACTGTGTAATAGGACAACACATAAGGAAGTCGTGACCAGAAACTGGTTTTGAGCCAGGGTCATAGAGTCACACCTCATGGATGCAGGGCCTTCAGCCCAACCAGCAAGCATACCACAAGCCTTCTTTTCCACAATCAGGGAGCTACGGACTTGGACCACAAAATACCTCTGTACATCATTGCTGTTTAAGGGTCTTGTAACTAACTATGCTTTCCCTGTGCATACGACCTCCCTAAGTACAACACCTTATTCTTGCTCAGATTAAACTCTGTCCACATCTCCCTGTCTGCATCTGTTACTGATATATATCATGCTGTATCTTTTGACAACCTTCTGCACTGTCCACAACTCTATCAATTTTTGTGTCATGTACCAACTTACTAACCAATGCATCTACATTTATGTCCAAGTCATTTACATATGACCTTTCTTAAATAAGGAGACCCAAACTGCACAGGGCTTCAGCTGCGGCCTCGCAAGTATCCTATACAATTGAGATAATCGTTCCCCATTTTTAAAACCTCTTGCAATATTTTGGTGAGGGGAGGTGGAGGGAATATTCCCAGCTGGCTCTTAGCTGTGTACTTTGAGAGGCCGAGTCTTGTTGTCTACTGTGCTATTGTTGCTTAGAGCAGGTGGGTGAATGTAGTCTCCTCTTCCCGGAGCCTCTCAGGCAGCAGAGCACCTCTACTTCCATCATGTTGATTAGACATGGAAACATGGAAAATAGGTGCAGGAGTAGGCCATTCGGCCCTTTGAGCTAGCACCGCCATTCAATATGATCATGGCTGATCATCCAAAATCAGTACCCTGTTCCTGCTTTCTCCCCATATCCATTGATTCCGTTAGCCCTAGAGTGGGGACAAATGGTTAATGAAGAAAGCCACCTTTCCTATCTCTCCCAGTGACTCTTCAATAGGTGGTGCACTGAATTCTTCACCTGCCATGCCCAAGCAGAATATGAGATGGTGTTCCTCCAATTTACATTTAGCCTCACTCTGACAATGGAGGAAACCGAGGATGGAAAGGTCTGTGTAGGAATGGGAAGGAGAATTAAAGTGTCCAGCATCCGGGAGATTGGGTTGGTTCACGCGGGCTGAGCAAAGGTGTTCCGCGAAAAGATTGCCCAGTCTGCGTTTGGTCTCGCCAATGTATAAAAGTCCACATCTTCAACAACGGATACAGTAGATGAGGTTGGAGGAGGTGCAAGTGAGCCTCTGCCTAACCTTAAAGGACTGTCGGGGTCCCTGGACAGAGTCAAGGGAGGAGGTATAGTGACAGGTGTTGCATCATCTGCAGTTGCAGGTGAAGGTACCTGGGGGAGGGGGTGGTTTGAGTGGGAAGGGATGAGTTAACCAAGGAGTTGCGGAGGGAATGGTCTCTGCGGAAGGCGGAAAGGGGTGGAGATGGGAAAATGTGGCTAGTGGTGGGATCCCGTTGGAGGTGACGGAGGATTAGGTGTTGTATGCGACGGCTGATGGGGTGGAATGTAAGGACTAGGGTCTCTGTTGAGACTAGGGGGAGGGGAAACAAGGGCAGAGCTGCGGGGTACCGAGGAGACACTAGTGAGGGCCTCATCTATGATGGGAGAGGGAAGACCCCGTTCCCTTAAGAATGACGACATCTCGGATGAGTGGAACACCTCATCTTGAGCGCAGATGCGGCGTAGACGGAGGAATTGGGAGTAGGGGATAGAGTCTTTGCAGGAAGCAGGGTGGGAAGAAGTGTATAGTTGTGGGAGTTGGTGGGTTTGTAATAGACGTCAGTCTATAGTCTATTTCTTGTGATGGAGACGGAGATCAAGAAAGGGGAGGGAGATGTTGGAGATGGTCCAAGTAAAGTTGAGTGCAGGATGAAAATTGGTGGTAAAGTTGATGACGTTTAGAATGCCTGGGACCACTGCTCTATGTCTCTGACTGTGTAGAGTGGTGAATTTGATCATTTTTAGGACAGTCATGTGGAAAATGTATTTCTTGGTGAATTAGAAAATTGAATTGACGTGAATAAATTTTATTAGCCAAGTATGTATACATACAAGGAATTTGCCTTGGCTATTTGCTTGCAAGTAACAACACAATATACTGTAGACAATTAAAATTAAACATTATAATTTAAACATGTGAAGAATTAAATTAAATACCAGAGCAAAAGGAGGCTACAGACTTTTGGCTGTTGAGTGGAGCTACTGCTCGTGGAAAAACAGCTGTTTGGCTGTGGCGGCTTTGACAGTCCGGAGTCGCCTTCCAGAGGGAAGTGCTTCAAAGAGTTTGTGGCCAGGGTGAGAGGGGTCAGAGATGATCTTACCCGCCCGCTTCCTGGCCCTTGCAGTGTACTGTTCGTCGATTGGGGGGAAGGTTGCAGCCAACAACCATCTCGGCTGATCGAACGATGCGCTGCAGCCTCCGGATGTCATGCTTGGTGGCTGAGCCAAACCAGACCATGATGGAGAAGGTGAGGACAGACTCTGTGATGGTAGTATAAAACTAGACCATCATTGCCTGTGGCAGATTGTGTTTTCTCAGCTGCCGCAGGAAGTACATCCTCTGTTGGGCCTTTTTGACTGTGGAAAAGATGGTAGCCCCCCACTTAAGGTCCCTGGAGATGATGGTTCCAAATAACTTAAATGACTCCACAGATGTGACTGGTGTTGTTGATGGTGAGTTGGGGAGGGGAGGGGGTTCTCTCCTAAAGTCTACCATCAATTCCAATGTCTTGAGAGCATTGAGCTCCAGGTTGTTGCGATGGCACCAGGACGCCAGCTGTGTCATTTCCTGTCTGTCGGCAGATACCTCCCCATCCTGGATCAGTCCAATCAGGGTTGTGTTGTCTGCAAACTTGAAGCTTGTCAGAGGAGTCAGTGGAGGTGCAGTCATTGGTGTAGAGATAGAGGAGAGGGGAGAGTACGCAGCTTTGCTGTGCTCCTATGCTGAGGGTCAGTGGGTCCGAGATGTACTTTCCCAGCCTCATATGCCACTTCCTGTCTGTCAGGAAGTTGGTGATCCACTGACAGAGGGGTTCAGGCACAGTCAACTGGGAGAGTTTGGAGTGTAGCAGCTCTGGCACAATGGTGTTGAATGCAGAGCTAAAATCCACAAACAAAATCCTTGCATGGGTCTCCTGGCGGTCTAGGTGCTGGAGGATGAAGTGCAGGCCTAGGTTGACTGCTTCATCCACTGATCTATTTGCCCGGTATGCAAACTGCAGGTGGTCCAGCAGGGGTTTGTGATATTTTTCAGGTGGGCCAGCACGTCTTTCAAGGGCCTTCATGGTTACAGAGGTCAGTGCGACAGGCCTGTAGTCGTTAAGACCAGTAAACCGTGGCTTTTTGGGTACAGGAACAATAGTGGAGACTTTGAAGCAGCCAGGGACAGTACAGGTTTGCAGGGACTGGTTGAAAATGTCTGTGTGGGCTGGTGACAGTTGTTCGGCACAGAGCTTGAGGGTAGAGGGAAATATTGCCCGGTCCTGGAGATTTCCGGTGTTTCTGTCCTGAATAGCTTTTCCACCTCCTCAATTGCTATTGTTAGTGATGGAGAAGTGGCCAGACTGATGTTGGGCAGCAAGGATAGTGGACGAGTCAAAATTTGCAGATTGGAATCGGGCTGTAAGTCAGTGTGAAGTGGTGATTGGGGAGGAGTTGGTTGGGGAGGGAAGGAGGGGGGTACCCGTGTTGTGTTTCTGTCTATCGAACCTGCAGTAGAACCCAAAGATACTAGAGGAGGAAGATAGACCACTCCTTCGAAATCCAATGGAGTGACGTGTAGTACGCAACGGAACGTCACGGCCGCCATTTTTTAATGCAAAACGCGACATCTTTGGTAGCGGGGACCGACTCCACAGTTATACAATCTGCGCTTACATCAGGTCGCAGGGAAGAGCAAAGATACTAGAGGCTCCTCTAGTATCTTTGGGGGAAGAGGACGTTTCCTCCACTCCTGAGTTGATCCAGGACTGATTCTCGGTCTCCCCGATACCAGATGAAGGCAGCCGGCACCAGGCTCTCTGTCTGGCGGGAGAGCCTCAAGCGTCGGCGCTCCCGAGGCAGCGGGGAATGTTCCTCTCGTATCTTTGGTGTAATCCGTTACAAAGATTGATCCACTCTATCATCTTTGGTGTAATCCGTGTTGTAGGGAACAGTGTTTTATATAGCATCTATCACTTCACATATTTAGTTAATATTATTGTAAATATTATTATTATTATTATTGAAAATTGCAGTCCGGTAAAATGGCGTCAACACTCACCCATGTCATACTACGCTTTTTTAGCAGAGTGGCGCATCTTGCTCTGCTCTAGTATCTTTGGTAGAACCCGTTCAGGTCGTTGGTCAGCTAACGATTGTCCAAGGAGCGAGGGGTTTTCCTCTTGTAGCTGGTGATTTCTTGCAAGCCCTTCCACACTGAAGATGAGTCATTAACTGAGAACTTGCTCCTCAACTTCTCAGAGTACCTTTCCTTAGCAGCTCTGATTCCTCTTCTCAGCTTGTACTTGGCCTGCCTGTAGACATCTGCATCCCAGCTTTGAAAATTTGAAGAATGAGATAATTTAATATCTTAGAAACTGCCCTCTGTATTTTTCTGTTGGTTCTAAGTCTAGATATGACTTGGTTGATGCTTAATGTTGAGCTGGCTGGCTTCCAATACGTTTCCTGTATGTAGTGTTGGTGACTGCCCCACGCCTGAAACCAGAATCTGCAGCATTACCAGTTCATGTTCACTTCTGGTTTCCAAGTGGGAGATCAAAACATAATGGTTACTCAGCGATGTCATTTTCTTTTCATTTTAGTAGAGTTTTCTGGGAGAAGACAAGAACTAAGCCTTGTTGAAGATAATAGTAAATATAGGAAGGGAAGATGCACAGTGCTGGAGTAACTCAGCGGGTCAGGCAGCATCTCTGGAGAACATGGATAGGTCACATTTTCCTCAGACTCGGATCGTCTGAACAAGGGTCCTGATCCCAAACATAACGCGTGTTCTCCTGAGATGCTGAGTTACTCCAGTGTCTTTTGTAAACAAGCATCTGCATTTCCTTGTTTCTAAATATAGTAAGGGATTTGGTTGAAGCACTTGCTGTGGTAACACAAGGTAAAACTGGATCAACAGGTGCAAGGGAACAAAGGAAATGTAGAAAAGTATGCCGTGAAATAACGTGAGCAGATTTGAGTGGAATATAATTACAGCATGAACATTTACGCCTGTTCCTGTAGTTTATATTCTTTGTTAAAATTGGTGACAACATTTAATAGTCCATCAGATTGGGTTTTCCCTGTAGACTGCCCCTCATCAGAAACCCTTGACCTGTAAACTCCTTTCAAAATTGTAAAATCCTTCATTAGATTACCCTTTGACCATTTCTTGTGCAGGGAATGAAAGCTTAATAAGAAAATCAAAGAACTGCCGAAATGGGGGGAAAAAACTGTTCTGATGAAGGGTCCTGAACCTGAAACTTTATCTATTTCTCATTCTTGAGAAGGGCCTTGATCTGAAACACCACCAATCCACTTTCTCAAGAGATGCTGCCTGACCCACTGAGTTACTCTGAGACTTTTGTGTCTCTTTCCACAGGCTGCCTGATCTCCTGAGTGTTCCCAGCATTTTCTGTTTGTATCCTAATGTACATAATTTCTCAAGTTAAGTAATAGATCCTGTGAGTGCTGATAACATTCTGGGAATATGTGGTGTGCTCCTTGCAAGCTCAATGTTCTCTAAGGTACACCACCCAGAACTGTAGGAGGCGGTCTGGTACCCAAGATTTAGACATCTCCACGTGTTCAATGCTGAATGTATTCATTTTATATCCCCTCCTAATCCCATTACATTGAGTAGCAGTGAACCTGCAATTGTTCTATAAATTACAGAACCTGTTATCTGAAATACACAGTTTCATTATATATCATTATATTCATTATATATCAAGAATATCATTCAATGTTTGTGGCACTTCAAGTTCATGTTTGTGTTTATTGTCATTTAACCAACTAAGGTACAGTGAAATTTGAGTTACCACGTGAAGAAGATGTCAGTAGTAAAGCAGCATCTGTGGAGACAAAGGGATTGTTGATGTTTTGGGTCCAGACCCTGCTTCAGGATGATAAATTGGTCGTGGTCTATAGATTCTGGAAATGTTTCTGTGGTTTGGAGGGTGACCCTGTTGTTTAAAAGAACAGAGGAAAAGAGAAAATGGAGAACTATGTCAGTGATAGGGAAGATCCTGCAAATGATGATGAAAGATATAGTAACAGAACACCATAAATGAAATAATAGATTGAGCAGAGTAAAATAGATTTTAAAAAGTTATATTTGACAAATCTGCTGGAATTCATGGTGGGCCGAAGGGCCTGTTCCCGTGTTGCCTTGTTCTGTTCCATGCCCAAGCCTCCATAGCCTTGTGGGAAGTGAACTCTGAAGCTTTAGTTTAATATCAAAGACCATTCTTCCTTTGGACAGTGAACAATTGGACAAGCATTTGGCATCATGCTCCATCACCCTGATCAAAGATTTGGCCTGAATATACACAGGGTTGTTCTCAAATACCAACTTAGTATTTGTCATCAAACACCAGTTTCCATTTACTATTTTGGTTGTTGCAGGACATTGGTGGAGAAATGGGTTTGGGCTTGTGCTCATTTTTAACCCCCTCCTTTACTTCAGTTTGCTTCTGACTTGCCCACTTGCACTGCTCGGGACAAATTGATTATTGGTGTCGGGTTTGTTTACTAATCCAGGAAGTTTTGCCTTTGAATTATCTCACCAGCTACCTTTCCATTAAATCGATCAGCTGAAAAGGGAACACTAGCCTGATAATTATTGTAATTATTGTATTATTAAATTTTGATATTTGATCATGTTGAGATGATGCACCACTATGTTTAATGGATTTGTTGCAATTGAAAGTGGCAACTTCAAACTAACGTGACTGAAATGTGATTAACTCCTCACAGGCCGTATGTGTTTACAGTGGTTCTGCTTTGTCTTGCAGATCTGTTTGTCGACTGGAAACAGAATGCTGATGAGGTTATTGTGAAGTTGAAGCCAGGAGAGGGGGGCCTAAAGGTTGATGAGATTGATGCAGCTTTCACAGACTCTGACTGTGTAATTACACTGCCAGGTGAGTGAGACATCATGGGAACATTATTGCTGTTACTAATTTAAGTTTCACAGCAAGGAGCACCCTTGGGACATGGTCGCAGGGTGTGTAGTAACAGACTCCTCATTGTCATCTCTCCAGGATGCTTTTAAAAAATCCTCTGCATCTACTTTTTTCAAATCATATCCCTAGTCTTCATGCACTTCCAGATCCCAGACTCTGGGGCAGCCAGTCATTAACTCCACTCACGTTACTTCAGCGTGCTGTTTCATCCGATCCAATAATGTCATCAAGCCACTGTCAAGGTGCTGTTGTATGACATACAGTATCTGGAGGTCCATGGTTCATTTCCATATCAACACCCTACTACCAACACTAACCCAGCCACTAATTCCTGGACTCTGGGTAAGCTCTCAGATCCTTCAGGTGCACAGTACTATTTCACAATGGTTGTCTAATTGGTAAACCTCTCTCTTATGGTCTCTTTCTGATCGTCGTAGTTAAGGGAGATTGGTATCTAAGCCACAGAAGATATAGGAAAGAACTTAAAGACATTAAGAGGACAAAAGGGGCCATAGAATGACTTTGGCAAATCAAATTAAGGCTAGTCCAAAAATGGTGTATGTTTATTAGAGGCCAGGGTGTGACTAATGAAGGACTAAGTCCCCTCATGGTTCAGCGAAATAAAGTTTGTGTGGATCAATACCGATATACTTACCCCCAATTTTTTTTTGTAATTGGATGCTGATATTACAAACTTTATATGGGACTATAAATCCCACAGAATCCAAAAAAAAACATTTGTGCAAACCTAAAGAATCTGGCGGATTATCACTCCCTAATTTTTTATATTATTACTGGGCCACAAATGTCAAAAATATGATTCACCTGTTGGACAATTCGGCCCAGCAGGTGGATTGGATAGTAGTGGAGAGAGAGGATTGTTCCCCTTTTAACATAGGAGCGATCCTTCTCTCACCAACAAAAATCAAGAATACAATATACAGTAAAAACCCAATTATTCATAGTACAATTAGAATTTGGAAACAAATAAAATTAACTTTAAAATTAAGAAATCTATCGCTTCTCTCACCTATAATGAATAACCCTTCGTTTAAACCTTCTATGATAGACAAATCTTTTACAAATTGGGATAGATTAGGAAATAAAACATTTGGAGATATGTGTGATAATGGACGTTTTTGTTAAAACATTTCAGCAACTACAACTTAAATACAACTTGAGTAGTAATCAATATTTTAAATATTTTCAAATACGTGACTATTTGAAAAAATATACACGAGAATATCAAAATATGTCTCCAGACCTATTAGATGAGATAATGAATATAAAAGCGGAATCAGCTAATTTAATATCATACCTGTATAATTCCATTCTAAACATAGAAATTCCATCATCTGATAGGATTAGAAGAGACTGGGAACAAGAACTAGCTATAAAAATCTCGAAAGAGAGTTGGGGTAAACACCTGTTAGATGTGCATAAATGCTCGATTAACGTAAGACATACTCTAATTCAATTTAAAATTTTACATAGATTATACTATTCAAAAGCTAAATTAAGTAAATTTTACCCAAATACCTCTTCTATCTGTGATAAATGCCTAACCCAAGAAGCAACTATAGCACATTCTTTTGTTTTTTGTATAAAAATCCCAAAATTTTGGAATGAAATTTTTGAAATTTTCACGAAATTATTTAAAATAAAACTGAAACCGAATGCAGAACTGATTATTTTTGGAACAATAGAAGCAAGTTTGGAGCTGACTTCGTTTCAAAGGAGCTTTCTTAATTATGGCTTAATAACGGCAAAAAAACTTATACTGAAATTTTGGGGAAATGCTCCCACGCCAACGACAAAAATGTGGATTTCTAATATGTCGGAATTGTTACACCTAGAAGTTATGAGATTCCTCTTAGCAGGTAAACCAGACCAATTCCAAAAGATTTGGTCTCCATTTATCGACTTATTACAAACATAGGGTGCAACAAAATGTTGATAATAAATGGTTTCAGGACCTGGCGAGGGGCGAGTAAAGATATGAAGTAGGTACATCCCTTTCATATTGTCCTATGTTATCTTATTTATTCTTTATTTTTCCTGCTTTTGGTTTTTCCCTTTTTTAAACTATTTCTTGTGGTTTAGGTCCATATGGGTGTTCCTGGACCACTCTTTTAATCACTCAATTACTATCTTTACTAACTCTTTCTATCCTTTTCTCTTATTAAAGTTTAAAATAAGAAGTGGTACAAGAAAAGTATAACCTTACGTTTACTGGAGATCACTGTAATGTACAATACTTCTAATAAAAAATTAAAAAATAAATAAAAATAAAGTGTGTGTGGAGCCAGGAGAAAGATCCTAAATGAATACTATTCACCAGGGAGAAGGACGTGGTGACTAGAAAGTTAAGGGAGACGATCGTCTGTAACGGGGACGAGGATGTGTTAGAAATCTTGGAGCACATTAGGGTGAATAAATCCCGAGGACAGGATGGGACCTATCTCTGTAAGCTAATGGAAGCAATGGAGGTGGTTTCTGGGTTAGGACAGATTTTATTAACTGCACATGAGGTAGAAGTGGTCTAGAGAATAGCAAATGTTGTCTCCTTGTTCAAAAGAAGGCAGAGGGGATGAGCCTGGAAACTACGTGCCGGTGATCCATGCATCAGTGAGGATTGTGAGGAACAGGATTTGTGTTCAGTTGGAAAAGCAGGGACTGGTAGGGGAAGTCAGCATGGTTTATGTAGAGGAGATCATGTATCACAAATTTGATTGAATATTGGGAGCAGCTTAATAAAATTCATAAAGGCAGTGTGATAGATGATGTTAACATAGACTTTAAGGCTTTAGACAAGGTTCCACATGTTGGCTACTTGTTTCAGAGAAAAACGTTGGAGTTCAGATTATTGCCTTTCAAAATGATTACTGTTCCGTATGTTTTTAACGAATGCAAATTTCTTTCAGTTTACTCACTAGACCTGTTGCTGTGACATTTTTTGTTTTTAACTGAAGACAACAGAATATTTGCTTAATTTCTCTGCCATTTCCTCATTGCTCTGTAATTTTTCTTGCTTCAGTCTGAAAGGCACCCACATTAACTTCAGATTTTTGTTTGTATATCTATTGGAGCTTTTGCAATCAGGTGCTTTGTCTTTTTGCTAGATTCCTTTGTGCTTACTCTTGGACCTACCTTGAGTGTAGCCATCAGACTGCGTGGTGTTGGAGGAGGTTTAAAATAATTATAAATTGTACATTCTGTCTCACATAGGAGATTAGTGGGCAAAATTAGAGCACATGGTATTGGGCACAGGGGATAGGGTACTGATATGGATAGAAAACTGGTTGGCAGACAGGAAACAAAGAGTAAGGATTAACGGGTCCCTTTCAGAATGTCAGGCAGTAGCTAGTGGGATCCCACAAGGCTCGGTGCTGGGACAGGTTGGGTGAGTGGGCAGATGCATGGCAGATGCAGTTTAATGTGGATAAATGTGATGTTATCCACTTTGATGGCAAAAACAGGAAGGCAGATTATTATCTGAATGGTATCAAGTTGAGAAAAGGGGAAGTACGAAGAGATCTGGGGGTCCTTGTTCATCACTCACTGAAAGTAAGCATGCAGGTACAGCATCCAGTGAAGAAAGCTAATGGCATGTTGGCCTTCATAACAAGAGGAGTTGAGTATAGGAGCAAAGAGGTAATTCTGCAGTTGTACAGGGCCCTAGTGAGACCACACCTGGAGTATTGTGTGCAGTTTTGGTCTCCTAATTTGAGGAAGGACATTCTTGCTATTGAGGGAGTGCAGCGTAGGTTAATTCCCGGGATGGCGGGACTGTCATATGTTTATAGAATGGAGCAGCTGGGCTTGTATACTCTAGAATTTAGAAGGATGAGAGGTGATCTTACTGAAACAAGATTATTAAGGGTTTGGACACGCTAGAGGCAGGAAACATGTTCCCGATGTTGGGGGAGTCCAGAACCAGGGGACACAGTCTAAGAATAAGGGGTAGGCCATTTAGAACGGAGAGGAGGAAAAACTTTTTTACCCAGAGACTTGTGAATCTGTAGAATTCTCTGACTCAGAAGGCGGTGGAGGCTAATTCTCTGGATGCTTTCAAGAGAGAGTTAGATAAAGCTCTTAAAGATAGCGGAGTGAGGGGATGTGGTGAGAAGCCAGGAAAAGGATACTGAATGTGGATGTTCAGCCATGATCACAGTGATTGGCGGTGCTGGCTCGAAGGGCCGAATGGCCTACTTCTGCACCTATTGTCTATATTGTCTATTGACTTTTAAATAAATTTAACATTAATATAAAACCATAGTTCCCTGAACGGGAATGAGAAAAGGAGTAGGTTGCCAGGGCAGAGAAATTCACAGACTACTCTTAATTATACTTATTCTTTCTAAAACAAAACGCTTCCAATTTTTCATTTAATCTTGTATTTTTTCTTGCTGTGGCACTTTAACGTAGATGGACGCCAGTGGAGTTGTCAATTCCATGAAGAGATTGAGAGCTCGTGCAGTAAGCTGCAGTACAAAGAGAAGGGAAACATCCTCCAGCTTGTAATGCCAAAAAAGATTCCGCTGCACACGTGGTCATCTCTCATGGTATAGTAAATTACCAACATGTGTTACAACTGCCGTTATTTCTTTCTGAATTGTTTTTCTAAGAGGCCTTCGCACGTGACTGGGCCAAATGGCCTTTGGTGTTCTTCCCTTGGACGGAAACATGGCTAGAAAGGCCATTTTTTATTGGCTGTCCAAGATGTATTTGAAGATGGTGTTCTTCCATGAAGTAACCTCCAGAGCACTCTGTGGCAGAGAATTCCAGAGATGTGTCACCTTTTGCAAGAAAAAAATTCTAAGTATCTAAGTTTTACATCTCGCATCATTTTGACATCCACCTATCAAGTTCCCTTACTACCTGTAGATATCAATAAGATCGTGCCTCATTTTCCTAAACTCCATTTCAACAGATCCAACCTGTTTAGGACAATGCTCCCATTCCAGAAAATAGCCTAGTGGATATCCTTTGGAATGTGAATGCTGATCTATCCTTTCTAGGGAACGGGGACCAAACTGCCTACAGTGCTCCAGATGTGACACCGCAAGCGCTGTACAATTTGTTCATATTTGTTTCGAGGTACAGCATGGAAACGGCCCCTTCGGCCCACCGAGTCTATGCCGACTATCAATTATAGTAAAGCTTCCCTATTTCTAAACCCCAACCCTTTGTCTTCTTAACCATCGCTGCATTTGCCTGCTAACTTGTGTTTTGTGCGCGGTAAATCCATTTGACAAGTTTTTGTCCCCTCACTCACTCAATGCCCTTTTGCAGAATCTCAGTATCTTGATTGTCGTTTCCCCTTCCAACCATTTCACGTTATCAGCAAATCTGAACACCTTATATTCTCTCCTCTCCCCCTCCCCCCTCTCTCCAAATCATTAATAACAAGTTAATGAGGCCAAGAACTGAACTGGGGAACACTCTACTCATTGCATCCTGAAAAAGATCCACTTGTCTCATATGTTTTGCTTTTCAGGAAAACGGGTTGATTTGTTATGTTTGTGTTTGTTTGTGGGAGCTTGTTTTGCATAGCCTACCTGTCATGTCTCTATCCTTGCCATCATGATTACAGCACACTGCCCAATGACTGCAAGGTTTCCCAGAGTATCTTGAGATTGTGAAAGAAAGGCACAATCGTTTTTCTGCTTTTAGTTTTGTTCCTGCTTTGGAGACACAAGACTGCAGATGCTTGAATCATGAGCAAATGTGCTGGAGAAACTCAGCAGGAGGAACACCTGTGGAGGGAAATAGAAGGCGATGTTTCGGGTCAGGGGCCCATCTTCAGACGATCCAAGCTTTTGCTGTTCTTGAAGGAGAGGTTGCATTTTCATCCCAAACTATGACTGGTGACTTTACTTCAATACTCATCTAATATTAGAACTACAAGATTTCCTGGCTTGAAATGGTAAAGTTATGCATTTGCGAAATGGAGCTGCCACTGAGAATTTCAAACATTAACTGACCGTATTGGCTTTAAAAAGATTTTAGTCCTGTGACAGCAATCAGATTGATTTCTTGTGCAAAGTATTAGCAGGTCATGACAGCCCTTCCACAAGTTCCTGCTATGCATTGGAATCAGCCCATTATGATCAATCTTTATTGTCCTTGGCCTGTATTTGTCTTCCTTCCCCCCCCCCCCACCCTCCAGCCAATTAGTGATGGATTAATGATGCCATTTACCTCCTGAAAAAGCAATTTTAAAAAACACTAGGTTTTGGAATGGAATCACAATCGGCAAACATTGTGTGTAGGAGACATTGTGTGTCTGAAGAAGGGTCTCGACCCGAAACGTCTCCCATTCCTTCTCTCCAGAGATGCTGCCTGTCCCGCTGAGTTACTCCAGCATTTTGTGTCTACCAGCAAACATTGTGGGTGTTCGGAGTCTCTGCTGATTTGTATGAATCAGGTGTTCAGTGTAGACGCAAGCAACTACAGATGTTGGAATCCTGAGGAAAAGTCAAGGTGCTAGAAGAACTCGGCTGGTCAGACAGTATCTGTGGAGGTAATGGACAGATGACGCTTTAGGTCGGGACCCTTCATCAGACTCTCCCCTCATGTTCAGGATATTGTGACCAATATTCAAATTACTCTTTGAAGGCATATTTGGTCAGTGCCAAGTACAGAATGAGGAACAGTCCTGGTCTCCTTCTCATAAACATATATTCTACTGATTCTTGTCAGGTTTTTAGCATCCATTCATTATCGTTAGTCTCTGTTCCCAGTAATATTTTAAAATGAACGCTCCAGGAAAGCAACCTGGGGTGGTTTGTCAGACGTTGTTCGAGTTTGATTAATTGAAAGATGCATCATGAAAACAGGCCCTTGGGCCTATTTCTGATCACCTATTTATACTAGTTCTATGTTCCCCACTTTCATATCCACTCTCTACACCAGGTTCATTTTATAGAGGCCAATAGCCTACAAACCCACATGTCTTTGGGATGTGGGAGCACCCGAAGAAAACCCATGCGGTCACAGGAAGAACGTGGAAACTACACACAGACAGCACCCGAGGTCAGGATTGAACCTGGTCTCTGGTGCTGTGAGGCAGCAGCATTTCCAGGTGCGCCACTGTGTTGCCCTCATGTTATACTGATTCTTGACGGATCTCCTGGGTCCATTCATTGTCAACTTATTTTTGGTTCCCACTAATGGGAAAGCAACCTGGGCTGCTTGTTGCTGTACATTGAGTTTGGAATAACTAGTTAACCATGACAGGCTTCACAACCTTCATCTAATGGAAGGAAATGTTCTTGTTGGAAGGAGGGTCTATTACCAAAGGGCACAAATTCAGTAATTTGTAAAACCAAGCAAAATGAGTCTTGATTTGACAAAAGATTCCGTAATTCTTAAAAAGGAATAAAACAAACTGCAGGTCTTTGAAGAAAGAAGGGAGTGAGGTTAATTGGGTAGCTCTTTTAAAGACTCACATCTGCGATGCAGTCACTGGTTGCTTGCCTATTGCAGCCAACTGCCCTTTTTCACAGCTAACCTTGGGTGGCATTGGCATGCAATGCCCACCTGTGCATGTGATCACAAGAACCACTGGCTAGTGATCAAGAAGGATAAACAACCCTCTGAATATCCATCCATGCCTTCTCTTGCCACATTGTTTGCAATATGCCAGATTAATGGTGGCACCCGCTGAACCCTGTATGTTCTCTGCACACATTGCCTTTCCCTTGTTCCTGCTGCATCCTCACAGCGACGGCCATATTTGTTTATTATTGTCATTCTTACCGAGATGGTGAAAAGCCTTTTGAGTACTGCGATAAGCTTTTGTTTGCATGCTATCCAATTAAATCAGATCATGTTGTACATGAGTCGAATCAAGCCACACACGTATCCAGGCGGTAGAGCAAAGAGAAATGTACAAGAGTGCAGAATATGGTTGCACAGCATTGCTGAGTTACAGATCCAGAGGAAAAGTCCATGGGTCGCAATGAAGTACTTTGGCAGATTAGGACTACAATCTAGTTCATGGGAGGACTGTTTAGTAGTCTGATAACAGCGGGGAAGAAGCTGTTCCAGAATCTGGTGGGGCTTGCTTTCAGATTTTGTATCTTCCGTACAGTGGGAGACAAAGAAATGCCTGTGGTGTGAGTTGATCACTTGATTATGTTGGCTGTTTGTGAGGCAGCGTGAATAGTAGATGGAATCGAGGGGTGGGGGCTGTTTTTGCATGGTGGGCTGGGCTACATCCACAACTCTTTACGATTTGTGGTCTAGTGTCTTGGAGTCAGACTGTTTTCCTCCTGCTCTGTTTACCTGAGTTCTATTCTGAGCATTGCCTTTACTTGCTTTGCTGACTAGATGGGATTACTGTGCTATTTTTATTCTGCTTCATTTGCCACCACAGTGAAACCTTTAGAAGTGGGCTTCTTGATTAACCAGCAACTGATTTACTGCATAGCTGGTTGGTCATGTGATGTTTCAAAGGCTTCTGTGTCAAAGTAAAAAGGCATCTCTAGAGAATACTCCCAAGTGTAGACATGAATTCATTAATTATGGTAAGAGCTTATCTTCAGACACAGCGGTCCAGTTAAAAGGTAAGTGTTTTGAAGTTTATTCACACAGCAAGCAGCGTTGTATCTGAGAGCCAGAGAGTATGTGTATTCAGTGACACCTGCAAAGGAAAGTGTGACTTTGACTAGTGAAGAGAGACTTGTAATAAAAATGAACTGCAGATGCTGGTTTACACTAAAGTTAAACACAAAATCCTGGAGTAACTCGGCGGATCAGGCAGCATCTACGAAGAAAATCGATAGGTGACATTTGGGATTGAGACCCACTGTCAGACTTGTATTTGAGAAGTTAGAACAGCAATGCACAAAAGTAAATGTGACTATTTTAATAAACAATAAGCTATTTGCAAAATATATTTGATGCATATTTGCACTAAGATTACCTGTGTTTTTGGGGTATTTATAGTGTTCTTCTCTCCAATACTTCAGCCTGTGGGTTCCCTGCAGTTTATTTAATGGTGAGCTTGGTTGTTATGTTAATTATGACATGATGTGCAGAGTGCCTTGTGCAGGAGGAAGTGAGGGCCAATCAGTTAAAAGGTTCGCAGAAGGTAGGATTGTCTGCCAACGCTAGAGTGTTTTTGTTTTATCCAGTGTCGCTTATCTCCGATCTCACAGCTCTGATCGAGTCTGTCATCCATTGCGGCCTGACAAGACCAAGCCATTGCTTCCATGATTGCATGCAGATATTTCCAAGAGCAATGGACCTGTGTGAATGATGTAAAATATTTGAATGATGTATAAAATAAATTAGTTTTTTCAAATGGTTAATTATGGGATTTTTCTGTATTGTATAACAGGGTGGTGTGCGGCAAGTTTTATAGCAATTTTGAAAAGGGAATTGGATATGTATTTGAACAAAGCATTGTACGTCTATTGGGGATAATGCAGAGAGTATGACCAATCAGAGAGACCATTCAGAATCCGCGCAGAGACAGCGGATCGAGTTTCCTGCACTGTTCGATTCTGCAATTCTGTAAAATGTGCTTTAAAGGTGCAGCTTTTCAACCGACTGACGTTGATTTCATTGCTGTTGCAGAAGAAGAAAAATAAAGGGCAGCCAATAGTTCCACCGAAAGATGTTGGGAAGGAAAAGATTTTGCCCAGCGAAAATATCGAAGTGGAAAAATCAGGAAAATTATCTGACATCGCAGAAAGGAAAGCGAAAGCAGAGCGCGGAATTAAGCGCCCCATCAAGGTGAAAGCTCCAGGAAAGACAGAGTCCCCGCCTGAACCTGGGGTGAAACGGACCAGTCAGTGCAAGACTCTGAATAACACTCGGGTTATCCAGGAGCCCATTGCATCACAACCCGTCTGTGTCAAGTCCAGCGAAGAAACTGATCCCGCTTGTTTTCAAAAACCTGCAGAGGGTCCAAAAAGCCCGGAGGATGAACTCATTGTAAGTGATGCTGATGGAGGATTATTGGATGCCACGGTTGAGGCTAAGGTGAAGAAGAACGGCCGTGGTCCCCAGGGAGATTGGCACATGGAAGACAAAAGTGAAGTGAATGTGAGGCAAGCATCGACTGAGAAAGCTGAGGTACATTTTTCTGAATTGTAGTCGTACAGCACGGAAACAGGCCATTCAGCCAATCTCGTCCATGCCGACCAAAATGCCCCATCTATAGTGCCCTCCATAATGTTTGGGACAAAGACCCACCATTTATTTATTTGCCTCTGTACTCCACAATTTGAGATTTGTAATAGAAACAATCACATGTGGTTAAAGTGCACATTGTCAGATTTTAATAAAGGCCATTTTTATACATTTTGGTTTCATCATGTAGAAATTACAGCCGTGTTTATACATAGTCCCTCCATTTCAGGGCACCATAATGTTCGGGACACAGCAATGTCATGTAAATGAAAGTAGTCATGTTTAGTATTTTGTTACATATCCTTTGCATGCACTGACTGCTTGAAGTCTGTGATTTATGGACATCACCAGTTGCTGGGTGTCTTCTCTGGTGATGCTCTGCCAGGCCTGTATTGCGGCCATCTTTAGCTTATGCTTGTTTTGGGGGCTAGTCACCTTCAGTTTTCTCTTCAGCATATAAAAGACATGCTCAATTGGGTTCAGATCGGGTGATTTACTTGGCCACTCAAGAATTGACAATTTTTTAGCTTTGAAACACGCCTTTGTTGCTTTAGCAGTATGTTTGGGATCATTGTCGTGTTGTACAATGAACCGCCGGCCAATGAGTTTTGAGGCATTTGTTTGAACTTGAGCGGATAGGATGTGTCTATACACTTCAGAATTCATTATGCTACTACCATCAGCAGTTATATCATCAATGAAGATATGTGAGCCAGTACCTTCAGCAAACATACATGCCCAGGCCATAACACCACCACCACTGTGTTTCACAGATGAGGTGGTATGCTTTGGTTCTTGGGCAGTTCCTTCTCTTCTCCATACTTTGCTCTTGCCATCACTTTGATATGTTAATCTTCATCTCATCTGTCCACAAGACCTTTTTCCAGAACTATGGTTGCTCTTTTAAGTACTTCTTGGCAAACTGTAACCGGGCCATCCTATTTTTACGGCTAACCAGTGGTTTGCATCTTGCAGTGTAGCCTCTGTATTTCTGTTCATGAAGGCTTCTGCAGACAGAGGTCATTGAGAAATCCACACCTGACTCCCGAAGAGTGTTTCTGATCTGTCGGACAAGTGTTTGGGGATATTTCTTTATTATAGAGAGAATTCTTATGTCATTGGCTGTGGAGGTCTTCCTTGGCCTGCCAGTCCCTTTGCAATTAGTAAGCTCACCAGTGCTCTCTTTCTTCTTAATGATGTTCCAAACAGTTGATTTTGGTAAGCCTAAGGTTTGGCTGATGTCTCTAACAGTTTCATTTGTGTTTCTCAGTCCCATAATGGCTTCTTTGACTTTCATTGGCACAACTTTGGTCCTCATGTTGATAAACAGCAATAAAAGTTTCCAAAGGTGATGGGAAGACAGGAGGAAAGACTAGGTGCTGAGAGCTCTCTTGTACCTGCATTAAGGAGGCAATTAATCACGCCTGAGCAATTATAAACACCTGTGAATCCATGTCCCAAACATTATGTGGGGGGGGGGGGGGGGACCATGTATAAACGCTGCTGTAATTTCTACATGGTGAAACCAAAATGTACAAAAATGACCTTTATTAAATCTGGCAATGCGCACTTTAACGAAATGATTTTTTTTCTATTACAAATCTCAAGTTGTGGAGTACAGAGGTAAATAAATAAATGATGGGTCTTTGTCCCAAACATTATGGAGGGCATTGTAAATTTGTCCCATCTACCCACATTTGGCCCATATCCCTCTTAACCTTTATCTATCCATGTATCTGTCCGAATGTCTTTTATATGTTGTTATTGGACCTGCCTTAACTATTTCCTCTGGCAGCACATTCCATATGCCCACCACTGTTTGTGTGAAAAAAGTTGCCCCTTGGGCTCCTATCAAATCTTTCCCATCTCACCTTACACTTGTGTCCGCTAGTTCATGATTTTCCTACCCTGGCAAAAAGATGATGTATTTGCACTTTCTGTTCCCTTCATGCTTTTATACGCATCTATCAGATTGCCCCTCAGCCTCCTGCGTTCCATTTTCAAATTTACTAATCGTTCCTTGTACATTTGCATCCAAATCATTGATGTAGATGACAGCAATGTGTCCAGCACTGATCCTTTGTCACATGCCTCCAGTTTGACCAATAGCCTTCCTCCACCTTCTGACCTTAAAGCCAATTCTATATCTTGTTAGCTACCTCTTCCTAGGTCCCATGCGCTGTAACCTTCCAGAGCAGCTGACCATGCAGAACTTATCAAAGGCCTTTCTGGTCCATATAAACAATGTCAATGGCCTTGCCCTCATCAACCTTCTTGATTTACTTCAAAAAATTCAATCCTACACTTTGACTGTGTTCATCTCCTGTGTCAGGCCTGTTGTGTTAGTGAATGGAGACCCAGTAGATTCTCCATGATACTAATGCTTGTATTCTCTTTCCAACAGCTGGAAGTAACTGAGAAGGAGAAACTGCTTCCTGAGAACCAAGATATCAATGCTGCACAGTCTTCAGGTGTCAATGTTCCTTTGGATCAGATAGTGAGTGAGACTGAAGCGAGCGCTCCGGAATCTGTTGGAGGCTTGCTTGAGGTTGCAGATGTAACCGTGGAAGAAACTGTTACTCAAAGTTGTTGTGTAACTGAGAACTCTGACACATCTGCCGGGAACCAAATGGGGCCCACTAAACAACTAACCGGAGAGCAGCTCCCATCAGGAAGCTCTGATGAGGACACCACAGTGCCCTCTCCAGCATCTGTGGAAAAGACCAGCCAGGTGAAGGAAAACCACGCTGAGGAAAAGGTTGAAGGTAAGTAACTAATGTACCTTTTTTAATTAAATACTATTTGGAGGTATGAGGTGAAGAAGCTACAAATAAAAAACTTCCATCTGCTGGCTTCCTGCACTGCTTTGCATTTCTGCTAGGACTGGCCTTCATAGCAAGAACCTTTAAGTATTGAGACAAGGTGTCGGCTACAGTTATATAAGGCCTTCATAATACCCTGCAGGATAATGTCCCATTTTGGTCTCCTTGTCTAAGAAAGCATACTTTCTGCAGGGGGAAGTGCAGCAAAGGCCCACCAATTTGATCCCAGAGAGGGCACGATTCTCAAACAAGGAGAAATGAGCTAGACTAATGTGAGTTTCACTGCTTCCCATCCCTCTAAATGAAGAAATCTCGTGTCTCAGCATCAAATTTTTGGGTGTCAGGGGTTATGGGGAGAAGGCAGGATAATGGGGTTGGGAGGGAGAGGTAGATCAGCCATGATTGAATGGCAGAGTAGACTTGATGGGCTGAAATGACCTAATTCTACTCGTATCACTTATGATCTTAAATGTTGTCCATCTGCCACTGATATGGGCATCAAAATGGCAGATGGAGTTTAAACCGGGCACATGCGAGGTTTAGTTTAGAAATACAGCACGGAAACAGGCCCTTCGGCCCGCCAAGTCTTCGGCCCATCAACAATCCCTGTACACTAACACTATCCTACACATACTCGGTATAATTTACAATTTTGCCAAGCAAATTAACCTACAAACCTGTACATCTTTAGAGTGTGCGAGGAAACCGGAGAAAACCGTACGTATGCTTGCCTTTATCGGTCTGGGCATTGAGTATAAGAGTCAGGAAGTCATGTTGCAGCTTTATAAAATGTTGGTCAGGCTGCATATGGAGTATTGCATGTATTTCTTGTCGTCCCATTACAGGAAGGATGGGGAGGCTTTGGAGAAGGTACAGAGGATGTTTTCCAGTATGTTGTCTGGATTAGAGGGTATTAGCTATAAGTGAAGTTGAGAAGACTTGGATTATTTTCTCTGGAGCTTCAGAGGCTGAGGGAAGGCCTGATAGAAGTATATAAAATGATACGAGACATAGATAGGGTAGACGGTCAGAACTTTTTCCTCAGAAGGCAAGGCTTTTAAGTTGAGAGGGGTAGTTAAAAGAAGATGTGCAAATCAGGTTTTCTGTTGCACAGTGCTGAGGTCTGGAACATGCTGCCAAGGGTGGTGATAGAAGCAGTGTAATTTTGTATCATATTCGGCACAGACATTGTGGACCAAAAGGCCTGTTCCTGTGTTCTATCATCATCCAGGGTTGTCTTACCTTGCCATATTTGTACATTCTCCTATTGAGCTCCATGCAGCTGAGCCTTAAATGATTCCCACGTATCAGATGTGCACTTGCCTAAGTACAGCTGTTCCCAGTTTATTCTCCGAAGCTTGATAATGTTATAATTTGCCCCCTCCAATTTAGAATTTCCTTTTCCCCATGGTCCAAACCTGTCCTTATTCATAACCATCTTTACAACTTAGGATGTGTAGGAAAGAACTGCAGATGCTGGTTTAAATCAAAGGTAGACTCTAAATGCTGGAGTAACTCAGCGGGACAGGCAGCATCTCTGGAGAGTAGGAATGGGTGACGTTTTGGGTCGAAACCCTTTTCTTCAGACTGAGACATGTTTGACAACTTAGGAGTTGTTGTCAAACATGGAGAGATTACTGGGCCAGTACTCTTGAGTTTATAAGAATGAGCATGATCTCACTGAAAAGTATTCGTTTCTTTGTGCTTTGTGGGGATTGATGCCTCCATTGGTCAAAGAAATAGGCGTCAGCCTCAAAATCAGGCATTCAGGACAGATGCAAAGTAACGCTTTCACCCAGAGGTCATAGAGTGATACAGTTGGAAACAGGCCCTTCGGCCCAAATTGCCCACACCGGCCAACAATGTCACAGCTACACTGGTCCCACTTGCCTGCGCTTGGTCCACATCCGTCCAAACTTGTCCTCCATGTACCTGTCTAACTGTTTCTTAAATTATGGGATCGTCCCAGCCTCAACTACCTCCTCTGGCAGCATGTTCCATACACCCCCCACCCTTTGTGTGAAAAAGTTAGCCCTCGGATTCCTATTAAATCTTTTTCCCTTCACCTTGAACCTATGTCCTCTGGTCCTCGATTCCCCTACTCTGGGCAAGAGATTCTATGCATCTACCTGATCTATTCCTCTCATGATTTTGTACAAATCTTGGAATTCTCTACCAACGAGGAATGTGGAATTTCAGTTACCGAGTATATTCAAGGCAGAGATCAATAGATTGTTATCAATAATAAAGGGTTTGTGCAAGAAAATAGCGCTGTTAGAGTTTGTTCATGGTCTTATTGAAAGAAAAAGCAAGCACAAGAGGGCGAATGATTCTGCTGCTTGTTTTCTGCTTACAAATGGTAAATCGCAAGTAAATTGTAGAGAAGAAGCAGTCGTGGTAAAAGGTGAACAGGAGAGCTATGTCAGTAGACTTTCTCATCTGCAGTGATCACTACTGGGAATAAACTCTGCTGCAATATAATAAAGGTGAAAGCTCTGTAGTTATTAATGGAACAGTGGACATTTCAGTAGGGAGTTGAAAATCAAGTTTTTCTGAATGGTCTTTCTGCTTAGTCATCATGAGAAACTGTATGTGTCCAATAAGTAATTGAGAGATGTGTTACTGAGCACAAACCTCTTCAATGTGTAGGTGGTACTGTACACATTTGTACACAAGGTCCAAAATTGTAAGAATGCTTTGTTTTATCCCGCAGTACCAGATGGTTACATAAACCTGAACTCAGTAAAGTATGACTCATATGAGAAAGGCACAGATACCATGGTGGTACACGTGTATGTGAAGGAGATCTGCAAATCCACATCCAAGGTGCTGTTTCGGGAGCAAGACTTTACTCTCATTTTCCAGACCAGGTGAGGTCCAGTCTAGTCATCCGTAGATTTCGCAGAGAGGAAACGCTATTTCGCTTTATCTGCTTACTCAGTTCAATTTGGTTTACAAGGTACATACAATTTCTGTGGGGTATTTACTTAAAACAATGTCACTTTTCCATTGCATTCTCCAACTCACTACAGTGGAATTGAGTTTAATCTAGTTATGTAGTCACTGAGCCTTGCAGAATAGAAACCGGTCCTTTGGCCAAACTTCTCCCTGCCGACCATGTTGCTTAACCAAGCTAGTCTCGCCTGCCTGCATCTGACCCACATTCCTCTAAACCATTCCGATGATGTATCTGTCTAACTGGCTTTTAAATGTTGTTATAGTACCTACCCAACTACATCCTCGGGCAGCTTATGGGGGAGGGGGTGGGGGGAAGGAAGGAGAGACTGTGGCTATTTCTTAATCCTTTCACCACATGATTTTATATGCCAAGGTCACCCCTCGGCATCAGTGTCGAGAAAAAACCACTCAGCCTATGCAGCATCTCCTTACAACTCAAACCCTTCAGGGCTGGTAACATTGTCCAATTATTTGTTGTTGCATCCTTTTTCAGTTTAATGATGGCCTTCCTATGGCAGGGTAACCAGAACTCCATATGTGGACTTACCAAGGTCTCACAGCTGTAACGTGATGTCCCAACTCCCAAACTATACCCTGACTGATAAAGGCAAGTGTGCGAACACTGCATTCACCGCCCTATTCACCTGTGTTGTCACCTTCATGGAACAATGTACCTGCACCCCTTGATCTCTCTATTCAACAGCATACCCAGGGCCTTGTCATTTACTGTGCAAATACTAACCTAGTTTGTCCTACCAAAATGTACCTGCTTATATATACTGAATTCTTATTTATACCTTGGAGGAGTACTGTACATTAACGCTACTTTCAGTAGAATGTCTAGCCTCTTCATTTGAGCTAATATTGCTGCAGTGTATTAAGTGACTGGTTAATAAACAGACTGTTTTCTACATGAATGTTCTGATTTTCTTTGAAAGCCACGAGCCCTTTCTGCGTATGCACCCTGACTGTGGACCAAACACCATCTTCAAATGGCAGGTTAAAGTTCGGTAAGACCAGTAGTGTTATAGATGTTTGGTATGGTCTTCGTATTGGTCACGAGAGCTTTGAGGGGTATATGTTATTCTGGGGTCGTAGCAGGGCTCCTGTTGTTAAAAAAAACTTAATATGGTTTAAGAAGGAAGGCATATGCAGGAAAATAGAATGTAGACAAAAATGCTGGAGAAACGCAGCGGGTGAGACAGCATCTATGGAGCGAAGGAAATAGGCAACGTTTCGGGTCGAAACAGTTCTTCAAACTTAATATGGTTGTTTGTTAAAAAATGTAAAATGCTTTTGAGCATGCCAAGTGATATTTGATCACTGAATCGTTTGGGGAGGGGTCGTGGTTTATTTCAGCTGAATTGTGCATCATAGTCTCCAAGATCAGCTCCCATGAGTCCAGGGTATGAGGTGCTTCTTGTGTACAACATATGTGTAATGATGAGCTGATGGGTCCAGCAGTGACCTGTTTGCACTTTACTGAGTGGGTTTGTCATTGAGGATAATACTATAATTAGCAGATTGGTTAGATGATAATAGGAATAAACAGGCGGTTTTCAGGCTTGTTAACCGGTGATTAGAGGAAAGCAGATATCAATGTCAGATCAAGCTTTTTGCTGCCTATTTTAACTACATGGATGCAGGCACCAAGTGTAATGTATTATTGAGTTGGTTGCCAATACAAGGTAGGTGAAACAGTGTGCCCTGAAGACGACACAGTATCTTTGATGGAATAAAAAGAGGTTGTTAGACAAAGCAAAACCATAATGTGGGGGAATTGTGAGGTTATCCATTTCGGCAAAAAAAATCTGAATATTAGTTTCTTGAATAAAGTTAAATGGAAAGATTTGGATATATTCTGCTACCAATGTAGTGTTACCACATGTTGATTGTTAGGGAGGGTAGAGTACAAAAATAGGAACGGCTTGTGACAAATATACAATGCTATGGCGAGATGAGACCTGGTGTTGTACAGTTTTGATCTTGTTTACAGAAGGAAACACTTGCATTGGAAACACTTGCATTGAAAACGCTGGTGGGTGTTGTGTACAGGCCACCTAGCAGTAGTAGTGAAGTTGGGGATGGCATCAAACAGGAAATTAGAAATGCGTGCAACAAAGGCAAAACAGTTATAATGGGTGACTTCAATCTACATATAGATTGGGTGAATCAAATTGGCAGGGGTGCTGAGGAAGAGGATTTCTTGGAATGTATGCGGGATAGTTATCTAAACCAACATGTAGAGGAACCAACGGGAGAGCAGGCTATTCTAGACTGGGTATTGAGTAATGAGGAAGGGTTAGTTAGCAGTCTTGTTGTGCGTGCCCCCTTGGGCAAGAGTGACCATAATATGGTTGAGTTCTTCATTAGGATGGAGAGTGACATTGTTAATTCAGAAACAACGGTTCTGAACTTAAAGAAAGGTAACTTTGAGGGTATGAGACGTGAATTGGCCAAGATTGACTGGCAATTAGTTCTAAAAGGGTTAACGGTGGATATGCAATGGAAGGCATTTAAAGACTGCATGGATGAACTACAAAAATTGTTCATCCCAGTTTGGCAAAAGAATAAATCAGGGAAGGTAGTGCATCCGTGGATAACAAGGGAAATCAGGGATAGTATCAAAGCAAAAGATGATGCGTACAAATTAGCCAGAAAAAGCAGCATACCAGAGGACTGGGAGAAATTCAGAGACCAGCAGAGGAGGACAAAGGGCTTAATTAGGAAAGGGAAAATAGATTATGAAAGAAAACTGGCAGGGAACATAAAAACTGACTGCAAAAGTTTTTATAGATATGTGAAGAGAAAGAGATTAGTTAAAACAAATGTAGGTCCCTTGCAGTCAGAAACAGGTGAATTGATCATGGGGCACAAGGATATGGCGGACCAATTGAATAACTATTTTGGTTCCGTCTTCACTAAGGAAGACATAAATAATCTGCCGGAAATAGCAGGGGACCGTGGGTCAAAGGAGATGGAGGAACTGAGTGAAATCCAGGTTAGTCGGGAAGTGGTGTTGGGTAAATTGAATAGATTAAAGGCCGATAAATCACCAGGGCCAGATAGGCTGCATCCCAGAGTACTTAAGGAAGTAGCTCCAGAAATAGTGGATGCATTAGTGATAATTTTTCAAAACTCTTTAGATTCTGGAGTAGTTCCTGAGGATTGGAGGGTAGCAAACGTAACCCCACTTTTTAAGAAGGGAGAGAGAGAGAAAACGTGGAATTACAGACCGGTTAGTCTAACATCGGTAGTGGGGAAACTGCTAGAGTCAGTTATTAAAGATGGGATAGCAGCACATTTGGAAAGTGGTGACATCATTGGACAAAGTCAGCATGGATTTACGAAAGGTAAATCATGTCTGACGAATCTTATAGAATTTTTTGAGGATGTAACTAGTAGAGTGGATAGGGGAGAACCAGTGGATGTGTTGTATCTGGATTTTCAGAAGGCTTTCGACAAGGTCCCACATAAGAGATTAGTATACAAACTTAAAGCACACGGTATTGGGGGTTCAGTATTGATGTGGATAGAGAACTGGCTGGCAAAGAGTAGGAGTAAACGGGTCCTTTTCATAATGGCAGGCAGTGACTAGTGGGGTACCGCAAGGCTCAGTGCTGGGACCCCAGCTATTTACAATTTATATTAATGAGCTGGATGAGGGAATTGAAGGCAACATCTCCAAGTTTGCGGATGACACTAAGCTGGGGGGCAGTGTTAGCTGTGAGGAGGATGCTAGGAGACTGCAAGGTGACTTGGATAGGCTGGGTGAGTGGGCAAATGTTTGGCAGATGCAGTATAATGTGGATAAATGTGAGGTTATCCACTTTGGTGGCAAAAAGAGGAAAGCAGACTATTATCTAAATGGTGGCCGATTAGGAAAAGGGGTGATGCAGCGAGACCTGGGTGTCATGGTACACCAGTCATTGAAAGTAGGCATGCAGGTGCAGCAGGCAGTGAAGAAAGCGAATGGTATGTTAGCTTTCATAGCAAAATGATTTGAGTATAGGAGCAGGGAGGTTCTACTGCAGTTGTACAGGGTCTTGGTGATACCACACCTGGAGTATTGCGTACAGTTTTGGTCTCCAAATCTGAGGAAGGACATTATAGCCATAGAGGGAGTGCAGAGAAGGTTCACCAGACTGATTCCTGGGATGTCAGGACTTTCATATGAAGAAAGACTGGATAGACTTGGCTTATACTCGCTAGAATTTAGGAGATTGAGAGGGGATCTTATAGAAACGTACAAATTTCTTATGGGGTTGGACAGGCTAGATGCAGGAAGATTGTTCCCGATGTTGGGGAAGTCCAGGACAACGGGTCACAGCTTAAGGATAAGGGGGAAATCCTTTAAGACCGAGATGAGAAAAAACTTTTTCACACAGAGTGGTGAATCTCTGGAACTCTCTGCCACAGAGGGTAGTGGAGGCCAGTTCATTGGCTATATTTAAGAGGGAGTTAGATGTGGCCCTTGTGGCTAAAGGGATCAGGGGGTATGGAGAGAAGGCAGGTACGGGATACTGAGTTGGATGATCAGCCATGATCATATTGAATGGCGGTGCAGGCTCGAAGGGCCGAATGGTCTACTCCTGCACCTATTTTCTATGTATCTATAGTGAATATTCTTTCATGGAACATCTGTCTCGTATGCAATACAAGGTTTCTTCTAAACTTGGAAATCTGTCATCAGATTAACTTCGGCTACCTCTCCAAGGTGGAAAAACCCAGTATATAAGAGACTTGAGGAAATGCAGATGCCGGTTTACAAAAAAATCCAAAGTGCTACAGTAACTTAATGGGTCAGGCAGCATTTGTCGGGGACATGGATAGGTGGTGTTTTGGGTCGAGACCCTTCTTCAGACTCGTTATATAAGGTAACGATATGGGAGCAGCAACTGAGCTGAAGGAGAGAGGATAGAGACAGTGAGTGGGGTGGGGATGTGAACATACAATAAAAGGTCATCTAATGATTTGCTTTTAATCTCTCTCCCTCTAGGAATCTTATTAACCCAGAGCAATGTCACTATACCTTCACGGCCTTACGCATTGACATCTGTTTGAAGAAGAGACAGAATCAACGATGGGGAGGGCTGGAAGCCCAAGCAGCACAAGGTCTGAAGAGTGATATCCGACCGCTTCTAAATACTGGCAGTGGAAGCTGGGCTGGTCAGTAGCTGGCAAGAGAGGGGGCGTGTTGTGATGAAGGGAATACAACCCACCACCTCTCCAAATGCTGACTGAACTGCTGTGTGTTTTACTCTGATTTTATCCCAGTGTTACACACGGCTGCTATGACATGCCAATTATTATTGATGTAGTTCAGTAAGTGCACCCTGTGCATTTTTGCTTTGTAAAGATAGGGACCGTGCAAGGCTGATGCTTCAGTGAAGTGTTAATCTGATTGCGCAAGGCTTTCATAGAAAGCTGCTTGCAACTGGGGAAGCAGTCATAGAGTGATATAGTGTGGAAATAGGCACTTCGGCCCAACTTGCCCACATCGGCCAACAATGTCCCAGCTACACTAGTCCCACTTGCCTGCGCTTGGTTCATATCCCTCCAAACCTGTCCTATCCATGTACCTGCCTAAGTGTCTCTTAAACGATGGGATAGTCCCAGCCTCAGTTCCTCCTCTGGCAGCTTGTTCCATACACCCACCACCCTTTGTGTGAAAAAGTTACCCCTCGGATTCCTATTAAATCTTTTCCCCTTCACCTTGAACCTTTGTCCTCTGGTCCTCGATTCACGTGGTTGCTGAATTTAAACCATCAGAATGTTGTTTGAAGAAGTTTTAGTTTTAATGATACAGAGTGGAAGCAGACCCTTCAGTCCACTGAATCTGGGCTGACCAGCGATCACCCGTTCACTAGTTCTATCCTACACACTAAGGGAAATTTACAGAAGCTAATTAACCTACAATCCCGCGTGTCTTTAGAATGTGAGAGGAAACGGGAGCTCCCGGAGAATACCCACAAGGTCACAGGGAGAACGTACAAACTCCGTACTGACAGCACCTGTAGTCAGGATTGAACCCGGGTCTCTGTTGCAGCAACTCTACCATTGTGTTGCCCCATAGAAGAATCTATGACTCTGATTGTACAGCACTTGATCACAGAATTTGATACAGGACTGGTACAGGGCATGTTTCCCTCTATATAACACAGATCGGCAAGTGAATGACGTGGCTATAGTACAGAAGTGCACAGTTGTGTCCTGTGTAACATTGAAGTGCACTACTATTGGGTACAGGTCTGGGTCAGCTCTACTATGGGGTACACTGGGGCATGGTGCGGAGTATCTCAAATCTGCGTCTCAAAGCCCAACGTGGGTTTGTCGGGTATTGTGTATAGGAAGTCTGTTTCTGTATAACACTGAGCTACTATCAGGATGCAGTTCCTGTGTAATACGATAGAACTATCATATAGGTATATTAGTCCCTTAATAGCAGGTTGTATTTTTATTTCAGTCACTGCTGTTCAGCATTGCTGGGGGCAAGCATTACTCAGATGGGTCCGGTCCCAGTCTTACAGCTCAAAGAATACCCATTGCTCAGTTAATGGTACTTCAGTTGACGTGACTCTGCTTTGGAACAAGGGCTGGAATGTGCACTGTACTTAAATAGAACTTCCAAATTTAGTATCTCCATTTGAATCCACTCCTTGTGCTGATGAAACAGCAGACTCCGTGTGGGGGGAGGACTTTTATAACCGAGGTCAGATAGCTGCTACTTGAGTCTCCAAAGCACAATATCAGAGTGTAAATAAATGCCAGTGGGCTTTTTCACATCCAGTCTCCCACATGCTGGGAGTAACATTTTGTGTCTACGATGCTGGCCTCTCCTGACTTGTTCGCCAGTGGCTGTACCGTTTATCTTACATATTCCTGGTTACCTGTCATAGAGCTGTACAGCATGGGAACAAGACCTTCAGCCCAACTTGTCCATGCTGTCTCCAAGTTGGCACATTGGGCTGGTCTCATTTGCCTGCATTTGTCCCACGACCCTCTGAATCCTACATATCCATATCTGTCCAAATGTCTTCTAAAAGTTGTAATTGTACCCTCTTTTATAGCTTTGTCAGGTAAGGACTGCCTTCAGTGAAAAAGTTGCTCCTGATGTTCCTGTTAAATCTCTCCCCTCTCGCTTCAAGCCTGTGCCATTTAGCATTTGATAAAACAATGCAGATGGAGTATTATTTTGAACCCAAAGCCAAACCAGTCTTGTCCAGGGAATGTTTGATTGTACTGTATAGAGGGAGTTTTACTGATCCAACTCTTGTGGGAAATGAGAGGAGTTACAGCTTTATTTGGTGTTTTTAAAATATGCTTCAGTCTGTTTGCGTCTTTGCTTGACCTTCTAAACACAAGCCATGTGCTCCCCTGTTAAGGTGCAGTGGGTGGTGCCAAAGTAGCTGTGCCCGCAGGCCCGCCATCACTAGATAAATCCCAGCCTGGGAGCAGCCAGCATGCTCTTCCTCCCAAGGAAGAGCCGCGCTCGAACGAGAAAGAGAAGGTGTGCTCTGAGGAGGTCAGCCTCGAGTCGGTGGCAATCAGGCCCATGCACGAGAACGTCCAGATTAAACAGGACCCGCTGGTGACCTCGGTAAGTCGTGCACCTGTGGTAAGCTTGTTTCACCTTCCTTCGGTTATTAATGTTTAACGTCTCCTGGGACGTGAACTTCGCAGACAACGCCCTTGCTAATTGCCCACCGCCTGATTGCTTTGCTGCGGTGAGCTGCTCTCAGCTTGAATGGCGGACAGTGCAACTGAGTGAACCAGACTTGTGTTCCTACCCCAGCCCAACCGTTTCCATCCTGGAAAATGGTTACTTGGTTCAGGGATTACCAAGGAATATCTGATCACACTGTTAACAAAGCAATCTGTTTGAGGATCTATGCTATTTGGAGGATACAAGTATGTTGATGCATGGTGATTGATCAGACTGGCTGAGGGTTGGGCAAGTATATATGGTCTCTTCCTGTGTGTAAGTGTTGTGTGTAGAGCCAGGAGACAGGTTTCTCATGCAGAGGAAGATGCAACTGACATTAGTTGACCTGTAGATACTTTGTCCATCTCTTTTCTTTCTAAACAAGTGCACTACTTTAGCAACTGTGTAGTTCACCAGCACAATTACAATAGCCAAAGAGGATTGGGAAATCATATTTGGAGCCTGCATTATAGCTTACCTTATTTTAAGAGGCGTAGATACATTGTACATTGTGCCTGTAGATTTATCTACTTTTAAGTTTAGTTTAGAGATAGTGTGGAAGCAGACCCTTTGGCCCACCGAGTCTGTGCCGACCAGCGATCCCTGCACACTAACTCTATCTCACAGCAGGGACAACTCACAGCAGGAACAATTTACATTTTTAACAAAGTCAAGTAACCTACAAACCTGTACGTCTTTGGAGTGTGGGAGGAAACTGGAGCAACCGGAGAAAACCTATGCAGGTCACGGAGAGAATGTGCAAACTGTACAGACAGCACCCGTAGTCAGGATTGAACCCAGGTCTCTGGCGCTGTAAGGCAGCAATTCTACCACTGCACCACTGAGCCGTGCTAGATGCTAAACCCTTGCTATGTCCTTTTCCTCTATCTATTTCTAGTGCAGCATATTGTCTCTCCATGATACCGGTTCACTCTCTCTCCAGTGAGGCTCTCTCCATACAGCTTCCTCTTTATTCTTGTGAAAAATACCTATTGTTTTGTTTTCATTTTGCCTGCCAGTGTTTTATTCATGAACTTTTTTTGTATACTAATTTCCATTTTCATTCCACCTCTGGAGTTTCTATTGTATTTGGGCTTTCAGCGGTGTTGACCCACTATTTGTCAGAACCTTTTTTTTGTTGCCCTACGCAGTATAATATTTTACAGCAATGTCCAGGTCTCATAAAGTGAACTACAAAGAAGGCTAACCATCATGCACTCCCTCTTCAGCCAGTATTAAACTTTATTCCATTTTCTGACGGTGCTAGTTCAAGTTGCTCTCTGTACAACCACACTATACGAGCAAAATCCTTTCAGTTATCTATCTCTGTAAGGCATGTCCAAATCCACCAAGTAATGATATAGCTTCTGTTGACAGTAATGATTCCTGTATTCGTGGCCAATTAAAGTTAACAACCACTCATGTAGTTGCCACTGGTATGTAGTTGCTTATTATTGAATAGCACAAAAGAAACTGCATGTTTGTTAGAATTCACTACCAATTGACGTTGACTTAAACACTAAATGTAAACATAGATTTTACAACAGCACAATTCTGTTAATAACTTCCATGCATTCCAAATTCCAGATTGTACTGTGTAATGAAATATTGACAATTGGGAGAGAAAGGGAAATTTTTATGAGTAAAAATGATCCAATAAAGACAAGAGGGTCACTAAAAAATGGGGTTCTGGGTGAATTTAAGCACGAGTGCAGAGCCAATGTGGAACTGTGGTGTGCGGTTGAGGGGAATAACACATTTATGGATAAGCTAGATAAATGGATTACAAGAGAAAGGGTAGATCTATATCATAGACTCACGGAACTGCAGGTGCTGATTTACATAAAAAGACACAAAGTGCTGGAGTAACAGCAGGCCAGGCGGCATCTCTAGAGAACATGGATAAGCAATGTTTCCTGTCGTGACCCTCAGAAGAAAGGTCCCTACCCAAAATGTCCCTATCCAAGTTCTCTAGAGATGCTGCCTGACCTACTGAGTTACTCCAGCACTTGGTGTCTTTTTAGAATCTTGGTAGGATGGAATGAAATTCACATGAAGGAACATAAACGCTAGTATGGATCATGTGGGTTGAGTGGCCTGCTTCTGCCACACAAGATTGTTTGGAGGTGCACCTTGAAGTTTAACATGTGTATTTTTGAAGCCCAAGCCTACCTGCATGGTGCCTCCAATGACCCATAGTGTTGCTGCTGCTGATCATACAGTGGAGGAGGAGGAGGAGGAAGAGAAGAAAGTCTGCCTGCCCGGCTTCACTGGATTGGTCAACTTGGGCAACACTTGCTTCATGAACAGTGTCATCCAGTCGCTGTCCAACACGCGGGAGCTCCGAGACTACTTCCATGGTGAGTGCAGTGTGAAAGGCCCAAAGCTGCTTCAGGGAGAAACCACAGCAGTCACATTGCTGCTGAGTATGGCCCTCTCTCCAAACCAGAACCTTGTGGGCTTGAGTCTTTGCTCAAGAGAATCTGCTTCCGTAGCAAGAGATAGCCATCCTGGTGCTACAAGGAGGGTGAATGGTGATCAGCAGTGTCGCAGTGGACCAAACTATCAGATGCTAACTCATCGAACATTAATCGAAGCCTGTGCACATAGATCTAAATATCTCAGAGCTACTAACTAATACGAGAGCTGTGGACTTATCCCTGAACCAACATCAACCAGGTTATGTGATCATTGTATTATTAGTTTGTGGGCGACTCCTGAGTGCAATTACCTTCCAAGTTGCTGTGCCTTCTATTCCGGGAACATCGGGGATGAAGGCGTGACCTTATTGCCGTTCATGAAATCATGAGGGGCAAAGACAAAGTGAATGGCCACTGTCTTTTCCTCAGGGTGGGAAGTGTAAAATTTGAGAGCATAGGTTGAAGGTGAGAGGGGAACGTTGTGAAAGGGACCCAGGGGGTGATTTTCTTTTTCTCACAAGGTGATGCATGTATGGAACAAGCTGCCAGAGGAAGTAGTAGAAGCAGGTACAATAGAAGTAGTAGAAGCAGACGTTTAGAAAATGATGTACATGGATGGATAAGGAATGTTTGAAGGGCCAGGCACAGGCAAGCGGGACTGGGTTAGGCAAATTGGGCCAGAGGGACTGTTTCCATGCTGGATTGCTCTTTGACTCTCTGATTGTTGCCATTAGTAGTGACAATGCTTCAGAACTTTATTGCATACAGAGTGCTCTGTATGTTCAGAGATATGATGGGCACTATATAAATGCTAAGATTCTTCTCTCAGTCAACCCGAGCACAATATTTAACTGGACAATTATCTATGCCATTTAGGGGAAATCGATGTCTAAGTAGAGCCTGCTTTTAGACAATAGGTGCAGGAGTAGGCCATTCAGCCCTTCGAGCCAGCACCGCCATTCAATGTGATCATGGCTGATCGTCCACAATCAGTACCCCGTTCCTGCCTTCTCCCCATATCCCCTAACTCTGCTATCTTTAAGAGCCCTATCTAGCTCTCTCTTGAAAGTATCCTACAATTGGATACTTTACAATCTTGAAAGTATCCTACAAAATTATCTACAATTGACTCATTGGGAAATACTTTGCCAGGTTTTTGCAAATTGTCGAGTTTAAGTTTTGATTTATTTAATGCCAGCGTTTGAAGAAACAATTAAGATAGAGTTGTGACTGGGTGTGCTTCTGTGTTTGCCCAGATCAATCCTTTGAGTCAGAGATAAATTACAACAACCCTCTGGGGACGGGCGGGCGCCTGGCCATTGGTTTTGCAGTGCTGCTGAGGGCTCTGTGGAAAGGAACGCACCATGCCTACCAACCGTCTAAGCTAAAGGTGAGTGATCCCTCCTTGGCAGAACGGCACACCCTGGTGTCAGCACAACCTCTTTGACAGCATGTTGGCAAGTTGGGCATGGTTGGAGCCTGATGGGAACAGGAGGAAGAGAATGAGGCGGTTTAGTCCCTTGGGCACAGTCGGCTGAAGGAGGAATTAGATATTTAAATTGGGAGGATTAAATATGTGTGGCGCTTGCTTAACGGAAAAAAATATGTGGGCAGGCACCATTCTGCCAAAGAATAATAATTACAGGTTATGCAGTGAGTGGGACTTTGCTTTGCGAGAAATTTGAGTGGGGCAAAGATTACATTACACGTACCTGTTCCAGGCCCTATCCCTGAACTCTATCTCCATTACATTGATGACTGCATCGGTGCTACCTCCTGCACCCATGCAGAACTCATGGACTTCATCAACTTTACCACCAATTTTCATCCTGCGCTCAAATTTACTTGGACCCTCTGCGACACCTCCCTCCCCTTTCTTGATCTCACAGTCTCCATCACAGGAAATAGACTATTGACTGACGTCTATTACAAACCCACTGACTCCCACAACTAGCTCGACTACACTTCTTCCCACCCTGCTTCCTGCAAAGACTCCATCCCCTACTCCCAATTCCTCCGTCTACGCCCAAGTTGAGGTGTTCCATACTAGAACATCCAAGATGTCCTCATTCTTTAGTTCCCCTCTCCCATCAAAGACGAGGCCCTCACTCGTGTATCCTCGGTACCCCGCAGCTCTGCCCTTGCTCTCCCTCTCCCTATTCGCAACAGAGACAGAGTCCCCCTAGTCCTTACCTTCCTTACCTTCCACACCATCAGCCGTCGCATACAACACACAATCCTCCGAAATGTCCGCCACCTCCACGGATCCCACCACTAGCCACATTTTCCGATCTCCATCCCTTCCCAAACCACCCCCTCCCCAGATACCTTCCCCTGCAACCGCAGAAGATGCAACACCTGTCGCTATATCTCCTCCCTCGACTCTTGCACCTCCTCCAACCTCATCTACTGTATCCGTTGTTCAAGGTGTGGACTCTTCTACATCGGCGAGACCAAACGCAGACTGGGCGATCGTTTCACAGAACTTCTTCGCTCGGCCCACATGAACCAACCTGATCTCCCGGTTGCTGGACACTTTAATTCTCCTTCCCATTCCTACACAGACCTTTCTGTCCTCGGTCTGTCAGAGTAAGGCTAAACGTAAATTGGAGGAACAGCATCTCATATTTCGCTTGGGCAGCTTACTTGGGCAGTGGTATGAATATTGATTTCTCTCACTTCAGGTAGCCCCAGCATTCCTTCTCTCTCTATTCCTCCCCTAGCTTCACATTTTCACCCAACAAACGGCCTTTATCATCGTTACTTTTTTGCATATCTTTCTTTTCATTGTTCTTTATCTCTCCACATCACAGTCTATATCTCTCGTTTCCCTTATCCCTAACCAGGCTGAAGAAGGGTCTCGACCCGAAACATCACCCATTCCTTCTCTCCAGAGATGCTGCCTGTCCCGCTGAGTTACTCCAGCTTTTTGCATCTACAGTTTAAACCATCATCTGCAGTTCTTTCTTACACAATACATTGCAGGACCAAGTTCTTTTGCCCACAATGTCTGTGCCAAACAATGGTGTCAAATTGATCTAATCCCTTCTACATGCTTGTGATCCATATCCCTCCATTTCCTGCATTTCCATGTGCCTATCGAAAAGCCTCTTAAATGCCCCACCACCCCTGGCAGCGGGTTCCAAGCAGCCACCTGGGCAAATGATTCTAGTAGTCTACTCGTATCCATGTTGCACATATTTCCCCTGTTGAATAGTTGACTTGTGTTGAGGAGATGCTTGGGTGTGTGGGCGCGATCATTGAGGAATTTTCCAAAAACACTTGCCCCAGATTGTGTGTAGTTTGTTTTTTTGATTGTACATGAAACGTGACAGGTTGGAAGGTTGATTGGCATTGTCCTGTTTCGGTCTAAAAGGGTCAAACGGGTAAATAGTTCTCTCCTGTTTTATTAGAAATGGCAGTGTAAGATTCAGTGTTGATCTGCATCAGTAAGATGATGAGTGTTTCCGTGCCTCATTCCCAAATAAAATCTGAAAATCTAATCATTGTGGGGATTGACGCTTCCCCTGGTCAAAGAGCCTGCAAACTAGGTCAGTCTCCAAATCAGGCATTCAGGACAGAAGGAAAGTAACACCTTCACGCAGAGGTGGTGAGTCTTTTGGAATTCTCTACCTACAAGGATTGTGGAGTCTCAGTTACTGAGTATATTCAAGGCAGTTATCAATAGATTGTCATCAATAGAGATAACAGGTTTGTGCAAGAAAATAGCACTGAGGTTAGAGTTTGTTCATGGCCTTATTGAAAGGAAGAGCAAGCACAAGAGGGCGAATGATTCTGTTGCTTGTTTTCCACTTACAAATGGTAAATTGCAAGTAAATTATATAGAAGAAGCAGTGAACAAACGTGGCAAAGTAAACGGGAGAGCTATGTCAGTGGACTTTCTCATCTGCAGTGATCACTACTGGGAATAAATTCTGCTGCAATGCAATAATTGTGAAAGCTCTGTAGTTTCAGTAGGGAGTGGAATATCGAGTTTTTCTGAATGGTCTTTCTGCTTATAATTCCATAGTCATGAGAATCTGCCTGTGTCCAATAGGTAATTGAGAGAATTATTACTGAGCACAAACTTTTTCAATGTGTAGTAAGGAGATCTTACTGCAGTTGTACAGGGCCCTGGTGAGACCGTACCTAGAGTATTGTGTACAACTTTGGTCTCCTGATTTGAGGAAGGTCATTATTACTATTGAGGGAGTGCAGCGTAGGTTCACCAGGTTAATTCCTGGGATGGCGGGACTGACATTTGTGTTCACTGGAATTTAGAAGGATGAGAAGGGATCTTCTAGAAACATATATAATGTGGACAGGCTAGATGCAGGAAAAATGTTCCCAATGTTGGGGAAGTCCAGAACCAGGGGTCACAGTTTAAAAATAACAGTTAGGCCATTTTGGACTTAGATGAGGAAAGACCTTTTCACCCAGAGAGTTGTGAATCTGTGGAATTCTCTGCCACAGAAGGTAGTGAAGGCCAATTCACTGGATGTTTTCAATAGGGATATGGGGGAAAAGCAGGAATGGGGTACTGAGTGTGGATGATCAGCCATGATCATATTGATTGGCTGTGCTGGCTCAAAGGGCCGAATGGCCTACTTCTGCACCTATTTTTCCATGTTTCTATGAGCCAATAATATGGGCAACAGCCATTCAACCATAGTTTTCGGGAACAGAGCCCTCCAAAGAATCTGAGCCTTTAAGTGTGAACTTTTCTCCAAGTGGGTAACCCCTCAAGACCATGCCACTAATTCCGAGACTCTGGCCTGAGGAAGCAGCCTCAAATCTATCCTGGCAGTTTTGCTCAGCATCCTCAATGTCCTTTCTCATTCCTATTCATTCAAGACAGTGTAGACCATTTGCTTTTGCTCTCTCGTGAGACAAACATCCAAGGGACCAATCTAATGAACCTCTGCTGCTCTAGCTGCAGGGACTGTGTGACCTCCTTTTAGCTGCACGATTCCTTGGTAGATAAGACATACTTTGAACTGATGTAGATTATGAATATCTGGAGGTATTGTGCAGCCAAGATGATCTCCCCTAGGCCCCTGCTCTGCAAATGACAGCAGACGCCATCTTCCGAATAGCCTCTTTTCCTCCTCTGGCATTGTGCCGTTAGCCTGCCAAAGCACATTTCTCAAAAATCAGCTTTACAGAGCTGTGCCTGATGGCTTGTTAAACGGCAGCGGTGATGGAGCAGTGAGTTAGTGCTGCACTAGGGTTGCTTTAATCAGTAAGGTACGCAGTGCGGAGAAAAATTACCAGTTTGGTTCCCAGGCTAAAGAGATTTTTGTGGTAAGAAAGATTGGGCCAACACCTGTTGGGGTTTAGAAGTGTGAGAGGCCGTGTTGAATGACACAGACTGTCCAACTGTTGCGACTGTTTCTCGGATATTGGAGCAATGACATTCTTGCTGCAGCTCAACAGGCCTGTAAACACAGTAATGCACGAAATAAAAATACAATAGGTTAATAAGTAATACTAGGTAACCATATGGTGCAAAACCAAGGTCCGTAGTGTAACCAAAGAAACAGTCCATAGAGGATCATAGTTGCTGAGGTTAGTGTTGTGCAGTGTTCAAGAGCCTGATGGTTGCTGCGACTAAGCTTTTCTTGAACCTGGAGGTCACGGTTTTCAGGCTCCTGTACCTTCTTCCGTTTGGTAGCAGTGAGATGAAAGCGAGGCCAGGGTAGTGTGGGTCTTTCATATTAGCTGCCTTCTTGAGGCCGTGCCTCCTGTAGATCCCATTGATGGTGGGAAGATCAGTCTCTGTGATGAACCGGGCAGTGTCTACCACTCTCTTTGTTCCTGGATGTTCGAGTTGCTGAAACAGGCCACGATGCAACCAGCCAATAAGCACTCTACTGTACACTTGCAAAAGTTTGATAGAAAATTTGGCAATATGTACCAAATAAATGTCAGAAAGTATGTGTTAATATTAACAGGATGTAATGCAGACTTGGAAAAGGTGTTGCTGGGCAGTTTCCACTGCTCGACCAGCAAATGTCACTGCACAGACTCCCAGTGAGAACTGCTGTAAAAAGCTCAGCAGTCCAGGCAGTGTCTGTGCAGAAGCAATGTTTCATCTTGATTCTCATGGGCCATTTTTGGCACCTACTGACACTAAACCAGGACAAAGGCCACCCAAGAGTAGAGCAGGAATATCCAATGCCTAAATCTGTCTCTAGTGTGACGCAAATAACTCTGCCATTTGTTGTGTTGGCTACTTGACATCAATCTTTCCTTCCAGGCTATTGTGGCAAGCAAAGCCAGCCAGTTCACTGGCTACGCACAGCACGACGCGCAGGAGTTTATGGCGTTTCTGCTTGATGGCCTCCATGAGGACCTTAATAGGATACAGAATAAACCGTACACTGAGACCGTGGATTCTGACGGGCGCCCCGATGAGGTAAGCTTGTTACCCCAGACCTGACGCTGTGGCCGGGGACTTTCACTGCATCTTTTCCCAACGTTACATGTTGGCCTTGGCGTACATGCCCATTAACAGTGCCTTCTGTGTATCAGCGCCCTGTCCATTCGTTAAATGCTTTGTTGCTCCTTGTTCAGTTCAGTACTGGTCGAGTCGCTGTGTAGTTTTGGCCAGTCTTTTAACAAAGGGAGCGTTCAGATAACCATAGAGACAGAGTCATAGAGCTGTACAGCATGGGAACAGGCCCTTTGGTCCACACTGTCCATGCCAAACAAGTTGGCATATTGGGCTGCGTTTGGCCCGTAGCCCTTGTTATTTGGCAAGGTCTTTCACTTTCTATTAGGAAGAAATGTCCCTCAGCAGTTTATTTTGTACTGCTCATGCTTTCCCTGTACTGCTTGTCATACAAATAACCTAGAGAGAAGATTAAGTACCAATGATCTCATATTGCTATTGATTACTTTGGTTGAAATAAGGAATTCTATAGCTTCTTTGATCTGCAGTGTTTCCTGTTCCTTCTATATGTGGCACGTAGGTAGTGGCAGAGGAGGCCTGGGAGCGTCACAAGATGAGAAATGACTCCTTTATCGTGGATCTGTTCCAGGGCCAGTACAAGTCCAAGCTGGTGTGTCCCATGTGTTTCAAGGTGAGTGGGTAAACGAGTGCGATGCAGTTGCCTGCATTATGGACTGTATTATTCAATGCCTTGCCTATTCAAGTGCCTGTCTAAATATCTCTAAAACATAGCAATTGTGTCTGACATCCTGTTCATTGGGCAGTTAGTTCCAGATATCAACCACTCTCTGATTAAAAAATATATATATTTCTCCCATCTCCTTTCGCTTGTCATAAACCCATACCCCCTTTTTGATACCCATACCCTGGGAGAAAGATTCTGTCTATGTCTGCCTTTTCTAATATTACATAGCACTCTCAGATTGTCCCTTGACTCCATTACTCTGGGGATTACAAGTCGAGTCTATCCAATCTCTCCCCATAAGTAAAGTCTTACAATTCGGGCAACATCCTGGTGAATCTCCTCTGCACTCTCTCCAGTGCTACTGCACTCTTCCTAAAGTGTGTTGACCAGAATTGCTGCAAGTGCAGTCGAACCAAGATTTTATAAAGTTGAAACATAATGTCCAACCGTTTACGTTCTGTGCTGCGGCTAATGAAGAGAACATGACCTGTGCCTAATTCACCGCCCCATCCACCGGTACTGCTGCTTTTGGAGAACTGTTTCTGGTAACCCTGGATCCCTCTCTGTTCATCAGAAATAAGAGGGATCATGAAATGAATGTTCACCAATCCTGAAAGGTGGCAGATGGATAAAGTGGTTACAAAGGCAGGATACTCTCCGTGAATGTGGTATAAAATATGAGCAGGAAAGTTATGCTTGAATTGAGTACGCTTGTTAAACCGCAGCTGATGCACTGTGTGCAGTTTTGGTCACCATGTTACAGGAATAATGGAAGTGTACTGGAAGGGATGCAGAAGAGGTTAATGAACACTGGAACATTTTACCACTGAGAAAGATTGGAGATAAATCCAAGCCATTGTTTACGCCAACAAAGACAAAAGTCCATGACCACTCTATGTCTGCGGCAGCAAACTCTCCAGCCCACAAAACAATATCAACGATGGGACCTAAGAAATGCTAGATCATTACCTGTCAGCCGAATACGTTCGAACAACACACCATACCTGGCAGCAATCCTTGGAAAATGCTTCGAACTCAAGGTCATACAACACAAACAAGTCCTTTGGCCCAACTTGCCCATGCTGACTAAGATGCCTATCCACACTAGGCCCACTTGCCTGTGTTTGGCCTATATCCTTCTAAACCTTTCCTATCCGTGTATCTGTCCAAATGTATTTTAAATGTTATTGGACCTGCCTCAGAAAGAGACTTTCGGGAAGCCTTTGATAAGGTCCCACACAGATTAGTGGGCAAAATTAGAGCATATGGTATTGGGGGCAGGGTATTGACATGGATAGAAAATTGGTTGGCAGACAGGAAACAAAGAGTATGCATTAACGGGTCCCTTTCAGAATGGCTGGCAGTGTCTTGTGGGGTGCTGCAAGGCTCGGTGCTGGGACTGCAGTTACTGTATTTACAATATACATTAATGATTTCTATGAAGGAATTAAAAGTAACATTAGCAAATTTGAAGATGACACAAAGCTGAGTGGCAGTGTGAACTGTGAAGAGGATACTGTGAGGATGCAGGGTGGCTTGGACAGGTTGGGTGAGTGGGCAGATGCATGGCTGATGCAGTATAATATGGATAAATGTGAGGTTATCCACTTTGGTGGCAAGAACAAAAAGGCAGATTATTATCTGAATGGTGTCAGGTTAGGAAAAGGGGAAGTACAATGAGACCTGGGGGTCCTTGTGCATCAATCACTGAAAGGAAGCATGCAGGTACAACAGGCAGTGAAGAAAGCTAATGGCATGTTGGCCTTCATAACAAGAGGAGTTGAGTATAGGAACAAAGAGGTCCTTCTGCAGTTGTACAGGGCCCTAGTGAGACCACACCTGGAGTATTGTGTGCACATTCTTGCTATTGAGGGAGTGCAGCATAGGTTCACATGGTTAATTCCTAGGATGGCGGGACTGTCATCTGATGAAAGAATGGTATGACTGGGCTTGTATTCACTGGAATTTAGAAGGATGTAGGGGGATCTGATAGAAACATATAAAATTATTAAGGAATTGGACATGCTAGATGCAGGAAACATGTTCCCGATGTTGGGGGAGTCCAGAACAAGGGGCCACAGTTTAAGAATATGAGGTAGGCCATTTAGAACTGGAATGAGGAAAAACTTTTTCACACAGAGAATTGTGAATCTCTGCCACCGAAGGCAGTGGAGGCCGATTCACTGGCTGCATTCAAAAGAGAGTTAGATAGAGCTCCTAGGGCTAGCAGAATCAAGAGATATGGGGAGAAGGCAGGAACTGGATACTGACAGTGGATGATCAGCCATGATCACATCGAAGGGCCGAATGCACCTATTGTCTATATCTATGTAATTTTATATAGCTATGTAAGATTACCGAAGATAGACACAAAATACTGGAGTAACTCAGCGGGACAGGCAGCATTTCAGGAGAGACGGAATGGGTGACGTTTCAGGTCGAGACCCTTCAGATTGAGTCAACGGAGGGGGAGATACAGTGATAAGGAAGTGAAAGGTGTGAGTATGAGACATCAAAGGGGGTGGAGATCAAAGTAAATGTAGAATAGATTATTGTTAGCTGGGAGACGGTTACAACAAAACAAACAGGTACAATGTAATCTGGACGTTGCTGCCCTAAATTGTGAATAAGCAAATGCAAAATACTGAACTCATTGAGTGTTATGGAGAAAGCAATGACCATGACTGGCAGAATGCACTCGGGACATCTTTAACTACTTACCCACCTACCCTAAGTGTCCCCATCAAGATGAATAATTGCTGAATATGTACAAGGACTTAACTTTTCGAGCATTGAATAAAGTTATATTTGAATTAATATGATCTGCTTTTGTGGACAGAAGTAATTTAATGTAACTGAACAAATGTTGCTTATGTTGTGGATGATGTCATCTTCTGAACTGCATCCACACACTTGTATATTCCTAACATAACGCTAGGTGGTGATGTTCAGCTGAAGTTACAGCTTGAAACCCAAATAAGGATGTAGACCTCACAAGAAAACTTGCACGTAAGCAATGGCTTCTAGTCTAGTGCTTCTGAAATAGGACCCAGTGAAGGCAGGAGAGGTTTACTACATTTTAAAGATGCAGAGGGCTGTTTAGTGTAGTCATGGGTTCTTTGGCCCACCATGTCCATGCCAAAATCACTTGCCCACATTAGGACCATATCCTTCTGTGCCTTGCCCATTTAAGCCTGTCTAAATGTCTGTTAAATACAGTGATATCAGATTACACCTCTGGCAGCGAGCTCCTGATATCAACCACTGTGTGTGCTTAAAAAATCTTCCCCACAAATTCACTTTAAAACTCCTTCCTCTCACCCCAAACTTGCCCTCTTGTTTCTGATGCCTCTACTGTGAACAAAATATTCTATCTGCCGTATGTTATGTCTGTTATAATTTCAGAGTCGTACAAGCAGAAACAGACCCTTCAACTCGTCTTGTCTGCACCAACCAAGATGGGCTAGTTCCATTGACTTGCATTTAATCCATATACCTCTAAACCTTTGCTGTCCATGTGCCTATTCCAATGTTGTTTTAACGTTGCAGTTGTACCTGCCCCTACCACTTCCTCTGGCAGCTCATTTCACATAACCTGCACCCTCTCTGTGGGAAAACCTGTTCCTCGGATCCCTGTTAAATCTTGCTCCTCTCACCTTAAACCTAGGCTCTTTAGTTTTACACTCTCTTAGCCTGGGAAAAAGGCTGGTCTGCAAGGTTAGATCACATTGGATCTAGGGTGAGGTTGCCAATTGGACAGAGTGGTAAAGGGTTGTTTTTCCACACTGGAGGCCTGTGACTGATGTGCACACTTCATTGATATTAATGGATTGAACGTGAAGTGTGGTGGAGCAGTGTATGGAACTATGAGGTTGTAGTTATTATTGGTTGCGAGAGGGACAGGACTGACGGCTCAACATCCAGGTTTCTGATGTTTCAGACGTGCTAGTGAGGGAGGTGGGTGAGTTGCATTAATAATCGGGGAGAATGTCACAACATCACTCCGAGGTCACATTGGAGGAGTCACCCACCCTCTGATGCAATATGGGTAGAGCTAAAAAATAAAAAAATGTTCAATCACTCTCTGGAATTAGCAGCTGGAGATTTTATATCTCCTCTAGCCTCAGGCAAAGGGCTGGAGGATAGCCAAAGTTGTTCCCTTGTTTCAGATGGGAATAATCCAGGAAAGTAAAGGCATGTGAGTTTCACATTATTGATCGATAGGTGTCATGTTCAGCACAGACATTGTGGGCTGAATAGCCTGCTCCTGTGCTGTACTTTTCTACATTTATCAGTCAGTGTTACCCTAATCAAGTTCAAGCAGTCCTTTCTCCAAATGCCTATTAGTAGGGAGATTTGGAGCGTGGGTGTAAGGTTGTTGTGACACCGTCACATACTCTGCTTTTCATATGAGCTGTAAATGAATTTTTTAAAAGCTCAAATTTTATCTCATGCTGTTGCAGCAATCAATTTCCCAAACCAAATGAGTCGCCTTTCAGACCAGTATCTTTGGTAGTTGGGAAACATGGCAACAATGATGCAGGGAGAGATTGGAACACCAGAGGTTGAGGGGAGACCAGATAGAAATATATACAATTGTGAGAGGCACAGATAGGATAGACATTTAAAATCTTTTCCCCCAGGATGAAACAACTCAAATACTATAGTGCATAGCTTTACGGTTAGAGGAACAAAATTTGAAGGAGATGTGCGGGGCAAGTTTATTTTACATAGAAAGTGATGGATGCCTGGAACACTGCCAAAGGTGGTGTGAAAACAGATACAATATTGATAATTAGAAGACTTTTGGATAGGCACGTGGATATGTTGGGAATAGAGAGATTATGTGCAGGTAGATAAGGTATGGTTTTGGCATTATGTTTGGCCCAGACATTGTGGGACTGTTCTTGTGCTACACTGTTCTATGTTCTATAATGTTCTACACATAGCAGGATCCAGTGGGCAACATTGATGGAAACATCCAGGTAATTTGACAATAATTGACGACCCCAGGCAGGGAGAATAGACATGGCATCCATTTCATGCCTCATCAAAAAGACAGCAACTCCAATAGTGCAGCACCCTGTGAGTGGTCAGATTGTTGTAGCTCACAAACTACAATGTTTAAACCAATTTGGAAGCAAAGTACTGAGAATAAGGGCAGAGGTATAAGCAGGATACTGCTTTATTATCCCATGCGGCTGAGAATCTGATTAATCACAGGCTCTGCAAATCATCTTCTTTGGCCGTGAGCAAATCGTGGGAAGCTTCTGAGAGCTTCAGTCGGAAGGAAGAAGTCGGGGTCATTTGTATCATTTATGTGGTGATGAAGATGTGGTGAAGGTGCCTGAGTGAGAGAGGACACAGTGTCAGTATCTGTATGTGTCCCTGTGTCTGACTCATCTGTAAGTTTTGTTTTCCAGGTATCGATCACGTTTGATCCTTTCCTCTACTTATCGGTCCCATTGCCACAGAAACAGAAGCTGCTGACTGTTTTCTTTTTTGCTAAAGAGCCTCATATAAAACCGATCAAGGTAAGAGCAGTGTTGCTGTGTAGAGCTGGTCAACACAGCTGCATGGTGCATACAATTCCCGTCCCACAGTCGTGGAAGTGAGGGGACTTGCTTTGACATGGGCAATACAAAGTTGAACAGAGGGACAGTTACATTAGAAACTAGTTTGTTCAGGCCACTAATCAAACACCAAACATTATAAGTGGATAGTAAAACACAAAGTGCTGGAGTAACTGAGCAGGTCAGGCATCACCTGTGGAGGAAACGGGCAGATGACATTTCAGATCGGGATTGTTCTTCAGACTGATGGAGTAGGGTGGGAGAAAACTGGAAAAGAGGTGGGGGTGAGACAAGGTCTGGTAAGTGATAGGTGGATACAGGTGAGGGGGTGATTTGCAGATCGGTGGAGATTGTGACAAAAGCTAGAGATGTAAAGGTGATTGTAGGCTTTTTAATATTATTGTCATGTATACTGGGAGAGAGTGAAAAGCGTTGTTTATTTTATTGTCGTTTGTAAAGTGAAGGCAGAGCAGCGGTTGATGCACAATGACTCCCGCCGGCACAGGACAGTGAATAGCCCATTTTTGCACTGTTGATGTTTGAGGCTATAATTTCAAATTGATCAGTCTCACTTCTTGGCAATTCTCTGGAGATGCTGGGTCTGTCCCTCAGAGGAGACTTGCAAAGACATGACTGATGTTCTGAAACTCAGTTTGTACGTCATACGGCACAGAAACAGGCCCTTTGGCCACTGTATCCGTGCTGACAATTGAGTAGCCATCTATGTGAATTTCATTTTCCAGCAGTCTCTACAGTTCTTCCCTTCCTTTGCAATTCAAGTGGCCAGCCAGAGGCAACTTTAATGTGTGTGTCTCTGCACCAACCACTCCTTAGGGCATTCTTCCTTGGATCATCTCTTAACTTTCCTACCCCTTGCCGTAAATCTGTGCTCTCTGGTTCTCCTCGGCTATGAGGAAACTGTTTGCGCTGTTCCCCCATCCATGCCCTCATGACTTTGTATCTCTGTATCCCTTGCCCCCACCCTTGGCTTCTTCTGCTACAAGGATAACAATTGCAGCCTCTTCAGTGACGAAACTATACATCTGTGAAAAATCTCTTGAATTTTCAGACTCCATACTGTAACCACAGGCTCCCTCCTTTTTTTGTCCGAACCTGACTGTAGGCAGATTGGTTGAGATATCTGCGACTATTTGTAAATACTAAATAGTTCCATCCTTTTAATGTCATCCCATTCAGCCTTGTCTTTATTTGCCAAAATTATTATCCATTTTCTCCATCTGCTAGGTTTTCTTCCTTTACTCTTGGGCCAGTCTTCCAGTTTGCATATGTGGGAGATATTTGATCTCCTCCAGACCCTGATGTCCATGTCCTAGGTCACACCACCACAAGCATATACAGTAACAGTAGGAGTCACCCATTCAGTCCCTCAAACTTTCTAAGTCTTACATTAGGTTTATGACTGCTCTCTGCCTCAGCACCACTTTCTTTCCTGATCACCATATATGCTAACCTGCTTTCTGTCCAGTAATCCCAGTCTTGGACTAGAATATGCTAGATGATTCTGGAACCACTCCACTTTGGGTAGAGAATTTCCCAGCACCCCTTGATTGTAAAACTCTCACTCTGCTCTCTACCCTTTTGCTCATCACATAGCTCTGAGCTCTTACAATTCTGGTCCGTTGATTGATCTGCATTAGCTTCAGGGAGAGGTTGGACAAACTTGGATTGTTTTATTTGAGGTCGTCGGACGCTGAGGGAAGACCCGATAGAAGAATACAAAAATATACGAGGCATATGGTAGACTGTTGGAACCTTTTTCCCCAGGGTAGAAATGTCAAAAACCAAAGGGCTTGGCTTTAAAGTGAGAAAGGATTGAAGTTTAAAGGAGATGTGCGGGGAGATGTTTTACAAGAGGGTGGTGGGTATCTGGAATGTGCTGACAGGGGTGTGATGGAGGCAGATACGATAGTGATGTTTAAGAGGCTTTTAGATAAGTATGTGGATATGCATGTAACGGAGTAATATGGATCACGTACATTAGTTTTAGTTGGCACCATTGTGGGCCTAGGGGCCTGTTCTTGTGCCTTGTTGTACTATCATTCCCAGATTTAATCACACCACAATTCAAGATTTCAGCAGCAAGACTAAATTCTGTGATTTCCTTCCTAAACCTCTCTGCCTCGATCACTCTTTTCTCTTTTAAGATGCTCCTCCAAACTTGCTCTCATTGCCCAGGCTCTTGGTTAACCGTCTAAATTGCTTGATATCAGAAGTTGTTTATGGTCTTGTGATGACCCTTGCAATGTTTTACTGTTAAAGGTGCTCTAAATATATTCTGTGAAAGTGATTGTTCCTTTTCTACCAACAGATCCTGGTGAGTGTGAGCAAGGAGAATGCCAGCGCCACTGACATATTTGAGGCAGTTTCCCGGAACATGAAGGTAAAGGCAGGCACACTTCGACTAGCTGAGGTAAGTCTTCGAATCGCTGCAAAGGTGATGGCATTAAACTGGAGCAGGCCCTGGGAAAGTGGGTTAAACTCAGCACTGACTTTTCTATCTTGGAAATCCACCTTTGTCTATAGCATGCAGAACACAGTGCTGGAGTAATTTGGTGGGTCAGGCAACATCGGTGGAGGGAATTGAAAGGCAACGTTTTGGGTCTTGATCCTTATACTTGTTCTGTCAGAATTGTTCTGGAGTCTGCAAGTCAGTGTTAAACTCCGATGACATTGATGGGAGCAAAAACAAATATCAAAAAATGTTTAAGAATTGTTTCTCTCATTTTATTAAAATACTCTTCTTCATACACCCTTTGCTGATGAGGTAAAATACCTTTGCTTTGAATTGGATACGAGACCGAACTCCAGGGAAATGTTCCCCCAATTTAAAAAAAAAATCCATTCTATGAATTGGGCTGAATTTTCAAGAGAAATTAGTTGAAAGTCCCCCAAACAAGATAGTCCTTTGTTTACAACACGATTCCCAGCCTCGCAATGTGCTTTCCTGAGCATATCGAGGGCACATTTAACTGGTGTTTCTGATCCTGAATATTGATGAACAATTTCAGCTTGCAAAACGTGCACTTCCGATTGACACTGAGAAGGTAGTTGGTTCTGGGAATGAAATCTCCGGGATTGATTAACCTGCCAACAGTCTGTCTTAATATAGTAACTGTGGGCCCTACTGCCCTTCAGCCTGCCCTGGAGTTCAGTTAGATCATTGCTGTTTTGTGACCTATCTCCAGCTGCATTAATGCAGAGAAACTTTACAACATGATGGTAGCCTTTCTGTATTTGGGTCTACAGCTTTGTAGATCACAGCTCTTTAAATACACACTGAACTACATTTTAAATGATATGAGTGGGTCTGCCACTTCCTACCTTTCCCACCACCCTCTGGATGAAACCCAAATACTTTAGATTTTTAATTCCTGTTAAGAAAAATGAGTCCTGTCTGTAGATCATTTGTAATTTTATGTGCCCAATTACATCTCCTTTGTTTCCTTTGTTCCTGAAAGAGAAACTTATCCAGTCTCTGACTCAAATTTTCCATTTGGGTCGACAACCGTCCATGCAATTGCATCTTTCCTGTTAGTAAGCAGCCTATACACGCGCTACTTGAGCTGAAGCCCAACAACTGATGTATCCTGTTTCAGCCTAACCTCTCTGCCCTTGCAGTTTGTGCTCTGGCTAGTAAAGAAATATCTTTACAACCATCTTCACTTTACTTTAGAAATAGAGTACGGAAACAGGCTCTTCGGCCCACTGAGTCTATGCCTACCAGCAATTGTCCTGTACACTAACACGATCCTACACACCGGGGACAATTTACAATTCTACCAAAGCCAATTAACCTACAAACCTGTACGTCTTTGGAGTGTGGGAGGAAAACAGAGCACCTGGAGGAAGCCCACAAGGTCACCGGGAGAACGTACAAACTCCAATCAGACAGCACCTGCAGTCAGGATCGAGCCAGGGTCTCTTGCGCTGTAAGGCAGCAACTCTACCGCTGCACCACCATGCCGCATTGACCGGAGCTGGATGGACCTGTGGACGTTCTACACTTTTAATTACAGTTAAATAATAAATAATGAATTCTACCAGAGCTAAAATGTGTTGAATCTGACTATGTCCACAGAACTATCTCTTCCACTACCTGTCCAATTCCTGCAGACCAAATCAATAATTTCATGACATAACTCCAATATATTAAAGTGGTTTAACAACTTAATGTTTTGTCCATTGCTGATCCACTGATATAAGAAGCTGCATTTTTGAGAAGGTGTATGTTTCTCAGCTGATAACTGGCTCTCTCATGTTTGTTTGACTTTGTTTCTCCTGTAGGTTGTGAGAAACAGATTCCATCGGCTATTTTTGGCGTCGCAGTCCCTGGATACCGTTTCCCCTAGCGATACACTCTTCTGCTTTGAGGTCCATTCTCAAGACCTCACAAAAGAGAGAGTGGTCGAATTGCAAGTACAACAGGTAGGTCACCAATTATTGTTTCTTCTGAACTGTCTTTGGTTGCCTGCTTTCTGATGGGGTGGCAATAGGGGTTGCCGTAGCCTTGAGGCAGGGAGAGGTCGTTTACAGAGACACAAAAAACAGCAGACGCTGGTTTACAAAAAAGGACAAAGTAACTCAGCTGGTCAGATAGCATATCTGGAGAACACAGATAGGTGATGTTTCGGGTCGGGCTGAAGAAGGGTCATTATTCCATGTACTCCAGAGATGTTGCCTGATCTGCTGAGATACTCCATTCTCTTGCATGTCGGCAGGAGCTACAGACATGTCAGGGTATGAAAGGGATTTATCACTTCTCAGGGTTACTGTTGGCCTGCGTTTGCTGCATTTGTTTGCCCCTCATCTCTCTGGCATGGATCTGTTGCCTAATGTAGGATCTATATAAAGGAGATCAGTAAAGGTGTCTTTATTGTGATGGATTGGATACTGCACTTTGGGGGGATTTAAATGTCACTGTGCCCAATATTTCCAATATTAAATGTCACATTTGTCCAATATTTCAGTCTTGTTATCAGTCCTAAAGCAACAATTTTTCTTCTATATCTTTGTCTTTTTTAAGTATTAGTGTGATCGTTGATTCAGCTAGTGTATCAGGTAATATTTGTTTTAAAATAAAAAAATAAAAAAATAAAAAGCAACAATTTTAAAGTAATTTACCCAGTTGATGAATTATTTCTGAACTCAAACAATGCTGGAAAGACTTGGCAAGTCAGACGGCAACAGCGGAAAGAGAAACGGTTAACATTTCAGTTTTGGAGACCTTTCTTCATAACTGAAAAAGAGAGAAAAAAGATTGTCGCAGTGGCAGCGACTGTGGAGGAGGGAAATGGTTAGATCAAAGGTCTGTGTCTGTAATAGGATGAAGTGGACACAAAAAGCTGGAGTATCTCAGCGGGACAGGCAGCATCTTTGGAGAAGGAATGGGTGACATATCGGGTCACGTCACCCATTCCTTCTCTCCAGAGATGCTGCCTGTCCCACTGAGTTACTCCAGCATTTTGTGTCTATCTTCGGTTTAAAACGGCATCTGCAGTTCTTTCCTGCACATAGGATGAAATGAAGCAAACATTGAATGGGCAGCTAATCTCTTTGTGTAGTGTGAGCTGCTGCTGTGAAGTCAGGTGGTTATGTAGACCTGCTTCAGGGGACATGCCCTGCAGTCAGAATATGAATGAAAGAAAAGACAAGAGAGACCCTGGGTGTATTTCTTTCCCTCTGAGGGTAGTCCGTATCTGGAAAAGCTGCCAGAGGAAGCTATGTAAGATACAATTATGACTTTTAAAGGACATTTGAACGGATATATTGATAGGGTTTAGAGAACAAGACATAAGGATCTGGGGAAAAAGCAGGAACGGGGTACTGATTTTGGATGATCAGCCATGATCATATTGAATGGCAGTGCTGGCTTAAAGGGCCGAATGGCCTACTCCTGCACCTATTTTCTATGATCTGCAGATGCTAGAATCTTGCGTAGAACACGAAGTGCTGGAGTAACTCAACGGATTAGGCAGCATCTCTGGAGGACATGGTTGGAGTTTGGAGGGCTGGGTCAAGAATATTTAACTGACATATGTACTATAAGTGGAACTGACCAACCCGGTTGGCATGGAGAGGGTGGGCCAAAGGACCTGTTTCGGTGCCATATGGCTTTATAACTCTCCGACGAAGAGAGGAATGGCAACACAAATGTGACATCCCTGATACAAATAAAGATCAAGCAAATTGTCTGACGTTGGAGAATTCAAGTTTGAGTCTGAATCTTGTGTTTCTGAGGTGCACTGCAGTTTCTGTGGAATAAGCTCATCCACTTCTGTGTGTGCTTTCTGTTCCTGCCCGAGCACCATCATGTTCTGTTACAGTTAACCAGGTGCCACTGGGATGAGGCCATATAATTGGCCATGTTTGGTGATTGCCGAATGAAATACATTTCTGAATCTTGTTTGGAAAGGAATCAAACGCACTGGCTGGGCTGGAGGTTGCTAACGATGCTACCTGCACCTCGAGTGTATCTGGCTTTTCCAGCTGCATCACAAGTAATTTGCTGCTTCTTTGTCTGCAGCGGTTGGTGATCCCCAACATCTCGATCAATAAGTGTGCTGCCTGCCAGAAGCCCCAGCAGCCCGACGAGAAGCTGCGACGTTGTACGAGTTGTTACCGAGTCGCCTACTGTAACCAGTGAGTCAGCCCTTCCTTTCCATGCACCTTGTTTCTTTTTTTCCTTTTTCACTTTAGTCTTTATTGCTTTTATGCATACACAAATATAATAATGAAACATACAACAATGCAGTGAAACATACAACAGTGCAGCAGGGGGTTCAGCTCACAATTAATGATGCAGTATACAGAACTATTTACTTATTAAAACATTTTCCAATAACTTACTTTATTGTCAATAAAATTATACAGTGTTGATGTCTTTATTTCTATACCTAATCCATTTTTCCCATTTTCTGTTAAACTCGTCTTCTTTCACTCTTAGAGAATATGTCATTTTCTCCATGACAAATATTTCCTGTACTATGTCTAACCATTGTCTAAGTCTGGGTGTGTCCGCTGCAAGCCAGTTTCTTGTAATGGCCTTTCTGCCAGCTGTGAGTAGGATTTTTAACCAAGTAATGATCTTCCTTCAGCACCACTGTAGTTATATTACCTAGGTATAAAATGGAACACTTCTTGGAGACTATATATCCTAATACCTCCTTGAATTCTGAATTCACTCTGTCCCAAAATGGTTCTATTTTGGGGCAACTCCAGAAGATATGTGCATGATTTGCGTCTGTTTGGCCACATTGCCTCCAGCATGTTTGCTGCCTTCGAATTTGCTTGCTTTTTATGATAGGCGTAATAAAGAAACAAATCAAACATTTCCAATTAAATTCTCTCAATTTTTGTGAATTAGTGGATGTCTGTAGTGTTACACACATATGATGCCATTCTTCTGAGATTGTGATGTTCAATTCCTTTTCCCACTTAAATTTGACATAAAATGTAGTTATAGCTTGACATTCCATTAAACTATGGGAACGTTTAGAAATAATCCTTGATGTTTTTTGATGATACGCATTAACTATCACTTCTACTACTGGATTCTTTTCTTCTAGTGCCTCCCTTTTTACTTTTTTATTGTGATAATCACTCAGTTGGAGGTATCTAAACAAATCTTGGTTCCGAAGTGCAAATCTATCCTTCAAATCTTGAAAACTTCTTAGGTCTCCATTTTCAGTAACAGTACAAAATGCAGTCATTCCTTTTTTCATCCACTCTTTAAATGTTGAGTCGTACATCCCTGGTTTAAATTCACTATCCAAAGCTATACATCTTAATACGTTTTGTCCTTTATTCAGTTTAAGTTGTCTGGTAAGAGTGAACCAGGTTTCTAAAGTAAATATAGTTATTGGATCGATTATACTCCTGATATGTCCAGGAAGCTCTTTTTCTCCCAAGAGTGTTTGGATGTGGAAGTCAGGGATGTATGTCTCAATCTCTTTCCACCTAGCTATATAGCTGTCCTCACACCAATTAATTAGTGGTCGAAGTTGGGCTGCATAGAAATATATCCTAAAATTTGGAAGTGCCATTCCACCTTTGTCCTTTGGCAACTGGAGTGTAGTGTATCGAACTCTGGCGTCCTTTCCTCCGCAAATAAATCTAGATATTAATTTATCCCATTCCGTGAATTGTTTTAATGGTACCTCTATTGGCAGAGATTGAAACAAGTACAATAGCCTTGGCAAAATATTCATTTTCACCACATTTATCTTATTACTAAAATCCATTGGGTAGGCAGACCATCTTTCTAAATCCTTTCTTATGTTTTGGTTGATGTGATTATAATTGGCCCCATACAACATTGATATTTTTTGTTATATGTACCCCTAGATATTTGATTGATTTTGAATCCCATTTCATATTATACTTTGGCTTGATTTCTTCTGGAGGAGCACATTTAAATAGGAGGGTTTGAGTTTTTGAAATATTCACTTGATATCCTGCATGAAAATTAAATTCCTCTATGATCCCCATCATCCTTGGAAAGGAGGTGTTTACTTCCGTGAGATACATCATTACATCATCTGCAAAAAGGCCAATTTTATGTTCTCCGTCTCTTAAAGTTACTCCCCTCAGTTCCCTATCTTGACGAATCGCTTGAGCCAATGGTTCAATATATATAGCAAACAGGGTAGGGCTAAGACGACATCCCTGTCTCGTTCCTCTTCCTAACACAAATCTCTCAGTTAAGGACCCATTCACCTTTACTCTTGCAGTAGGTTGCTGGTAAATTGCTTTAATAACTTGAAAGATTCGGTAAAGCCAAATCTTTCTAGTGTTTGATATAAGAATTCCCAATTAACCCTATCGAAAGCCTTTTCTGCATCTAGGCTTATCAGGACAGCGCGCGTACCTTCCTTTTGAATCTTGTGTATTATATGTAGGGTTCTTCTAATACTGTCCTGTGTTTGTCTGCCTATTATAAAACCAGTCTGGTCTTCATCAATTAAACCTGGCATGAACTTTTCAAATCGTTTGGAGATAATTGAAGAATATAATTTATAGTCCACATTTAGAATTGATATCGGTCTGTAGTTGGTACAATTTTCCTTGTCTTTGTTCTCTTTGGGGATTAATATTATAATTGCCTCTTTCCATGACGGGGGTGTCTTGCCTTCTTTGATAATCCAGTTAAAGGTTCTCAGAAGATGTGGGTTCAGCTCATTCCGAATTATTTTATACCATTCTATAGGGAAACTGTCGCTGCCTGCACCTTGTTTTGTGTTTTCTGGCTGCTCCATTTGGGAATGGTGTGAAGTGATAGATCTGTGGGCTGAATTGCTAACAGTCTGCAGTGGAACAGCAAAAGGATCTTTAAACCCTCTTGCTTGTTGCACTGAGATCATGGCTGAGCTGTGATGTGATTTAGTAGCTATTACTATTTGTTTATTATTCTCACGTGTACCGATATGAAGTGAAAAGCTTTTGTTTGCATGCCATTTCAGTCAAATAATACCATCCATGAATACAATCAAGTCATACACAGGTACAACAGGTAGTGCAAAGAGAAAAATACCAGAGTGCAGAATATAGTGTTACAGCGTTAGAGCCAGAAAAAATGTCCAAGGTCCACAATGAGCTGGGTTGTGAGATCAGGACCACACCCTTGCTTATGGGAGTTCAATAGTCTAATGTTCGGTAGTCTAACAACAGCGGAGCAGAAACTTTTCTTGAGTCTGGTGGTACGTGTTTTTTAATGTTTGTGACTTCTGCCCGATGGGAGAGGGGAGAAGAGGAAATAACTGGGGTGTAAGTGGTCCTTGAGTATGTTGGCTGCTTTCCTGTGACAGTTTAAAGTCAGAATGGGGTCAGTGGTGGGGAGGATGGGCTTGTGTTATAAACCTACCTTTCCCCATTTCCCACAAAGTAGCAATGTTACAAAATTTTGAGATTTTAAAAATTAAGTCTGCAATTTATCCCATCAGATAAAGCATAAAAAGAAGTTTAATTTGACACCTAATTCACTTTCATGTCTTCAGTATTAAAAAGGTTATGGCCATTTTCATACTTGGAAATTAGCATCTTGTTCCCTATTGCTTTTCCATTGACTTAACTCAAAAGCTGTGATCAAGGACAGTCAAAAGCCCATAACTTTCTTAAAAATTAAGAGAATGAATGAAATTTTCAGTTATTATAGATTGAAGTATTCTGAAACAAATATAAAACAATCTTACTTGGATGACCTGAAATTAAAGTATATAATTAGTTAGTTACCCAATTGTAGCTAATTACAAAATTCAATTACTAGATCTAAACATCTATCCATTTCTTAAGAAACAGTTAACATTTTTAAATAGCCTAAATGTTCAAATAACATTCACACAATAATTCACAATATAACATGATTTTTAAATCTCATGGTCATGAATTTATAGGCCAAATGGAAGGAATTTAGTGTTTAATTCCCGTAAATTAATGGCCATTTTAATCATCTTGCGAGTGGGTTTTTGTGGAACGCGCTGGTTTGGAACGTTGCATTTGCGGTGAATTTAAACCTCATATCGGCAGGAAAAATACTGCCAGTTCGTATATTTACATAATTACATTTTCGCAAATTTTGATTAAAGGCATCCTTAGAAGCAAGTTTATATATAAAATAAACGGCTTTCCTTTACCTGCCCCGTACATGAAATCCGTCCCCGTTTTCGGCGTTGACGGCTTTAGAAGATTATTTTTAATTTACTCCTGTTCGTAAAATATTCAGTGCAGTTTAAAAGAAACTTAATAAAACGGCAGTCGAAGGGATTATTCTTTAGCAGCTAAACAGCTTGACAGAAATCGATTTGATCAGGCTGGAGAAACAAGGCATTTTAAACCCGCCCCCCTCTCAAAGGCGCCAAAGTCGCACACACGGGCAGCGACAGATCTGCAGCGCCGCTGAAGGTAAGTTTTGTAACATACCTACTCAAAGCCTTGCAGGTATTACATTTTTCCCCATCCAATGTTAACAATTAACAGTTACCATTTCTGATTAAGAATTCTGAATTTCTACCATCACCTGTGCACAAACTTATTCCAATCTTCCTTGAAAGCCCCCAGTTCCAAGGCTCAAACTTTGCTCTTACTTGCAGAAAATCTTACTAGCGGTAGCATCACAGGCACATGGGCTCAGACACACAGAAACACGTTATATATAATTATACATAAATCATAGAAGGATGTGGAAAAACAAAGTACAAAACAAGACATTCGTGCAAAAAACAATTTGAATGTAAGTCGCGGTAGTGCAAGAGATGGTCCGTGGTGTTCCATTGCTGAGGTAAGATTAGAATTATGCAGGTTGATTCAGAACCTAATAAGGCTGTTCCTCTTATGGTTGCGACCAACTTATCCCAGTTAATTGTGGTAGAGGCAAGTCCTCTCGGGGAAAGTGGTAGGTGTTTTATGAGCTCTTGCCATCCAAGTGGTATTGAAGACCAGCCTCGCCCATGGGGAAAGAAGATTCTATCGCCTCATTTCTTAGCTGGGGCTTGTCTGTACTCGCAGGGTTTGAGCTTTGCACCCTCTGACTTGCAAATGCAAGTGGTTCCCACTGAGTCAAAGGTTCACTGTTGCTGGACAAGAACCATGTTAATTTTTGAATCCACTAAATTGCTACTAACAAATTATACAGTAAGGGAAGTCATACATGTATTAACTCTTTCAAAGGGCTGCACATTCAACTCTCACAGCCTGGGTTTCCCCTGGTGCTCTGGTTTCCTCCCACTTCCCCAAAATGTGCTGGTAGTTGGGTTTATTGCAATCAATTTGACCTCGGTGTGCAGGTGACTGGTAGAATCTGGGGAAGTTGATGGGAATGTGGGAGGAATAGGTTACAGAGAAAATTAGTGGTGAGATGGCTGTGCTCTGTTAGTTGACATAGACTAAATGGGCTTCCACGTTGTACGGAAACGCAAAAGCTTGTTCATCTGCAAAATTTCAAGTATTTATCCAATTTCTCTTATGAAAGTAATTTCAAGATTTATTGTTTGGAACTGAATTCAGTTTCTTGGACAACTAGGATAGGTTTGAACACGTTCGCTCAACAAGTTGAACTAGTTCAGTCGTGTTACATTTGTCCAACTGATATCTTCTGGGTGGAAGCGAGCGCCACTGAGTCATATTGTCATATTATCATATATCCCAGATAGAACAATGATACATATATACATATGTATGTGTGTGGGTGTATAAATACGTACACATAAAAAACAAACAATAATAGTGCAATAATAAGAGTTTATTTGGAGGTCGTAGTGTTTAATAGCCTAATGGCTGTAGGGAAGAAGCTGTTCCTGAACCTGGACGTTACAGTTTTCAGGCTCCTGTACTTCCCGATGGCAGAGGTGAAATTGGTATATGGCCAGGGTGGTGTGGGTCTCTGATGATGCTGGCTGCCTTTTTAAAGCATCGACTCCGATAAATCCCTTTAATGTTGGGGAGGTCAGAATGCGTGATGGACTGGACAGTGTTCACAACTTTTTGCAGTCTTCTTTGCTCCTGGGCATTCAAATTGCCGAACCAAGCCATGATGCAACTAGTCAATATGCTCTCTACTGTACACCTGTAGAAGATTCAAGAGAATCCTCTCTGTCATACTGAAACTCCGTAATCTTCTCAAGAAGTAGAGGCGTTGACGGGTTTTCTTTATAATTGCATCAGTGTGCTGGGTCCAGGAAAGATCTTCAGAAATATGCACGCCCAGGAATTTGAAGCTTTTGTCTCTCTCCACCATCGTCCCGTCTATATAGACAGGTTTGTGAATAAAGCAAGGACCATGTAAACTGGAACAGTGATGAGGCTCTCCAAGTGAAAATTGCTGTTTCATGATGTTGAATATACTGTAACCTTATTGGAATAATTCTCTCTCCGTCTTTCCCCTCCCACAGGACCTGTCAAATGAATCATTGGTCAGATCACAAAAACCAATGTAGAGCAGAAAACATTGGCTGCCCCTTCATTATCAGTGTCCCAGAATCACGGCTCACATATTCCAGACTCACCCAGCTGCTGGAGGGATATTCAAGGTACAATGGAAATAAATTCATATAGAAATGCATAGCAGGCTGTGCGGGATAGTACAACAGTGGTTTGGAGTAACAGCTGTCCCTTTCTCCCACTGGGCAGAGAAACAATGGCTGCATGCTTGCCTTTCACTTTATTTCAACATTGTGGAAGGGTTTTATGAATCATTCAAATATGTGATATACAAGAAGGCTTTAGTCACAGGGATATGACTTCTCTGACGTTTGAGTTATGTGGCAGGCCTGCTGACTCCATTGTTCCACAATGCGTGGACTTTATGCGGTGTGAATATTAATTCCCCCTTGGGTTGTGTGGCCTGCTGAGCTAGCTGCCTATTGCTAATGATTCAGTGGGTTGGAGTGTGATGCTGGTTGCTGCTGCCATCGGCCAGAGGGAGTTATCAGCAGAGGGAGTTGCTATTCTGCTGCCTTTACCACCTTGTCCACTTGTCACTCACCATTGTACACAATAAAGCACCCTTGAGCCAGTGGTTCTTTCCCTAATTATCTGAACCAATATGGTCTTCTAGTTACTGAGTCTGTCAGCGGAAACAGTTTTGCCTTAATTGCTGTGTTAAAATCTCTCTTGGAACCTGTCCAAGTAGCCAGCTGTGAGGGAGGTTATCTTCAGTTTCACGCAACGCGTACATCTTCAAGTTCTGGTGACTCCCCATGCGTGTCAAGAGATGTACCATGAGAGTCGCACTTACCTACGATCCATGCTCGCGTCACCCTCCAACTAACAATGACCAATCTGCTGTTATTTTATTGGGCACCATCTCACAGATAGGCTCAAACTGCTTGATCATTGTCTACTCCCCAACATCTAATTGGTTGTGCTGTCCCAATTTATGAGGTTTACCAGATAAAATCAGAAGAGATTGTTTATATTAAGATGGTTTTGGTTTATTATTGTCACAAAACTTTGTTTTGCACGCTGTCCAAACAGATCATGTCCCCCCCACACATAGATACAATCAATTCAAGCTCAACTCGATAGATAGATAAAGGGGAAGATACAGATTGCAGAAAGTAGCTCTCAGCATTGTAGCGACAATGTCCACAATAGGGTAGAGGCGAATCAGACAGTACCCTAGCTAATGGAAGGACCATTCAGAAGCCTGATTTCAGAGGGGAAGAGTCTGTTCCCGTGTCTGGTGGAGCCTATTTTCAAGCTTCTGTACCTTTTGCCAGACGTAAGCAGGGAAAAGAAGGAAATGCCGGGGTGGGACTAGTTTTTCTGAGACAGAGTGAAGGGTCGATGGATTGAATGGTGGGAGTCTGGTCTGAGTGATGGACTGGGGTACATCTACAACTCTGCAATTTCTTGCGATTTTGGGCAGAGCTGTTATCAACTGGAGCTGTGATGCATGCCGACAGTTTGCTTTCTACGGTACATCTGTATTGTAGATTATTAGAAGATCCAAGAGCTGGCAAAAACACTGCAGGGGAGATGGAAATTGCATTTTACTTCTTGGGTTTATGATAGGGCAAGCGCAGCGGCATTGGAAAAGGATTCAGTTCGGTCTTTCAAAACAACATTGGGTTGAATGTTGTAAAATATTGGTGGTGGTGTGAGGCTAACTGCAGAGCTGGAGCAGCCATAATGTAAGAGTGATCTCTTCCAGTGCCATATGATGTGATGTCTGTGTGTCTGGAAAAGGACCAGCTTAACATTCTTGCATTATATTTTGCCGTAGGTATTCAGTGAACGTCTTCCAGCCACCCTTCCAGCCAGGTCGAATCTCACCAGAGCCGCCACCCTCCAAAATGGACAGCACGCAGCCCTCTGCTGGAAGCAATCCCGGCTCTGAGACTGGAGACGGAAAGCTGCCCTCAGAAGTTCAGGAGAGAGACTTCAAGCCTGTCCACCGTACTCACATAACCAGCTCTGTTTCCGAACCCCTCCCTGACATCCGCTTTCTCAAAGGGAACGAACTTGCCAGGCAGAGAGAGGGAATCCATTCACAGCTACGACTCTGGATTCTCGGAATTGCGGCCAGAATCGCAGGAGCACTTGGGATGCGAGAAAGAAACCTCTTATGAGAAGGCGCCAAAGCCTGAAGGTAGGCTTTGTGTCCTTGGTGAATCGTTTTGATAAATATATCACTGTCGATCCTAGCCCATTACACTCCACCTGAGATGGAAGGCCAGCCTGAGAAACCAGAGAGGGCAGTGTAATTGTCATGGCCTCCTTCAAGGAGCAGAGAAGACTCACAGCTTCAATGTTGTTGCTTGATTTTGAACACAAGCAGTGCCTTCGTCATTGTAATAAAAACTAAAAATACTTGACAGCTCGGGCTGCCTCTGAGACAGTGAATGTTTTACCACACCACATTTTTTCCACCAGAGATGCCCAGTTTTATTGTACGTACAGGAATTATCTGTTCATTTTATTCCATCACTAATGCACCCATGGCCACATTTTATGTTCCAGTTTAACTTTGGTTTCTTTGCCGAGTAATTTGCTCCTAGCTTTGAGGCTCTGTATTGGGATGGTAACTGGGAGGATGAAGATCATTAACTAATTGCTGGACAGAACAGAAAGGTGTAAACATCATTCCTTCAACGCTCACCTCATTCATACTTGCTGTTGCGTGCACCCATATCAGTACATCTTTAGGTGGCTTGTCAATGTCTTGGTGTGGATTTGTATCAACTAGTGTCTATAGATTCCAGTGTTCTATTGTCACTATAAAACTGGAATATTGCAGGTGACAGGTCTGCCTACTGTACTACTATCATAAATGAAAGCTTCACTCCTACCTTTCCTTGCAAATCATTTGCTTTTTTCAATTTTATATAATCTCATTCTCAAGATTTGAGCATTTCGCTATATAATTAAAATTCTGCATGTGCTTAAATTATACTAGATTGGAGAACAGAGGGCAAGTTTTCTTACACTTGTAGGACCTTGCACCCCTTACTCTCCCTTGCCCAGACATTCCTCCAGAATACACTGTTAATAATCTTGAAATCCTTTGACCTGTTGAGCAGCTGGTAGACCAGCTGCCTCACCAATTCTCTGTGCCACAAAAATACATCCAAATGCTTTATCCACTCCACCCGGAAAATTCCCAGTAACCTCCAAGAGTTCAGAGGGACCTGGTTCAATGTTGACCTCTGATGCTATCTGTGTGGAGCTTGCACGTTCTCCCTGTGATCACGTGAATTTTCTGCGGGTGCTCCGGTTTCCTTCCACATCCCAAAGCTCTGCGGATTTGTAGGTTAATTGGCTGCTGTAAAGTAGCCCCTAGTATGTAGGGAGTGGATGAGGAAGTGGGATTGCGTAGAACTAGTGTAAATGGTCAAAGTGGGTTCGGTGGGTTGTGCTCTATCTCTAAACTCCTGGAAGTCTTCCCTAGAGAATTTACTAAAAGTTCTCTGTAAACTTAGAGGCCACTTTCCAGTTATTTTCTTATCAACCTTATTTGATGCTTGAGACTGAGCAGCTTTTCTTATAGGTGAAGGATTCCCCCCCCCTCCCCTCAACGCTGTTATTAAACAGCAGTAAAATTAACATATGTCATATGAGCCGAAACAATGACATTCTTATTTGCTGCAGCTTTACAGGCACATAGACCATTGAACAGTACAGCACAGTAGCTGATCCTTTGCCCACAATGACTGCACCAAACATGATGAAGAGTAACACTAATCTCCTCTGCCTGCACGTGATCCATATTCTTCCATTCACTGCATATCCATGTGACTACCTAAAAGTCTCTTCAATGTCATTTTCATAGCTACATCCACGACACCAAACACCGACCACTCTGTATGGGGGGAAAAACAGTCTGCCGCATCACCTTTAAACTTTGCCCTTCCCATCTAAAAGTTGTGTCTGATCTTTGACCCTGTCCATTCTAGGAAAAAGATTTTGCCTGTCTACCCCATCTGTCTCTCATAATTCTTTATAGCTAATAGCCTCTCCTTTTTGCTAATAGCCTCCAATCCAGGCAGCACTCTCGTAAACCTCTTCTGTACTCTCTACAGAGTCTCCACATCCTTCCGTAATAGGATAACCAAAACTGCACTCAATACTCCAAATGCGGCTAAACCAAAGTCTTATAAAGCTGCAAACATGACTTCCTGACTCTTATACTGAAGGCCCCAACCAATGAAGGCAAGTGTACCATATGCCTCCTTTACCACACTTATCTACTTGCGTTGTCACTTCCCATGAACCGCAGCAACAATACATATACGATAAATTATCGGTTATTCTAAGTAAGCTAGACCATGGTAGTGTAAAAGCCAAAGTACCTAGAGCAAACAGGAGTGGTGCTGAAGCCGAAATGGCTCGGTGCTTAGCAGCGATGTTCAAGTACAATAAATAGGTCGTTCAAGAGCCCGATAGTTGCAGGCAAATAGAACTTGCCTTGTATGCCAACTTGGTCAAGGTGCATCAAAGAACCTGTTCCATGCTCTGACTATCCCTTGTCACACTCTCAGAACAGAGGTCAGGCACAGGGTGACACTCCCGGGAGTTACTGGGAATGTACAGGTGGAGAGGAGAAGATATTTGGATTTATTTTTATGGCACAGTGAATTTTAAATAGTGTTGGCAGGGGCTTGGAAGCTCTCCTTCCTGAGGAGTGTGCTGTGGGTTGGAGCTGGGATAAGTGATCACAGGGTGAGTGAGTGAGGAGGAGAGGCAAGAGTCGAGAGTGTTTAATTGTCATCTGTATCGGCAATGGGATAATGAAATCCTTACTTGCTGTAGTATAACAGCCCTGTTAGCACAATAACACACAGATAAATATATAGTAATCAATAATACAATAAATTAATAATGGTATTACTAGTTAACCATAACTAAAGTCTGTAGTGCAACCAAAGACACTGTCCACAGAAGATCACAGTGTTGTGCCGTGCTAAGAAGAACCTGTTCTAGAACCTGGAGGTCACGGTTTTCGGGCCTTCTTCCCGATGGTAGCAGCGAGATGAGGGTGTGGCCAGGGTGTTGTGGGTCTGTGATGATGCTGGCTGCCTTTCTGAGACGGCGCCTCCTGTGGATCCCTATGATGGTGGGGAGGTAGTATCAGTGATGGACCGGGCTCAGCCTACTACTTTCTGTAACCTTTGTTTTTGTTTTTGCACTATGTGATTTCCCGTGTCCTCTCTCCACAGCCGCAGTCCCTGGTTACCAGCAGCCATCTGCATCTGTGCGTTTCCACACTCCCCAATTTTACATCAAACTCATTGACCCATCAAACAAAGAGCAGAAAATGGAAGATAAAGGTGAGGTGAACAAGTGGGGATCAGTCCCTTTTTAGGCTGTGGGCCGAGCATCAAAAATGTGTCTAGAAATGAACTTTTGTGACCCATGTCAGTGCCAAAAGTTGGCAATATAATTGTGTGTGTTTTTTGAATGAGACTGCCGCAGAGGTCCGGCTCCTGAACCAGCCTAATTAATGGGTGAGGGCAGTTCTTCTGGGTTCCCCTGTTTACTGAACCCCACTGACTGCCAGTGTGCAGAGTGGGGATCACGGCCATAGTGGAACTGGGGCAGTACCACGCTGGGGGAAGGCTAAGGCATCTTCCACTGAGAGGAAAATGCTTAACCCTATACTAACCCTAACTCACCCCCCTTCCAGAGCTGCCCACGGCTGGAGCTGGTGCTGCTTTGGGACCGGCAGCGGGCTCTGTACGTGTGGCCGCTCAGCGAGTCCACCTCGGCCAGCATGCCCTTCTGGATCGTGGTGGTGATGATGGTGAGAGCAGCACCGCCTTGCACGCCGCCCGGGCCGCCTTCAGCACCCCCATAGCGCCGGCTCCGTCAGTGCGCCCGCACGCTGCAACACCGGCCGGCCGACAGCCCGACCGACCTCTCGCAGCACTCACTGGCCGTCCGACCCCTTGCAGCACCCACCAGCCTACCAACTGCCCGACTGACCCCTCGCAGCATCCACTGGCGGGCCGACAGCCCGACTGACCCTCGCAGCACTCACCGGCCTTCCAACAGCCCTACCGATCCCTCGCAGCACTCACCCGGCCTTTCAACAGCACTACCGACCCCTCGCAGCACTCACCGGCCGGCCGACCATTCTCACCATCCACCGGCGGACCGACAGCCCAACCGATCGTCCACAGCATCCATCGACCTACCGACAAGCCCGACTGACCCTAACCCCAACCCTAATCCTAACCCTAGCTGCACCTTTGTTATTTATCATTTTTATTTAAGTTCACATCAGAACTTTATAAAGATAATTCAATTGAAAAACAAAATGATCAACAAGGTTAGCATTACCGTTATCCTTGGAAACCTTGCTATTGCTATTGATGTAATGAGGAGGCAGCCATGATCCCAGAGTACTCGCTGCCTAGCGACCATAAAACAATGCGCGGGATTGGTCAGTTTGCGTCCGACCTCCATGTCAAACGTGCATTGATCGGACAATTAGTACTCGGAAAAGTTTTTGTCATATTTAAACAATATGTGCAGGTTTTGTTCTTGACGAGTTTCAGGTATGATTTATATAATATTTTTACACCATATGTTAAAAATTCAGGTAGTTCCGTGCACGAACCTGAACGAAAAAGCTCCTCGGCCCACAGCCTATTTGTGAAACTTCCAGATGTGGCTGTCTGTTAATGTGTGTGTGGAATTTTATCTCTCTGGCCAGCTGCTGTACAAAGCTAGGTTGAAATATAGAGCAACTGTAGCTATTTTGGGAACCTTGGTCATTCTGAGCAGTCTAGTTTAATCCAGTCCCTTCATAATCCTTCCAGATACATTGCCTGAAAGCACACCCTGCCAGAGTCGGGAGTTTAATTGTGCCAACAGGAGAACAATGAAAATCTTACTGGCTGCAGCGTAACAGGCCTGCAAACACAATACACACCAATCATATATTGTTTCCTTCTAAATGCACTTACCTTTTCAGTTCTCTATTTCCTCTGCTCCCTCGTCCTAGTACCTGCCGTGAAAATTAATTTCCCTTTGTTGTCCATAGACCCTGAAGAGGTTTCCTCCACGAATCCTCGTTGTCCATCAGCTTGTAACACTGATGCATGGGGGGGTTTGCCACTGAGAGCGGTCACCAGTTAGACTAAGGAAGGCATGCGGAATGTCGGTGGCAGCTGTTGCAGCTCCTCTGCCAGACACGGAAGATGGGTTTTGTATGGCTTTCCACAAAGCTGGCCTCCTGTTACACACTGAGGACATGTCAGCCATCAACCCAAATGCTCTGTTTCTGACACCCTGTTTCAGTTCAATTTAAACAAAACATTTCAAGTCAGCTATTTGCTTTATTAAATGTGATGTGAAGATTCGGTAGAACTTCTACATTCTGTCCTCCCACCTCACCCTCTCGAACTAAGAATTTACAATACTGTATACAAAATAGTTCTACAGCACAGAAACAGGCCCTTCGGCCCTACTCATCCATGCCAATCAAGATGCACTATCTAACCTAGACCTATTTGCCCATACAACTGTCCAAATGTCCTTTAAATGTTGTTATATAGATTTCCCTTTATAGAGGCCCCATCAGCCTCCTGTGCTCCAAAGAATGAAATCTTAACCTGCCTAGCCTCTCCCTATAATTTAATCCCTCGAGTCTTGGCAACATTCTCATAAATCTTCTCTGCACTCATTCCAGCTTAATGGCATCTTTTCTATAGCAGGCTACATAATCTATGGCAGCAACGTATAAGTGGATATTGAAGTATTTTTAAAGTGATTGCCTACACAAGAGTGTAGGGTGGGCTGGCACAGTGGCGCTGCAGTAGGGTTGCTGCCTTAAAGCTCCAGAGACCCGGATTCAATCCTTACTACGGGTGCTGTCTGCATGGAGTTTGTACATTCTCCCCGTGACCACATGGGTTTTCTCCGGATGCTCTGGTTTCCTTCCACAATGCAAAAGATGTACAGGTTTGAAGGTTAATTGGCTTTGGTAAATTTGTAAATTGTCCCTAGTGGGTAGGATAGTGCTGGCGTACGGGGATTGCTGGTCGGCGTGGGCTGAAGGGCCTGTTTCTCGCTAAGCTAAACATGGAATTGCAGATGCAGGAAGCTTGAGCAAAACACAAAGTGCTGGAGTAACTTAGCAGGTCAGGCCACATATGTGGAGGGAATGAACAGATGACTTTTCGGGTGGGGTCACCTCTTCAGACTGCTTGTAGTGGGTGTGGGGGGGAGAGGAAGCAGGAAAAAGGGTAAGCGTGAGACAAAACCTGGCAAGTGATAGATACAGGTGAGGGGTTGGAGTGGGTGATTGGCAGATGGGTGTAAGGTGTAAGAGGAGTGAAATGTAAAGCCAGACAGGGATATACGTGGTGATTGCCCCCTGTGGAATAGCAGCAGCATCCATCATAGTGATGTCTGTTTGATTACTGAGGGGAGATTATATGTGAACAGTTCTTATTTTGAAGATTGGTTGTCTTTTAAGTTAACTAGCTGCTACCCCTATTTCCGAAACTCCTGAAGATGTTTGCATTTCTACAACAAACTTTCCTATTTTGAAAAATTATTTCCGCAAATTCTCTCAAACATTTGTGAAGTCTGTAAGTCAGGTCTTCCGTAATCCGTGAAGCCTCCATATTAAATCGTCCAAAATCCAGCATTTGCCTGATTTGCGTGATTGCAGCAGTTACACCCGAGTACTTGTTTGAAGTATTGTCCCTGCTGAGTAGCGTAGGGGAATCACGAACTAGAGGACATAGATTTATGGTGAGAGAAAGATTTAAAAGGAACCTGAGGAGGCAACATTTTCACACAGAGGGTGGTGTGTATATGGAATGAGCTGCCAGAGGAGGTAGTTGAAGCAGGTACAATAACCACAATTAAAGGACATTTGGATAGGTTCATAGATAGGAAAGATTTAGAGGGATATGGGCCAAAAAAAAGGGCAGGTTGGACTAGCATAGAAAGAGTATCTTGGTTGGCGTGGGCAAGTTGGGTTGAAGAGGCTGTTTTCATGCTGCATGACTCTGACTCTATTGACATAGAACAGCACAGTATAACAACAGGACCTTTGGCCCATCATGTCTGTGCTGATCATGATGCCGAGTTAAACACGTCTTCTCTGCCTACACGTGATCCATTTCCCTTCATTCCCTGCATGTTCACTTGTGTATCTGAAAGTCTCTAAAACGCCACTTTCGTATCTGACTCCGCCACCATCCCCGGCAACACGCTCCAGGCAATCACCACTGTGTGGTTTAAAAAAAAACTTACTCCACATATCTCTGTAAAACTTTGTCCCTCCCACCTTAAAGCTATGCCTGTGACTATTGGACAATATTGCGCATAGCAATTCAAGATGCGTGACGAATGGCAAGGGGTGGGAGGGAAGGGGTGATCAGGGGGTGTGTAAAACCTGAAGTCAAAGAGCCTTTGTCGCAGAAGAAAATCAAAAACTGCAAGTGCTGGAAATCTGAAATTATAACAGAAAATTGTGTCATAAAGTCATACAACACGTCCATGCCAACCACTCCCATGCCAACCAAGATGCCCCATCTAAGCTAGTCCCATTTGCACATGTTTGACCCATATCCCTCTAAACCTAAAATGCAGGAAGCTCGGAGCCAAACAGTAGGAAAGAACAAATTCCTCCTCATTTCCACATTAATGGAAGTTTTCATTCTGAAACTATGTCCCACTCTGAAGAAGTCTGTGTCTGAAGAAACGTCTTAACCAGAAAAGTCACCTATTCCTTTTCTCGAGAGATGCTGCCTGATCCACTGAGTTACTCCAGCATGTAGTATCTATCTTCTATGTTCCACTCGTTCCATATCGCTCCATGAGGGGCGAGGGGGGGGGCATCCTCTCTACATATACCCTGTCAAACCCCAGAACGTTGTTTTGCTTTCTTTCCTGTTGCTCTATCTATTGTACTTGAGTGTGACTTGATTGTATTCATATCTGATCTGTTTGGACAGCACAGCTTTTCACTGTAACTCTGTGCACAGGACAATAATAAATCTAAACCTGAATTAGTCTCATAATTATTATTACACCACTGGGGCAGGAAGTGGTGGGTGCTGGTGCTGGTGGGAGTGCTCAACTAGTGGAGCCCTGTGCAGGGAGATTCTACCCAGTGATACCATACCCAGTGATCCCTCAACCATCTTTGGAGAGAAGAATAGGCTATAATGAGAAAAGTCTTCTTCAGTGTATGAACACAGCATTATGTACAGTGTGTAAGAAGGAACTGCAGATGCTGGTTTACTCCAAAGATAGACTCAAAATGCTGGAGTAACTCAGCAGGTCAGGCAGAAGTGTCACGACCTGAAATATCACCTATTCCTTTTCTCCAGAGATGCTGCCAGACCGGCTGAGTTACTCCAGCATTTTGTGACTACTATCTGTTGTGTACAGTGCATTCTTTAATATTTAATAATTACTGGTGGTTGGACAATGACTCTGATTTCCCCTCTGCACAGGTGATGCTCCGTTGGAGCTTCCAGATAATGCCTCTTTAGCGATGGTGTGGAAGAACAATGAGCGACAGAAGGAGTATGTGTTAGTGGAGTCGAAGGAGCTGGAGTATGTTGAAGATCCTAGTTCAGCCAACGAGGCAGCCAAAGCTGGCTATTTCACACTGGAGCAATGTCTGAACCTCTTCACTAAACCTGAGGTGCTGGCACCTGAGGAAGCTTGGTAAGACATCATCCAGGGCAAATAGGTTGTATGTCACCCCATTCTAGTTGTTTTCTTCCTGTTTCCCTTGATTATACAGAGGAGGTTCACCAAGATTTTGCCTAGATTAGAGGGTAACAGCTACAGGGACCGGTTGAACAGACTTGGATTGTTTTATCTGTAACGCCAGAGGTTGTGGGGAGAACTGATAAAAGTACATAACATTATGAAAGGCATAGATGGGGTAGACAGTTGCAATCTTTTTCCCGGGATGGAACCATCAAATGCTAGAGGGCGTAGATTTAAAGTGAGAGGGTCAAAGTTTAAAGGAGATGTGTGGTGAGTGCCTGGAACGTTCTGCCAGGGGTGGTGGTTGAAGCAGATCCGTTAGTGCCATTGAAAAGGCTTTTAAATAGGCACACGGGTGGGTGTACAGGAAATGGAGGATATTTGTTAAATGCAGGTAGGTAAGTGATGGTCTTGGCATTATATTCGACACAGATGCTGTGAGCCAAAGTGCCTATTCTTGTGCTGTACTGTTTTGTGATCCATAGCTATAAACTACATCACTCGCTCAACACTAAATGCTACTCTTTACGCCTGAGCCTTGATAGCCATTGTTAGCCTGCTAAAGAGAGTAAATGTCCCTCTTCATTGAGCCAAAAAAAACGAATGTTTTGAGTCCTCTTAACTCAAACCAATTCTGTAAAGAAGTGCTGAAGAAACACTGCTCTATTGTTAATGCTGACTTTCAGTGAGATGTGACTTGTTCCCTACCTCTTCTTTCAAATTTCAGCAATACATTGGAGAGATTTACCCAATACCTTGGTTAGGATTTATCCCTTGTTCATTAACTCTTTAAGCTGACAATTTGATAATTGTCTGTGTTGTTTGTGGGAGCTTCACATGTGTAGCTTGTAGTCTGCATTTCCTAATACAGCAGCCTTAGCCAGGAGTATTTTAAAATAAAGCATTTGATGTGCTCCTGAAGACTTAAATAACCTGGATAATTTCCTCTTTTCTTCCTTCTGCACTAAATCTGAAGCTTATTACAAGTGTCCCTGGATAGAGATCATGAATTCTGGTTTGAATCTTTCCCTTTACACAGCCCAGGTATGGCATACCTGGCGGTGTCCAGAATAAGTGCAAAGTAAGAACAGTGCCTGGGGTAAACGGGCAACTTGATAAATGCTCCGTTACTCACTTCAAAATCAACTCAATCCTCCCAGGTATATTGCAGTGTCGTTAGTAACAACAGCCAAACATGCAGCCTCCGCTGTCTAAACCTCAGCCTTGGCCATGTCACCAATGTTAACCTAGAACAGTACAGTGTTTTTCACCCTGGGGGGGAAAGGTTCTGACTGTCTACACCTCTCATATTATGTACTTCTATCAAGTCGCCTCTCGATCTCCCTTCCAGAGAAATCATCCCAAGTCTATCCAACCTGCCCCTGCAGCTGAAACCCTCTGTCATCTGCTTTCTTTACCACCCTATATACTTGTGTTGCCAACATCCCTCTGCATATCAATGCTCATAACAGTTTGCCATGAACAGTATACTCCCTCCTTACATTCAGCCTCCCTAGGTGCAACACCTCACACTTCCTCGGGTTAAATCCCATTTGCCATTTCTCTGCCCATTTTTGCAACTGATCTATATCCCACTGTATCTTCTGACAGCTTCCCTGACTGTCTGCAACTCCTCCAATTTTGGTCATCAGCAAACTTAATCATCAACCCATCTACATTTATGTCTAGGTTAAGAATTTATTTTTAGAAAACTTTTTAAATGTAATTTCCTAGAATCAATGCACTATTATTAATACAAGTCGAGTTGGGCGATGATGGACAAAAGGTCAGGGTAGACCTTTGTCTATCAAGGCTCATACGTAAATAACAGCACTTTGTGTTGAGTGTCAGGTCAATTGAAGATTGAAAGATGCAGCCAGGGAAAAGTCCTTCGACTCATCGATCACACGTTCTATGTTATCCCACTTTCTCATCCACTCCCTACACGCGGCAAATTACCGAGATCAATTAACTTGCAGGTCTTTGGGATGTGGGAGGAAACCGGAGCACCCACATGGTCACAGGGAGAACGTGCAAACTCCACACAAAGACAGCACCCGAGGTCAGAATCGAACCGGGGTCTTGTGTGCTGTGAGGCAGCAGCTTTACCAACTGTGCCACTGTACTGCCCTAAAACAATCGGCATGAGAAGGTTTTAAATTGCAGAATTGACCATTATCTGCTGTGGTGGGACTTTGCCCTCGGTATCTAGATTATTAATCCGGTGATAATAGCACTCCACCATCGCCTACCCCAATTACACAATTTGTTGTTTTGGGCACAAGGCGCAAAGTGGAGTGAGACTTGGTATGGCTTGTGGAACACCTGGTCTGACGCTATCTCTGATCTGTGACAGGTACTGCCCTAAATGTAAACAGCACAGGGAGGCATCCAAGCAGCTGATGTTATGGTGGCTCCCCAATGTACTCATCATTCAACTGAAACGCTTTTCCTTTCGCAATTTTATCTGGAGAGATAAGATCAACGATATGGTTGAGTTTCCCATCAGGTATGTATCGCAGGTGAAGCAATGGTGTTTCACTGTAGAGTCAGAAAGCATAGTGGGCCTGCTGGTTCTAGTTATAATGAAGTCACTTCCAGCTCTGAGGGATCTCGCAATATGCTATTGTGGGTAAGGTTGGTGGGTTAACAGTCTCATAAATCATTGGGGGGGGGGGGGGCTTCTGGAATAGGAACACACACACACGCACACGCACACACGCTTTACTCTGCCTGGCCTGACCATGTGTGAAGGGATGGTGTAGAGGGAGCTTCACTCTGTGTCTGGCCCCAGGAGTGTGTGATGGGATGGTGTAGAGGGAGCTTCACTATGCCTAACCCAGGATGATTTGAGGGGAGAGTGTAGTGGGATCTATACTGTGTCTAACTGGTGCTGTAACTTCCTGGGGGTGTGCGATGTTGGGTGCCCAGTCTGATCATTTATCGTACAGTGCACCAGAACTACTTGAAATGATAATTTGTTACTATCAGTCTTCTTGCCTTGAAGGAATTTGGACCTGAGTAAGTTCTGCATTGGTCAGAAGGATGACCGACAGCCGCCTGTCTACGATCTGTACGCAGTAATCAATCACTATGGCGGGATGATCGGAGGTCACTACACTGCCTACGCTCGCCTGCCGAACGATAAGAACAGTCAGCGGAGTGATGTGGGTGAGTCAGTATTCAGCACATCTTCTGTTCAAGCCACAGATATCTTCCTGTTTGTTATCATTGATGTTCCCTGGCTGAATCATCACAACTGTTACCAACGGGTGAGACAAAGCAGGGAATTATAGACCAGTTAGCCTGACATCGGTGGTGGGGAAGATGCTGGAGTCAATTATAAAAGATGAAATAGGGGCACATTTGGATAGCAGTAACAGGATCGGTCCGAGTCAGCATGGATTTACCAAGGGGAAATCATGATTGACTAATCTTCTGGAATTTTTTGAGGATGTAACTAGGAAAATGGACAAGGGAGAGCCAGTGGATGTAGTGTACGTGGACTTTCGGAAAGCATTTGATAAGGTCCCACATAGGAGATTAATGGGCAAAATTAGAGCACATGGTATTGGGGGTAGAGTGCTGACATGGATAGAAAATTGGTTGGCAGACAGGAAACAAAGATTAGGGATTAACGGGTCCCTTTCAGAATGGCAGGCAGTGACTAGTGGGGTAACGCAAGGCTCGGTGCTGAGACCGCAGCTATTTACAATATACATCAATGATTTAGATGAAGGGATTCAAAGTAACATTAGCAAATTTGCAGATGACACAAAGCTGGGTGGCAGTGTGAACTGTGAGGAGGATGCTATGAGGATGACTTGGACAGGTTGGGTGAGATGGCAGATGCAGTTTAATGTGGATAAATTTGAGGTTATCCACTTTGGTAGCAAAAACAGGAAGGCAGATTATTATCTAAATGGTGTCAAGTTGGGAAAAGGGAAAGTACAATGGGATCTGGGGGGTCCTTGTTCATCAGTCAATGAAAGTAAGCATGCAGGTACAGCAGGCAGTGAAGAAAGTGAATGGCATGTTGGCCTTCATAACAAGAGGAGTTGAGTATAGGAGCAAAGAGGTCCTTCTGCAGTTGTATAGGGCCCTAGTGAGACCATACCTGGAGTATTGTGTGCAGTTTTGGTCCCCTAATTTGAGGAAGGGCATTGCTATTGAGGGAGTGCAGCGTCGGTTTACAAGGTTAAGTCCTGGGATGGCAGGACTTTCATATGCTGAGAGAATGGAGCGGCTGGGCATGTATACTCTGGAGTTTAGAAGGATGAGAGGGCATCTTATTGAAACATATGAGGTTATTAACGGTTTGGACACGCTAGAGGCAGGAGACATGTTCCCGATGTTGGGGGAGTCCAGAACCAGGGGCCACAGTTTAAGAATAAGGGGTAAGCCATTTAGAACGGAGACGAGGAAACACTTCTTCACACAAAGAGTTTTGAGTCTGTGGAATTCTCTGCCTCAGGGCGGTGGAGGCCGGTTCTCTGGATACTTTCAAAAGAGAGCTAGATAGGGCTCTTAAAGATAGTGGAGTCAGGGGATATGGGGAGAAGGCAGGAACGGGGTACTGATTAGGGATGATCAGCCATGATCACATTGAATGGTGGTGCTGGCTTGAAGGGCCGAATGGTGTACTCCTGCACCTATTGTCTATTGTCTATTGACTAGTACAGCTGGAACATCCTCAATGAATGGCCAAAGGGAGCATTGGGGAACACCTTGGTCCACACCCGACGATCCCTGTAGGTTGCAACTTGATGAGTTGAGGAAGAAGGCATACAGGAAGCATGCAGCATGCAGGCCAGAGTACAGGCACAGGGATGTTATGGTACAATGTTATAAACTATTGGTTAGGACGCCTGTGTGTCTCACTCTTGGAGCAACGTGACTGCAGTCTGCACGAAAGTCCTTTAATTATAGACATTTAATGAGAGGACTCTGGTGCAACGGGCAGCCACGTTGCTCCAAGAGTGTCCATAATCAAAGGATACGGGTTCAGGGTAAGGAACAGCAGATTTAGAGTCGTGGGCCTTTTCACAACACCCTGTGCTCGGACTCCTCACCAAAGCCACAACATTTGGCCACAGCACTTGGACCTCGAAGAAGATCCTCTCCCACCATGCTGCTGCCTGCCTGCCACAATGAGCAGTCACTCCCAGACACTGACGGCCGCTTTTTAAATCTCCCACTGCTCCTCGCAGTTGCCCCTTCGACGGTGAAACTCCCTGAGAGAACTAACCTGGCGACAAAGGTAGAGCTATCGTTTCATGCCAGTCGCCTTTCTGCAGGACTGAAAATGTTGAAAACAAAACAAATCTAGGTTTCGCATGAAATATATTTTATCTCCAACTTTTCCTAGTTTTCTACTTCTTCTTTCGTGTGGCGTGCACAGCCTAAAGTTGTTCGACAACTTGTCCTAGTTTTCATTTTAATTATATTCCATTTCTAGTATCTTCGGATTTATAAATGTGCTTATGACAAACCAAAGGATGACTCACTTGGTTCATGCAAATGTTTGAAGATTAGGCTCCAGTAATTAAAGAGAGGCTTGTAGCAAGAAGTTTATTTGCTCTCTCTCCTGGTGCTGTACGGCATGCCCGGAACAGCCTCGGTCAATGCAGAAATGGATTTGCCTTCTAGCATTTTTCTTTTGTTTTTTAGTACAGGCCCTCTCCCGGGTTACAAACTTTTGAACACCCAATAAATAAAATCCGGCTCCCATAAATATTATTCAATTCAAACAAGAACCAGTCGTGGATTAAAAACCTGTTTCCATGTTTCCTCTCTGCTGTAATCAGACACCACTGTTTCTAAGAACATGGGCTGTTGGTTTCACCACAGGAGGTCACTCAGAGTTGCTTTGCATATTGACAAGTCACTGATTATATGGACACTTGTACAACCATCCTCCATTAAACAATGCAATGTGTAGGTGACACTTCATACCCATCCCAGTTGGGCGAGTGACATCCTGATTCTGTACCATTGTAACTAGGCAGGGGAGGTCAATAGATGTTCATGTTAATGTTGTTCATAACAATAGTGGAGGCATGGTAAACGTGAACAGTGATTTTATGTATTTTCCAGCAAATGGACAAAATCAACTTACAGAGACATCTGTGAGGATGTTGCCAAGACTTTCGGGCCTGAGCTATGGGAAGAGGTTGGGCAGGCTAGGACTTTATTTCTTGGGGTGCAGGAGGCTGAGAGGTGATCTTAGATGTGAATAAGATCATGAAGGGAATAGATTGGGTAAATGCACAGTCTTTTACCCACAGTAGGGGAATCAGGAACCAAATGACAAAGGTTTAAGGTGAGGGGAAAGATTTAATAGGAACCTGAGAAGCAACTTTCTTACACAGAGGGTGGTGGGTATTTGGAACGTGCTGGCAGAGGAGATAGTTGAGGCAGGTATCATAGCAAAAGTTTAAACGACATTTGGACAGGTGCATGGATAGGAACGGTTTAGAGGGATATGGGCGGGCAGTTGGGACTAGTATAGATGGGGCATCTTGGTCGGCATGGGCAAGGTGGGGTGAAGGGCCTGTTTCCAAGCTGTGAGACTCTGAGAACAGGCAGCCTGTACCTCGCTATAATAATTCCATTTACCAACTCTTGGTCTGTAACCGCCTACACCTTGCTAGTGCTCCATGTTGTGGAAGTACTTGCCTCCATTACCCACTGAGGAACACGGTTATTCCAAGTCTTTGGTGTTATGTCGACAAAAGGCTGCAGATGCAGGAATCTTAAGTACAGAGCAAACTGATGGAGGAACTCAGCAGGTCTGTGGAGCAAATGGACAAAATATTGTGCGTTTCATTTCACACGCCTGCTGAGTTGTCCCAGCAGTTTATTTATTTTGTTGTGTGTATGTTGGTGGGACTAGTGGTCTCAGCAATTGTCCCCACACTTCCTGGGACAGACACACTGGAAATTCTAGTTCAATCACAGAACTGAAGACCCCTTGTCTCTGAGCTTTACCCAACAAGGTCCAGAGAAGCAGTGGTTTAAAATAAAAGGAGCCGGTTTCTCTTCATATCCCATGTGTTTGTAAACCTAGAGCACATTTGTTTCATTCATTGGTGGATCTGGCTGTTGCTGGGAAAGCCATTACTAGTTGTTTGTCCCTAATTGTCCCTTGAACTACGATGCTCACTCGGCAGTGTCGGAGACAGTCAAGAGTTAACCATACATTGCGGGATCGAGTCCCATGTCGGCTTGGATGCATGGAGCAATGGTTTTCCATCACTTAAGGATGAGTAACAAACCAGATGGTTGTTGCAGCAATCTATGGTCTCTAGTTGCCAATACTAATATTGTTTTATAAAATGTGCGTATGTGTATACAGTGCCCTTCATAATGTTTGGGACAAAGACCCATCATTTATTTATTTGCCTCTGTACTCCACAATTTGAGATTTGTAAGAGAAAAAAATCACGTGGTTAAAGTGCAGATTGTCAGATTTTATTTAAGGGTATTTTTATACATTTTGGTATCACCATGTAGAAATTACAGCAGTGTTTATACATAGACCCCCCATTTTAAGGCACCATAATGTTTGGGACACATGGCTTCACAGGCGTTTGTAATTTCTCAGGTGTGTTTAATTGCCTCTTTAATGCAGGTTTAAGAGAACTCTCAGCACCTAGTCTTTCCTCCAGTCTTTCCATCACATTTGGAAACATTTATTGCTGTTTATCAACATGAGGACCAAAGTTGTGCCAATGAAAGTCAAAGAAGCCACTATGAAACTGAGAAACAAGAATAAAACTGTTAGAGACATCAGCCAAATCTTAGGCTTACCAAAATCAACTGTTTGGAACATAATTAAGAAGAAAGAGTGCACTAGTGAGCTTACTAATTGCAAAGGGACTGGCAGGCCAAGGAAGACCTCCACAGCTGATGACAGAAGAATTTTCTCTATAATAAAGAAAAATCCCCAAACACCTGTCCGACAGATCAGAAACACTCTTCAGGAGTCAGGTGTGGATTTGTCAATGACCACTGTCTGCAGAAGCCTTCATGAACAGAAATACTGAGGCTACACTGCAAGATGCAAACCACTGGTTAGCTGCAAAAGTATGATGGCCAGGTTACAGTTTGCCAAGAAGTACTTAAAAGAGCAACCACAGTTCTGGAAAAAATTATTGTGGACAGATGAGACGAAGATTAACTTATATCAGAGTGATGGCAAGAGCAAAGTATGGAGGAGAGAAGGAACTGCCCAAGATCCTAAGCATACCACCTCATCTGTGAAACACAGTGGTGGGGATGTTATGGCCTGGGCATCTATGGCTGCTGAGGGTACTGGCTCACTTATCGTCATTGATGATATAACTGCTGATGGTAGTAGCATAATGAATTCTGAAGTGTATAGACACATCCTATCTGCTCAAGTTCAAACAAATGCCTCAAAACTCATTGGCCAGCGGTTCATTCTACAACACGACAATGATCCCAAACATGCTTCTAAAGCAACAAAGGCGTGTTTCAAAGCTAAAAAATGGTAAATTCTTGAGTGGCCAAGTAAATCACCCGATCTGAACCCAATTGAGCATGTCTTTTATATGCTGAAGAGAAAACTGACGGGGACTAGCCCCCAAAACAAGCATAAGCTAAAGATGCTGAAGAAGATGGTCTGAAGAAGGGTTTCGGCCCGAAACGTTGCCTATTTCCTTCGCTCCATAGATTCTGCCGCACCCGCTGAGTTTCTCCAGCACTTTTGTCTACCTTTGATTTTCCAGCATCTGCAGTTCCTTCTTAAACATAAGCTAAAGATGGCTGCAATACAGGCCTGCAGAGCATCACAAGAGAAGACACGCAGCAACTGGTGATGTCCATGAATCGCAGACTTCAAGCAGTCATTGCATGCAAAGGATATGCAACAAAATACTAAACATGACTACTTTCATTTACATGACATTGCTGTGTCCGAAACATTATGGTGCCCTGAAATGGGGAAGACTATGTGTAAACACTGCTGTAATTTCTACATAGTGAAACCAAAATGTATAAAAATGGCCTTTAATAAAATCTGACAATGTGCACTTGAACCACATGTGATTTTTTTTTTTCTATTACAAATCTCAAATTGTGGAGTACAGAGGCTAATAAATAAATGATGGGTCTTTGTCCCAAACATTATGGAGGGCACTGTATATATGTACATTGCAGTTTCATTTAACTACCCAGATTTTGCTATTAGGGTGGAACTTAACTTGTGGATCAATTGTCCAGACTTCTGAGTATTAATTTAGTAACAACAGCTGCACTAGTGTGATGCTGTTTTCTAGTGCGTTTATTCCCTTGTGCAAAATGTCCCTGGGTAAGAATTCACCTCTTTCTGTGTGTGAGTTGTAGCTTTCCTCAGCTTGCTACTCTGAGTGAAATGGAAACCTCATTTGGAGTAGTTCATTTCAGTATGCTGAGTCAGCTACTGCTTAATCTCATTTCCAAAACTGTATTGAGTAATGGCAGAAGAATCTCCACCACATGCACAGCATCTCCCTCTGTTTCCTCCCTGTTTTGGCTCTAGCTATGTGGATAGGGAAAATGATATTGCCGAGGACAATATTCTGCACTCTGTACATTGCTCTACCTGTTGTACTTGAATTTGACCTGATTGTATATCTGATTTGTTAGGATAGCATTCAAAAGAAAGCTGTTCGCTGTATCTGTGTCCATGTAGCTTCCGTTTCCAAGCTGTGAGCTAAATTTGTGCTTTGCTTTTCCGCTCTTCCCACGCAGGTTGGCGTCTCTTTGACGACAGCACCGTTACAACGGTCGACGAGAGCCATGTGGTTGCACGGCACGCATACGTGCTTTTTTACCGCCGCCGCAACTCTCCCGTGGTGAGACCGTCGCGGACAAGAGGTGCAGCACGTGGAGCGGAGTGCACGGCCGAAGCGGATGGAGCGGCCTCGCAGGTTTGTAGAAGGGCCGGGATGTCCCTCCCCCCTGCTCTGCAGTCTGTTGTGACTGATGCTATGTATTGCTTTTGTTGCCTAGCCCGAGGGTGACATCTTACCACCCTTTCGCCGGCATATACAGGAAAGTGTAGCCCTCTGCTTTGCCCTTTCCGTAGACTTGCTAGTTAATGATATGTACTACACAGGCCACTTAACAATAACTCTCCTTAAACCACGTGCCGCAATAAACTTTCCTCCTTGCCCGCTCTGTGTGCAGTAAAAGTTGATTGGGATGTGTTGCTCTGTCACGTATCTTTGTTCAAGGTTACTCGCTCTGCTTCTGAAGCTGCCAAGTCAGCTGGATTTGTCACCATGAACACATTGTTCTGAAGAAACGTACTGTATTTCTTGCTGGTATCACCTTGCTTGAGAGTTGCAATCTCAATGTACTTATCCCTCATCCTCCTGTGGTATCCTCGGAAGGCATGGCTGTTCACAGATGTAACAAGATGGCAGATGCTGCCACCCTGGTCTTTCTCATTCCATGCCCACACATGCAAACTGAGCACGAATTACTGGATCAAGGTGCAGTGGTTCAGCGGGTAGAGCTGCCTTGCAGAGCCACCGATCCGGGTTCAATCATAACCTTCGGCGTGGAGTTTGCACGTTCTCCCTGGGATTGCGAGGGTTCCCTCCCAAATCCCAAAGACTTGTGGGTTTGTAGGTTAATAGGGCGCTGTAAAATTGTCTCCAGTATGTGAAAATGAGATAATATTGAACTAGTATGAACGGGTGATTGATGGTCGGCATGGACTTGGTGGATAAAGCTATTTTGTTTCCTGAGCACATCAGGGGGTGGCCAGTCCGACTTCCACCAGCACTCTCAGCTAGCATAACCACTGTGGCTGCTTTGCTTTTCTCTCTCGCACTTTTGCCAGGTGTTTAGCCAGGTGTTAAACTTCACTATGCTGCTAGGATTGTCTGGAGGAGACACTATTCAACCATTACATTTCTGATGGGACCGGAAATTTTGTACAAGATGTTGGTGAGGCCGCACTTGGAGTATTGTGCTCAGTTTTGATCACCCAGATATAGGAAAGGTGCTATTAAACTGGAAAGAGTGATGAGAAGTCTTAAAAACATGTTGCTAGGACTCAAGGGCCTTAATTATATGGAGAGGTTGGGCAGGCTAGGGCTTTACTCCCTGGAGTGCTGAGGGGTGATCTTGGTTTAGGATGATGAGGGGAATAGAGTGGGTGAATGCACAGAGTCTTTTACCAAGAGTAAAGGAATCAAGAACCAGTGGACATGGGTTTAAGGTGAGAGGGGAAAGATTTAATAGGATACCGAGGGGCAACTTTTTCCACTCGGAGGGTGGTGGGTCTATGGGACGAGCTGCCAGATGTAGTTGATGCAGGAACTATAACAACATTTAAAATAAGTTTGGACAGGTGCATGGATTGCAACAGTTTAGAGGGATATGGAACGGGCTTAGATGGGGCATCTTGTTTGGCATGGAAGTTGTCCTTTAAGGCCTGTTTCCGTGGTGTATGACTGAAATAGTTACCCTTTTTAGTACATGAAGTAAATTTTCACTATTTGAATAATTTTCCATGATTGATTGAGAGTTTTTAAAAGCAAATTGAACAGGATTCTATGGTTGCAATTGCTATTTTGTGGGTTTAATTCACCAGCTAGCTGTGCCAAGCAGGAGTATTGTTGAACAATATAGCCTATTGATTGTACAGTTTATTTAGGAGAGGAATGTGTAAATAAGCAAAATTATTCTGAGATCACAAGCCAATTTTGCCAGTTTAGCGGAGCTGATTAAAAAGTCATATGTCCAAATGTGTTGCAGATCAGAAAATGTAACAGATTGAAACTTGAACTTGGGTATCACGTGCTCAGAAATTGTTTCATTTTCATGATTTTCTTTACTTTTTGCCTCCTTAGATTCAACACTTGTTACTTTGAATATCCCTGAATAAAACCCCCAAAATGACCTTGTCCTTGAGTCGTTACAAATAAAAATCAAACTTAAGGAAACTTGGCCGGCCTCCCAGCTGAGCAGCTATCTCCTGTTCTGAAGTTCTAGCTGCATCACATCTTGATGTCCCGCCTCAACCGTGGACATTGTGTCTACTCCCAGCACCAGCTCCGTGCAAATTCTAGCTTTATCTCATCACCCATTGTTTCATGGCACAGACGGGCCACTCTGCCCATCGGGTCTATGCCGGCTCTTGGAGAAATCCCTTGAACTCCTTTCCCCCATTTGTACACAAAATATAGGAGCAGGAGTGGAACGCCAGGACCTTAATCCTGCTTTGCTATTCAGTATAATCATGGATGACTTGTGTTGGCCTCAACTCTCCCAGTTCTCTGTGACTTATTCTCTCTCCTGGCCCATTGGCTCCCCCTTAATTCTTCTACACAAGGGATAGTTTACGGCAACAATTAACCTAATAACTCGCACATCTTTGGAATGTGTGTGGAAACTAGAGTATCCGGGGGAAACGCACAGACGCAAGAGAGCGTGTGTACTTCATACACACAGCACCAAGGGTCAGTGTCGATCCCAGTTTGTTGGTGCAGTGAGGCAGCAACACTACCTAACTACACACAGGCCATGACTGGATTAGGACCCATGGTACAGATACTTAGCAGGGCTTAAAGGTTTCTTAAGAATTTTGATTTTCACACATAGCTACTATGAATTTGCAGAGGCCGAAAGAGGCCATTGGCGTGGTGGCCACAAGCAGTAGGCAATGGTATTTCCTTGTTGACTCATTATCCTGAGGAAGACCTTGTCTCATTATTGTAGAAAGGTCAGGGGAGATGTGGAAAAGAACGAGAGAGAGATAGAGTCGCAGTAAAACGTAAAAGAGAATCCAAAAATATTCCACGGGTACAAAATCGTGCAGTAGGTTGTAGGAGAAGTGGAGGAGATCAGAGAGCAAGAGGGAAGTTGCCGCTGAGGCATTGAATGTAGTCTTCACGAAGGGAAGTGTATGGAGTTGGAAGTGGAAAAGCTGGTTGCACTTCAAATGGATAAAGCTCCTGGTCCTTTATCCAGGAGCTGGATGGAATGAGCCTCGATTGCTGAAAGAAATTGCAGAGGCCCTGGCCATAATTTTCCAAACAGGGTTTGGGTTCAGGGGAATTACCCAAAAATAAGAACAAGAAAACCTGCAAATGTTGCATCCTGTTCAAGCATTAGGGTTGGAATAATCTCATGACCTTCAGACCTGTCAGTTTACATATTCTGTTGTGCTGCTGCAAGTAATAATTTCATTGTTCTGTTTGGGACATATGACAATAAAACACTCTTGACTCTCAAACCTCTGGTGTAGAAGGTTCGAGAAGCAGAGAAAGCAGTCACTTGGTCAACTGTGGAGGCATCCAGCATGTTGTTAACAGCGAGTCTGTCAAATGAATGAGAGTTTGTTTGAAGTAGATTGATGGAGTTTGGAAAGGATTGATGAAGTTCCAAAGGCTATTTGGTGATATGCCACATAGAGAGAAGTCCATGGAATAAAACAGCTACAGACACTTGGCTAATCAATTGGCTAAAAAAACAGGGAGTAGTGACGAGGGGCTTTTTGGATATGGGGTGACGGAAATTGGGTAGAACAAGCATTGCAAATGGTGCTGCCCTCCCTGATGCCAATGATGGTACCATGGTTCCTGAGCTGTGATTCGGGGCGGGCAGGCAGGCTGCTTGTGGAGGAGTGACACTTGGCTGAAGTGGGCCCACACTTTCACTGCTTTCCAGTGAACTGGGAGCATTTTGGAGATTGTTGTGCTCTTGGTCAGATTAGTAAAGCCCAAGGATCACTTTGTCTCCCAGTGATCAGTGGGCCAAAAGAAAGCGGATCCCACCGCTTTGCACTTGGTGTTTGGAGCCCTTTCTCTCGCTTAGTGCCTGCTGTTGTGGTTGGCCAGAGACCTCTGCTTGTTCTAGTCTCTGCATATTGGGGGAAACTCATGGGTTTTACTAATCAGTTTACTGAAGCCTTTAGTTTTATCCTGTGAATATCTGCATCTGTAAGCCTGTTCCTTTTAAAGCAAAATATTTAAACAATTGTTTTGTGTAACAGTCTCCTGGAGACCTTCATGTTCATGGCCTTAGTAAGATTAAGAGCTCAAAGGTGACCTTTCTTAATTTAGCCTCAGTCCCTGCAGGCCTCCTGCTTGCTGTTCGTTGCTTTCAGTGGGTTTGTTTCTCAAATCCCCCTGTAGCACTGCTCCATCTGTCTGCTCTTGCTGCTCTCCATCCTGCCTATTCCCTGTGGGGGATATTTTTCCTCCTCTTTTCCTCTCTTCATGGAGGTGGCGAGAAGTTTGGGGAAATCCCAAGGGTGATTTCCACCTCCTTATCCAGCTTTGTACTTTTCTCCAATGTTGGATAGTTATTGAACAAGGCAGCATCACATTCAGTGTCCATTTCCCTCCTCGCCAAGAGTTCTCCTGCACAGTTTCCCATGGAGAACATGAATGGGGCACAATTTTCCCCCTTCTACATGTTACCACCCTGTGATAATCTGACCACCCTTGTTGCCTTTTCCAATGTGTATCTGAGATTAAAAGATAAACAGAACATCCCGCAACAAAGTTTTAAACACAGGCTGAATGCTTTACATGGTTTGTGTTAATTTTATTGAAACGAGATCGTGTATATTTAATAACTTTCTAGTTGTGTTTACACCCTTATTTGTTGCAGTCTGATAAAATAAGGCAGGCTAACCTGAGAGTTGTGCTGGTTTAAAGTTGGTGGTGGGTTGAGGGTTAAAATATCAAATTAAATTGTTGCAAATGCCATCCTGCATGGCCAGAGTGCAGGATGTCCAAACGAATGGGTGCTTTAACTCCACTTACCCTCAGGCGAGCCTGTCCTACGATATTAACCTGGGTTATCATTGACCTCTTGGAATGTGCAAAACGTTCTATTGCAACTGACAGGTCTTTAAAAAAGAGTGCCCCACCCCCACCCCCACCCCCACCCCCATTTGATTGTAGTCAATGTAACTTGTGTTGGAAATGAGTGCCATTATGGAAAATTTCACCCCTCGCTCTGACCCACACCCCTCACTGGTTATAACGGACCCATAAACTCTGACCAGTCCAGGACTCGGCCAACACTGGAGTAACCGTTCGCCAGCACGCAGACAGTGGTTGGGAACAGAAATGGCGGGTGATTTTTAGCCTGTGGAACAGCACACATACTTCACTACTATCTACTCCAACTCCTGTGGTGTGCTGAACTGCAACAAAATGGTGAATGAATCTACCTTTCTGCTCCTGATCGATGACCCACTCTGGCTTAGAGCTGTTCTCTAACAGGGTCTGAAACTTGGACCCATTTATCTGTAGTCCTTAGGTGTTTGTTTCTCCCTCGTAAAGGAAAAACAATTCCTATCTAAATCTTTTTTTCTCTCTTTATGTTAATTCTCCCCAGCCAAGTGCAGGGCCTGCCTTTATACGCCGTGCTTTCCCATCAGGCTTGCCACAGAACTCTTGCACATTCCTGGTTTACTGTGCCCAAAGGTGGCTATGTTGTTGTTTTGGGGGACTTGAGTTAGAGAAGGCCTGTATTACGATGTTCTTTTGAGAGGCTGACGGGAGTTTCCACAAATCGCAGGCGTCTCTCATATGGCAGGAGTTGGAGGCAGAAGATACTGGGGAAGAGGCACCACGCACAGCAGACAGGCATAATCAGGGACTTAGGCCCCTGCAGTCTCGCAAGAACGAGGACCTCTCAGGAACTCTGCTCACAGACTACTCAGACCAAGACTGCATCCGATATTTTGTCCTCAGCACTTTCGCTGCAATACTAGCTCTCTTTGTAAATGTCCTGTACCCATTGCTCGTTTAGGACCTGCGGCAGGGGGCGGCAGTAGTTGGTCACAACTGCACACCAGCCCCTTACTCTGTCTCTCTTACACCCTTGGTCAAGCCATTCCCATTCCCATACCCGTGATGGTCTTGCCCTGCATCACGGGGTCGCTTTATCTCTGCTGCCTGATTTTCCCACAAGTGGTTATTTTTTTTAAAGGGCATTACTTCAGACTACATGTTCCGTCTTGAGCCAGTCAATGTCGGACGATGAGACATAGTGATGGCATCTTTACTACTCATTACAACTAGTTTTATTGTGGTTCTAAAAATAAAAATAAAAATTTAATACTGGTAGTCTTTGACCTCTGCCTATTGTTTGATCTTATTGCTTTAATTATGGATAGTTTACATTTTAAGAATTAGTTAATGAACCCTTGTAAGCAACGTGATTTTCTCTCTGAAGCACACTGATTTTTGAGCAGTGAATTGTTTTGGTTTTACTACCACGGCATCAGGACACAAACGCCCTCACAGCCCGAACTGTATCCGCACAGCTGAAGACACCGATATATATAGGATGGGGGGGGGGGGGGGCGATGGTGCGGGTGAATCTGACTCAGTCTGCTGCTTGTGGGCCACTGCTATAGCAGATCAGGGCCATCTCCCTTCCCCCCTCCCAGGCCAAGGCAATGAGCAGTGGGGCAGGGTGGGGGTATGAGAGTGAAGTACCCATCTCTGATGATCCAAGCAACAATGCACTAATTAAATGCACAGTTGTGCAGCCTGAGGCTGCCTAACTTTTATCAAGCAACGTTATCCCCCAACAATGAAATATGTTGACTGTATCTTTGCAGGATGTTGCAAATCTAACGCTTGATTAGGATTATAAACTGTTGTACATTCATGGCCTGTTGCTTTTTAAGATTTTTCTAACATTGTATCTCAAATGTTGCATGCAAAGGCGGCTTACTGTCTGTGGACGTGTGTGTGTGTGGACAAGTGTGTGTGGACAAGTGTGTGTGTGTGTGTGTGGACGAGTGTGTGGGTGGACGAGTGTGTGTGTGGACGAGTGTGTGTGTGTGGACGAGTGTGTGTGTGTGGACGAAGTGTGTGTGTGTGGACGAAGTGTGTGTGTAGACGAGAGTGTGTGGACGAGAGTGTGGACGAGTGGGTGGACGAGTGTGTGTGTGGGTGGACGAGTGTGTGTGTGGGTGGACGAGTGTGTGTGGGTGGACGAGTGTGTGTGGACGAGTGTGTGTGTGGGTGGACGAGTGTGTGAGCGTGTGTGTGGACGAGTGTGTGTGTGGGTGGATGTGTGTGTGGGTGGATGTGTGTGTGGGTGGATGAGTGTGTGTGGGTGGATGAGTGTGTGTGGGTGGATGAGAGTGTGTGGGTGGATGAGAGTGTGTGGGTGGACGAGTGTGTGGGTGGACGAGTGTGTGGGTGGACGAGTGTGTGGGTGGACGAGTGTGTGGGTGGACGAGTGTGTGGGTGGACGAGTGTGTGTGTGGACGAGTGTGTGTGTGGACGAGTGTGTGTGTGGACGAGTGTGTGTGTGGACGAGAGTATGTGTGGACGAGAGTGTGTGGACGAGAGTGTGTGTGGACGAGAGTGTGTGCGTGTGTGGACGAGTGTGCGTGTGCGCGAACGAGTGTGTGGATGAGTGTGTGTGGTGTTTTGTCTTTGGATTGTGTAACATTAGATGTTACGTTGGTGCCTGCCCGCTAAATGTATATTTAATTTTTTTTCCCATATTGTAATGTTAATGTGTTTTAAACTTGTAAAACTGCAGAGTTTAAATCTCATTTGCAATTTTCAGTACTTGCACTCAAATGCCAGTGAACATAACTAATTGGCACTTGAGGTTTAAATATGATTCGTAAAATATACTGGTGCAGTCAAATGCAAAGATCAAAAGTAATAAATTTTTATTGGACTTTTTCAGCCGATTTTGAGTTGCACAGCACTGTTGTACTCTCTTTTTGTCCTAAATCTTGGGATTGATATATTTACAGGCTTCTAGTCAGGCAGCACGGGGGGCAGGTGTGGACCCCGAAGATGCTCCCCAGCTGACGCCAGACTCGGTGTCTGGTCTGTTCTCGCGTCCCGCCACGGAGCACTGCGCCCCAGCCTATGGAAACGTGGAGGAGGTAGACTGAATGTCCCGCTCACGGGCACTCTGTATAAACTGCATGTCACAGCAAGAGACCTGGCACTTTGGACAAAAAAATACAACCCCTCAATTCATAAAACTAATTTATTTCCCTCCATTCCCTCCCCTCCTCACCTTCTTTACCCCACCTTCCCTCCCCCTCCACCCCAGCCTCCACTCCCACCCTTTTTCTGGGCCTGACTTGGAGGCACTAGGAATGAGACGGTTGGGAAGAATTTGTGGTGGTGTCTTCGTATCATTGATGCCATTGTGGCGCGAGGATGCTGCTGAATTGTGTTTTTAAGGTGATGCAATGGAATGTATTTAGACAACGATTCTGTCACCAACGTGCATATTAATGGAAACATTCGGCAGCCTGGTGTGCTGTTTGTTCTGCCAGCAGCATCTCTCTGGGATCACCTGTTTGCATTCGTTGTTTCAGCTACTTTTTTAAAAAAATCTCTCTTTACATCTGCTTTATATAAAAGAAACAAAAAAGGGTCGTTTTGATTTGTATAATGTTTCCTGAATCATTGGAGGAACGAGAAGCAAAATAAACTTGTTTTTGTTTGTAAATTTGCAAGTTAAACGGGCCAGCATTGGGGAGCTGAGCCTTTTGCCAGTTCCCCACTGCTCATTGGGATGTGGCTCACATTGGACGGAGCAGTTGGGGGCACAGAGAGAGAGAGAGCTGGGCTGAGAGGAGGGGTAACCTGGAGTAGAAGGCAATGGGACGAGGAGAGGTTGTATTAATCGGACTGTCTGCTGGATGAGTGTGGATTGGAGTGATTTCCTGAGATCTGCGTGCTCTTGTAACTGGTGTTATCTTTGCATGGTAGCTATACTCCCACCACCCCCCTCCACCATATGGGGCCCCTGGGGAATTGGTGTCCAAAACTGATGAAAATGGTCTCCACTCACCTATCTATTTTGGCAGCTGTCAGTGATGTTGGGATGTCTGTATTTGTGTGTGCGTGCATGAATGTGTGTTCCTTTTGCAACATGGTGATGTGTCGATTTATACAACTGGAAGGGAAACGGGATGTCCTTGCTACAGGCTGGGCTCTATCCCTACAACTCCTGCACATTTTGCTGGGTGGGCAGTGTAGCTCTGGGAATCAAACTAATTGGATCCTTTAGGCTTTCCTTGCAGTTTGTTTGCCCACACAAAAGTAGAGTGCAACTATAATGAGCAACATTTGAAGGATTCCTGCCTGGTCCTTTTACCTAGCTGCCTCTCAGTTGCTTCAGGTTATATGTGCCTGAGTGAAAGCTGCCACCGCAACATGGTGTCGAGCCCTATGTCGTGTCTTGATGCAGTTGCAAGCTGCCTTCAGAAGGAAGACAGAGGGGAGCCTCAATCACAGGTAGCTGCCCAATTCCTGCGTTGCTGTATCTCCGTTTGCACCTCCAGGCTTGGGTTGGCGGGGCAGGAGGATTTGTGTTTCTGAAGTGGTTGCTGAATCACAAGCTGATTCTATTTTGTTTTCCTTTCCGATATAATTTCCGAAGACCATTTACCTTTACTGAATTGTTTTCCTATTTTATTATCAAAATGTATTTGCTATAATTTACTAAAAACCAAACTCCAGCAGGCTTGGCTCCTGTCTCATTATTTGTCTCGGAAGCTGCATACATTCCCTCCTGGTGTCCCTGGCCTGTAGATCTGAGGTTCTATGCTTGTCCCTGTGGGTATGTGCACTGAGAAAGGGTGTGTGTGGAACGTCTGTCCGGCCCCAGCCCTGCTCTGGGGATGTGGGAGCCACCGGGCTCTTATGGGGCACGGCTTCTTCCCAGAGCACTCGGCCCGTTTGGTGAAGGTTCTCCACTGTGGCGTAGGAGCTTCGGGATCTAGACCCCCCATCTCCAGCTTGGGATGGACGGTTGAGATTGCGTTCCTAATATCTACAGGTCATGTGGCCAGTGAGGACTAGAGGGGATTCTGGTGTGACGGCCCCACTTTCAGTCATCGCTCTTGGTGATTGAGAGCCTTCTGGAATAATCAGCAGGGGAGCATCTGAGATCTCTGTGGAAAGATGGCTGAGAAAGCTACAAGGCGACGTGTTGGGGAAGTGAGCAAAAGGGCTCAATGCAAATTTCTGTTCCTTCCGGTGGCTTTCGTCTGTTGTGTCAAATGTTGCGAGGCACGCTGGAGGCCAGGGACACCCACTCTCCATGGGGATTGGCACGCTGGCACAGCATTCCTGGGCATTGCCACCAGCTTCCTGATGTGTACCAGAGACTATGAAAAATAGTACAACTGGGGAAATGATTCTAAAGTTCTTTTGAATAAGAGCATTGGTAACTTTCTGCGGCTGTTTTAACAATGAAAAGTGTGATTTTAGTTTGTCTTTTTTATATGTTCTCTCACAAACTTCATCAACACCCCTCACTCTCTCCCATCCACTTCCTCCATCTTCCCCTTCCCCCTACTTTCTTGATCTCTCCCATCACTGCTACTTCCATTTTCTCTCTCTGCCCACCCTTCATGGTCACTTCCTCCACCCCCTCTTGTTTTCTCTCTTCCCTTTGCCTCCTGCCCTCCCTCCTGCCCCCTCCCCTTCCCCTCCCTCCTGCCCCACTCCCCCTCCCTCCTGCACGACTCCCCTCATTCCTGCCCCACTTCCCCTCCCTCCTGTTCCACTCCCCCTCTCTCCTGTCCCCCCTGCCCCCCCCTCCCTCTTGCCCCTTCAGGCGCTTTCCCTTCCCCTCCGATTTTTTCCCCCCGGTCCCGTTGGTTGATTTTGAGTTGCTCTTTATCCTCTCCTTGCAGCCCTGACTTTGTAGGTATCCACGTGGTCACAGTCACTGTCTTACAAAATGTTGTGTAAATTAATTGTTTGCACTTCAGTTTGTTAATTTCTCCTTGATTAAACAAATACGTTTGCCCTTGTCTTATTGACTTCTGTTCATTTCATGCTGCACTTTGCAAGGTTTTTAATAAAAATCTGTTTTGCCTATCTGAGGGCACAGATTTGATCGCATGTTCCCACCTGGTTGATGCGCCGCCTCATGAGCTGGTGGGGTGGGGGGGGGGGGGGGCTCACAGAGGGATGCCACATGGGTAAATTGGTGTGGTTTCTTTGACTGAAGAAGGGTCTTGACCCGAAACGTCACCCATTCCTTCTCTCCAGAGATGCTGCCTGTCCCGTGGATTTACTTAAGCATTTTATGTTTACCTGTGGTTTCTTTGATATATTTATTCAACAAAAGCCCCTATTTCACGCATAAATGGACCAAAGGTATTTCTAGCTATCTGAAATCCAATTAAAAAATATTTTTTTTTTACAATCATTTCAAATTTGATCCAAAGCATGAATCCTTGAATATTTGGATGTATTCTTTACTATTTACTGTAATGTAGTTGAATTCTTTTCTTACCCTTGATTAAATACTTTACATTGTTAATCTTTGGAAAAAGGACTGTTGGAGTAAGGAGTTAAAAATTCTGAGAGAAACAAGGAACTACAGATGCTGGTTTACAAAAGTAGACAAAAGTGCTGGCGTAACTCAGCGGGTCAGGTAGCATCTCTGGAGAATATGGATAAGTGACGTTTCAGGCTGAGACCCTCCTTGAGTCAAGGAGGTTCCCAACTTGAAGTGTCACCAATCCATGTTCACCAGAGCTCCTGCCTGACCCGCTGAGTTAAGGGCCTGTCCCACGGGCAGGAGATTCCAGGTGGCAAGCGCGACTTCCCCGGAAGCGGGGGCCGCGCGGGTGCCACCGTACGGCCTGTCCCACGAGCATGCGACAAGCGCAACCTAACTGGAAGCGGTTGCCGCGCGGAAGCCGAGTGATTACCGTACGGCCTGTCCCACGAGCATGCGAATGCATGCGGCGTCGGGTGATGACGTCATCGCGCAACGCAACACGCTAGCCTACTCCGTCGAGATGGTGCTCGCGCCGTCGAGGCGGCAGGCCGTTGCCGCACGGGATTTTTGGACTGTCAGTTTTTCTGAGCCCCGCGCGGTGTTGGGACCAACTACATACGGCTCTGGCGATCTACGTGGGACCGACCCCGCGGCCTCCGCTTCCTGCTAGGTCGCGCTTGCCGCCTGGAATCGCCTGCCCGTGGGACAGGCCCTTTACTCCAGCACTCCGTGTCTTTTGTAAACCAGCATCTGTCGTTCTTTATATCGCATTGTTAATCTCTGGATTGGTTTACTTTGATATATATTCCTTCCATTTAATTGATCCCTTTTTTAAAAAATGTTGTTACTTGCTGCAATTCCTGTCCATCTTTTAATCCCTACCTTTAATGATGTTGCACAAGCCTCGATGTGTTCTAGCTCGGTGGTTCTTACACCCACACACCTTCATACAACCACTAGAGTATCCGTTGCTTCCTCATCATGAGTGTATCCCATGCTGGGATCAATTTAAAGAACCCCTACTTTAGTTTCCCATTTCTCAAGGTTTTCACTTGCTTTTTGCCATAGAACAGATTTAATTCTGATAAGAATAAGCACATTTCTCTAATTCCGTAACAGTGCACTTAGGAGCTGTACACCTTTGTAGGAGTACTCTCCATGACATATACCTCTTGAAATCCGGTGCAAATCCTATCCTATCTTTTCCAGCTTTCACTCCCCTCTACTGCAGTCTGAAGAAAGGTCCCAACCCAAAACATTGTCTGTCCATTTCCCTCCACAGATGCTGCCTGGCCCTCTGAGTTCCGCCAGCACTTTGTGTTTTGATCAAGATTCCAGCATCTCCTCCAAGAGGCTTTGAGATAAGCACATAGAAATGGAGGGGTATGGGTCATGTACAGACAGGGGAGACAAGTTCAATTTGTCCTCATGTTTGACCTGGACGTGGTCTGAAGGGCCAGTTCCTGTGCTGTTCTGTTCTCTGCTCTTTCTTGCAGTTTCTTTCCAAGGTCACCTCATAGACTCCTACAATGCAAACTGAAACGTCTTAGCCTATCCAGCCTATCCCTCCCAGCTCACCAGTCCTGGTAATATCCTAGTGAAGTCTCCAGAGAGCTAAATGAGAGAAAACAGTAAATGCTTGGAAACACTCAGCAGGCCAGGCACCATCTGTGGAAAGCGAAAGAGTAAATTTAAGACTTTGTTGGAACTGGGGGGGAAACATGTACGTTTTGTTGCGGAGAAGGTGGTGAGAGGAATGTATAAAACAAAGGGAATATCATTCAAACGTTAGGGTTGCCCAGGGAATAAGCCGTAAATTAAATAATTGTCCGGTAGTTTGAGAAGATAAGAGCACAGGTCAGGTGCATCATTGGGAGAATTGTTGATGGAGACAGCAGAGCAGGGAGTTGCGATGGAATGGCCAGTGAAGAGAACAGATCCGTCTGGTGGTGGAGTCTCATTGAAGGTGCCAAAGATCAACAAAAATACATGGATCTTCATCACAAGACACAACAAAAGTAAGTGGCTGGCTACTGATTATGAACTTTATATAATTTTATAGAACAAGGTAATACTGGTCTATTCTACAGTTTGGTCACACTTGTACAACAGCGATGCACCTGTACAAGTCGCTGGTGAGACCACACTTAGTGAAACTATCTGCAGTTCTGGTCACCCAGCTACAGGAAGGATGTCATTAAGGGTGGGGAAGAGATTCACCAGGTTGCTACCTGGGTTTGTGGGCTTGAGTTATATTAAGAGGTGAGATAAACTGGCACTTTTTCCTTGGAGTGTAGGAGGCCAAGGGGTGGCCTTATTGAGGTTTACAAGACCATGAGGGACATGGATAAAGTGAAAGCTCACAGTCTTTTTCCTAGTGTAGAGGATTCTAAAACTAGAGGCCACCGGCTTGAGCATGGATGAAGTGAGTTCTCGGGGGCGACTTTATCACTCAGAGGGTAGTCCGTATCTGGAACGAACTGCCAGAGAAAGCTGTAGAATTACAACATTCAAAGGACATTTGGACAGATATAAGGATAGGATGAGTTTAGAGATATTTGGACAAAATGCAGTAGGCTGACATGGTCAGCATGCACAAGGTGGGCCGAAGGGCCTGTTTAAGCGCTGTACAGCTCTAGGATACATCGTCTGTGAAGAAAAAGAGTTAAACTTTCCACAGTGTGACCCGCTGCATTGCACTGAAGTCTGTCTGGATAACATCCTCGGCTGCCTGGAATGCTGTGTGAAACCCCAAAACTCAGTGAAACTGCTCCCGGCTGGCCCACAATGACCGTCATCTGTCAGAGGAGGTAATTCCAGCAGGGACTATAACAGCATTTAAAAGACACTTGGACGGGTACATGGATAGGAAAGGGTTAGAGGAGTATGGGCCAAACATGGGCAGGTGGGACTAACTTAGATGGGGCCTCTTGAATTGAGGGTCTGTTTTCCCCCACAGAGGGTGCAGTAATGATCAACATGGATGGACAGGCACTGCCCATGTTTTCCCAGCTCGAGACCTGTGGCTTCACTACTGCCCAGTCTGATGCACGGCACAGGTCTGGGTGTCCGTCCTTCATGAGGTACAGACATTGCTCCCGTTGAGATCTATCTGGTGTTGCAGCTCCCATCAGTGCGGGCTCCGCAGCAGCTGCCCATGTAAGGTTTGGGGGATATTCAACAAATTGTGTCCAAAATTTGCCCCTCTGAGGCAAGAGGGTGGGAGGGAGAGTGTAGAAGCAGGACGGGGGGAGGGAGAAGATGCGTAGGATCCACAGTGGTGATTTTCTGATAGAAGACAGGGTTGTGATGGAAGGTTGTTATTCTGGCTGGAGGTCTGTGACCAGTGGAGTTCTACGGTGATCTGTGCCAGTTGTGATATATAAAAGTAACTTGGTTATAAATGTAGATGGGTTAGAGTCAGTGATACAGTATGGAAACAGGCCCTTCGGTCCAACTCACCCACACTGCCAACAATGTCCCAGCTACCCTAGTCCCACTTACCTGCGCTTGGTTCACATACCTCCAAACCTGTCCTATCCATGTACCTGTCTAACTGTTTCTTAAACAATGGGATAGTCCCAGCCTCAACTACCTCCTCTGGCAGCTTATTCCATGCACCCACCACCCTCTGTGAAAAAGTTACCCCTTGGATTCCTATTAAATCTTTTCCCCTTCATCTTGAACCTATGTCCTCTGGTCCTCGATTCCCCAACTCTGGGCAAAAGACTCTGTGCATCTACCCGATCTATTCTTCTCATGATTTTGTATACCTTTATAAGATCTCCCCTCATCCTCCTACGCTCCATGGAATAGAGACCCAGCCTACTCAACCTCTCCCTATAGCTCACACCCTCTAGTCCTGGCAACATCCTTGTAAATATTTTCGGAACCCTTTCAAGCATGACAATATCTTTCCTATAATATGGTGCCCAGAACTGAACACAATATTCTAAATGCGGTCTCACCAACGTCTTATTCAACTGCAACATGACCTCCCAACTTCTATACTCAATACTCTGACTGATGAAGACCAAAATGCCAAAGGCCTTTTGGACCACCTTATCTACCTGCGACTCGACCTTCAAGGAGCCATGCACCTGTACTCCTAGATCCCTCTGCTCTACAACACTACCCGGAGGCCTACCATTTATTGTGTAGGTCGTGCCCTTGTTCGACGTCCCAAAATGCAACACCTCACACCTTTCTGTATTAAATTCCATCAACCATTCCTCTGCCCACCTACCTAATCGATCCAGATCCTGCTGCAATTGTTCACAACCTTCACTATCTGCAAAACCGCTAACTTTTGTATCATCAGAAAACTCGCTAATCTTGCCCTGTACGTTCTCATCCAAATCATTGATGTAGATGACAAACAGTAACGGGCCCAACACCGAACCCTGAGGCACACCACTAGTCACAGGCCTCCAGTCCGAGAAGCAACCTTCCACCATCACCCTCTGCTTCCTTCCATGGAGCCAATTTACTATCCATTCAGCTATCTCTGCTTGAATTCCATGCGATCTAGCCTTCCAGAGCAGCCTACCATGCGGAACCTTGTCGAATGCCTTACTGAAGTCCATGCACACAACATCTACAGCTCTGCCCTCATCAATCTTTTTGGTCACATTTTCAAATAAATCAGATTTGTGAGAGACTACCTTCCACGTACAAAACCATGCTGACTATCCCTAATCAGGCCTAGCCCATCCAAATGCCTGTATAACCTATTCCTCAGAATGCTCTCCAGTAACTTACCAACTACAAATGTTAAGCTCATTGACCTATAGTTTGCAGCATTTTTGCTGCAGCCCTTCGTGAATAGAGGAACAACATTTGCCACCCTCCAGTCTTCCGGCACCTCTCCTGTATGTAAGGACGACTCGTAAATTTCAACCAGGGCTCCCGCAATTTCCACTCTAGTTTTGCGAAATGTACTCGGATATATCTGATTAAGCCCTGGAGATTTGTCTACCTTCAAACACGACAGTACCTTCAGTACTTCTTCAACGGTAACCCTGACTGCTTTCAAGACACTTCCAGTGACTGCTCCAATTTCCTCCGTCATACTGTCTTTCTCCTCGGTAAATACAGAGGAGAAATACTCATTTAGAACCTTGCCCATCTCCTGTGGCTTCACACAGAGGTTCCTGAGAGTTCTCACTCCCTCTCTCTCTAGTTACCCTTTTCCCCCTTATGTATTTATAACATCTTTGGTTAGTCATTTTGACAGTCGAGCAAGTGTAAGGTGTTGCACTTTGCGAGTTTGAATGTAAGGTGAAAGTATATAGTTAGTTAATGCAAGACTCTTGTACACGGGGATCTTGGGGTGAATTCCATAACTCCCTGAAAGTGACAAAACAGTGGTAAAGAAGGCGTACGGTACGGTATGCTTGCCTTAATTGGTCAGGGTGTTGAGTATAAGAGCCAGGAAGTCATGATGCAGCTTTATAGGACTTGTCAGGTTGCATTTGGAGATTGTGTGCAGTTCTGGTCACCCCCCATTACAAGGAGGATGTGGAGTCTTTGGAGAGGGTGCAGAGATGGATTACCAGGATGCTGCCTGGGTTAGAGGGTATTAGCTATAAGGAGAGTTTGGACAAACTTGGGTTGTTTTCTCTGGAGCATTGGAGTTTCAGGTGAGAGTTGATAGAAGTATCTAAAAACTATGAGAGGCGTAGATAACCATGTAAGGTTGCACTGTCCTGGCTCTTTACAATGCGACCGAGCATTGTTCCACGCTTCGCTCCCACACGTCCCCAGATAGATCAGGAATGTGAACTCTTGAGCTCCGTTTAATCTCTGGGAAGATATCTAACCCGGTGTGAACAGCCCAGCCTCCGGAGTTTCTGAGCTAGCGAGCAGCACCATGGGTTGCGAAATGAAGGGGAAATGTGAAGGGGGGGGGGGGGTGGTCGTGGGATCAGAGCGAGTTCCACAGTTCATCCAAAGATGGGCAGCATCTGTGGAGGTAAATGCAGAGTCAGCACTTTACATCCATGAGCCTTCAGCACAACTGGTAGAAACAAAGAACTACAGATGTTTAAGAAGGAACTGCAGAAGCTGGAAAATCGAAGGTGGACAAAAATGCTGGAGAAACTCAGCGGGTGAGGCAGCATCTATGGAGCGAAGGAAATAGGCAACGTTTCGGGCTGCACCCCTTCTTCAGACGTTTGTACCAACGATGGACAAAGTGCTGGAGTAACTCAGCGGGTCAGGCAACATCTCTGGACGAAAAGGATGGGCGACGTTTAGGGTCGAGGTGGTCTGAAGAAGGGTCCTGACCCGAAACGTCACCCATTGTTTTCCCCAGAGACGCTGCCTGACCCGCTGAGTTACTCCATCCAGCATATTGTGTCTACTTGAACCAACAGTGCGCTTTCCCTCTCCACATATGCTTGCTGGTCTGTGGCGCCTCTCTCCGGCACTCTTGTTTATTTCGGGGTTGCAGCATCTGCAGTATTTGACTGGTCAGATTATCGCCCTGGTTGCCTGCAAAGGTTATCTGGGGTTTGTAACTTGATCGCATTCAGTCTTCCCTCCTTCACCTTGCTGGGAGTGAGGCGCTTGTCCGGCTTTGTTGAATGCTGAGTTCGGTGAGCTAGGAAACCACTTCACATGTCTGGCTTTGAAGGGCTGGAGAGACAAGGATCTTCAGATGAGTCAGGATTTATAAAAAAAATAGACACAAAGACTGAAGAGGTCTGAAGAAGGGCAGCGTAGGTTCACGAGATTGATCCCTGGGATGGCGGGACTGTCATATGAGGAAAGATTGAAAAGACTAGGCTTGTATTCACTGGAGTTTAGAAGGATGAGGGGGTATCTTATAGAAACATATACAATTATAAAAGGACTGGACAAGCTAGATGCAGGAAAAATGTTCCCAATGTTGGGTGAGTCCAGAACCAGGAGCCACAGTCTTAGAATAAAGGGGAGGTCATTTAAGACTGAGGTGAGAAAAAACTTTTTCTCCCAGAGAGTTGTGAATTTGTGGAATTCCCTGCCACAGAGGGCAGTGGAGGCCAAATCACTGGATGGATTTAAGAGAGAGTTAGATAGAGCTCTAGGAGCTAGTGGAACCAAGGGACATGGGGAGAAGGCAGGCACGGGTTATTGATTTGGGACGATGAGCCATGATCACAATGAATGGCGGTGCTGGCTCGAAGGGCCGAATGGCCTCCTCCTGCACCTGTTTTCTATGTTCCTAAGGGTCTCGATCCGAAATGTCACATATCCATGTTCTCCAGAAATATTGCC
>CM075980.1:61224552-61280128 GCA_038087875.1 Malacoraja senta | reverse complement strand
CTTTCTGTGGAAAGAGTTCACGTTTCATGTCAAGAACCTTTTGCCCCAGGTCTCTCTCCGCACATATTTGTTATCACAGCCTGGCCCTTAAACTCTGATACAGGAAATCGTGGAATAATCCAACTTAGGAGGCCATTCAGCCCAGCAAACACACGCTTGCTGCTTGGAAGAACTATCTGTGTCAAACTCTCCTGCTTTCTTGCATAATTTCCCCTTTCAAGTATTTATCCAATGCTTTTTTTCAGAATTTCTCATTGATTCCTCTTCCACCAGCCTTTCCATCAACACATTCTCAATTCCCAGTGGGCTCTTTGGGGTTAGGAGGGAGGGTGAAGATTACCACCACCAGTACAGACAGTGTGGACCCTCCTGGCCTCTGCTAACAGCAAGAATAAAGATCAGGTCCAAAGAAGCTGTTGACATTTTGAGCTTTTGCTGTGTGTCAACTGGTTTAATCAGGCATATGACTTGGCAAAAAGGGCAGTTTGGGTAGCTGGAGGATGACAAGACACTATGGTTGATTTCCTCCTCGGCAGCTGAGACAAGCCTGGGTCTCTCTAAGTGCTCTCAATCCCAGTGATGTCAAATTGAAGGGGTGAGGCTTGACGTGGTGGATACGACAACTACATCTGAGGTGAGAGTTGTGCCGTCACATTAGAGACGTTGGCGAGTCCACACCTGGAATATTAAAGGCAGTTCTGGTCGCCATACCATAGGAAGAACGTGATTAAGCCAGAGTGGGTGCAGAATAGCTTCACAAGAACATTGCCAGGACGAGGGTTTGTGATATAAGAAGAGGGTGGATAGGCTAAGGACACACAAGACACAATAGATGCTGGTCACCCAAAATCTGCTGAAGGAACTCGGTGAATTCAGTCTGAAATACGGTTGACCCAAAATGTCATGTCACTTTCCCTCCACAGATGCTACCTAACCCACTGAGTTTCTCCAGCACTGGATAGACTGGGACTATTTTCCCTGGAGTGATTGGGAGACATAGAGGTTTATAAAATCATGAAGGGTGTTGAAAAGATGGATGGTTACTATCTTTCCTCAAAGATAGAGGTATCTAGAACCAGAGGACATAGATTTAACGTAAGAGGGGAAAGATTGAATACAAATCTGAGGAGCAATGTGGGTGGAGGGTATATAGTACAAGCTGCCAGAGGTAGCTGAGCATAGAAGTTGGGATTTATGTTACAAAATAGTTTACAAGATGTCGGTGAGGCCACACTTGGAGTATTTAGGTTTGGTCACCCTGCCACAAGAAAAATGTCATTAAGCTGGAAAGAGTGAAGAGAAGATTTATGAAGATGTTGCCAGAATTTGAGGGCCTGAGCTACAGTGGGAGGTTGGATAAACAAGTACTTTGTTCCTCGGAGCACAGGAGGATGAGGGGTGATCTTGTAGAAGTGTATAATATCATGAGGGGAATAGATAGGGTGAATGCACAGTCTCTTACCCAGAATAGGGGAATCAAGATCCAGAGGACATAGTTGAGAGGGGAAAGATTTAATAGGAATCAGAGTGGAAACTGTTTCACACAATGGGTGGTGGGTGTACGAGCTGCCAGAGGAGGTAGTTGAGGCATGTACCATCACAATGTTTAAAATACATGTACACAGATAGAAAGGTTTGGAGGGATATGGGCCAAACGCGGGTAAACACGACTAGCCCAATATGCGAAGATTTAAGATACGATCGGTTTGGTGGGAATGTCGTGGGGCAGGCAGAAAGGGGGGATCTTATAGAAACTTACAAAATTCTTAAGGGGTTGGACAGGCTAGATGCAGGAAGATTATTCCCGATGTTGGGGAAGTCCAGAACTAGGGGTTACAGTTTAAGGATAAGAGGGAAGTCTTTTTAGGACCGAGATGAGAAAATCATTTTTTACACAGAGAGTGGTGAATCTGTGGAATTCTCTGCCACAGAAGGTAGTTGAGGCCAGTTCATTGGCTATATTTAAGAGGGAGTTAGATGTGGCCCTTGTGGCTAAAGGGATCAGGGGGTATGGAGAGAAGGCAGGTACAGGATACTGAGTTGGATGATCAGCCATGATCATATCAAATGGCGGTGCAGGCTCGAAGGGCCGAATGGCCTACTCCTGCACTTATTTTCTATGTTTCTATGAAAGCAATGGGATCAGCAGCCATCTTGGTCAGCAGGGAGGAGATGGGCCGAGTGTCCCGTTTCCGTGCTGTATCACTCTCCACACGCTGCCATAACCTTGCCCCCTCGCCCGTGTTTCCACGCAGTGGCGGCGCCGCCAGAGTCGCATCCACGGCGTGGGACCGTTAAACGGCCGGCAGCCATTACCGCTTCTTCCCGTGCTCGCCGAGACGTCACCGCTGGGTGACGTCACACACACCCTCCGCCGGCTGACGTCACGGGCAGATTACGTCACCCAGAACACGTCATGGCCCGGTGCTCGTCACGTGATCACCACCCCCCCCCCACCCACCCACCCCCACCCCCACCCCACCCCCAAAACCCACCCACCTTTTAGTATTTCATGTTATTTGTAAACTATTATTGTCTTTTCTGACGGCTAAAAGGTCACTCTAGCTTTACTTCGTCCGCAGGTCCGCACGGATTACTAAGATATAAACCGTTTGCAGCGCGCGTCGAGCGTTGCCATGGCAACCGAGAACGGCCGCTTCCGGCGTCGCTCTGCAGAGGCACGTGAATGTAGAAGGGGTGAGGCCGGTGGGGGAGAGAGAGTGTGTGTGTGAGTGGACCCGGGGGGGGAGTGGACCCGGGGGGGGAGTGGACCCGGGGGGGGGGGGGAGAGTGGACCCGGGGGGGAGAGTGTGTGTGGAGCCCGGGGGGAGAGAGAGAGAAAGAGTGTGTGTGTGTGAGTGGAGCCCGGGGGGAGAGTGGATCCGGGGGGGGAGTGTGTGTGTGTGGAGCCCGGGGGGAGAGAGAGGGAGAGGGTGTGTGTGTGTGAGTGGAGCCCGGGGGGGAGTGGACCCGGGGCGGGGGGGGGGGGGGGAAGAGAGAGAGAGAGTGGATGTGGACCCCGGGGGGGGGAGAGGGGAGAGAGTGGAGTGGGGGGAGAGAGAGAGAGAGAGAGAGAGGACCCGGGGGGTGGAGAGAGTGGAGTGGGGGGGGAAGAGAGAGAGAGAGATTGGACCCCGGGGGTAGGGGAGAGAGAGAGTGGACCCCGGGGGGGGGGGGATGGAGAGAGAAAGAGTGGACCGGGGGGGGTGGAGAGAGAGTGGACCCGGGGGGGGATGGAGGGAGAGAGTGGACCCGGGGGGGGGTGGAGGGAGAGAGTGGACCCGGGGGAGGAGGGGGAGAGAGAGAGAGAGAGACCCGGGGAGGGGGGGGGAGAGAGAGAGAGAGTGTGGATCCGGGGTGGGAGGGGAGGGGGTGTGAGAGGGGGGGGGGGGGTGAGCGATGGACGGACCCACCTATCACTCGCCAAGCTTTGTCCTACCCCACCAATTAAACTCTTGACGACGAAGATTCTCAGTCTCTGTTGCTTCTGTGTAGGTCCTGTCTGTGAGGAAAAAAACACCTTGAAACATGGCTTCTGAAGCAGGACAGTCCACCTCGAATCTGGCAGAGGCAGGGAGCTTGCAGAAAACCTTGGGTAATGTCCTGAATGCCTTTAACTCGATTTAACATATCTTTGATGATCGTCCCCAGCAATATGATTAATTCAGAATTACATTCAATGATCCCATGGCAGACAGCGTAGATAGATAGCGAGTGAAGCTCCCTCTACACTGTCCCATCACACACGTTAAATCAAATTAAAATACTGTTCGAAACATGGAAACATAGAAAAATAAGGACAGGAGTAGGCCATTCGGCCCTTCGAGCCAGCCCCGCCATTCAATATGATCATGGCTGATCTAAAAGCAGTACCCCGTTCCTGCTTTCCTCCCCATACCCCTTGATTCCTTTAGCCCTAGGAGCTAAATCTAACTATTCCGAGTCTTGTATCCTCTGCCAATTTTTTCATCAAGAACTGGTGGTAACCAAAGATACTAGAGGATCTTTGGTGGTAACTGCGTGAACTTATTTCTCGGGTTGACACTTGGGTATTATTGATCTGTTCCGTATCTGCAGCACCTTTTTTTCTCATTCTCCTCCCACGCCCACCAATATAGTATCACAGGCGAGCTTGCCGACTTCGGAGAAACAAGAAGAAAAGGCGGATGTGCCCAAAGTCCCAGGTAGGTAACGATGCTGCAAAGTTTTACGTGTTGCCTTTTTTTGTAAGAAATTCAATAGAATTAATTGTTTTGGAGAACTCGGAGAGTTCTGAAGAATATCAAAGAGTCTGGAGAATGCTATCAAAGAGCACACAGACTAGCAGTCACAGTCAAGTGATCTTTCATTTAGTTTGGAGATACAGCATGGAAATTTTCACCCACCCAGTCCGCGCCGACCATCATCCCTGCACACTAGCACTGTCCAACAAACTAGGGACATTTACAATTAACAGAAGCCAATTAACCTCCAAACCTGTACGTCTTTGGAGCGTGGGAGGAAACCGGAGCACCCACGGCCACGGGAGGGAGAACCTGCAAACTCCGTACAGGCAGCACCCGTAGTCAGGATCGAACCCAGGTCCCCAGCGCTGTAAGGCAGCAACTCTACTGCTGCACCACCACGCCTTGTTGGTAGACACAAGGGACGGCAGATGCTGCTTTTCAAAAACCGACACCAGGTGCTGGAGTAACTCAGCGGGTCAGGCAGCATATCTGGAGAATATGGATAGGCGGAATTTCAAGTCGGGACTCTCACTCAGGTAGTCCGACCTGAAACTTCAGCCTATCCATATTCCTCCAGATATGCCTGCCTGACCCGCTGGTTACTCCAGCACTTTGTGTCTTTTTTTTGCCAGAGGGGGTAGTTGAGGCATTCACTTGTTGATATTGCTAGAAATCCTGATAAGTTTACAATTGGAGTCATAGTCATACAGCGTAGACTGAATTTGGCCCAACTTGACCACACCGACCAACATGTCCGTTTACACTAGTCCCACCTCCCTGCGTTTGGCCCATAAACCTTTCCTATCCAAGTCCCTGTCTAAATGCGTCTTAAATGTTGTTCTAGTACCAGCCTCGACTACCTCCCCTGGTAGTCTGCACTGGTTTTATAAACCTCAAAGGTCACCCCCAGCCTCCTGCATTCCAGGGAGAAACGTCCCAATCTCTCCAGCCTCTCCTGATAACTCAAGCCTCCAGTCCCGGCGACATCCCTGGGAATGTTGTCTACACTCTAGTGTAGTTTAGAGAGACAGTGTGGAAAACAGGCCCTTCGGTCCAACTCGCCCACGCTAACCCTAGATCTACGCTAGTCCCTCCTGCATGCCCATATCCTTCTAAACTTTCCTACCCATGTACCTGTCCAAGTGTCCTTTAAATGTTGTTGTAGTACCTGCCTCAACTACCCCAACTCTGGCAGCTTGTTCCATACACCCATCACCTCTGTGAAAAAGTTGTCCCTCAGATTCCTGTTAAATCTCCCCCCCCCCCCCCCCCCCCTCCCCTCCCGCCCATCACCATAAACCTATGCACTTTGGTTCTCAGGTAGAGATGTAAGGGAGTGAAGCGATTGTGGTGGGTGATAGTGGACCGTGGTCTGGGCCAGCACACAGCGAGTCGCCACAGTCCGCCCGGCACCACCGGGGACTGATGTGAGAAAGGAGAATGTTTACTCGACTGTGCAAAGCAAACCCGTTTCTGTTCTATCCCACAGACTGCGTTCGGCGGCTAAAAGCAAATCGGAACCCGTTCAAACTGCCCCGTGATTGTGATATCTTTACCCTTCGCGATATCGAGAGGGAAGAGAAAGAAAGGTACTACTTCAATTCCAGCTGCAAGGTGCAGGAACTACACTATACGCAGTTGGTCTACCGGCTTTGACAGACAGCCCGCGGCTTTGAAACAGTGTAAAGAGAAGCCATTTGGCCCCATTATGACCGTGGTAAAATTAAATTTCAAACCAATCCCATTAACCCTTCACTTTCCCCACAACCCTGTATCAATCCCACACTAATCCATTGCCCCGCTCTCTCCCCACCGCCCTGTATCAATCCACACTAATCCCATTGCCCCGCTCTCTCCCCACCGCCCTGTATCAATCCCACACTAATCCCACTGCCTAATCTGCTTCTTGCTTCTGGAACCCAGGAAAAAGAGGAACAAAAGAAATTGAAGATTTACGAGAAGGTTACGTACGCCGCTCGTGTGGAACGCGAAACACGGCAGACCACAGGTGGAGGAGGTGGAGCTGGAAGCTGACCCCGATGCAGAACACCAAGCCAACGTGAAGAAGCTCTCCGCGTTAAAAAGTGACCCCGCGTGGAAGGTTAAAGTCACGAGAGGTGAATTTGAGTAAAAGCTCCCGTCTACACCGTCCTCAGACACGGAGTGAAACTCCATCCGCACCCGTCCCATCACACACTCAGGGTCAGACTTTCTCTCCCCTCTCCCCCTCTCCCCTCTCCCCTCCCCTATCACCCACCATCTCCCAGCAGGTTTGTAACTATGTTGTTTCAGATCGTCACATCGAGAAGGAACGTTGAATGATTACATCAACAAGAAGCGGGAGATGTTTACCCTTGAGGTAACTTTCTCACTATTTCAGCACTCATTTCCTTCGGTTCCTGCCATTTCTGGGTAACTCTGACGGCTGTTCACTCTCCTGGTTGATCCGAGCTGCAGTATCATAGAATCGTCCAGCACGGAAACTGTCCCTTCGGCCCAACTGGCCCATGCCGACCAAGATGACCCATCGACACTAGTCCCACCTGCCTGCATTTGCTCCAGAGACATCGAAACCTTTTCTATCCATGTTCCTGTCCAAGTGTCTTTTAAATATTGTTATTAGCCTCAACTACCTCCTGCGGCAGCTGGATCTACATACTCACCACACTGTGTGAAAAAGTTGCCCCTCAGGTTCCTATTCAATTTGGACAGATATAGGGATAGGAAGGGTTTAGAGGGATATGGGCCAAATGTAGGTAAATGGGACATAGCTCACTATGACAACTTGGTTGGCATGGACAAGGTTGGCCAACGGACCTGTTTCCATGCTGTACGGCTCAGTGACCTCTATCCTTGGATTCCATTAATATCTGTGAAGCTGTTGACCCATTAGTTTACCTTAGAGACACAGCATGGAAACAGGCCATTTGGCCCATTGAGTCCATGCCAACCATCGATCACCTTCAGAGGAGTGAAATATATAGCCGGAGAGAGGGATATGGGTGGTTGGGGATGGGGGAGATGAAAGGGAGGGGGTAAATGGGAAATTGGGGATGAGGGTATGAAGGAGGGGAAAGGAGCAGAGTGACTGAAAGGGGGGGGGGAGTGGGAGATGGGGGAGAAATATTTGCTCAGCAGGGTAGTCTGAAGTACCCCGACCACGGGTGAACATTGGGGAACATTAGAGGAAGATGACTGACTTTGGTGCCTTCCCTCACAGTGGCTAACTTTGATTCTGCTGTGTGGGGATGTTTTATGTTGAACACTATCGTGTGTTGTGTTGTTTATTTTGATTGTATGGCTGTATGGTGACCACACATTTCACTGTGCCAACTGGCACATGTGACAAATAAATGTATCTTGTATCTTGAAGTAGGGTTCCCCACCTAAAGGTAGACACAAAATGCTGGAGTAACTCAGCAGGTGAGGCAGCATCTATGGAAGAAGGAATTGGCGACGTTTCTGGTCGAGACCCTTTCCCACATATACATCGTCGAACCATTTCTGCCACAGATACGGTGCCAGATCTACTGAGGTCCTCCAGCACTGTGTTCTGCTCAAGATTCCAGCATCTGCAGTTCCTTGCATCTTCATTCTGTTTTTGTCTTGTATTTCCAGCATCTGCAGTTATTGAGTAGTGCGGCACAGAACCAGGCCCTTTGGCCCAACTCCTCCATGCCATTCAAGAAGCCCCATTTAAGCTACTTCCCTTTGCCTGCATTTGGTCCATGTTGTGATTTCTCACTCAGAAAGTCTCCCTCACTGCTGGATTTATAGGCCAATGCGTATTTGCCTCCCTATTACGAGCATAGCTAAAGGAACGAAGGAGAAAGTTTACAGAAGATGTCCAGCAAGTTTTTTACACCAGGGTGGTGGGTGCCTGGAACATGCTGCCAGGGGTGGTGGTGCAGATACAATAGTGGTGTTTAAGAGACCTAGATAGACACATGGATATGCAGGGAACTGAGGGATATAGATCACATGCAGACAGAGATTTGTTTAACTTGGCATCATGTTTAGCACAGACATTGTGGGCCAAAGAGCCTCTTCCTGTGCTGTACTGTTCCATGCTGCCCGAATGTTTGCAGTAGCTGTAGTAGTGATGTGTATGTGGCGTGGAGGGTGATGTAGCCCTGCCCTGGTTCCTAATGCTGCCATGTTTGTCCAGTACTCGCTGACCATGAAGAAGGAGGAGATCAGGAAGCTGGAGGAGGCGGCAGCGGTGGAGGAGCTGAAGCTGCAGACGGCGGAGCGTTACCTGGAGGAGGACGCGGCCATGTTCGACGAGTTCCTCAAGGAGAACGACAAGAACTCTGTGCAGGCAATGCAGATGTAAATACAGAACTCTCTCCATTCCGCTAATAGCGCCAGACCCGAGTTCGATCCTAACTATGGGTGCTGTATGTGTGGAGTTTGTACGTTCTCCCTGGGTTTTCCCCGGGTGCTCCGGTTTCCTCTGACACTCCAAAGATATGCAGGTTAATTGGCTTTGTTAAAAAATTATAAATTGTCGCTAGTCTGTAGGATAGTGCAAGTGTACGGGGTGATCGCTGGTCGGCGCAGTCTCGGTGGGCCGAAAGGCCTGTTTCGGCATTGTATCTCTAAACTAAAAATAGAGTCCGGAAACAGGCCCTTCAGCCAACTTGCCCATGCCAACCAAGATGTCCCATCTACCCTCGTCCCACCTGCCACACACGTTCGGCCCTAACCGCAACGCTCCAAACCCTTCTTGTACTGATAATGTTCTGGTGCTGTGTGCAAAATGGATTTCACTCTAGCTTGGTACATATGCTTTGTCCTGCCTCTCCTTTACCAGCTTTATTCCGTCAGTCTGAAGGGTCTCGATCAGAAACGTCACCTATCCATGTATTCCAGAGATGTTGCCTGATCCGCTGAGTTACTCCAGGACTTTGTCCTTTTCCATATCTCTCTAAACCTTTCCTATCATGTATCTGTCCGAATGTCTTTTAAATCTTGTTATAATGCTTACCTCAACTCCCTCCTCTAGCAGCTCATTCCATACACCCACCACCATCTGTGTGAAAAAGTTGCCCAAAGATTCCTATTAAATCTTTCCCCTTAAACCCATGTCCTCTGGTTCTAGATGCCTCTACTCTAGGTAATATACCCTGTGCATTCTCCCTATCTATCCCCCTCATGAATTTACCAATGCAGTAAAACGACAGACAATAACAGGTTTGGCGAATATAACCACTCCGTGAAAGGGCAAAATTTGTTACTGGTCACTGGTCAGAGGGCTTCATTTTTAAGTAGACCGTTGGGCCCCGTTCCCCCAACGCAATATTCCACCAAACTGCGGAGTGCGGCTGAGGGGTCCCGTTGTGACGCGAGTCATGGCAACCGTCCCCCAACTGCGCAGGCGCGGCCGGCAAATGGGAGCGCGCCTGCGACGTTTTTAAAGTTCAAAATTGCAATAACCTGTAAAATATAAGATCAATGTGAACGCATCTCACTCTCCCTCTTCAGTCTCCTATTCCCCCATCTCCATTATCCTCCCTCTCCCCACCCTCCACCAACCTTCCTCTGCTTCCTCCCCTCAACCCCTCCTCCTTCTTTCCCCCTCCCCATCTCCATTACTTCGCCACCCCTCTTCCTACCCTTATCCTCCATTCCCCATCTTCCCCAGCACTCCCTCACCCCTCCTCTTCACCCTCCCTCTTCTTTCCCCTCTCCTCCACCACTCCCTCCCTCATCTCTCCTTTCCACTACCCTCAGTCACTCCCTCTCTCCATAACCCCTCTCCCCTTCCTACCCCCATCCTCTCCACCCCCCTGCTCCCCCACTCCCCCTATCGCACCCCCCTCCCACTCTCCCTCCTCACCTCCCCCAATGCCCCCCTCGCCCTCAATCCTCCCTCTTCCCCCATTCTCCCTCCTCACCTCCCCCACTTTACCCTCCCTCCCTACCCCCCACCTCTCCCTCTATCCCCCTGCTCACCCACTCCTTATCTCCCCGCTATCCTACCCCCCAACAATGAAAATCCCCACGTGGGACCCGGACCAATCGGGTCATTTTTAAATCGCGATGTTTTAAAAAAAATGGAATTCTCAATGAAAATCACTTTTTTCTTTAAAATAACCTAATCACAATATTAGCAATAATGAAAACGGAAGAGTTTGATTAAAACTGAGTAATTTTTAGTATAAAATCAATGCCAATGAAAATAGCGATTTAAAAAAAAAGAGATTAGGGATCCCATTGTGACATCATTGTGATGTCGAACGCAGCTGACTGGCAGGGCAAGTGGAATTTTTTTTTGTAAAGTTTAAAATGTCAATAACTTGTAAAATATACCATCAATCTGAACGAAATTTGGCTATTGCACACCCCAGGACAATGGTGAGTAGGGTGGGCCAAAGATTATAGCGCTATCGTGTACCGTTTTGGTAGAGTTTCCAGGACTCACTCACATACAAACAAACAAGATGAGAGTTTTAGTAATATATATAAATGTTTATTACAATTGTACATCGTATTTACAATAGTGGCGTTTAAGAGGTTATTAGAAAGGCACATGGATATGCAGGGAATGCAAGGATGTGGATTATGTGTAGGCAGATAAGGGTTGGTCGCATCATGTTCAGCTGAAGGGCCTGTTCCTGTGCTGTTTAATGTTCCATGCAAAAAAACTGCCAAAACATCAACCTATGACAGGAACACCCACCACCAGAAACATCAAACTATCATAAACCTCAAACGATTTACGGGTGGTACAGTGGCGCAGATGGCGGAGCAGCTGGCTCGCAGTTCGATCCTGACCTCGCGTGTTGCCTGTGTGTGCACATTCTCCCTGTGACCGCGTGGGTTTCCTCCGGGTGCTGCGGTTTCCTACCACATCCCAAAGACATGCGGGTTTCCCGGTTAATTCGCCCTCTGTAATTTATCCCTAATGTGCAGGGAGTGGATGAGAAAGTGGGGATAACATAGAACTGGTGTGAACGGGTGATTGATGGTTGGCATAGACGCAGTGGAACAAAGGGCCTGATTCCGTGATGAAATGTTAAATTCAACTAAATATCCCATTAGTTTAGTTTAATTTCGTTTAGGCTATTGTCACGTGTACCGAGGTAGAGTGAAAGCTTTTTGTTGTGTGCTACCCAGTCAGCAGAAAGACTACATGATTACAATCAAGCTGTCCATGGTGCACAGGATACAGGATAATGGGAATAATGTTTAGTACAAAATAAAGTCCAGTAAAGTCGAATTAAAGATAGTCTGAGCGTCTCCGATGCGGTAGATGAGAGGTGAGGACAGGATCTCCCTCTGCTCGTGAGAATGTAACTGTTGCCCCTGGTTGCTTTTACAGAGCGGAGCAGGAAACCAAAATGAAGCTGGAGAAAGTTGCAGAGTTGAAGAAGCTTTCCACCCAACTGATGTCCGTGAAGAAGTGAGTAACGCACCCGCCTCTGGGGACGAGGGTGTTGATAACAAGGCCTGTGGGAGGGTAGGGGTGAGGGTGAGGTACTGGGGTCTTACTGCAGAGGATGTTTTGGGGAAGGGAGTTGGACCAAAGAATGTAAGCAGCAGAAGGAATCAATCTAAAGAAGGGGCCCAACCTGAAATGTCACCTATCCATGACCTCCAAAGATGCTGCCTGAGCCGCTGAGTTACTCCAGCACCTTGTGTCCTTTTATGTAAGAGTAGCTGTGCACAGTTCATCCATCCTGTCTGCTCTGCCATTGGTATTTTGGAGGATTTAAAATTGGGGACAAAGAAGGAATGGTGAGATATTTCTAAGTGTTGTGAACGTGGTGCTGATGTGAGAGGTTGTGGGTTTGGAACCCCCCCCCCCCCCACCCTGTGTCCATGTTTGTCCTGCCTCTCCTGTCTCCCAGCGTTCTTCCCCCCCCCCCCGCATAATCAGCCTGAAGGATCCGAACCCGAAACATCACCCATTCCTTCACTCTAGAGATGCTGCCAGTCCCGCTGAGTTACTCCAGCATTTTGTGTCTACCTTCGATTTAAACCAGCATCTGCAGTTCTTTCCTACACGTGTTTAGTTGTCATATGTACCGGCAACAGAAATTCTTACTTGCAGCTGCTTCACAGGCCAGCAAATGCAATGACACACAGGTAAATATATACTAATCAATAATAGCAACCAGACCACAATAGTGTAAAACCGGTCCATAGTGCAACCAAAGACACAGTCCATAGAAGATTACGGTTGCTGAGGTTAGTGTTGTGCAGTGATGGTTGCTGGGAAGAAGCTGTTCTTGAACCTGGAGGTCACGGTTTTCAGGCTTCTGTACCTTCTTCCCGATGGTAGCAGCGAGATGAGAGCGTGGCCAGGGTGGTGCGGGTCAGCGATGATGCTGGCTGTCTTTTAGAGGCCTCCAGTAGATCCTTTCGACGGTGGGGTGGTCAGTACCTGTGATGGACCGGGCAGTGTCCAACACTCTCTGTAGTCTCCTTCATTCCTGGGCGTTCGAGTTACTGACCCAGGCCGTGATGCTACCAGTCAGTGTGCTCTCTACCGTACACTTGTAGATGTTTGATAGAGCCAATTCATCGACAGACCGAACACATACCTGTATGGTGCTGCGCTCTTGATGGTTACAATTGAAGGGCCAAGTCAAGTTGAGTTTATTGTGGTAACAAGTTTTAGAATCCTCTACCCTGGGGAAAAGACTGTGAGCGTTCACTTTATCCGTGCCCCTCATGATCTTGTAAGCCTCAATAAGTTATCCCTCCCCTCCAGCCTCCTGCGCTCCAAAGGAAAAAGTTGTAGCCTATCCAACCTCTCATGGTGAATCTCTCCTGCATACTTTCCATCTTATTGACACCACTTTACTTCTGTCCATGCTTAACCCGCCAGTGATATCGTCAAGTTTGAGGAGACACTGAAGGATTACCGTGTGTACAGGGATTTTTTGATGAAACTATCCCCCAAGGAGTGGAGAGATGACAGAGAGAAAAAGAAGAAGGAAATAAAGTTGGCAAAAGTCAGTTCCAGAGAAGTTGCCAGAAAACCACCTCCGCCAGTCATTTCACGTGAGTATCAGCCAAATGGTGGCCACAGTGTCACTCCATCAGTACTGCCCCTCCCACAGTGCGGCAATCGCAGTCTGCCCAACCTCTCCCTATAGCTCAGGCTCTTGAGTCCTGGCAACATCCTCATAAATCTTTTCCGCATCCTTTCCAGGTTGATGACGTCCTTCTTGTAGCAGGGTGATCAAAACTGAGTACAATCGTCCAAGTGCCACCTCACCAACGTCTTGTACAACGTCCCAACTTCTACACTCAATACCCCAACTGATGAAGGCAAACGTGGCAAAAGCATCCTTGACCACCCTGTCTACCTTGACACGACTTTTAGGGAACTATGTACCTGCACCTCTAGATCCCTCTGCTCTACAACACTCTCCAGAGCCCTGCCATTCACTGAGAAGATTTGATTTCCCAAAATGTGAGACCTTGCACTTATCTGAATTAAACTCCATTAGCCATTCCTTAGCCCACTTGCCCAGCTGATCAAGATCCTGCTGTATTTCTTGATAACCATCTTCATTGCCTATAGCATCACCAACTTCATTATCATCTGCAAGCTTACTAGTAGCTCCCTCTTAACGGTCCCATTTGGACAGGTCAACGGGTAGCACTGCTGCCTCACAACGCTAGAGATCCGGATTCAGTCCTGACCTCACATGCTGTATGTATGGAGTTTGCACATTATTCCTGGGACCAAGTGGGTTTTATCTGGGTGCTCTGGGTTCCTCCCACAAACCAAAGACAGTGGGTTTGTAGGTTAATTGGCTTCTGTAAATTGCCGCTAATGTGCAGATAAGTGCGTCACAGGTATACAGGGAATGTTGCAGTGCAGAGGGATCTAGGATTGCAGGTGCATAGTTCCCTGAAAGTGGTGTCATGGGTAGATAGGAAGTGTTGTGGAGCAGAGGGATCTAAGAGTGGTCAAGAAGGCTTTTGGCCTACTGGCCTTCATCAGCCAGGGAGTTGAATTCAGGACGTAATAAAAATGAACTGCGGATGCTGGTTTATACCAAAGATACAAAATGCTGCAGTAACTCAATAGGTCAGACAGCATCTCTGGAGATCACAGTTATGTTACGTTCAGTCTGAAGAAAGGTCCCGACCGGAGACGTCACATATCCATGTTGTCCTGAGATGCTGTCTGACCTGCTGAGTTACTCCAGCACTTTGTGTCAATCTGAGTTGAGCCCAGTAGTTGGGACATTGTGTTGCAGTTGTACAGGACGTTAGGGGAGATGGGCAGAGGCTTGAGATATGTGAGTGTGTATTGATGCAGCTCTCCCTCCCTGTCCCCATCCCAGGCCAGGCCAGTAAGACGGGCATGCACTCCATCTCAATCATGCGACAGGGATCGATAGGACCCAAGGTCGTCACAGACTGGAGGAAGTAAGTGAGAGCGCGGTTCATGTGTTCATAAGTTCCAGGAGCAGAATTAGGCCATTAGGCCTATCTAGTCTGCTCCGCCATTCTATCATGGCTGATCTATCTTTCCCTCTCAACCCCATTCTCCTGCCTTCTCTCCATAACCCCTGACACCCGCCCAAATCAAGAACCTATCAATCTCCACCTTTAAAATGTCCAATGGCTCGACCTCAACAGCCATCTGTGGTAATGAATTCCACTGATTGACCACCCTCTGACTAAAGAAATTCCTCCTCATATCCGTTCTAAAGGTACGTCCTTTTATTGTGAAGGTGTGCCCTCTGATCCTAGACTCTTCCATTAGTGGAAACATCCCCTCCACATCCACTCTCTCCATGCCTTTCACAGTGCATGGGGAGGTGGGGGAGACACGTGGGGGTGGTGGGGGAGACTGCTGCAGGAGTTCATCCAAAACACACCCAGTTGTCAGCCTAACTGCTCCAAGTGGAGAGCGTCTGCCGTCTGTCTGCCAGCGAGGCACCAGAAAGCCACCGCTGGAGCCAGAGTTGAAGCCGCTAACCATCACGGCCCCGCCATTCTGTCTTCTCCCCTCTCCCGTCAGGCAGAAGATACAAAAGTTTGTAAGCACGCACTATCAGATTCAGGAACACGTTATCAGACAACTGAACAGTCTTTAGACTTAGAGATACAGAGTGGAAACCGGCCCTTCGGCCCACAGAGTCCGTGCCAACCGGCAATCATCCTGTACCCTACAACTATCCTACACACACACACACACACACACACAAGACCCAATTTCTAATTTTACCGAAGCCAATTAACCTACAAACCCAGAGACAGCACCCGTAGACAGGATCAAACCTGGGTATCCGGCGCAGTAAGGCAACTCCACCGCTGCGCCATTGTGCCGCCCCCTCTACGAACCTCTTCCATCGGGGAGAAGGTATAAAAGCTTGAAAGCTCATACCGCCAGACTCAGGAATAGCTACTTCCCCCCTGTTATCAGACTACTGAATGGCCCCCCTATAAACTAGGGTGTAATCCCGATATTTCAACCCACCTCCCATCTCATTGCAGACCTTTTTCTCTGTAACTAAGGCTATAATGCTGTAACACTATATTCTGCATTCTGGTGTTTTTCTCTCTGCACTACCTGTTGTACTTGTGTGAGGGTCGATAGTACTCGTGTATGGGATGATTTGACTGAATGGCACACGGGGTTTCCCCTGTATCTCAGTATGTGGCAATAATACACCACCTCCCGGATGGAGTCGGAGAGGGCTGAGGAGAGGGTGCAGATTCTAACCCCCAGCCAACCCATTAACTCTTTGTTTTCCGTTCCCCTCAAGGAGCAGTGCAGTTTCCATCGAGTCGAAGTCCGAAGAACAGGAGTGGTCTGATAGCGACGAGGTTTGTCTACTTCTGACCCACTCCACCGCAGAGTCTCAATCACCACTAAATCATAGCATCATACAGCGTGGAAACAGGCCCTTCAGCCCACACCGACCAACATGCCCCAACTACACTAGTCCCACCCACCTGTGTTTGGCCCATATCCCTCTAAATCTGCCCTTGCCGTGTACCTGTCCGAATGTTGCTTAAACATTGCAACACTACCTGCTGGTTAACCTGCAGTTTGCCACTGCCCTTCCCTCATCCCATTCCCTTGCCCCCACAGGCTGTTCCACACAGGCTGGGGGCATCCCTGCGTCCCCTTTCCCTTCCCCGCTTCCGCACACATGGGACGGAACTGTGGTTGGGGTGGGAGGGGGCAGGGACACGGGGACCACGGCTGCTGTTCCTCTCTCCTCACTGACCCCTGGTGTTCCACAGGGAGGGAGGGTGGAGGGTGGAGAGAGAGGGGCAGGGAGACTGGGTCCACAGCTGCTGTTCCTCTCTCCTCACTGACCCCTGGTGTTCCACAGGGCGGGAGGGTGGAGAAAGAGGGGCAGGGAGACTGGGTCCACAGCTGCTGTTCCCCTCTCCTCACTGACCCCTGGTGTTCCACAGGGAGGGAGGGTGGAGGGTGGAGAGAGAGGGGCAGGGAGACTGGGTCCACAGCTGCTGTTCCCCTCTCCTCACTGACCCCTGGTGTTCCACAGGAGCCGGAACTTTACTTCACGGATCCCAAGCAGCTGCTGGACATCTACACGGAGCTGGAGGAGCAGAACCTGTCCCTCATCTTGAACTCCCAGGAGACCGAGGAGGCGGTGGAAGAGATCAAGCAGGCCATGGCAAACGCACAGCATAAAATGTACCCCATCTTGCTCCTAGTTATCAAGTCCTACTGTGTCCTCCTCCCTTCCTCAGCTGTGCATCCTCCTCCACCCACTCCCCTCATAGTTATAGAGTCTTAAAGGGCCTGTCCCACTTTCATGTCCTTGGCACGCAAATTATGCGACCTCGTGGTCACGTTGAGCCGAGACGGTCGAGCGAAGGTCGGGCGTGATTACATGCGTCCGCCCAGCCTTCTGGAGCGCCTGACGTCATTTGAAGATGGACACAAAGCTGGAGTAACTCAGCGGGACTGGCAGCATCTCTGGAGAGAAGGAATGGGTGACGTTTCGTGTTGAGACTCTTCTTCAGTCTGAAAAGAAGGGTCTTGACCCAAAACGTCACCCATTGCTTCTCTCCAGAGATGCTGCCAGTCCCGCTGAGTTACTCCAGCATTTTGTCTATCTTCAATTTTCTTGGCCCCGCTCTGGGAGTAGAAGTGGGGGCGGATCCGGATCCGCAACGGCCGTGAGCCCCAGGCTGAGCTCGACGATCGTTTGCCTGTTTCTGCTACTGTTGAAGGTGAGACGTTGCGTCGCCCCAGGGTCTTGGGCCTGTCCCACTTTGGCCGTCAGTTACGCGACAGGCCGTTGGCGCGCGAAGATTTCGTTCACTGCAAGAATTTCGGAGCCCCGCGCGATGTCGGGACCGGCCCCACACAACTACATATCCCTCCGCGCTTCTAAGTGGGACCGGCCCCGCGCGGCCATACGGTGCCCGTAAGCCACAAGCGACCACGAGGTCGGGTAATTTGCGAGCCAATGTAGCGGAAGTGGGACAAGCCCTTTACAGTGTGGACCTAGGCCATTTGGCCCAACTTGCCCATACTGACCAACACGTTCTCATCTAAACTAGTCCCACCTGCAGCATTTGGCCCATATCCCTCTAAATCTATCTTATCCATGTACCTATCAAAATGTTTCTTAAAATTTGTTATAGTACCTGCCTCAACTATCTCCTCCGGCAGCCCAGTGTGGGAGGAAAAAAAAAGTTGCCCCTCAGCTTCCCATGAAATCTTTCCCCCCCCCCTTCACCTTAAACCTATGTCCTCTGGGTAAAAGACTGCATTTAGCCTATCTATTCCTCTTACAACTTGACAACATCGTTCCTCTTTCTGATTCCCTTTCAGTCCTGTCCTTCTGAACATCTGATTATTCTCAGTCCACCACCGTAGATCGTGCCTTCAGCTGGCCAAACTCGAGGTCAGGAATCCCCTCCCTAAACCTCTTCTCTCACCCTCCGTTGTTTTACAAACTCCTTAAACATGCACTCTCATTAAGTTTTTGGTCCCCTGCTCAATAAATGTTAGTTGCCCAGTGTCGACCCTCACATAGCCATGGCCTGTTTCCTTTATCATCATTAGTTTTTTTGCATATCTTTCAATCATTTTGTTCTATATCTCTCTATAATCACCGTCTATATCTCTTGTTTCCCTTTCCCGACTCTCAGTCTGACGAAGGGTCTCGCCCCGAAACGTCACCTATTCCTTTTCTCCAGAGATACTGTCTGACCCGCTGAGTTACTCCAGCTTTTTGTGTCTATCTTCGGTTTAAACCAGCATCTGCAGTTCCTACCTACTAATTTTGTCGTACTACTTTCTTGAAGGTAGGTATGACCCATATCCCTCTAAAATTTTCCCATAAATGTACCCGTCTCAATTGTCTTTTAAATGTAACAAACTAAAGTAGTTTGTCCACTTTGCGAGTGCTATGGACTTGCACCCTGAGATCCATCTGCATATCAATGTTCCTAAGCGTCCTATTTTATTGTTCACTCTCCTCTTACAATTGATCTCCCAAAATACAATATAATAACCAAGTGGACCCTTAGACAGATACATAAATAAATAAATAGTAGAAACAAGGAACTGCAGATGCAGGTTTACAACAAAGACGCAACTTGCTGGAGTACCTCAGCGGGTCAAGCAGGATCTCTGGAGAATATCTGTAGGCCATGTTTTGGGATGGAACCCTTCTTCAGACACGGACAGTAATGTTTAGAGGGATTTGGGGAAGATAGTTTAGTTTTTTGCCACATGTCCCGAGGTACAGTGAAAAGCTTTAGTTGGGTGCTAACCAGTCAGTGGAAAGACTGTACATGATTACAATCGAGCCGTCCACAATGTACCAATACATGATAAAGGGAATAATGTTTCATGAAGTTCAGTAAAGTCCGATTAAAGATAGACCGAGGATCTTCAGTGAGGCAGATGGTAGCTCAGGGCCGCTTTCTGGTTGGTGATAAGACGTTTCAGTTGCCTGATAACAGCTGGGAAGAAACTATCCCTGAATCTGGAGGTGTGTGTTTTCAAACTTCTCTACCTCTTGCCTGATGGGAGAGGGGAGAAGAGGGAGTGACCGTGCAAATGGGATTTTCTCGGCTATGAATCCTGGTTAGCACAGGCGAGTTGGGCCGAAGGACCTGCTTGCAGGGTTTTTTGGAACTGGGGATGGTGTAACGAGTTCTCCGTCTGACAGGACCTGCGAGACAGATTTCCTGAAGCAGCAGCTGAACGTATTGAACGAGGCGGTGGCCAAGGAGGAGAGCAGGGCTGCTGAGCTGGAGCTGAAGGCCAAGATGTTCTCCTTCAGCCAGAGCACCATCGAGGATCAGGTAACCCTCCTCTTGTCTCTGGTTGGGGTCCCACCAAGGTCATAGGGCTACACCATCTCCCTGTCTCTCTCTCCACTGACGCACCGTGGCTGCATCCTCCACACAATCTTTATAGGCTCATAAGTCATTGGAGCAGAATTAGGCCATTCAGCCTGTCAAGTCTACTCTGCCATTCAATCATGGCTGATCTATCTTCCTCTCAACCCTATTCTCCTGCCTTCTTCTCCCCATAACCCCTGACATCCTTACTAATCAAGAACCTGTCAATCGCCACCTTAAAATACCCATTGACTTGGCCTCCACAGCCACCTTTGACAATGAATTCATTCCACAGATTCACCAGCCACTGACTAAAGATATTCCTCCAGCTCCTTTCTAGAGGTACGTCCTTTTATTCTGAGGCTGTGATTGCTGGTCCTAGACTTTCCCATTAGTGGAAACATCCTCTTCACATTCACTCTATGCAGGCCTTTCATAATTTGGTTGGTTGGTTTGTAAGAGTTTTCCCTTCGTCCTTCTAAACTCCAGTGAATACAGGCCCAGAGCCGTCCAATGCTCCTCATGCGTTAGCCCAATCATCCATTGCGTGCGGTTACTCACCCAAGCTACTCCGACATAGTATATAGATAATATAGATAAATATAGATATAGATAAATGTGAGGTTATCCACTTTGGCGGCAAAAACAAGGGGGCAGATTATTATCTCAACGGGGTTAGGTTAGGTAAGGGGGAGGTACAGCGAGACCTGGGTGTCCTTGTACACCGGTCACTGAAAGTTGGCGTGCAGGTACAGCAGGCAGTGAAGAAAGCTAATGGAATGTTGGCCTTCATAACAAGAGGATTTCAGTATAGGAGTAGAGAGGTTCTTCTGCAGTTGTATAGGGCTCTGGTGAGACCACATCTGGAGTATTGTGTACGGTTTTGGTCTCCTAATTTGAGGAAGGACATCCTTGTGATTGAGGCAGTGCAGCGTAGGTTCACGAGATTGATCCCTGGGATGGCGGGACTGTCATATGAGGAAAGATTGAAAAGACTAGGCTTGTATTCACTGGAGTTTAGAAGGATGAGGGGATATCTTATAGAAACATATAAAATTATAAAAGGACTGGACAAGCTAGACGCAGGAAAAATGTTCCCAATGTTGGGCGAGTCCAGAACCAGGGGCCACAGTCTTAGAATAAAGGCGAGGTCATTTAAGACTGAGGTGAGAAAAAACTTTTTCTCCCAGAGAGTTGTGAATTTATGGAATTCCCTGCCACAGAGGGCAGTGGAGGCCAAATCACTGGATGGATTTAAGAGAGTGTTAGATAGAACTCTAGGGGCTAGTGGAGTCAAGGGATATGGGGAGAAGGCAGGCACTGGTTATTGATAGGGGACGATCAGCCATGATCACAATAAATGGCGGTGCTGGCTCGAAGGGCTGAATGGCCTCCTCCGGCACCTATTTTCTATGTTTCTATGTCTATGACATCACCTCCCAAACCCACCGAGCCTCCTAACAAGGACAAGGGCGGAGGCTCAGGGGAACACCACCATCCATAGATTCCCCTCCGACGCCCACACTATCCTGAGTTGGCAATATCGCCGATCCTTCACTCTCACTAAGTCTTGAGTATAGGAGTCAGGAAGTCACAATGCAGCTTTATCGGACTTTGGTCAGGCTGCATTTGAAGAATTATGTGTTGTTCTGGTTGCGACATTACAGGAAGGATGTGGAGGTTTTGGAGAGGGTGCAGTAGTGATTTACTAGAATGCTGCCTGAATTAACACAATCCAGTTTCAAGGTCAGTGCATTCAAGATAGAAATTTATAATTTTCGGTGGTCAGCAAGAAAGGTAAGGGTTCTGAGGAATAGAGTGTGTGGATCAGGCCAAGATCAGATCAGCTGTGACCTTGTGATAGCAGACTCCAGGGGGACAAATGGCCAACTCTGGATAGGAAGGGGTTTATACCATGGGCCAAATGGGACTAGCCCAGTGAACCAAGTTGGTTGGAGTAGAACATAGAACAGTACAGCACAGGAACAGGCCCTTCAGCCCACAATGTTTGTGCCAAACAATGATGCCAAGTTCAACTGATCTCATCTGCCTGCACATGATCCATATATCTCTATCCTCTGCATTTCCATGTGCCTATCCTAAAAGCCTCAAACACCACTATCTTATCTCCCTCCACCACCACCCGGGGCAGTGTGCTCCAGGCCCCCCCCCCCCCCCAACAACATTTGCCCTGCACATCTCTATTAATCATTCTCCCTCTCACCATATAGCTATGCCCTCTAGTGTTGGACATTTCCACCCTGGCTGTCTACACCATCCATGCCCCCCCTAATTACATATATTTCTATCGTCTCCCCTCAACATCTGACGTTCCAGAGAAAACAATCCCTATCTATCCAACTTCTCCCTGTAGCTGAAACGCTCTAATCCAGGGTCTGAAGAAGGATCCTGGCCCAAAGCGTCACCTATCCATGTTCTCCAGAGATGCTGCCTGGCCCGCTGAGTTACTCCAGCACTTTGTGTCCATCTTTGGTATAAACCAGCAACTGCAGTTCCTTTTTATTAGAAATTCTGGTAAACCTCCTCTGCACCCTCTCTCCAAAACCTTCACATCCTTCCTTTAACAGGATGGCCAGAACTGCACGATACTCCAAACGTGTCCTGACCAAAGTCCTCTAGAGCTGCATCCTATACTGGTGACACAAAGTGCTGGAGTAACTCAGTGGGTCAGGCAGCATCTCTGGAGAAAAGGAATAAGTGACATTTCGGGTTAGAACTCTTCTTTAGATTATAGAGTTGCACCCTTTAGAACTGAATGGACAAGATGGGTTGAAGGGCTGTTCCTGTGCTGTACAGCTCTCTGGCTCCCGTTTCTGTCCATGTACCACTCACTGACATCTGCTGCTACCCCTCTCTCTCTCTCTCTCTCTCTCTCTGACCCCAGGATAAAATGCTGGAGGCTCTGGATCAGAAGGTGATGGAGGTTTACCGGTCATGCATCGGAGAGAACGAGGCCAACATGAGCACGCTGCAGATGCTGACCAGCATCGAGAACTACCTGGAGGACCTGTTTGAAAGCCTGGAGAAATTGCCTCGGGAGAAGGTGGAATTGGCCGAGAAGAACAAGGAGAAGGAGAGGAGGATGAGGTAGGGGGAGCAGGGCAGTGAGGTGGCCAGGCTCGTGGGCCACACTAGCACCAAAACGCTGCTGAAGGCACCCAATCTTTCACTCCCGGTTGAAAAAACCGGGAAAGTAAGTGTAAACCAGACGGGGGATGGTAGTCATACATTCATACGTCATAGGAACAAAATTAGACCATTCGATCATGGATGATCTTTCTTTCCCTCTCAACCCCATTCTTATGCCTTCTCCCCCGTAACCCTTAACACCTGTACTCATCAATAACCTGTCAAACTCTGCTTTAAAAATACCCAATGACCTGTCCTCCACAGCCGTCTGTGGCAATGAATTCCACAGATTCACCACTCTCTAAAAATAAATTCCTCATCACCTTTGTAAAGGTGCGTCCTTTTATTCTGAGTCCATGGAGTTTACTGTGGGGAAAGGTGAGGTTATCTACCTTGTTGTGAAGCATGGCATGTTTTGGAAAGCTGGAAGATGAGTAAATGTGATTAGTCACACTACATGGAAACTAGCCCTTCTGCACAATCTGTCCATGCTGACCAAGATGCCCCATCTGCACGTCCCATTTACCTGCATTTGGCCCATATCCCTCTTAATCTTTCCTATCCATGTACCTGTCCAAATATGTTTTAAATGCTGTGCCAGTACGTGCTTCAACTACCTCCTCTGGCACCATGTTCCCTGTACCCACCACCATCTAAGTGAAAAGGTTCCTATTAAATCTTACCCCTCTCACCTTAAACCCGTGTCCTCTGGTTCTTGATTCCCCTACCCTGAGAAAAGGACTGTGCATTCACCCTTATGATTTTATCACCTCTATAAGATCACCCCTCAGCCTCCTGTGCTCCAAGGAATAAAGTCCTATCAATAGGGTAAAGGAGATTAGGGCCTTAAATCTCAGACGCAATGTTTTCCCTCCACCCTTGTAGGATTTTCAAAACAACGATCTTTTCAATAGCTTTCAATTTGGTTTTGTTACTGCAAGCGAAAAATACTGCAGGGTGCATGTTATATTGTTTGACAGAGATGGCTGTACAAATGTTAATACAAGCAACTGCTTGTCAATTTAAATGACCTAAGGGGTTGTGACTGAAACATTTTCTTTTCCTAGACTCTTTATTTTCCCAAGACAGCCTTTTACTATTTGTTGATTTCCAAAGTAACTATTAAGTGGTTCTCTAGTGCCTAATCGAAATACCCGATTCATTTTGCAGAATACAAATAGCATCCCCTAATCCATCCATCGTTTTATCAATTCATGGTGTAGAAACAGACGTCATAGCAGGACTACCTGCACCTGATGGCGCTGCACAATGTCGCAGTGATAGTTCCTGCCTAACAGCACCAGAGATCAGAGTTTGAACCTGACTACGGGTGCTGTCTGTACGTAGTTTGTACGTTCTCCCTGTGACCGCGTGTGTTTTCTTCAGGTGCTCCGGTTTCCTCCCACACTCCAAAGTAGCACAGATTTGCAGGTTAATTGGCTTTGGTAAAAATTGTAAATTGTCCCTAGTATGTAGGGCAGTGATAGTGTACGGGGTGATCGCTGGTTGGTGCTGACTCGGTGGGCTGAAGAGCCTGTTTCCGTGCTTTATCTCAAAAGTAAACTAAACAGCCCAATTACCAGCCCGGACTGAATTCAGAGCCAGGTCAGCTCTGGATGTTGGGTCCAAGCTTGGACACCACCACTCACAGCAAGGTAGGACCCTGGGAATGTGGGCACCAGTTGATCCAACATCTTGTCAAAGCCCCAAGGGGGTCTCACTGCCACTCTGTTTGTCACACAGGTTGAGGGAGGAGAAACTGAGGGAAGAGAAGCTTCACCAAGAGGAACGGGTCCATCGAGCAATGCTCAGATCACAGGCCGAACACCAGAAGAAGGTAGGGTAAACCCTCCCCTCCCACTTCCCTCTCCTCTTCCCCCCCCCCCTTCTCCCCTCTCTCCCTTCCCCTCCCCTCTCCCCACTGTGTTCAGATCAATGTGCGATGGGTTCAATTTGTTGCTGAGAAATGGGAAGTCTTGCAGTTTGGTGGGAAGAAGGATGCAAATAATCAAGGAGGCGATAATTCTGGAAGGGGTGAAACAGTAAGATCTGGGGTATGTTCTGTACAGTGCCCTCCATAATGTTTGGAACAAAGACCCATCATTTATTTATTTGTACTCCACAATTTGAGATTTGTGATAGAAAAAAAATCACATGTGGTTAAGTGCACATTGTCAGATTTTAATAAAGGCCATTTTTATACATTTTGATTTCACCATGTAGAAATTACAGCTGTGTTTATACATAGTCCCCCCATTTCAGGGCACCATAATGTTTGGGGCACATGGCTTCACGGGTGTTTGTAATTGCTCGGGTGTAATTGCCTCTTTAATGCAGGTATAAGAGAGCTCTCAGCACCTTGTCTTTCCTCCAGTCTTTCCATCACCTTTGGAAACTTTTATTGTTGTTTATCAACATGAGGACCAAGGTTGTGCCAATGAAAGTCAAAGAAGCGATTATGAAACTGAGAAACAAGAATAAAACTGTTTTTTACCAAAATCAACTGTTTGTAACATCATTAAGAGGAAAGAGAACACTGGTGAGCTTACTAAATGCAAAGGGACTGGCAGGCCAAGGAAGACCTCCACAGCTGATGACAAAAATTCTCTCAATAATAAAGAAAAAATCCCCAAACATCTGTCCGACAAATCAGAAACACTCTTCAGGAGTCAGGTGTGGATTTGTCAATGACCACTGTCCGCAGAAGACATCATGAACAGAAATACAGAGGCTACACTGCAAGATGCAAACCACTGGTTAGCCGCAAAAATAGGATGGCCAGGTTACAGTTTGCCAAGTACTTAAAAGAGCAACCACAGTTCTGGAAAAAGGTCTTGTGGACAGATGAGACGAAGATTAACTTATATCAGAGTGATGGCAAGAGCAAAGTATGGAGGAGAGAAGGAACTGCCCAAGATCCAAAGCATACCACCTCATCTGTGAAACACGGTGGGGGGGGGGGGGGGGTGTTATGGCCTGGGAATGTATGGCTGCTGAAGATTCTGGCTCACTTATCTTCATTGATGATACAACTGCTGATGGTAGTGGCATAATGAATTTGGAAGTGTATAGACACATCCTATCTGCTCAAGTTAAAACAAATGCCTCAAAACTCATTGGCCAGCAGTTCATTCTACAGCAAGACAATGATCCCAAACATACTGCTAAAGCAACAAAGGAGTTTTTCAAAGCTAAAAAATGGTAAATTCTTGAGTGGCCGTCAATCACCCGATCTGAACCCAATTGAGCATGCCTTGTATATGCTGAAGAGAAAACTGAAGGGGACTAGCCCCCAAAACAAGCATTAGCTAAAGATGGCTGCAATACAGGCCTGGCAGAGAATCACCAGAGAAGAAACCCAGCAACTGGTGATGTCCATGAATCAATCACAGACTTCAAGCAGTCATTGCATGCAAAGGATATGCAACTAAATACTAAACATGACTACTTTCACTTACATGACATGACACCATAATGTTTGGGACTATGTATATAGCAATGTCACAAAATTTTGAGATTTAAAAAATCAAGTCTGCAATTTATCCCATCAGATAAAGCATAAAAAGAAGTTGAATTTGACACCTAATTCACTTTCATATCTTCAGTATTAAAAAAGTTCTGGCCATTTTCATGCTCGGAAATTAGCATCTTGTTCCCTATTGCTTTTGCATTGACTTAACACAAAAGCTGTGATTGAGGACAGTCAAAAGCCCATAACTTTCTTAAACATCAAGAGAACTGAATGAAATTTTCAGTTATTATAGATTGAAGCATTCTGAAACAAATATAAAACATCTTACTTGGATAACCTGAAATTAAAGCATATATTAGGTAATTACCTAATTGTAGTTAATTACAAAATTGACCGTTGTGACGGAAATAGTAATAAACACCCAGACTGCCTTGAATTAAAAAATGTGATATTGTCAAGATCAGAACGTTAATATTATTGTATTATATGCTGTAAATCCGTAACAGATAGGCAAATAAATTACAATTTCCAGCAATAGTCTAAGTCTTTATGGAGAAGATCAGTTGCTAGCTGGTACATTGGCATATCATAATTAGTAGCATCATCATACTCCTCAGATTGTAACCAATAAGCAACTCTGTGCACCTTGTTTTTCCACAACTTTTCAATTTTGGCATTGTAAACTACAAGTTTTTGCTCTTCAAACCACACATGACATGCCTTTCTGCCCATTACTTTCCCATTAAGAATGTCCTGTAGATTCCATTTCTTAAGAAAAGGATATATTTTTTAAATAGCCTAAGTATCCAAATAACAAACTAATCCCATTCACATAAGAATTCACAATATAACATGATTTTTAAATCTCAGTCATGAATTTATATGCCAGATGGAAGGAATTTAATGTTTAATTCCCATAAATTAATCTAGAACCATCCACTCAATATAATTTTAAAAAAAAAAAAATTTTTTTGCACAATACACGGGACTAAAACTGATATTTAGTATAAAAATATTGACTATGGATAGACAATAACACAAAATATAGACGATTTAGATGCTCTTATGACATGATTGTCCAAAAAAAAAGAGCATTTAAATCATCTTGCGAGTGGGTTTTTCTGGAACGCGATCGATTGGAACGTTGCATTTGCGGTGAATTTGAACCCCATATCGGCAGAAAAAACACTGCCGGTTCGTATGGGGCCCAAATCACATTTCCGCATTGTAAAATTTGATTAAAGCCATCCCAAGAAACAAGTTTATATGTAAAATAGACGACTTACATTTTGTTTTGTCCCGTTCATGTGATCCGTCACGTTGTAGGCGTTGAGGGTGTTAGAAATTGCTTTTTATTTTAATGTAATTATTAAATTGTCTCGCGATTAAATTAAAAAAAAAAAATTGGGAACGGAAGTCCGATCGATTGTTCTTCAGCAGTTGGCAGCCCGAGGAAGTCCGCCTCCGATAAGCAGGAGAAAACGGCATTTTAATCCCGCCCCCACCTCAAAGGCCCCGAAGTCGCGCACACGGTCAGTGGCAGAACTGCAGCGCCGCTGAAGGTAAAGGGCCTGTCCCACTTACGCGACCGTGGCTCGCAAATTACGCGACCTCGTGGTCGCTTGAGGCGTACGGGCACCGTATGGCCGTGCGGGGCCGGTCCCACTTAGAAGCGCGAAGTTGTGCGGGGCTGGTCCCGACATCGCACGGGGCTCCGAAAATCTGGCAGTGTCCGAAATCTTCGTGCGCCAACGGCCTGTCGGCACGCAGGCGCATTGTGATCGTACGCAGCGTCTTGACGGCGTACGCCTAGCGCGTGGCGTTGCACGATGACGTCACCGCCTGGCGTGGCATGATGACGTCGTTGCCCGACGCCCAAATTCAGTCGGCCCGCCTCCTGCCCAGCTGATTGGTAAGTATGACGCAAATGACGTCACGCGCGAACTTAGCGTGAACCCCGCTTCCGTTTAGTCGTGCCAAACGCATGCAATCGCTGCTGTAATTTCTACATGGTGAAACTAAAATGCATAAAAATGGCCTTTATTAAAATCTGATAATGTGCACTTTAACCACATGTGATTTTTTTCTAATACAAATCTCAAATTGTGGAGTACAGAGGCAAATAAATAAATGATGGGTCTTTGTCCCAAAGTATGGAGGGCACTGTTTAAAGCTGCTAGGGCAGGAGGGATGTGCTCATGGAGGTGGGGAGCAGAGCAGGGTGACTGGTGGGGTGGGAGAGATGTGTTTGCACCAGGGTGGGGGTATGGGTGGGTGGCCCAGGGCAGAAAGGTCAGTGAGGGAATGGGGGGGATGAAATGGCTAGCATCCAGGAGATCCAGCAGGCCTTGGTGCAAGCGTTGGGACAAATGGTCACTGAGTCTCTGCTCCGTTGAATTTTCGGTACTTTGTGGATTACGGAGTTTTCAGTGCTGTGGGGAGCGGGGACTGGATTGAGAGTATGGACGTGAGGGGCCAAGTGTTACACTGTAGCCTCCTCGGCTTCCATTGGGTGAAGTTAAATGTTTCCCTGCCTGTGTCTGCAGACGGGTCGGAGGTTGGTGTATCGGTCTGAGCCCCCCCTGATAAAGGAATCGAAGCAGCAAGTCCAAGACACCACTGACCAGCAGAAGGAGGAGGAGGAGTACTACTTCAGCATGTAAACACCACCGGCGCTGAAGGTACGACTGTGAACGTGCCTCGACGTTGAACACTCTGCTGGCTGAGTTGAGCAGTTCAGGCAGGCAGTGACCTTTGCAACCCATCAACTTGTTTCCAAAGACTTGTGCAGCTCACCCCGAGGGGTGGGGAGAGCAGGATTAGACACCCAGCTCGTGCAGATTTAAATGTTTGTGTTTCCCACAATGGTTATTAAAGATAAGGTTACCCCTCCCTTTCACATTTGGTACCGTGTCTGACTGAATTCAAACCAGGTTGAAATACCAGACCACGGGGTTGACGTTTTGTTTAGTTTAAAGATACAGCGTAGCAACAGGCACTTCGGCCCACCGAGTCCACGCTAACCAGCGATCACACGTACACTAGTTCTATCCTACGCAATAAGAACAATTTACAGAGGCTAATTAACCAACAAACCTGCAGGTCTTTGAGATGTGGGAGGAAACCAGAGCACACAGAAAAAACCCACATGGTCACAGGTAGAACGTGCAAACTCCACACAGACAACATCCAAAGTCAGTATCGAACCCGGGTTGGAAAACAATTTGAATCTGTCCAACTTCTCCCTGTAGCTAATATCCTCTGCACCCTCTCCAAAGCCTTCACATCCTTCCTGTAATGGGGTGACCAGAACTGCATGCAATACTCCAGATGCAGCTTAACCAAAGTCCCATAATGCTACATCCTGACATTCTGACTCGATGCCCATTCTGATAACAGCTCAACATTCTAGAAAGAGACATTGCTTCTCCCTCCACTGATGCTGCCTGCCCTGTCAAGTTTCTCTAGAATCTAAAACCATCACCGTCAATTACCAAGACCAACTTTCCACAGCCAGGTTAAAAAAAAAAAAGCAGAATTTAAATTCTTAAATAATTGGAGACAAATGCTAAAATTCCATTCATTTTATTTTAAATACAAATCTGCGGTCTTGCAGCGGGCCAGAATACTTTAACCCTTAACAGAGAAAACAAATTAAAGTTTCAAATTTTAAGTGATAACCAGGTACACACCCAACACTGATTTTCCGGCACCTTTAGTTCCTGAGCCTTCCTGGTTTATCCATGTTTCCGGACCAACAGAGGTCAGAATGGTACAGTGGTACCAGTACCTAGGCCACCAAGATACCGAGCCGTTAAGTCAGCCTTGGAAGTGGGCTATGGGAACGAATCTGCCAGCTCTGGCCGTGCCTGAGTTCCAGAACACCAGCCGCAGGGGGGAAATTTGACCTGCTGATCGGCTTGGAAGTCTTGATGAGGTAGAGATCAGCTGCCTCACCCAGCCTCGGCACCAGTTTCAGGGAGATTTCAGAGGGGGGGGGGGGGGGGGGGTTTCAACTGTTCTCATCTGGATTAAAGGAGGTGCCGGAGCACCTGTTGCCGGAAAATCAGTGGTGGACCTGTAATGTTAAAAGGTTTCAGCACAAGAGCTGTCAGTGCAGGAGCCAGACATTGATACGGAGGTTGCCTCTACCTCCCTCCTCCCCTACTCAATAGTTTTGGTGCAAAATTAAAAAATCATCTGTGATCTTTAATGTTCAGTGAATGTACAACGTGCACTGTGCCCACCAATAATGGCGCAGCAGTTGATGTGCACATTCACCCATTGCCCGTCCACTCAAGATACCCCCTGGTTGACAAATATTCATTAGAAATGTACAAAATAAATAAATATACATACTATACAATATAAAACTTTTTAAAAAATATACATATTTAAACGTAAAGGTTTGCAGTGACCGAGCCATGACGGTAAAAGGTTATCCCAGTGTCCACTCCAAACTGTGCCCACACAATCACTCACCCATGGTAGCTGGCAGTCCACATATTCCAGGCCTGCTCACTTCTCTCCAACGGCCTGAGTAGATTCACTTGAGGATGTCCGTGATCCACGTTACACTGGCCCATTGCTTCGGTGGATAGTGAACAGATAAATAACAGTTAAATAATTTACCCATCTAACACGACCAAGAGTTGGTCTTGGCATTACGTTTGGCATAGACATTGTGGGCTGAAGGGCCTGTTCCTGTGCTGTACTGTTCCATGTTCTGACAGCAGAAATCATTTTCAATCTGAATGCTATGTTGTGTCGTGACATTCCACTCTTGGAGAACTTCCTTTAAGGCAGATGCAAAGGGATATGTGAAGAGCTTGGTGTTCAGCTTTCCACCAAGTCCTGTTCTCTGACTGCAGGGTCTGGGTAAGAGAGGCAGTGTGTAGGTGCAAGGCAGTTCCTGTGCACTCTCTCTCTCTCAGGACAACACATTGTATGATCCTCTATAACCTTCACACAGCCACCATTCCCACAGGGTGGTCGACCAAACTGCAGCCCATTGCCACCCCGGCAGCAGTAGTTATTCCTGGCGCTGTCCCTGTTGCAGCAAGCGAAGGTCCAGCCCCGGGATGGTGGGGCAGAGCCAGGGTCTCATCAGAGTCCGTGCCGTCCAGCCCAACTGAATCCGGACCACAGGACCACTCCACCTGTTGCCGATCCACAGCCTGAACCGCTGGCTCCTGCGTCGGACTCCAGCCCAGGGACAGTGCGAGGGTGAGAGGCAGGCAGGGTGCACCACAGGGCTCTCCACCATCACTACTCCAGGTCCTGCAGGTTTATGGTGCTCCCTGTGAACTGAGAACTACCGGAGCCGTCATCCTCAGCCGATGGGTTCGGCTCCTGCGGGGATGAAAGTCAGGAGTTATCAGACAGGCAGGAGAGACTAGAGACTATAGAGTCACGCAGCACAGAAACAGGCCCTTCAGCCCATCTCGTCCTCACCGACCGAGATGCTCCATGTATACTGGTCCCACCTGCCCGTGTCAGGGCCATATCTCTCTAAACCTGTCCTATCCGTGTACCGTTGGGTGATTCTCATCACAAATGTTTCCTGATCTGCAAAGTATTTACAACAAATAAAATACAAATGCTAGAGGAACTCGGCAGGCCAGGCAGCATCTGTGGAGGGAATGGACGGATGGTGTTTCAGGTCAGCACCCCTCTTCATACCCAACCCGAAACATCTTCTGTCCATTCCTCCATAGATGCTGCCTGACCTGCTGGGTTCCTCATGCTCAAGATTCCAGCGACTGCAGTTCTCTGTGCCTCCAACTACCGTAAATCCTCACTATAACGGTCCACACGGTGGAGGGGGGGGGGGGGGGGGGGGATGGTGTCCGTTATTAAGGATTGTCCACTATAACTGAATAAAGGGGTTATTATCTACAGTATTATTGGAAAAACAGCCAATGCACCACACCATAAACAGTAAAGGACACAAAATACACAATACTCTGGGAGTGGCACAAAGGCGCAGCGGTAGAGTTGCGACCTTAGTGCTGGAGATGTGGGTTTGATCCTGGTTTGGGTGGGTTTCCCTGGCTGCTCTGGTTCACAGGTTCTATGCTGCACACTGTAGAGTGTGGGGTGGAGGTGGTGTGCCTGGGGTCAGGGTCTCTGCCGCTGTAGTAGGGCGACTCTCAGGGGCCAGTTGGGCTGCAGTTCTGCACATCGTCAGGGCTGGGGGTGCCCGAGGAAAACCCACGCCGTCACAATGTCTGTCTTTGCAATGTGGGAGGAAAGACTGTGAATTGTCCATAGTGTGTAGAATACAACTAGTGTATGAGTGATCGCTGGTCGGTGCAGACTCAGTGTTTCCATGCTGTATCTCTAAGCTAAACTGGTTCAAAAACAATTTGCTCCATCCATCCGTGAAACAACAAACTCAGTGTACAACAGATTCGGTCCGCTATGACTGAAATCTGTTATAAAGAGGTCAGTTAGACAAGGGTTTACTGCGTGTACAATGTCGTTTCCTCAGACCCTAACGGCCAGCAGTGCCTGGGGTTGCAGTGTTTCCCCTGTCTGGGAGCTGTACCTGCAGGATGTTGACAGGAAGATCGACGGTCAGCTGCGTGTGGGAGGTTGAAGACTGGGCCGAGAGCTGGAAGGCCAGCTCCCCCTCTCCCGTCGGGTCATCCTGCAAGAGAGAGGTCATCAAGCAAATTAGGAAAGTGACCGTTGACCTTTCAACATTCATTGGTCACATCAGCAGCCGGACGCCCCGTCTGACTGTGTCCCAACCCCCATGACCGCACACAACTAACCGCAACACACCCTCAGCGGAGACAGGGGAAGGCCACCAAGTGCCCCCAGTCCTTCATACCTCACACTCATGGCCAAAAGCCCCATTACAATCACATCCCCATCTACATTCCCGTTTTGTTTGAAAGCAGTGTAAAAGGTGAGGGGGCAACGTTTAAAGGAGATGTGCGGGGCAAGTTTTTTATTGTATCTACTTCCACCACCAGCTGTGGCAGCCTGTTCCAGGCCCCCACCACTCTCTGTCTAAAACCCTTGCCCTGCACAATACGTTTAAACTTTGCCCCTCTCACCTTATACCTATGCCCTGTAGTCTTTGACATTTCCATCCTGGGATAAGAGTCCGTCTACCTGATCTGGTGATTTAGCATCCAGGCAGGGGCTGGGGAGAGGAGGAACTACCTGCAGCAGCTGGGGCTGGACGTAGTGGGTGCTGGTGGACGAGTCTCGGATGGTCAGCCCACCGCCTGGCAGCATCACTCCCCCGAAGCGGCTGCTCTGCCCGATACCAGCTGCAGGCAGCGCCGTTCCTTGGCTCGACTTCTTCCGCTGGTTGGCACAGCCGGGGTTCTCTAAGGCAGGGGAGGGAAACAAAGCATTAATACCTGGGGAGCAGAGAATGCGGCAGCGGAGGTGGAGGGGACGTCGGCGACTGTGTACGGACCGCCAACTCACCTCCCGCGCCATCTAATATTCCCCGAGTCCAGAGCAGTTAATTGTCTTATGTATTAAAACGAAACAATGACATTCTTACTGCAGCAGTATAACTGGCCTATATGCACAGTACTCATAGAAAACATAATCTAAAAATTCTCAAAAAATTTAACAAACGATATTAGTGCAAACAAAAGCCCAAAGTCCTTAGTGCAACCAAGACAGTCCGTATTTTGATTATTGTTTGTAGTGTTTAATAACCTGATGGTTGTTGGGAAGAAGCTGTTTGTGAACGTGGAGATCACAGTCATTGGCTCAGGAAGGAGGGCATGGAGACCTTGGCACACAGAAGCAGAGGGGCGGCTGCGGGAGGCGACGGACGGCACGAGCGGATCGTGCGCAGCCTGCGGCAGCTGCATGGAGCAGCAGTGGAAGGAGCCGACAGTATCGTAACGGGCCAGGCCTACCCCAACTTCTCCATGCCGTGCCGCCAGGACACCGGGCCTTAATGAGAGAACTAAGAAATCGCACATCTCCTTGGTCCAAGATTGGACTTTTCAAAGACTTGGAAGTTGCAAGATGGCACCAGAATGTGGCGACTCTCTGCGTGCCGTTCCAGAAGAGGATCTATTGTACTCATGTATAATAGAGAGCACCTGTGGAGAGCACACAGAACAAGCTGTTCACTGTATCTCTGTAGAACTACAGCAAATATCATGAGGAGGGGAATGTAAAACATAGAGGCTGCTAGAATAATGAGGGGCGGCACAGTGGCACAGCTGGTAGAGCTGCTGCCTCACAGCGCCAGTGACCCGGGTTCAATCCTGACCTCGGGTGCTGTCTGTGTGGAGTTTACACGTCCTCCCCGTGGGTTTCCTCTGGGTGCTGTTCTGTTTTCCTCCCACATCCCAAAGACACGCGGGTAGGTTAATCGTCCTCTGTAAATTGCCCCTCGTGTGTAGAGAGTGGATGAGAAAGTGGGACAACATAGAACTAGTGTGAACATGTGAACAATGGTCAGCATGGATTCAGTGGGCTTGGAGAAGGTACACATGAGGTTTACCAGGATGGTGCCCGGATTAGAGGGTGTTTGGTGTAAGGATTGGCTGGAGAAATTTAGATTGTTTTCTCTGGAGTGTTGGAGATTGAGGGGAGACTTGATAGAAGTATATAAAACGATGAGAGGCAGAAATGGGGTCAGAACTTCATTGCCAGAGCAGAAATGTTAAATGAAAGAGGGCATAGCTTTAATGTGAGAGGGAGAATGTTTAAAGCAGAATTTGAAGGAGGGGTCGCACAGACTTGGGTTGTTTTCTCTGAAAGGTTGGAGGCAGTGGGAAGATTGTGGGACAGATTCCAGATCCAGGGACAGTTTCTTCCCAGCTGTTATCAGGCAACTGAACCATCCTGTCAACAATTAGAGAGCAGTCCTGAGCTACCATCTACCTCATAATTAGAGACCCATGGACTATCTTTAATCACATTTTACTGGACTTTATCTTACACTGAACGGTATATCCTTTATTTTGAATCTGAACACTGTAAACCGCTTGATTGTAATCGTAGTCTTTCCGCTGGCTGGATAGCACGCAACAAAAAACGCTTTTCACTGTACCTTGGCAGACATGACATTAAACTAAGACGACAGGAATTAACGGTGTGCATGTTTAGAGTAAAAAACAAGATATCCCCCGACAACGGCTACCGTGTTAGCAAAATAATAAAGAAGAAAACGGAAAATAGCACCCAGCTCGTGCATTCGGCTTTCAACAGAAGCCCTTACCCGCGTTGCTGCCCACTCCTTTCTGCTTCTTCTTCTTGGCAAGTTGTATAGCCCGGTAGTCAGTCCTCGCTGAGCCGCCGCTCTCCTGAACAATTCACTGGTTAGTGACAGAATAAATGAGCCGCAGTGGACGTACACGTGTATTCAGTGGCAGCGACGCCGGATTCATGCAGAGTAACAGTGTGTGCCCATACAGAACCACCCCTCAGCCCTGATCAGCCCAACTACAATCACCAGCGAGGTATTCGGCACAGAAACAGGCCCTTCGGCCCATCAGCCGTGCTAACCCCCAAACCCACCAACCCTCCATTCCCCTCATCCCATTTTAATCTCCCCCCATTCCCATCACTTCCTCTGAATTATACCACTCACCTACACAACAGGGGTAACTTACAGCAGCTTAACTAACCCATCGACCCGCCTCATCTTTAGGACATGGAAAGAAAGTGGAGCAGTGGAAGATGGAAAATGGAATCAAGACAAATGTGAGATAATGCATTTTGGAACATTAAATACTAACAGGACTGGTTTCAAATTATTTGCGTGACCAGACACTGATAATGCCAAATCAGAAATGAGAATATTTACGAGGATGATGCCAGGACTTGAGGGCCTGAGCTACAGAGAGGTTGAGCAGGCTAGAACTTTATTCCTTGGAGCACAGGAGGCTAAGGGGTGATCTTATAGAGGTGCATAAAAACACGAGGGGAATAAATAGGGTGAATGTCTTTTACAGAGTAGGGGAATCAAAAACCAGAGAACATAGGCTTAAGGTGAGTGGGGAAATAAATTAACAGGAACCTGAGAGGAAACCTTTTCACAAAGAGGGTGGTGGGCATATTGAACACGCTGCCAGAGGAGGTAGTTGAGGCAGGTACAATGACAACATTAAAATACATTTGGACAAATACATGGATAGGAAAGCTTTAGTTTAGATGGGGCATCTTGGACAGCATGCATGAGTTGGGCCAAAGGGCCCGTTTCTGTGCTGTGTGACATCCAAGACGGCTCATTAAATGTAAAACTGAGTCTGTCGAAGGGTCCCAACCTGAAATGTTACCTATTCACATTCTCCAGAGATGCTGCCTGATCTGCTGAGCGATCTGTGATTGAGTCATTTAAAAAAATGTAAAATTATGTTTAGAATGATATGTTTTGTATCAATTTAGACTTTAAAGATAGTGTGGAAACAGGCCCTTCGGCCCACCGAGTCCACGCCGACCAGCGATGACCCCGTACACGAGCACTATCTTACACTAGGGACAATTTACAATTATTACCAAAGCCAATTAACCTACAAACCTGTACGTCTTTGGAGTGTGGGAGGAAACCGGTGCACCCGAAGAAATCCCACATGGCCAGAGAGAGAACATACAAACTCTGCACAGACAACACCCATGGTCAGGATCGAACCCGGGTCTCTGTTGCTGTGAGGCAGCAACTGTACTGCTGCGCCACTGTGCCACCCTTAATCTAAAGCAAATTATGTAGGCATAAAGAAATCAGAACAGATGCAATGCAGAAGGTGTCAGCATGCATGAGTGAGTGGGGGCTCCTGCAGTGACCCACTGAGGCAGGTAGTGAGTGTCAGCCGTGGCCCCGTGCCCCAGAGGTGGGTAGTGTCCGGTACTTACCAGGAAGGAGCAGCCAGACATCATGCTGAGCTCCAGCTCTTTCTGGGTGCTGAAGGTGGTGGTAGGGGTGTTGAGGTTGGAGAAGACGTACTGTGCCACCACCTTGCTGCCCTCGGGCGGGCCCATCACGTCGGACACGCTCAGCATGTGGCAGTCCACCTTGGGGGGGGACAGGAGCTCGGGCACGTGGCTGCCCCCCAGGCTGCTTGAGGGGCTGAGAGCTCCGCTGGACGACAGTGCCTGCAGGTCGGGGCATCCGGCCGCACCCCGCATCGACAGGGCCCCCAGTGCCTCCACGCTCACCACCTGCACCCCCTCCAGGTTCAGGGCACTCTGCTGCAGCATGCTGGCAGGCAGGCCCAGGCCGCTGTCCATGGCGTGGGAGATGTCCGGCGTGGGCACGATCAGAGGGTCAGCGCCCTGTGCCATGGGCCCATTGCTGACGGACACGGTGTTGCCCAGTGTGGACCCCACGGAGGCAGCGTCGATGGTGAGGATCCCCGAGCTGACCAGCGACATGTCCGGCAACAGGCTGACCGGCGCCACGGGCACGGCGGTGAAGAGTGAGGCGATGTCCACGCTGCTTAGGTCACTCTGACCCGGGCTAGTCAGCTCACTGCTCGGGGTCAGCGAGCCCGTCAGCTCCAGCTGCGAAAACACATCTGAAACAAGATGCCCGCCCGTTAGCACAGTACCCCCGTCATGCTCAACACACAACCACTGCAGGTACCTTTGGCCCATCTCACCCCTGCCAGCTCATCCATGCAACCTTAAGGTGTGTGGGGGAGGGGATTTAATAGGAACCAGAGAGACAACCTTTTTACAAAGGGTGGTCGGTGTATGGAACGATATGCCAGAGGAGGTAGTTGAGGCAGGTACTATAACAACATTTAAAAGACATTCAGACAGGTACATAGATAGGAAAGGTTTATCGTGGATGATTGGTGATCATTTTTGAATGTTCTATAGACTCTGGATCACTTCCTGTGGACTGTAGGGTAGCCAATGTAACCCCACTTTTTAAGAAAGGAGGGAGAGAAAACGGAATTATAAACCAGTTAGCCTGACTTCGGTAGTGGGGAAGATGCTGGAGTCGATTATTAAAGATGTAATAGCAGCGCATTTGGAAAACAGTGACAGGATCGGATTGGATGGATGGATTTATGAAGGGGAAGTCGTGCTTGGATTCTGGAATTTTTTGAGGCTGTAACAAGCAGAATAGATAAGGGAGAGCCAGTGGATGTGGTGTATCTGGACTTTCAAATAGTCTTTGACAAGGTCCCACAATAGAGATTAGTGTGCAAAATTAGAGCACATGGTATCGGGGGTAGGGTATTGACATGGATAGAGAACTGGTTGGCAGACAGGAATTAACGGGTCTTTTTCAGAATGGCAGGCAGTGACTAGTGGGGTGCCGCAAGGCTCAGTGCTGGGACCCCAGTTATTTACAATATACATTAACGATTTAGACAAAGGAATTAAATGTAACATTTCCAAGTTTGCGGATGTTACAAAGCTGGGTAGCAGTGTGAGCTGCGAAGAGGATGCTATGAGGCTGCAAGATGACTTGGATAGGTTGGGTGAGTGGGCAAATGCAGTATAATATGGATAAATGTGAGGTTACCCACTTTGGTGACAAGAACAAGATGGCAGATTATTATCTGAATGGTGTCAGATTAGGAAAAGGGGAAGTACAACGACACCTGGGTGTCCTCGTACATCAGTCATTGAAACTAAGCATGCAGGTACAGCCGGCAGTGAAGAAAGCAAATGGCATGTTGGGTATGAGTAATTGAGTATAGGAGCAAGGAGGTCCTACTGCAGTTGTACAGGGCCCTGGTGAGACCGCACCTGGAGTATTGTGTGCAATTTTGGTCTCCTAGTTTGATGAAAGACATTCTTGCTATTGAGGGAGTTCAGCGTAAATTCACCAGGTTAATTGGGATGGCGGGACTGATATATGATGAAAGAATGGATCGACTGGGCTTATATTCACTGGAATTTAGAAGGATGAGAGGGCATCTTTTAGAAACATCTAACATTATTAAGGGATTGGACAGGCTAGATGCAGGAAAAATGTTCCCCATGCTGGGGGAGTTCAGAACCAGGGGTCAGTTTAAGAATAAGGGGTAGGCCATTTAGGACTGGGATGAGGAAAAGGTTTTTCACCCAGAGAGTTGTGAATCTGTGGAAATATCTGCCACTGAAGGCAGTGGAGACCAATTCACTGGATGTATTCGAGAGTTGGATGGGCTCTTAGGGCTAACGGAATCAAGGAATATGGGGAGAAAACAGGAACTGATTCTGGATGATCAGCTATGATCATATTGAATGGCGGTGCTGGCTTAAGGGCCGAGTGGCCTACTTCTGCACCTATTTTCTATGTTTCTATGTTTAGAGGGATTTGGGCCAAACACTGGCAGGTGGGAAGGTGTGTAGATGGGGCATGTTGGTCGGCGTGGGAAAGATGGGCCCAAGGGCCTGTATCCACGTTGGGAGGTGGAGCGGTGAACCGGGAGCTAACACAGGCTGCAGGTGCTGCAACACTGGGCCAACCCCATCGCGTGGCAGTGTAGGTAACAGGCCAGTAGGTGTCCAGCTTAGTGCCAGGATGCCAGGTACAGTTGCTGGGGAGCCACGCTGGCCCACCTACCTGGGCTGATGTTGTGCTGCTTCATCATGTGAGCCTTGATGCTGTTCTTGGAGTTGAAGAGCTTGCTGCAGTTGGAGAGGGGGCAGCGGGTTTTCACCTTGTCCAAGTCTTTCAGGTGCTTCTTGGAGTGGATGTAGAGACTGCTGCGTGCCGAGAACCTAGCTTCACAACCTGAGCACACAGGAACACGCGTGTTACCAAGGAGCACACGCCACACCAACACGGCTTCCACCCAGCAACCAGCAGCCTCTTGGAACATTAACATCAGCGCCTGTGAGCTGTTAACGATTGTGTCTTTGGTTGCACTGTGGACTTCGGTTTTGGATTATTACGGTTACCTGGTATTAGTTTAGTTTAGTAATACAGCATGGAAACAGGCCCTCCGGCCCACCGAGTCCACGCCAATGATCACCCATATCCTGGTGCTACCCTACATAGTACGGACAATTTACATGGGACAATTAACCTACAAACCCGCACGTCTTTGGGATGAGGGAGGAAACCAGAGCACCCGGAGGAAGCCCAAGTGGTCTCAGGGAGCACATGCAAACTGCACACACAGACAACAGTCTCTGGCGCTATGAGGCAGTGGTTCTATTGCCATTAGCTTAAGGTTTGCCTCCGTTTCCGCATTGCCTCGAGACGTACCTTCGACGGGGCACACGAAGGGCCTGGTGCCCAGGTGGGTGATGCTATGCCCCTTCAGGTGTTCTGCCCGGGTGAAGGACTTCCCACAGCCGTCCACTGGGCAGATGAACCGCCGGTCGTCCTCATGGGTCCTGGGGAGAGCAAGAAACACCGTAGTCCAGTGGGCAACCTCGCCCCAGGCATAGCTGTACAGCAGAAACAGGCCCTGTGGGCTAGAGTCCTTGCCAACCACCAAACACCCATTTACACTAATCCCATGTTCATTCCCATCAATGCTCCCATGTTCTACCCCTCACCACGCCCTAGGGGCAATTTACCGCCGCCGATTAACCCACCGACCCCTCACGAATTTGGGACACGAGCGGAAACGGTGCATACCCCACACACAGACCACGCCTGAGGTCAGGACTGAGCCCAGGTCTCTGGCGCAGTGCGCCAGATCGAGCTGCAGGATTGAATGGTGGGCAGCCATAGAAGGGGAAGAGAAGAAATTAATAATTAGACATATTCCTGTCAGCTTTAGAAAACAGAGGTGACTTCCCTCCAGAGACCTCAGATGAAGGTTGATCACGATAACATTTGAAAAGCTGGTGAACAGCAGGTGAAACTAAGTAGGGTGCGGAGTATTATTTCAAACTGGCGTGCTTGGAATTGGAATGTTGCATCAATAGACTGCAACAAACTCTTGGCTACCGCTTTCAACGGCAGGGCCAAACAAGTTGACTTTCAGATGAGATGTTTTGACAAGGTCCACCTGTCCCACAGCAATGTTCCAAAAAAGAACATTGTTCTACGTGTCCGAGCCAAAATCTTTGATTATTAAATTGTAATCACTCACCTGCATGCGGACCCTTACATGCCGGATGCAAAGATACAAGCCCTTTGGCCCATCTTGCTACACACAAACAGTCCATGTGGTTGCTGCCTTAAAGCTGTGCTCTACTGCACGGGGAAGATTTTGCTGTAACTATTTAGCCCATGCAGGCAGCGCTGGAGGGTCCTTACCTTTTGTGCCGCAGTAATTTGGACATGCAAGTAAACGACCAGCCGCAGCCATCAAAGTCGCAGATAAAGGGCCGCTCACCTGCATGCGAAAGATCACTCTTTAGATTCAACTCGGATATTACTGCTTTCAAACAAAACCAGAACGTTGATGGAGGCACGACATGCAAAGCATTCTCAGAGCACTGAATCCACTGAGCTTTAGACTGACTTTAGAGGTAGGACGTGGAAATAAGCCCTTCAGACCACCTAGTCCACACCGGCCAGTGGTCACCCTGTACACTAGTACTATCCTACGCACTAGGGACAATTTACAATCTACAGATGCCTTTGGTCTTTGGAATGTGGGAGGAAATCGGAGCACCCGACGAAAACCCACGCGGTCACAGGGAGAGCGTACAAACACCATACAGACAACACCTGTTATCAGGATCTCTGACGCTGCAGATCTGTTCCCATAACCAGCTTCCGCAGCCAACTTTGCGGGCCTGTCGCAGTGAGCCGGAGTTCCACAGCCCCGGCCCCAGCGGGCAAATTCGACCCGCCGAGCAGCGCAGAAGTCCCAATGACGTTGATATGACGACACCTCATCTAGACTAGGCACCACGTTTTTGGCCAGATTAAAGGATGTGGGAGGAGGGTGGGAGACCACCACTTGACAGATAATCAGTGGTGGACCGGTATCGCCTTTTCACTGACTGGATAGCACGCAACAAAAAAGCTTGTAATTGTACCTCGGCACACGTGACAATAGTCAATTAAAGTAAGCTAACGTGAGCGCTAATGCGGACGGCAGCCTCACCGAGCTGGAACCGTACCTGTATGGCTTCGTAGGTGAATCTTCAGGCGGCAGGCTTTGTCATATCTCTTGTCACAGCCTGGGAAGGAGCAGGTAAAGTGCTCCTGATCACGGAAGTGCGATCGGTTGTGGGAACCGAGAGCACTGATGGTGCTGAACGTCTTCTCACAACCTGCACCAGGGAAATACAGTCAGCACAAGGAACTAATCACCCTTGTCATCTTTTCCACCACCAACCCTTTATAGGTCTTTGGGTGGGCTGCACTCTAGTTACCTGGCTTCTTATTCCTGCTGCCCTTCTTAAATAAAACATTACATCCACCTATCACTCACCAAGCTTTATCCTGCCCCACCTCTCTTCCAGCTATCTACCCCACCCCCCAATCAGTGTGAAGAAGGGTCCTGACCCGAAACATCAGCTATTCATGTTCTCTAGAGATGACCCGCTGTGTTACTCCAGCACTTTGTGTCCATCTCTAGAGAAGATGGATAGGTGACGTTTTACAGGTTGGGACCCGGGAAATGTTGGCCAAGACTCTAAGAACTGCCATACTCTTCTTTGAGATAGATCTTTAGCACTGACCTGTGAAGACACCCGTTTAACACGCCTGAAAAATTGGCATATCGCACACTATGGCACTCCCTTGGTGCTACATTTGAGTCCCAGACTACATGCTGTGTTCTCCTTCCAGAAGTGGTACTCAAACCACAACTTTCAGTCTCAGAGGCAAGGCACTGCCACCTAAACCACCGACAGCAGTTTCTAGATCACCCCATACAAATGTGGATTCCTGCACTAAATGCTATTCTCTTTACCCTGTATCTGTACATTGTGGATGGCTCAATAATAATCATGTATTGTCTTTCCACTGACTGGTTCGCAGGCAACAAGAACCTTATCACTATACCTGGTTTCACATGACAATAAACTAAACTATAGGGAGCTATTTGGCCCAACACAACAATGCTAGCTCTCTCCAAACAGCTAACTATTCAACCTGTCATGGACACTTGGAGACTCGCAAAAGGCCAGCTGTTTCGCCCCTCCACCCCTCTCTCACCGCCGGAAGTAAATTACACCCCCGCGGGCTGTCAGTGGCCTTGGGCCTCACCGGGGAAGTCGCATTTGAAGGGCCGCTGTGGTTCGAAGTGGCATCGCCGGTGGCTGCTGAGCTTGAGGGCGGTGGCAAAGGGCTGGGAGCAGACATCGCAGGCGAAGGCCAGCTCCTGCACGTGGGCCTTCATGTGGGCCTTGAGGTTGTAGACGGTGGTGAAGCGCTTGCCGCATTGCTCGGCCTGGCAGCCAAAGGGCCGCAGCTTGCCGTGGGAGTGCAGGTGACGCTTCAGCTTGTAGGCGGTGGTGAAGGCCCACTCGCAGCCGGCCACCGTGCAGTGGAAAGGCCGCTGGCTGTGGGACAGCAGGTGCACCCGCAGCCGCTGCTTCTTGTCGAAGGCCTGCTGGCAGTTCTGCTCGGGGCAGTGGTGCAGGGGCCCGGCGTCCGGCCCTTGTCCAGGCTGCAGCCCCAGCCCCAAGCCCAGGCCCTCGGACAGCTTCAGCAACACGTCCCCGCTCTCACTCAGCAGCAGCCCCGACTCTGGGCTCGACTCTAGCCCCAGGCCTCCCGCCTCGGGGCCCGGGCTCTGCTCCTCAGCCTGGAGCGGCCGGCCGCTGGTGTCGCCGCAAAAGCCGGCCTGTGGCGGGCCAGGAGCCGGGGCCTGGCAGCCGGGGTAGGCCGGGGCCTGGGGCTCTTCCTCTGGCTTGGCCAGGCCCCCCGCTCCCAGCTCGGGCGCGGCAAGATAGAGCAGCCCGTCCTCCAGGCGCAGCAGGAGGTCTCGGCTGCCCAGGCCCAGGCCCAGGCTGGCAGCCAAGCCGCCTGTCGAGGCCCCGGGCCCGGGCAGGTTCTCGATGTTGCCGAGCACGGAGGGCGCCTCCAGCAGCAGGCCGGGCCCGGGCGCAGGCGGCGGTGGGGCCAGGGGCTCGGGCTCCCCGCCCTGCTGGGCCTGCGAGGTGCCGAGGCGAGGCCGAGCCCTGTCGGGCCCGGACGCGGCCTGCAGGTAGTAGACGGTGTCGGGGGCCGACTCCGGCCTGGGCGGGGGCTGGGCCTGGCGCTGCTCGGGGCCTGGGACTAGGCCGGAGCCCCGGACTGAAGTAGATGGCCCGGCCGCCGCCTCCGCCTCAGGCTCCAGGTTAAAGACGACAAAGATGTCGGAGTCGGCGGCCGGGCCTCGAAAATCTGGCGTGTCGTCCAGGAAGAGCGAGTATCGGGCGTGCGGGCCGCCGGGCGCCGGGGCCTCGGCCTCCTGCCCCAAGCCCAGGCCGAGCCCGAGGCCGAGCCCGAGGCCTAGGCCCAGCCCCTGCTGCTCCATCCCCGGTGTCCCCGCCACAGCCGCCCGCCGCCGCCGCAACGCGCGGCCTGGAGTCCGCGCCGCCGGAGCGGAGCGCAGCCGGAACAGTCAGCGGCGACAAAACCCGGCCTGGATTCCTGTGTGGATCCGGCAACTTACAATGCCTGTCTCTCCAGATTCTACACAATATCACACCCAAGAGGTCATTGGCATTAATACTGGGGTTATTAATGTATTGATTTCCCCCCCTTTATTTAATTTATTATTGTCACGCGTACCAAGGTACAGTGATAAGCATCAAATATATCCAATGAGGTAGATGTGTGTAGTGTCTATGTTAGTTTGTGTCCAAGATGGCAGTCGGAAGGGAGAGTGGACGCTGGCGCGGTTTAGCTGCCGCTGCTCTCTCTTCACATTGTGTTTCTGTTTCCTTTTTGTCTTTGGATCCAATTCTGTCTTTAATTTGTGTATCGGTGATGTCTTTAAAACTTATTTTTACTCCGATTATATGTTCTTTGTTAAATTCTGTAAGGTGTCCTTGAGACTTTAGTATAGGCGCCCACAAATAAAATGTATTATTATTATTATGGTAGATCAGGACCGCATTCTAGCTGGTGAGAGGTCAGTTTAGTTGCCTGATAACAGCTGGGAAGAAACTGCCCCTGATATTGTCTTTGTGTTTAGAGCAATATAAAAGAGTCGCCAGGTTTGGCGCTATTTTCTGAGTCCAGGCTGCTGCTGGCTAGAAAGGCCTGTTGCAACCGTCGCCTCCACCCGGACCATCCAGCGAACCACCATCGTTCTCCACGCACTGACAGCACCCGAGGGCAGAATCAAACCTGGGTCTTTGGCGCAGTGAAGCAGTATCTCTACCCGTTGTGCCGCATGATTGTGTTTATGCGCCCGTCGCAGTGATGGAGTTTGTCTGTCCATTCTCTCCACAGTTGCCGCCTGGCCCACTAAGTTCCCCCCTGCACTTTGTTTTGCTCAGGTTTGCAGCATCTGCAGCTTCGTGAATGTGGAATCAAAGGAGGAATTGTTAAGGAGAAGAATTTCTATCAGACAGAGGAGTATGTTAATAGATAGGAAGTGCTTGGATCTATGTTCTAGACAGAAACAATGGACCTTAAGGTCTTTGTGATGGGGGGTGGGTCAGGAAATTGGAAGCTGTTGAAATAGAGGAAGCTTTGGAAAGTGTGCAGAGGTTTACCATAATGATACCTGGGTATTAGTTACAGGGAGTGGTTGGACAGACTTGGATTGTTTTCTCTGGAATGCCAGAAGTTTTCAGGAAGACCTGATGGAAGTATATAAAATTATGGGAGGCATAGATAGGATAGAGAGTCAGAACCTTTTTTCCCCAGGATGGAAATATCAAAGTCGAGGGGGCGTAGCTTTCAGATGAGAGGGGCAACGTTTAATGGAGATGTGCGGGGCAAGTATTTTTACCCAGAGGGTGGTGGGTACCTGGAACGTGCTGGTGGTGGAGGCAGATACGATAGTGGTGTGTAAGAGACTTTTGGATAGGAACATGGATGTGGAGGGATATTGATCATGTGCAGGCAGATAAGTTAGTCATGTTCGGCACAAACGTTGTGGGACGAAAGGCCTGTTGTTGTGCTCTGCTCCTACCCATTCCCTGGGGTACGGAGGTCTGCGGCCTTTATCCTTAAACCATTGATTCACCAAGGAACCCAGCCACCTGTGTGAGCCTGACCCCTGGGTTGTGTGGTTGCAAACTGAGAGAAAGCTGATGTGAACACTAAAAACACTGACACAGTGCCATGTGTTATAAACCTCTCAGATGAAGTTTTACTCAGAACATTACAGTCAGCACAGTCGGGAGGAGCGTTGGAGAACTGGCGGTCACAGACACTGTAGTTCTACTTGTGGCTTTTATTCTGGGATTTCTGTGATCTTTTACATTCAGGGAGTTAGCATTCTTGTCAACAAACACTAAATGAAAATCCTTCCTCTTGCTTGTTCTGTTCACTTTATCAATTGTGACTTTCTCTAGATTAGGAAGAGTTAGTGGGGAAACAAGAAAATTTTGTTTCTCATCTCAGCTTAGTTTGCTGTCAGAGGATAGAGACATCTGTGTTAGACAGACATTGTCTTTGCACTTTTATTGTTACCAAGTATTACTGATTATTCATTCATTGTTTATCAAATATTATAGATTTATCTGTGTTATTGCGTTTACAGACTTGTTAAGCTACAGCAAATAAAAATTTCATTGTTCTGTTGCCAGTACATATCAGTTTAGAGATCCAGCATGGAAACAGGCAGTTCGGCCCACCGAGTCCTCGACGGCCAATGATCACCCATTCACCCTAGTTCTATGTTATCCCACTTTCTCATCCACTCCCTACATACTAAGGGGCAATTTGCAGAGGGCCAATTAACCTACAAACTCGCACCTCATTGGGATGTGGGAGGCAACCGGAGCACGTTTAAGGATCACAACATTTAAGAAACATTTAGACAGGTACATGGATAGGATAGGTTCAGAGGGATATGGGCCAAATGCAGGCAAATAGGGCTAGTGTAGATGGAGCATGTTGGTTGGCATGGGCAAGTTGGGCCAAAGGGCCTGCTTCCACACTGTATGACTCTATGGCCCAGACGAAACCCACAGGGAGAACGTGCAAACTCCACACAAACTCCAAATGCCTGAAGCCGGGATCGCACCTTGTTCTCTGGCACGTTGACGCATCAGCTTTACCTGCTGCGCCACTGTGCCGCCCTTGTGACAATTAAATACATTGAAATGTTTCCAGTTATGAAGGAAATCATGGGCTGCGGAGGGAAATTGCTCTGAGGTAGGTCAGCCAATATTTCGATGAGTGCAGGAGCAGGCTCGAAGGGCCAAATGGCCTCCTGCTTATCATGTCCATACAATAGGGAATCATAACATTGACTGATTGAAAATGACAAACTGATCAGGAAAGCATTCTGCGGTGTGCGGTTTGCAGCCACAGACGGCAGTGGAGGCTAAGTCATTTCCAGTAGTGGGAGAGTCTAGGACCAGAGGGCACAGCCTTAGAATTAAAGGACACAGCTTTGGAAAGGAGATGGTTAGGAATTTCTTTAGCCAAAGGGTGGTGGAATTAATTGCCACGGACCGCTGTGGGGGCCGTTATTGGGTATTTCAAAAGTGGAGATTGACAGGTTTTTGATTAGTATGGGTGTCAAGGGTTATGGGGATAAGGCAGGAGAATGAAGTTGAGAGGGAAAGGTAGATCAGCCATGATTAAATGGCGAGGTGGACTCGATGGGCTGAATGGCCTAATTCTGCTCCGATGACCTATGACGGTATGTTTTGATGAGATTGGTTGAGGTTGGTTCTCAGAGGCCCTCAGTGGGGAGCGGACGTTCCCTCGGTCCCTGCAGGGCTCGGTCCAGGATGCCTTCGTCTTCCACCCTGTGGGGCAGTGTGACCCGCAGGCCCCGGTTCTCGCTCATCGTCCTGCAGATGGTCTCGTAGGCCTTGTCACTCCCGGACCAGCAACGGCGCGTCACCTGCAGCGACGAAAGAGCAAGAGCGGGGATTCTAGTTTGGTTTGTCTCATCATGTTCATGCTGACAGCGATCACCCATTCACACTAGTTCTTTAGATTTTGGAGATACAGCATGGACACAGGCTCTTCAGCACAGAGTCCACACCAGCCAGCAATCACCTGTTAGCCCTCAGATTGCTATTAAATCTCCCCCCCCCCTTACTTTAAACCTCTGGTTCTTGATTACACAGCAGGGAATCTTGATTCGGGAGGGGAAACGACAGAAGGATCGGTCACTCACCCCGTTGGACACGTCCCAGCCCAGCACCATCTTCGCTCGCTCCTCAGCCTCTGCAGACCCGTCGAGCATCAACCCAAACCCGCCGTTTATTGCCTCTCCCCTGCGTACCAGGAAGCAACACCATAAATCAGTGAGTCTCCCCCCACACCATCCCATCACACACTCCCGGGGTGAAGCTCCCTCTACACTGTCTCAAACCTCTACAGCTGTCCAGTAGAGCACACACTGACTGGTTGCATCAAGGCCTGGTTCAGTAACTCGAACGCCCAGGAACAAAGGAGACTACAGAGAGTGGTGAACACTGCCCAATCCATCACTGGTACTGACCTCCCCACCATCGAAGGGATCTACAGGAGCCGCTGGCTCAAAAAGGCAGCCAGCATCATCACTGACCCACACCACCCTGGCCACGCTCTCATCTCGCTGCTACCATTGGGAAGAAGGTACAGGAGCCTGAAAACCGTGACCTCCTGGTTGAAGAACAGCTTCTGCCCAGCAACCATCAGGCTCTTGAACACTGCACAACACTAACCTCAGCAACTGTGATCTTCTGTGGACTGGTCTTTGGTAGCACTACGGACTGTGGGTTTGCACAAATGTGGTTACCTAGTATTACAGTTATTAATCGGACTATCTCTAATCGGACTTTACCTTGCATTAAATGTTATTCCCTTTATCCTGTATCTGTAGATGGCTCGATTGTAATCATGTATAGACTTTCCGCTGTCTGGTTAGCATGCAACAAAAGCTTTCCACTGTACCTGTTCGTGACAATAAACTAAACTAAATTTATTTTATTCTATTAATGATTTATTATATATTTATCTGCAATAATTGAAAATAATTTCCTGCAGCAAGTAAGAATTTTGACATGAGGAACAGCAGATGCTGGAATTTTGTGTAATACACAAAGTGCTGGAGTAACTCAGTGGGACATGCAGCATCTCTGGAGAACATGGGTAGGTGACGTTTCACAAAGTGCTGGAGTAACTCAGCGGGACATGCAGCGTCTCTGGAGAACATGGATAGGTGACGTTTCACAGAATGCTGGAGTAACTCAATGGGACATGCAGCATCTCTGGAGAACATGGATAGGTGACGTTTCACAGAGTGCTGGAGTAACTCAGTGGGACATGCAGCATCGCTGGAGAACATGAATAGGTGACGTTTCAGGTTGTAATGTTTTTGTTGCTGGCGCTATGACAATTAAAGTCTCTCTCTCTGTCACTCTGTGCTGGTAAACCTGCTGGCATCTTCCTTCCCAACACCTCCAGTGCCATACCTGCACCTCTCCCTGTCACTCTGTCAGACACCCGTGGGCAGTGCCCTGGCACCACGCTCCGTGCAAGACTCACCAGCCCACGCCACCACCGTTGTGCAAAGCCACCCACGTGGCTCCTCGGAAGGAATCGCCGACAAAGTTCTGTACCGCCATGTCTGGGGAAGGAGAGAACGCAGTTGGCGTTTTTAAACGGAACAGACACAGTCATTAGGGCGGCACGGTGGCACAGCAGTAGTGTTGCTGTCTAACCGCACCAGAAACCAGGGTTCGATCCTGACTACGGACGCTTTCTGTACGGTGTTTGTACATTCTCCCCGTGACCACGTGGGTTTCCCCCCAGTGCTCTGGATTCCTCCCACATCCCAAAGATGTGCAGGCCTGTAGGTTAATTGGCCCTTGCTAAATTGCCCCCAGTGTGTAGAGAGTGGGTCAGAAAGTGGGATAACATAGAACTCGTGTGAACGGGTGATCAATGGTTACTGTGGACTCGATGGGCCGAATGGCCTGTTTCCATGCTGTATCTCTCTATAATCTAATTAAATGTTTGGAAAGGCTCAACAAGTTAAAGAATCTCAAGTTGGGGTAGAACAATGGTGCAGTGGTAGAGTTGCTGCCTTAAAGTGCCAAAGACCCGGTTCAATCATCACTAGGGGTGCTGTCTGTATGGAGTTCGTATGTTCAATCTGTAACCGCAAGGGTTTTCTTCGGGTGGTCTGGTTTTCTCCCACATTCCAAAGGCGTACAGGTTTATAGGTTAATTGACTTGGTAAAATTGTAAATTGTCCCTCGTGTGTAGGGACGTGCTAGTGTACGGGATAACTGGTCGGCGCTGACTCAGTGAACCAAAGGGCCTGTATCCACGCTGTATCTCTACATTCTAAAGTCTGATCTTCAAGTGTCACCGACCTGCACAGAACGCCGAGCCGTCATAGATGTTGGAGGTCTCTCTGAAGGGGCTGTCTGTGCCACTGACATCATGGTGGTCTCGGCTAATCACCACCGGGGCCTGTGGGGGCAACAGATTCCATTAAATGGGAAACTAGAGCCACACAGCACGGAAGCCGGCCCTTCAGCCCAACTCATCCATGCCCTCCAAGATGCAAGAGTGGAGAGCAGCATAGTGGCGCAGTGGTAGATTTGCCAACTGACAGCGACAGAGACCCGGGTTTGATCGTGACTTACTGTGGCTGCTGTATGATGGGAGTTACTATGTTCTCCCTGTGACCGCGTGGGTTTTCTCCGGGTGCTCTGGTTTCCTCCCACATTCCAAAGATGTACAGGTTTATAAGTTAATTGGCGTTGGTAAGTTGTAAAATTGTCCTTAGTGTGTAGGGTAGTGCTAGTGTATGGGATGATCACTGGTCGGTGTGGACTCTGTGGGGGATGGTTATTGAATACAAAAGTTGGGACATGGTGATCATCATAAGTGATAGGAGCAGAATTAGGCCATTCGGCCCATCAAGTCTACTCCGCCATTCAATCACGGCTGATCTATCTCTCCCTCCTAATCAATTTTCGACTTGAAATTGAAATTGAAATGGTTCCAATTTCCCAGCTGAAGCTGGAAGGTACTCGGGTACCTCTAAACTCAAATGGAAATGATGCCATAATGGGATTGTTGGGAGGAGGGTCGCATTGGATAAGAGTGAGGGGGTCTGGATGAGACTTTGTACAACTGAGAGGAACTGGGTTGGGGCAGGGAGAATGTAAACTAAGACTGAAGGAGCGGGGTGGACTGAGAGAGACAGAAGGAGATTGGCTAAAATTACTCCAGCATTTTGTGTTTATCGTTGAGTAAAGCAGCATCTGCAGTTACTTCTTAAACATGCCGAACCCGCCGAGTTACTCCAGCATTTTATGTCTATCTTTGGCTAAAATTAAGATGGCCTTGATGGAGGAAGAATAGGGTGGTCAGTGTGAAAGGTTGGGTGGGACTGGAACAGACTGGATGCTCTTTGGTTCTGCAGTCATTGGTGGTGCTTTCCATATTCAGTGCTTTCAGCTGTTTATTGAGATCATAGAAACAAGGATCATAAGATACAGCTGTACAAGTCGTTGGTGAGACCACACTTGGAATATTGTGTGCAGTTCTGGTCACCCAGAACGACGGATGTCATCAAGTTGGAAATAGACAATAGACAATAGACAATAGGTGCAGGAGTAGGCCACTTGGCCCTTCGAGCCAGCACCGCCATTCAATGTGATCATGGGTGATCATCCCCAATCAGTACCCCGTTCCTGCCTTCTCCCGATATCCCCGGACTCCGCTATTTTTAAGAGCCCTATTTAGCTCTCTCTTAAAAGCATCCAGAGAACCTGCCTCCACCGCCCTCTGAGGCAGAGAATTCCACAGACTCACCACTCTCTGTGAGAAAAAGTGTTTCCTCGTCTCCGTTCTAAATGGCTTACTCCTTATTCTTAATGGAGTGGAGATGAGATTCACCAGGATGTTACCTGGGCTTGCGGGCTTGAGTTATAGGGAAAGGTTGGATAGGCTGGAACTTTTTCATTGGAGCGTAGGGATGACCTTATTGAGGTGTACAGGACCATGACGGCCACCGATAAAGTGAACGCTCACTGTCTTTTACCCAGGGTAGAGGATTCTAAAACTAGAGGGAACAGTCTTCAGGTGAGAGGGGAGAGATTTAAGAGGGACCTCAAGGGGAACCTTTTCACAGAGGATAGTCCGTATCTGGAACGAGCTGCCAGAGGAAGCTATGGAAGTGGGTACAATTATGCCTTTTAAAATAACATTTGGACAGATATATGGATAGGAATGGTTTAGAGGGATATGGGCCAAATGCAGGCAAATGGAACTAGTCCTGTATGCCAACTCGGTCGGTGCGGACAAGTTGGGCCAAAGGGCCTGTGTCCATTTGCACAGCTCTGTAACGATTCTCCTCCAGTTCTTGCTGTAAGGGGTTATGGGGAGAAGGCAGGAGAATGGGGTTGAGAGGGAACGATAGATCAGCCATGATTGAATGGCGGAGTAGACTTGATGGGCCGAATGGCCTAATTCTGCTCCTATCACTTATGAACTCACCTTGACCCTGCCCGCAGCGATAGCCTGGTTTATTGCCACTGCGATGGCCGTCCGACCTCTTTGGTCCGAGTAGAGAATGCGGGCTTGTGACCCCACCACCTGTGAAGAGTCAGGAGAGTCGAGAGCGTTTAATTGTCATCCATATCAGCAATGGAACAATGAAAGTCTTACTGCAGCTTAATAGGCCCATAAACACAACAAACACAAAGATAAATACACAATACTACAATAAATTAATAACTCTAATAACCATGAGGGTGGCAAGGTGGCGCAGTGGTAGAGTTGCTGCCTTACAGCGCCAGAGACCCAGGTTCTATCCTGACCTCAGAGACCAGTGGAAGTCAGCGGAACCATCTAGGCTACACCATTACATCAATGACCCCATGGACGTCCCTGGCCAGGACCTGCCCGGAAAGCAGTGGACAACCCTCAACCGCTTGAGGACAGGCATCGGACGCTACGGAGTAGCGATGAAGAGGTGGGGCCTCGTGGACAGCAACTCCTGCGAGTGTGGGGACCCAACACAGACAGTGGAGCACATAGTCACCAGTTGCCCCAAACACCAGCCACCGAATGGTGAACGAGGTCTGATTGACCTGGACAATGACACGTTGGCCTGGCTCGCCTCAACGGAGCTGCAGGTCTAAAAGACACACGACTGAAGAAGAAGAAGGTGCTGTCTCTATAAAATCTGTACGTTCTCCCTGTGAACGCATGGGTTTTCTCCGGGTGCTCTGCTTTCCTCCCACACTCCAAGGACATGGTGGCGTATAGACTAATTGGATTCAGTAAAATTGTGTGTAGGATAGTGCTAGTGTAGCTGAAGGACCTGTTTACCCGCTGTATCTCTAAAGTAGTAATGCTAGGTGATCACCAGAGACACAGTCTACAGAAGATCCAAAACATCGCCGGTCTATTCCCTCCACAGATGCTGCCTGACCTGCTGAGTTCCTTCAACACTTGTGTTCTGCTCAAGATTCCAGCATCTATAGTCCCTTGTGTCTCCACAAAAGACCACAGTTGTTGAGGTTCGTGTTGTGCAGTGTTCAAGAGCCTGATAGTTGTAGGTAAGAAGCTGTTCCTCAACCCGGAGGTCACGGTTTTCAGACTCCTGTACCTTCTTCGCGATGGTAGCAGCGAGATGAGAGCGTGGCCAGGGTGGTGTGGGTCTGTGATGATGCCGGCTGCCTTTTTGAGACAGCGCCTCCTGTAGATCCCTGCGATGGTGGGGAGATCAGTACCTGTGATGGACAGGGCAGTGTCCACCATAGGAAGAGAGGAGGTGAGAGAGAAGGTGAGAAGAGAGGAGGTGAGTGAGTGTTGAGGGCAGGGGAGAGGGAGTCAGAGGAGAGCTTGGGTAACGTAGACTAACAGCGCAGGTCTCTCTCTCAGAGTACGGGAGAAGGCAGGAGAATGGGGTTAAGAGGGACAGATAGATCAGCCATGATGGAATGGTGGAGTAGACTCGATGGGCCGAATGGCCTAATTCTACTCCTATCATTTATGACCTAATGAGGTAGGCTGATAGCCCCACCTCTCACACCCCCTGAGCTCACAGCTGGGAGCGCCCCTCAATGTCTGCTCATCCTTGCAACAGCGAGGAGGCAGCTTAACCATAGTTAGCAACAACAAGTAGACGCAATTATGGAAAGCAACATTGACAAGAGGAACTGCAGATGTGGAATTGGAGCAGAACACAAAGGGCGGGAGGAACTCGAGGAATAGATCGGGTAAATGCACAGAGTCTCTTGCCCAGAGCAGAGGAATTGAGAACCACACAACATAGGGTTAAGGTGAGGGGAGGAAGATTTAATTGGAACCCGAGGGGTCACTTTTTTACACAAAGGTGGGTGTATGGAACAAGCTGCCAGAGGAGGTAGTTGAGGGAGGTACTATCACAATAATCAAGAAACATTTAGACAGGTACATGGATAAGAAAGGTTTAGAGGGATATGTGCCAAATGCAGGCAGGTGAGACTTGTATAGATGGGGTATGTTGGTCGGTGTAGGCAAGTTGGACTGAAGGGCCTGTTTCCACGCTGTATGACTATGGCTCTATAACTCAGCAGGTCAGGCAGCATCTGTGGAGGGATGGACAGGCAACGTTTCAGGTTGATACACTTCTTCAGACTGATGGGGTAGGGGGAAGAAAGCTGGAAAAGAGAGGTGGGGGCAGGACAAATCGTGTCGAGTGATAGGTGGATACAGGCGAGGGGTGGGGGGGTGATTGGCAGATGGGTGGAGTAAGTGACAAAGGCTGGATAAGGAGAGGAGTGATATGTAAAGCTGGAGTGGGGGACATGGGTGGAAGAGGACGGGAGGAGCAGAAAAGAGGCGGGTGGGATTTGGGGATGGCAGATGAGTGTCGCGTGGGGTGACTGAGGGAGTGGGGAAATGGTTGGGGAGATGGTGGGGAGAGGTGTGCACTCTTGGGTGGGGCAGAGAGGCACAGGAAAGAGGGTGGAAGGGGTGGGGATTAGAGAGGGAGGGGCAGAGGGCAGATTGAGAGGATACGAACCAGCTTGTGGTGGGCGGCCTGCCGGATCCAGTGGATGTTGTCGGCATATTGCTGCTTCACTGCGCCGCTGGCATCTGCAACACAAACACGGCATTGGAACAGGTGGGGTGGAACCACAGTGTCGGTTACCCAGGGAAGGGGGATCAAGACCCAGAGAACACAGGCCGAAGGTGTGAGGGGAAAGACTTTTATATCTAGCTGCGGATAGTTTGGGTCTCTGAGGCGTTTAGACTTTAGAGACACAGCGTGGAATCGGGTCCTTCAGCCCACCGAGTCTGTGCGACCAGAGATCACTACCCTACACACTAGGGACAATTTTACCAAAGCCAATTCACCTACAAACTCGTTCGTCTTTGCAGCCTAATGCAGCCTAACCCAAAGCTGCTTGACTATTATCTGTTGTGTTTTACGAGGCTGAGAACAAACGAAGACAAAGCCTGAATGCGATTCGAGGCAATTAACATTTGGAC